>JAGUQL010000009.1:791946-1541445 GCA_018410145.1 Penicillium corylophilum
ACAGATATGCCTGCCCGCGTGCAGAGGAGCATAAGTGTGACAAGACGTTTGGCTCGACATCGGATGCGAACAAGCATGCTGAAGCGGTCCACGACAAAATCAGATATGCCTGCCCGCGTGCAGAGGAGCATAAGTGTGACAAGACGTTTGACTCGACATCGAATGCAAAGAAGCATGCTGAACGGGTCCACGACAAAATCAGATATGCCTGCCCGCGTGCAGAGGAGCATAAGTGTGACAAGACGTTTGGCTCGACATCGGATGCGAACAAGCATGTTCAGCAGGTCCACGACAAAATCAGATATGCCTGCCCGCGTGCAGAGGAGCATAAGTGTGATAAGACGTTTGTTTCGACATTGGCTGCAACCAATCATACTCAACAGGTCCACGACAAAATCAGATATCCCTGTCCCTTTGCAAAAGAGGGATGCACTGAGGATTTTTGTAGCAAAGAGGCTGCTTTACTTCACGCAGAGAGGTTTCATGCTAATAACGTTCTTCGCAAACCGCCGCTATCGGAAGGATTTCCTTGCCCGGGTGCCGAATATCACAATTGTGACAGGAAGTTTGCCACAAAAGAAAATGCAGCTCGGCATGCTAAGGCGGACCATGACCAAGTCAAATGGGCCTGTCCCTTGGCAGAAGAGACGGGATGTACTGAGGAATTTACTGACAAACACAATGCCAGCCGTCACGCAAAGGCAGCTCATGGTGATAATGGTAATGAGCCAACTCCGAAAGAAATTCCTTGCCCACGCGCGGAGGAGGAAAAGTGCTCTAAGGTGTTCTCTTCTGGAAACTGTGCAAGAAGACATGCTATGAAAAAACATGGCAAAGATGAGCCAGATGAGACATTTATTGCGGAGTGGTCCACGATATCGCCACATATTCCTCTCAGAGACGTGGACGGGAAAAAAATACCTGGATGGGACAAGCTCCCACAGCCCATCTTTGTGGACGGCAGGTGGACATGCCCAGACCCAGTTTGTCGCACAACAAGCCTCGCTCTGTCTAGAGTAAAAGACCACTACTTGTCCAAGCATATGAGCGCGCGTTGGTCCTGTCGGTACGCTAAGAAATTGGGTTGTGACAGAATGTTCTCGTCAATCTTCGACGCCATCAAACACGCACATGATGAGCATTATCCCTCCCGGCGGTTATGCCAGTACGGTGGATGTCTTTCTCACATACAGGGCCGAAAGCAGTCAAGAGCCTGCGCATTAGCCCATTATAACATGCATGTCCAACGAGGGCACTTTCAAAAGGGGGAATGCCAGCCTCTAAAGGTACGTAACCATGAAGGAACAAATGAGCATCATTTAAGGGGAACAACAGGTCTTGATATCGCTTGAAGCCGAGGATGAAATGCTCGAAAACGGAGATGGAGGAGATTGCGGGAGTGCATCCGAGAGCAGTGAATTCAAGAGGGCTGAAGTCGAGGAAGAAGTCGAGGAAGAAGTCGAGGAAGAAGTCGAGGAAGAAGTCGAGGAAGAAGTCGAGGAAGAAGTCGAGGAAGAAGTCGAGGAAGAAGTCGAGGAAGAAGTCGAGGAAGAAGTCGAGGAAGAAGTCGAGGAAGAAGTCGAGGAAGAAGTCGATGATGAAGACGATCTCGAACCGACCACGGAGTCGGCAGCTGTGTGGCTGGTCAGTCCGCCAAAAGGCCAAAACAAGCTCAGGGAAGGTAAGATATACTGCACAAGATATTGCTGTCGCATGCCCCATTGCTAATTCCCGTAATTTAGCTGCTCAGTCTAAAGGCATGCATCACTACGGCCTCAAGTGCCCAGGGCCGAGAAGGGTCGTTGACGGACTAGTGCTCGGTACGCAGGTGTGCCCAAATAGCGCGACAATCTCGTTCGACACAGGCGTTTTTTTCAAATCGAGACAACGGGGGGAACTGCATATTGGGCTCAAATGCAGATGCGCGCCCTGTCATGGGCGCTATATGTTCAACGAGTTTCTGAGGACACATTTTCTGGAAGCAGTTGCTGGTCAGGAAGCGTGCAGCCATAAGAGCTGCGTCAGACCTGCGTGGGAGGGCTCAAAAGTCTGCCGTGAACACTTTCTTGAATGGACGCCAGATCTCATCAGTGAAGACCGAAGCGCGATGAATGAACTTCGGAGTTTGTTCAAGGAAGCAGCTTCTGAGCAGTGGGTCCCCGCGGCAACGAGAACGGCAAAAGTCATCGAGAGGATGGACTCCGACGGGAAGGCCAATATCCCGGCTCTCGAGATAGTCAATATCGACCTGGAATCTAGTTTTTTTTCCCGGGAGGTGCTCCAAATCGGCCTCGCTGACCTCAACGGGGCGAAAGTACTCGATTGTCTTACAAGGTATGGCGAGGGAATTATCGCGCCTTCCTCATCGCGCCTCTCTGCACCGGCAACTTGGAGGCAAAAGGGGCACAAGGAGAAGGTCAGAGCCTTTTTACGCAAGATGGGACCCTTGATGCGAAAGGGGTCGTTGGGAAGCTCCGAGAAAACGGTATTTCTAAGAAGACCATCTTCGTGTCTTGGGCGTCGTGGTGCTTCGACCTGTCTAACTTGAGAGACTGGCTGGAGGCTGAAGGTTTCCACGACGTTCTCCCCGGGGATGAGAATGTCTGTTTGCTTCTTCACGAGTTCCGTGCCAATGTGCAGAGGGTGCTTGGTAGGACTTGCTACCGAAACCGCTCGTTTCCTTTAAAGTTGCCTGTGCTGTTTCCGCTGCTTTTCGGAGAGAACCACGAACTCTCAGGGCGCAACCACCATGCGCTTGTGGACGCTCAGCAATTATCCCTGGTGGTAAAGGTGTTCATCGACCTGTGTAAACCACCTGACAAGCGGGTTTTCTGGCAGGGATCGGAAATGAAGAAGCTGGGTTCACGGAAACGGCAGCTAACTTTGGAAGACTATTATCCTCAGATGAGTTCGAGCAAAAAGGCAAGGCTTCTGTGAGGTAGGTTGAGAATGAGATGTTCTTGTTCTTTGCGCCTATCTACGGGGATCATGGTGCCCCTGGACGAGTCGCGGGTCACAAGTTGAAGGCGCTGCGGAAGGAGTGTCGTCTGGAAAATGCACTGTGAGGGGAAAGTCGAGAGACGGGTTAAGCGAGTTATGACCAGTGAATTGAAGCATGATATCCTAGCGACCGGGTATATTCCAACAATAAACGTAGCTAAATCAAGGTCAACGAGGTAGGGCTGGATCGAAGATCAATGCGAAACTTTGTCCTTGGTCCCCACTTGGGAAGCAAGATGTTTCAGTGTTTCACGATTCGAGAAGAGAATGTATAGATGTATCTGTAGAAAGCAGCTAGAACGAACCATCGATCTTACCCTTGATTCTCCAGAGTCGAGTCATTGCAAGGGGAGTGTTTATAATCGATGAAAGGACCCGATCACCCGCGGGGACTGCGGGGCTCTTCTCATCACACGTCGAGTCGAGACTTCCCCTTTCACGCTTTTTCCCTTTCATTCCACTTCACCTATTCATCTTTTCAATCGGAATCTCTCCCTCTGCTCTCTTCCACCTCTGCGAACAACCCGCCATGGCTGATTTACAAGGTCGCAAGGTCTTCAAGGTCTTCAACCAGGATTTTATCGTGAATGAGAATTACAATGTCACCAAGGAGCTCGGCCAGGGTGCATACGGCATCGTGTGGTAGGTCTTTCGGCGCGCCCGTAGTGGTGCTCTTTGTTGGCGCTCCGACTGACATTGTGGTCCCCCCTCCCTTCAGTGCCGCCACCAACGTCCAGACCGGCGAAGGTGTCGCTGTCAAGAAGGTTACCAACGTCTTCAGCAAGAAGATTCTGGCCAAGCGCGCACTGAGAGAGATCAAGTTGCTCCAGCACTTCCGCGGTCACCGCAATGTACAACTCCCTTCTTCCCCGCTCATGCGTGCCCCGCTGACACGCGCCAGATTACATGCCTTTACGATATGGACATCCCCCGCCCGGACAACTTTAACGAAACATATCTCTACGAGGGTACGCTACAATACCGGGTGAATACTTGTGGGCATTGTCTGACATGCCGCAGAATTGATGGAATGTGATCTGGCGGCCATTATCCGCTCCGGCCAGCCTTTAACCGATGCTCACTTCCAGTCCTTCATCTACCAGATCCTTTGTGGTCTCAAGTACATCCACTCTGCCAACGTCCTGCACCGTGATCTGAAGCCCGGAAATCTACTCGTTAATGCCGACTGTGAGCTAAAGATCTGTGACTTCGGTCTCGCCCGTGGTTTCTCTATCGACCCGGAGGAGAACGCCGGGTACATGACTGAGTATGTTGCGACAAGATGGTACCGTGCGCCGGAGATCATGTTGAGCTTCCAGAGCTACACCAAAGCTAGTATGTGACCTTTACCCATTATAGCTGCTAAAATTGAGCTAACACCATCAACAGTTGATGTGTGGTCCGTTGGCTGCATTCTCGCCGAGCTTCTGGGTGGACGTCCCTTCTTCAAGGGCCGGGACTACGTAGACCAGTTGAACCAGATCCTGCACTTCCTGGGAACCCCCAACGAAGAGACTCTATCTCGTATTGGCTCTCCTCGTGCTCAGGAATACGTTCGCAACCTGCCTTTCATGCCCAAGATCCCCTTCCAGCGTCTATTCCCGCAAGCCAACCCCGACGCGCTGGATCTTCTGGACCGAATGCTGGCATTCGATCCGTCCCAGCGTATCTCTGTTGAGCAGGCCCTGGAGCATCCCTACCTGCACATCTGGCACGATGCCTCGGACGAGCCTACATGCCCAACCACCTTCGACTTCCACTTCGAAGTTGTTGACGACGTGCCGGAGATGCGCAAGATGATCCTCGACGAGGTCGTTCGCTTCCGCGCCACCGTCCGCCAGCAATCCCAGGCCCATGCCGCCCAACAGCAGCAAATGACCCAGCAGACCAACGTCCCCATCCCCGAGAACCAGCAGGGCGGCTGGAAGACCGAAGAGCCCAAGCCTCAGGAGGCGGCCGCCGGCGGCGGGCACCCGAATGACCTGGAATCCTCGCTGCAGCGCGGCATGGATTCTGTGCATCACTGATTGACTTTTTGAACTTGGGCAAATTTGGGTTGTCTTCTGCGTCTGCTTCGGCTGATTTACCAGCAGACTCGATTTTCGCCTGCATATCGATATGATGAATTAGCAAAGAGATACCTCCGAGAGAAAGGCCGGAACGTTTGCATGTTCTTTTTCTTCTTTTTTTCTTTCCTCTTCCTTCCTTCACGTCATGTCTTCTTTCTGCGCCGTTTCTTCTTGGATACCAGGATGGGGGGTCTAATTTCCCAGGTGTAACCTACTTTACGCTTGATTTGACTCCTCGCACGCCCTGAGTATTACTTTGGATCGGGATCAGAAAGATAGATCGTTGTAGCCAGATCCAAGACCGATCAAAAATGAGATTCGTATAAAGCTGAAAACATCGCTAGACGTAAGTGGGTCGAAGTTTCAAGTTCAAGTTCAACCCAGCCCTTGAAAGTCGTTAGGACCGTAAACCCCCAGCAGATGCTAAATTGATCAAAAGCACATTCGCTCACATGTCACCCGGCTGAATTCAGCATCAATGGAGAAACCAAACAAAGGAAATAGGTCTCATCAGTGGTAGTACCCACGCCACCAAACAGCCATACAAGCCGCGACTACAAGATCCAACATTTTGATTCCTTCATCTTCGATAATCAATTTTCCTAGCTTCGCGCTCTTTCCGCGCATTCCACCCCCTGCTAGTTCTCGCGCGAGTGATAGATCAAGTCTATCTTCGTCTGAATCCGCCCCTCCACTACTGGTACTCGTGCTGCGTCGGTGATGCGGGAATTGACCCTGGCGCGCGAAACGCTGTGCTCGGAGAGATGTCCGACGTAGGATTTGCGCGGGACTCATGGGTTGACGGGTGTTTTCCGGGATGGTTGCAGGTGCGTTAGGACCCGATTGTGCGCGTGGTCGAGAGTAGGTATTTGGGTTGAGGAGATTTGAGAAGGAATTGCGTTTCGAAGCAGCTAAGTTCGGATGCGTTGGGGAGTCCGGAGATGGTGGGAGGTTGTGACTTGGAGATTGTCCTTGTGCGCGATTGGAGGTATGATAGTGTAGGTTGGCTGCTTGGAATGGTGTGTTGAAGCGGATTTCGGCAACTGTTACGGCAGGGTTGGGATTCTCGCCTTCGCTCATTGGGGCGTGGCCTGGGCCGGAGATCATATGTTTGCATTTGAGACTGCGGCCGTTGACGCTGCTGGAGAATGTACAGGTGCCGTTCCAGGGTGAATTGAAGACGTAGTAGCCGCTTTTGAGGTCGGAGGGGTTGCGGGTGCCTGTGGAGTCGTCGAAGGGCTTGGAGACGCAGACCTGGCGGTGGAATTTGCGTGGACCTGATGGCTTCTCAATTGGTTGCTCGACTGGGAGGGGTTGTGGCATGGCAGTTTCGGCAGTGCGAATCAAGCCCGGAGGGAGGTTGGCAGCCAAGTTGGCAAGTGATAGGGGCTCATTAGATCCGGTAAATCGGTTATATCCCGGCGTAGCTATCTCAATATCAATTGCATTGCGGTCCGTGGGCGGCGCCGTAATCGTCGCAACATTCCATTGCGTACCAGAGGAGGGATCGCGTCGGATAAGTGTAATGGTGAAACCCGACTTGTTTGCAGGGCCGGGAATCGCCTTTCGTTGCCGGTTAGGAGAGCCCCCTGGGCTTCTATTTGCCGAACCTTGACGGCCCTGTGACGTTGGGCGCGGCGGCAGCGGCGGCCTGTGGGAATCAAGACTATGCCGGCCAGCGGATAGAGCTTCATATCTCTCTTTCCAAGCTTCCAGTCCACGATTTCCAGTAAAAGCGGACCATCTATTCGTCTTTCGAGGTTCGTCTCCACCTGATGGGTGCTCAATCCACGGCTCTTCGGTGGGAGGCACGGGTGGCAGAGGCCTTCGCTGAAAAGTGTTTGGGGTCGTTGGATTCGGCAATCTCGGGATAGGTTGAACTCCAAGATGCTGCTGCGCATTCGCCACAGGTGTTCCCGCGAAAGACATGTTTTCCGTCGAAACTTGAGGCATTGCAGCTGGCCGGCGCGGCAACGGTGGCGGTATTGCTGGAACTTCTATTGGAGCTTGAGGCGCATCGTCCTGCGGCGTCGGTGCCTCATTCTCTTGCTCTAGATCCTTGCGACCTACCGGTTTCCGTCGAACATTGTTCATACGTAAGAACTCGCGCTGTGCAGGATCATCTGGTCCGACCGCTTCCAAGGCTTCCCTCCGGCGCTGAGCCTCCTCCTCCCTCTCCTGCTCAACTTCCTGCAATAGCGCATCGTCGTCGGGCGTCGCAATATGGAGGTAGTATAAAGATGCATTGATTGCCTCCGCAGAGACGCTAGACTTCGTCGGTGGCTTTAGAGGAGAAAGGAAGATATCTGTTTCATGCAAGCATCCATCAGTAACAGCTTATCATGACGACATCAGGCGCGATAAGCTTAGGCATGAAAGCTACGGGAAAAAGCACTCAAATATAAAAACCGAATATGAGATACACGCACCTTGGCTGCCCGGGACTCGAACGATGTATAGCACTAAAGGGTCGTGTTTCTCGTGGGTGGGATTGCGCGGGTAGGCGGGGGGGTTGGATGCGATGGCGGTGATGGACGAGAGCGATCGTGCCTCGACGGGGCCTTGTATCGCAACGGTAGACATGGCGCGGCCGCAGTGCGCCGGCCCCGATAAGTTCGAGTAGATTCAATGTCGAGGTGTTCCAAGGTTGGAGGTTGAGTTGGCAGGGTTTGAAAGAGCAGTAAACACCGGTGGATCCCTTCGGCAGTGGGCCCTCAGTGATCCATGATGGGGGGTTCTTCAGCTTTATTTTCGAAATGTTACCAAAGATACGTTAGCCCCGGGCTGACTGGCCGTAATGAATTAAGGCAAGGGAAGTGCGACAAAGGGCTGCCTTGAGGTGTGGCGCAGTACGCGGCCGGCTTGCGCAGGCTGCTCGATTACGTTGTTGATCCATAGATCTACTTTCAACTTCCCAGGTTGGCATTTGGCTTATTCGACAGTTGGTATCTCCCCTAGCTACAAGGCTATAAAACGAGAGGGAAAATGCAGACAAAGAAAAGTGAAAAGAGTGCTCCAGATGGGAATGTCCAAAGAATAACAAAACTCCGTCCTCCAACGCCGTGGTGATCCCACCTTCCTGTTCCTAACCCAATTAGACAACGGTCTCAGACCGCTCACCCTCTGCAATCACCGGCACGCCAAGGCCACGATCAGGGCTCTGTAGCACCAGTTGCTCATGACGTCGGGCCCGAAGGAAGTCGCTAACCGCGCGGATCAAAATGAACCAACCAACAATCATAAGGACGTAAGAAATCCATTCGCTGGTACTGATGGTCGAAATAGCGCCTCCGTCACCTCCTCCGTTCTCACCAACGGAGCTGGGATCAAAGCTATGGCTGTTGGGGTCCGGTGGAGGCACGTATTGATCGCCCCCGCCATCGGCACCAGAGGACTCGCTGCCACCCTTCATGTAGAAGCCATACTGAACGAGGGTGAGACCGAGGCCTGCTCGGCTGCCGTTCTTTGCGGCGTGGGTGGTGTGCAGAAGATATGTCAAAAGGAAGCCGACCAGTTGGAATGACATCGATATCATGGCGTTCCACACAAATGAGAAGACGGAACCAACGGGCAGTCCGTCCACGTATACTTCGTCAGATGCGATGCCGGGTGCCACAATGGTGGTTTCCCAGTATGGGGGTGTGGCATCGGCGGCGGCTTCTTCATAGGACTATACACCAAATAACACATTAGTAACAAATCCAAAACGCATATATCAATGCTCATGATCAAACTCACAGGAGGCAAATCCTCATTTTTCTCGCCTCGCTCTGGCTTGGCCGCTAGGTTGGCAAAGACACCGTCATTGGAAGGAGCGACAGAGCGACTACCCCCTGATCCGGGGGTGGTGAAATTTGGTAACATGGTCGGTCTTCGCGGGATTCCCGGAGCGGCTCGAGACGGTTCTTGCGAGTTGTTCCTCGATTCCGACGATGAAGACGTCGGGGTCTGTGTATGATCCGGTGGTGCCCATCCATCAGTGTTGGCCCGCATCAACCGCTGCCTATCATCTGGTTGTTCGTCGTCGTCGGAATCATCCTCGTCTCCGAAGGCGTCAGCCAACTCCTGATCATCGTTGCGGAGTGGGTCGTTATGCAATAGTCGTCTCGATGATGGCGAGGATGAACGAGAACGGAATGAGGGCGGCGGAGAGATCGGGTTGAGATCGGATCGAGCAGAGTTCAACTGATAGGAGTGAGGGCCATCCTCTTCGTCATGGGCATTAACCTGGAAGGTGTTAGTCGGATAAGAGTCATGATACCGGAGCGCTTGCGACTGGGGCAATGGGATCAGCGGAGGGGAGGACGAACCCGTTGATAGCGCTGCGAGCTCATGACGAGCTGAGCGGGAGGCACCGACAAGGAAACCGTATAAATGAGGGAAACAAAGTGAAACAGAGAAAAGAGACAGGATAGTCGAGACTAAAGGATGCTTGGAAACGGGCGAAGGCAACAGGGAGTTTCGGGTGCCTGAGGCATGAATGGACTTTCCCGGCTGACAATTCGACATTCGACGATTCTGGATTTTGGCCACTACTTCCTTGGCTTTCTACTTCACCCTGCAACCATGTCGAAGCCTGTACGTACCAGCCTGTTCACCACTTTCAAACTCCTCCTCGGCACTCTCTTGCAATCCATTTAATTTCTTGTTTAACAACTCACAGTCCCTCAACCCGGGTTCCGTTCAAACTCGCCTCGCGCATATCCTTAAACAATGGCCCTCCGACGCCGTGCGTCCGGCCTCCGTTTCAGTGCAAAATTACCTCCAATCACGCGTCGCACTCCCTAAAAATGAGCCTACACAGTCATCTACGCCGGAATCCACGCCAGCTCCCAAAGCAGAGATCTCCGCGTCCTCGGTGAATGCACTTTCCGCTCTTCTAGAGAACCGCTTCGCGCGTGCCTACCCTATCACCGAGAAAATCCGATACCCGGCCAGCGATCCAGAATACTTCGATAATCTCATTCGCGAGTTCGACGAGGCGCCGAACCGCGACTGGTTTGGTCGGCTAAAGAAGAGATTCGGTGGTATTCTGCGTTTGCAGTGATATCGCAATGTGGCGTTATGTATAAAATGGCGTTGTGACTTCGGAGGTGTTTTGGGGCTCCATGGGAGCTTTGGCATTGCATGACATGTACAATATCAAGCTTTTTCTTTTGCTGTATCACTACTCTAGTGTATAAAAGAACTGATTATACAAAATTAATTCATCGTTTTGGAGACGTGAAATCGTCGATTCAAATTCGCCGGATAAATTAACTCCAAAAGCGCAAATTTCCTATGTACAATGCCAATCCCTGGTATACTCCCGTAAATATTCAGACAGATAGTGTCACTGTAGTACACTTTACAGCATGGGCTTCAGATCGTCGGCGACCTTGAACGGCGCCTCGGTCTTAGCCTTGACTTCCTCGACGGTAACGCCGTCGGCGATCTCAATCAGAGTGAGACCATCAGTAAAGTCAACGTCGAAGACGCAGAGATCAGTGATAATACGGCTGACGCAGGCGGGACCCGTCAGCGGGAATTCGCACTGCTTGACGATCTTCGGGTTGCCCTTCTTATCGGTGTGCTCCATGGTCACAACGACCTTGGTGGCGGACGGGTTGGAGACCAGATCCATGGCACCGCCGAAGCCCTTGATCTTGCCGGGGAGCATCCCTGTGGGAGTTATGTTAGCCTGTCGAAAGATAATGGAGGGCAAGGAACTATATCACGTACAGTTGGCCAGGTCACCCTTGGCGCTGACCTGCATGGCACCAAGAATAGTCAAGTCGATACGGCCGGAACGGATCATGCCGAAAGACTCGTCACTGCCGAAGCAGGAAGCCCCGGGGTTGAGAGTGACGGTCTCTTTGCCAGCATTGATCAGGTCGGCATCCTCCTCGCCCTTCTTGGGGTAGGGACCGAGACCGAGGATACCGTTCTCGGATTGAAGAGTGACCTCGACAGAAGGATCAACGAAGTTAGGAGCCAGCATGGGCATGCCAATGCCCAAGTTAGCGTACATGCCATTCTTGAACTCCTTGGCAGCACGGCGGACGATACGCTCGCGCTTGTTGGCAGTCTCACCCTTACCCAAAGCAGAGGTGTCGGCACCCTCCTCCTTGGCGAAGGTGTACTTCTCAATCTTCTTCTCGGTGGTACTCTGGATCACACGCTTGACGTAGATACCGGGAAGGTGGATAGCGGCCGGGTCGATCTCACCGGGCTCAACAATGTGTTCAGCCTCGACGATAGTCATCTTGGCATTACGGCCCATGGCACCGTTGAAGTTGGCCGCGGCATAGCGGAACTGGCAATTACCCAACTTATCAGCCTTCCAGGCCTTAACGAAGGCATAGTCACCCTTGATAGCCTCCTCCATGACATAGCTCTTGCCATCGAAGACCTTGGTATCGCGCGGGTGGCTGTAAAGCGCAACAGTACCATCGCTGTTGTGACGCAGAGGCAAGTCACCAGTCTGCACAACGGTACCAAAGGCCGCAGGAGTATAGAATGCAGGGACTCCAGCACCACCAGAGCGGCAACGCTCAGCGAGTGTCCCCTGAGGAGTCAACTCAAGCTCGATCTCGCCGGTAAGATACATGCGCTCGAAAGTCTTGTTCTCGCCCACGTAACTGGCGATCATCTTCGTGATCTGCTTGGACTGCAGCAGCAAGCCGAGGCCGGAACCGTCCACACCGGCATTATTGCTGACCACCGTCAACCCTTGAATGGACTTGTTGTCCCGTACGGCGTTGATCAGAGTGTCTGGAACGCCCGAAAGTCCGAATCCACCGGCCAGGAGTGTCGAGTTCGACTTCATATCCTTGGTGGCCTCCGCGGCTGAGCCAAAGACCTTGTTGATCGCGGCACGCTGGACGGAGCTGGAGAAGGTGCGTGCGAGGAAGCGCTGGTGCTACACAGGGATCTTCGGGTTAGCATTGAATACATTCCGATGCATTGAAAGCTCGTACCTTGGCTGGATCGGCAGAAAATTGCCGCGCAATGCGCAGGCATGTTGCCACTTGAGAAGGCATAATTGCTAGGTATAGAAACGAATTTGCTATTAGGAAGGAGACGGAGAATTTCGGACGCAGCTAGTAGAGCGCAACAGGGACCCAGAAAGTGGCGTGCGGAGGCCTTTTATGGTGCGGAGGCGGCAAGATCGCGCGGAATAAAGTAGACTTACCCGTACCGTACCGCACCCGACGCTGTCTGAGCCGATCGGTTATGACTTCGGTTGTTAGATTTGACTTAAGTCCCTTGGTTTTTGGGTCACAAACTCAGAGAAATGCTATAAGAGCAGCCTTCATACTGTATACTTCTCAATCTGTCTGTCAGATTGCATCTATGTGGCCGGCACTACACCACCCATCGCCGTGTCTGACCCCGTTGCGGGGAAGATTCCGGGGAAGGATGGCTGACTCATCACCATTGCTGGCTGTACCCTCTTCCGATCGCCACTTCGGAACGTCCTTGTAGACCTTGTAGACCCTTGAAGTAGTTGTCCTCTTTATTTTTTGAACCAGGTGTCTCTGTATACTCTCGACTATTGAGTTACTATAAATTAACTACCGTCTGGACCACGAGCTTCGGTAATTCCGTATCCAAATGTTGACGGAGATTCTCGGCTTTCTTACTTCCAACAGCTTACCTCTCGGCAGCTATAGATAAACCCACTTTGCATGGTTCCCTATAATATCAGTTCATTTTCATCCGTTTTGCTCGCTTGTATTAAGCTTGAGATGATCCAAGGTTATCGACCGCTACGATATAGACAACACCCACTTATTCTGAGGTTACATATATTGGCTCGGTTTAGGTACTCTAAAAGACTCTTCGCTCATGGTATCTTTCGTATGTACATGATAGAAATGATCTTCTCGCTCATGCAGGGACATCAAAAGACATTAAATCATTAAAACGGAAAGATGGAATGAGATCCATAAAGGCCCATCCGCCATAGGTCGTTTTCCAGATCTACTGGACTCGTATACGAACGTGGGTACTCGTTATGTAAGAAATGACTCTCCCATGGTTTCTGATCAGCCCTGGTCTAGGACATATCCTTGCCTATGCCTGCCACGTCATCATAGGCTGGCGGTTCCATGTTCACGTCTTCACCGGGGTTTGTGGTCTGAACATCTTCCATGGCGATGGGTACCTCCGCGGAGGTCTCGATCGGCGCATCTGGCATGGGCTGGGCGATGTCGCGACAAACAGGATCAACGAGGCGTTCCTTCATCTTCTCGTTGATGTAGACTAGGAAGTAAGGGGTTGGTGGGTTGGAGGTATCGGTGTTCTTGAAGATCTCATCCAGATTTTTGACCTCGGTCACGTACTCATCGTTGTATTTGCGCCAGATGTCTTTCCGGAAGTCGTAGATGTAGATCCAATAGTGGCCGAAAGAGACGGAGCCGTGGTGCACAAAAACCGCGTACAGACGGTATGGGAGATTGCGGTATTCAGCGAACTGGTTCGAGATCATCGCCTTGGTGTCTTCGGCTTGTTGGTCAATCAACTGAAGCTCGGCATTGGCGCTCTCGGAGAGCAGTTCTAGCTCGGAAGACAAAGACTCGACTTGCGAAGGGTCATCTGCAGTGATCTCATCCAAATCTTCAAGCGCTTCCTTGGCATTGCTGAGGAGCTGCGAGATAGTGAATCCGTCCTCCTCCTAGGTGAATAGTCAGTTTACCGGAGTTGAAGGTTGGATGAAACGTTGCTTGACACAAGCTTTGAACCTACCTGTCTTCGGAGCAGCTCCGCCTTGCGAGCTTCTAGAGACTTGAGGGCATTCTTCCACTCCCAGCACCGACGACGGCGATCAACAATCTCCATTTTTTGAGTGTCCATATATCGGTCCATGTAGATAGTCTCCAGCAGGTCGAGATGGTGAGTCGACTTGAAAGAGCTCTTCTTCACCGCATCAAACTGAACCCGCTGAACCTGAATTTGCAGAATCGGAGGGAGCCGAGTGATAGACCCATATTGCTCGGCTTCGGTGTTCTCGACGCTGATTTTCTGAGCATCGAAAGCCCCATCAATGGCAGCATAGATATCCCGCGATCCACCAGCAACATCGACTTTGATATCACACCAACGTTCCTCCTTGGATCGAATGCCAATTTCAGTGGAAATGTAGGACCGAGTTTGACCATAGAAT
Organism: Penicillium corylophilum; assembly: GCA_018410145.1. Classification (NCBI taxonomy): domain Eukaryota; kingdom Fungi; phylum Ascomycota; class Eurotiomycetes; order Eurotiales; family Aspergillaceae; genus Penicillium; species Penicillium corylophilum. The sequence continues at coordinate 806,164 of JAGUQL010000009.1, forward strand.
AAGCTGGAAAAGATATGTTAGCACAGATTCAGCACTCCAGCTAAGAGACCTTACTCTTTGATCTGATCGACCTGTTCCCCGTCCGCGGCGACTCGAATAGGTCTGATCGCGCACTGACTCTGGAAGAGAACATTGTTGATCACCTCCGTGACATCCTGCTGGGCACCAATTTCGACTTCTTCAATCAACTGCTTCTGCCGATCGACTTCCGGGACTGGACGCGGGGGAACCGGCGGCGGGCGGTTGGGGGGCTCGACATTGGAATCGAGAGGTATGCCCCCTTCAGGCTCCCCTGTCCTTGGTGAAAGGACGTCTTTATCTGCATTTCCACCTGGCTCGTTGCTCTCGTAGTTTTCAGACACCAGGGTAGTATCACTATCCACATCAGCAGGGTTCAACTCCTTGGCATGGGCCGGCTTGTCGATATCAGAGGCTGCTGGCTGTTCATTCTGCTCCTCAGCAATGGGCAGAGGGGGACCGAGCGGTCCCAGAATAGGCGCTCCTTCAATTTCACCCAGAGCTGAAGCTTTTCCTATCGTCGACCTACGACGAATTGCAGCTTCGCCTCCAGGACTAATCAAAGTTAACCTTGCAAGCTCCTGACCAGGAATCACAGAAGATTGTGTAGAGCTAATCATGTCATGGAAGAGGTTACGAAGCTCCCCAAGGAACTTGAGCGAACGTTCGACTTCTTTCTTGGCAACCTTTCGAGATCCAACCTGCTTGTGCACAACGCTCTTTTCATCGTTCAGGTCCATCTGATGTTTTTCGATGTCGAGAACCATGTCTCGGAATGGACGGACCGAGAAGTAGAACTGGAGAAGACTATTGAGATAGCAAGTGTTGCCAATGTTCTGCAGGCCAACAGGCCAATCAGACAAATCACGATCTGGCTCGGTGGAGATGCCGGCCAGGTTCTTCAGTCCGACATTGTCCATTTCCTTTGCAATGATGCTCAAAGCACGGTGATAGGTTTCGGCCTGACCAGCATTTTCATTGACACAGATGGTGTACGCTGCTATGACAGCGTCGGCGTCTGCAGTCCGGTCTGGAATTTGGAGCAAGCGGTATGCGTCCCCAATGTCCATGTCACCCTCCACCGTTTCACCGGTATCAAGGAAATGCTTCAGGCCAATTGAGTTCCGATCCTCCGCAATAAGCTTGAGTGCCTTGTCGGCCAGATCTCTGCAAGCCGGATTGTCGTTAAGCTTTGCAGTGTACATGGTGATGATAAAGTCATCGGGGGTATTTGCGTCGACGCCAAGGAAAACTTCGGCCTGTTCTGCAGTGCCAACGCGATCTTCAGAAACGGCCATAATGCGATCGCTGCCCCTGCTGTTGCCAATCCGCCACAAGTTCTGCGCAGCTTCCACCATCTGGTCACTCTGGCTAACCGAACCCAGATACGCATAGTATTTTCCAATGATGTTGTCTTCGGTGATGCTCGAGTCTTCTCGTGAGAGGTGGAAATAATTGTATGCCGCATCTAGGTCGTTAATTGTGTACTTGCCTTCTGCATAGGCGGCCTGGACAGCCTGGTCAATGGTCTCCAAGTCTTGGCCACCACGAAGCAGACCGATGGACTTGAGACATTCCAGGTAATGAGGTGCATTTGCCGGATCCGAGGAAGCTTGACGTTGGTAGGCGTCAATAATTAACGGAGTGTCCATGTCTTCAACCACCCCCAGGTCTTCGTAGTACCTTTAACGTGACAGTTAGTAGATATCAGTCAACGAGGACAGAAGAGACGAACGGAGCGTAAGCCAATTCAAACTTTTCGGCGCGGAGCGTCTTCGAATCTATTCCGATAGTCAACCTCGGGTGTTTGTGGGGAGATGGGGTGGTACCAACAGTTCGAGGCTTCTAAAGCTTGGAGAATACTGTCTGATGCAGTTGGGGGTAAAGGTATGACCTGGACTGATTTTCGTTCTGATAAGGGTCGGTGGTTGATTAATGACACCAATTCATGAATGACGTCGTCAAGGAATAAACAAAGCGCGTCTTGGTAAGGAGTCTCCGCTTTCGGATCTGGCTGAGGAGGTTGCCAGCTTTGATCCTATCAAAAGTGTCAAGAAAGAACCTCATCTTGGGACAAACAGGAAAGTACCAACCTCGCGGTAAGTGAAACCAAGAAACTCCAGGAGCTGTTGACAAGGTTTACCCTCCACGCCAAAGGAAATCATGAACCGTTTGTTGTTTCCATTGATCGCCTTACTGAACTTATTGGCGTGAAGAGAGTTAGAAAGGTAGAGACGCAGATTCTCCAATACGTTGATGGGCAAAGGCTTGGCCACGCCCTCGAAGCGCTCTGGGTCGGCCGCGATCGCTTCCTCTGCTCGCCGGCGAATCGTCTCGGGATCTGTCAAAATGAACTCAAACTGCGGATTGATGAGAGGGGACAGGATCCGCAGTGAGACCATTGCCGAGCATGAAAGATGGGAACATTGATAGTGGAATGTTTCAACCACCTGCCCCTGCTCTGTCACTTCGACAGATGATGTGCCGTGCTGCCTTCCTGACTTGTACACAAGGTGATGAATGTGGTCCCCCCTGTTTTGTCGTGCGAACGTATTGCCACCGCTGTTATGGGTGACCACTACTTGTAGATGGCACCGGCACCTTGAGCAAATCGCAGATACCTTGGATGAGGCACCCGGTCTTCGTTTATGTTCTTCCTGCGCCAGGAAAGATTGATTCTCCTTTATCAGATACTTGTGTCGGCATGCTTCGGACGATATCCAGTCTTGGGGCCCGTCGCGAAGCCCTTGGAATACTGGCGGTACTTCGGAGAGCAGGTTGCGGCCGGTGCCTGGGGGATGTGCTGGATCGTACAATCGTATATCCTCCGCTAATCGGGGAGCGGTCTTGCCTGTGATACCGACGAGGAGTAGCCGTTAGCAAACCATCTCATACTCTTGTCAGATCGGATCATGCTGTTCGTCAGTACTCACCGGCATTTTGTGGATACGCCATGACGCAGTTGTTCTATGCTCACAGGGCACAATAATCTGCAGTGATTCAAAGGGGTACAGCAAATCTGGGAACGCCCAGAGGGAAACAGTCCATCAGACAAAGCCAATAGTTTGCGTGCGCAAGTGACTGTCTCGGTCTCGTGTGATGTGATCGAGCTGGCGGAGAGACAGTGGGGAGCCCACCGCACTGGGCAGCAGCGAGCGGCAAGCTTGGATTCGAGAGTAGAGAAGCTGCAGTTGGAGGTTTTGGACAAGTGATAAAGATGCGAGAGCAGAGGTATTGTCTGGAGCTACAAAGCAATGAGACAAAAGCAAATACCCTGCATGTAAAGATTACTCTACAATAAGTGAGCCGAGCTTCACGTTTCATCTGGAGCGGTGAGCCGGGCGGTGAACCTTAGCAAAACGCATCCCAAAATCCCATTTCGAACGACATCCCGTTGCACCCGCAGCTCCATCCCACCAATCCACCATGGCGCACCACGAGTCCGAGGATCACAGCTACCACCCCCAGGATGCGCTCTCAGTAGCCATCAAGGCCACTGCCCTGACGGGTAGCATTGGTCTCGTCGGCTCTGCCGTCCAGAACACCCTGGCCAGGCAGAACGTCGGATCGCTGGGCATCTTCATGCGCAGCGGCAGCACCGTCGGTGTTCTCGGTATGGAATCAACGTGACAATTGATATAGGGGTATCAATGCTAATTCACATGACTATCTAGCTGCCATGGGAGGTACCTACTCTTTTGTTAAGACCGCCTCCGCCAACCTGCGCGAGCAGGAAGACACCTGGAACACCGCCATCGGTGGCTTTTTCTCCGGTGCCATTCTCGGTTTCAGAGGTGAGCCTTGAAAATTTCCGCTGTGCGTCAATTGCCGATCAAGAACTGACCTCGAGCACCCGCAGCCCGCACTTTCCCCGCCGTTCTTGGCTACGGAGCCGCCCTGTCGACCTTCATGGCCGCCTTCGAATACACCGGCGGCAGTCTCTTTGGTTACAAGAAGGACCAGGACGTTGATGAGTACGATCGCCGCACCGCGTTGCGGAAGAACTTCCAGACTCCCGGCGAGCAGACCGTTGCCGAGCTGGGCGAGGGGCGTGGTATGTTTTCAACATCTCTATTATGATAGCCGGCCATAACTAATGACTTCCCAGGTGTCTACGGTCCAGGCTACGAGCAGCGTCGCGCCGAGCGGATCAAGGAGGCGTATGGCATCGAGGTTCCCACATCTCCTGTCCCTGCATCATAAACGTTTCTTTCCTTTGATTGCCTCTCTCTTCCCAGGCGCGTTGTGTAAATTATCCCCCTTTATCATGTTGCGTCTCTAGCATGCCGGACACGTCAATCCGAATAAGTTTTCCTTCTGTTGAGAGTGATATACGGTGTATAGTGGGCTGTAGGATCTGGGGTAAATGACCGAGTGCCGCATAGTGTAGTGGGAAGCGCGAGTTCAAATGTTGCTTAGGCGGCTATTTCAAAGAACAGGTTGGTATTAAAAATTATTTATATACCCAGCTTGGCGTCAATTGCACATTTCTATATACGTAAACAGTGTCGTGGACGTCAGTGATTGTGGAATCCAGCGCGTGGAGGGGTTCTTCCAGGGCGGCCAATGATCGTGCGAGTATATCAAACTCTCACACTTGAACACCGAACCTCCTCTAATTCCAATCATCTACGCATGATCTATGTCTCTTCGGGGACGTCTACAGTATGACACGCTTGACTATTGAACGGCTGGCGATCTCCTGGACCCCGGCCCAATTTTCAGGCTGGGTGATCGAACCGGAGTGAGGTAGCCTCGTCATGATGGGTCGCCACAGACCGAGGGCCATGGGCAACACTACCGAGTTGAAGACCGACTTGCTTTTGATACTGTATATCGTTGCATACGAGTGGGTAGTTCCACTGTGGAGGGAAGTTAAAATATTCCAGAGTGCGAGATACGGAAGAGTGACCCAAATGGGCAAAAGCGAGGCACCAACCTGATTGACCCGATGGCTTGAGCTTATTAAGTCATGGTGGCATCAAAGATCGGAAGTATCGGCCTCGTGCACTCTCCTCCCCTTGGCCACCGCAAGGGGCATGCCATGTTTTCTGCCCGTTCCGGCTCCGACGTCATGCACCTTTCGATCAGGGGGACATATCGGGCTGAATCGCCCCCTTTTCTCCGACTGAGCCACAGGTTGTGTGGGCTGGTGTTCTGACTTTCACAGGGCTCGGCGGGGCGGAGCCACTGTCGTCAGCCACGCAGGCAGCCAGATTGATCTCGATCTTCAAGTCAAAGTATAGGAGGTGAACCCCTATGTATCATGGCCCCTTAACCAACCCCCTTTGACTCAAGGACCAAAAGAAAAAAAAAAAGTACCTGCGGAGGTAATTTCCGAAGTCCTCGACGTCAACCATTGTTGAATTATGGAAATTAGCTTTGAAGGAGTTGCGTTCCCCTCTTGAACAAGCCGGGACTCCCGAAGCTTTTCCCCAAATTCAGGCTCGTCATCACTTGAAACCTCACTCTTGTAGACGTCATTCACCGTGGCTTCATATTATTCCCCCACCTTTCGACCCTTCGACTTTTCTATATTTTCTATCTTTACACTCGATCTTTCGATCCCCTTTTACACGCCGTCCGTCGATAGTCTGTTGTGTGGGGCTCTGAATTGATCACCATTCGACCGGCCGTCGCCCAAAGCCTGTTCTACACCGAGCGAACTCCCCGCAAAACACCCCCCCGTTCGCCTGGTAACCACGCCCACGCCATAGTCTTCTTTTTGTCCTTGCCACCTCTCCTCCTATTCCTTATCCTCCGACCTTGCATTTTTGGGTAACGTGTCTCTCTCTCTAACGCCCACGTTCCCGTTACTCCCGCAATAATGGCCATGGCCGCGCGGCCGCAGACGCCCGTGCAGGATGCATCATACATGGGCTCGCAATCCAATGACCCCAGCGTGCTGAACCGTCCGTATGGCTCCCTCCGTGCCTCCTCCCGGCCCAGTTCCTATGCCGGCAACAGCTCCGCCTTTCACTACAGTCACGGCGCCCGCGATCAGTCCCCGGCGCCGCATAACCCCCGTTTCAAGGAGGACTTCGACACCCGCAGTCAACGAAGCTCTATCGATGTCCCCAGCATCCAGCGATCCGCCTCGCAGATGTCCGGAGTCCCCACCCGCTCGAGTACCCTGCGAAAAAAGGCATCCCTAAGCAAGAAGGGTAGTTTGCGACGCAATGGGAGTCGCCGTTCCATGCGCGCCGGCAGTGTGAGAAGTCTAAGCTTGGGCGACCGTGAAAAATACGCTACCGACGGCACCGAAGATATGAACAGTGTTTTTGCTGTGCCCGTCCCGACGACTGGCAACCCGACCGAGGTCCTCGCAAACCGGTTCCACGGTATGTATTTTTGTTGGCGCTTGTATATACAGACCTCGACTGACTGATCGTGCAGCTTGGCGCAAGATCCTCAAGGACCTGATCATGTTCTTTAAGGAAGTCCAAAAGTCCTACGAGACCCGATCGAAGCTTTTCTTATCCGCCTCCAATGTTATGAATAACCAGTCTATTCCGCCGGGCTTCCTACAGTCTGGCGGCCTCGCCGATGCAAACGAAATTCTTCAGGGCTTCCATCGCCAGGGATACCATGAAGCCAACAAGGCCGTCGAGGTGGAAATTGAGGTTATCAGTCAATTGACCGGCCTACGAAGCGACTTGCAGAAGAAGACAAAGGAGATCAAGAATCTTGCCGGAGACTTCAAGAACACTGTCGAGAAAGAAATCGACGGCACGCGCAAGGCCGTGCGCAACCTGCACGAGTCCCTGGGTCTCGTTGATACCGACCCCTCGGCAACATCGGGCAAAGGCGACCCCTTCCTGGTGCGCCTCAATGTCGAGAAGCAGGTTGAGAAGCAGATTGAAGAGGAGAACTATTTGCACCGGGCATTTTTGAACTTGGAGAATTCCGGGCGCGAGCTTGAATCGATCGTCGTGAGCGAGATTCAGAAGGCTTACAACGCCTACGCCAGCATTCTCAAGCGCGAAGCCGACGAGGCTTACGACACGGTGGAGAAGCTTCGGGCCGGTCCGATTGCAATGCCACAGGACCATGAGTGGAACACATTTGTCGCCAACACCGAGGAGCTGGTCGACCCTCGCGTGCCTCTGCGGAACGTTGAGAGTATCACTTACGCTGGTAAGGATCATCCAGCTGCGGCCGAGGTTCGCGCCGGGATGCTGGAGCGTAAGAGCAAGTATCTGAAGAGCTACACTCCCGGCTGGTATGTCTTGTCGCCGACTCACCTGCACGAGTACAAGTCGGCCGATCGCGTGGCATGGCAGACCCCTGTGATGTCGTTGTATCTGCCGGAGCAGAAGCTTGGATCGCACTCGCAGGAGGATTCCAGCTCCCACAAGTTTATGCTCAAGGGCCGTCAAACAGGTGCAATGCATCGAGGCCACTCGTGGGTTTTCCGCGCCGAATCTCACGAGACCATGATGTCTTGGTACGAGGACATTGAGAGCTTGAGCAACAAGACGGGAGAGGCACGGAATGCGTTTGTGCGACGACACGTGCGTAGTATTAGCGGCATGTCCACCAACAGTGAAGCCATGGAGGATGACGAGGCCGACCGGACCCCGTACTCAGCCGAGTCCGTGGTTCTCGGCCAAGATCGGCCCGTCTCTGCCTCCCGGCAGCCCGGCGGGGCTTTCCCAAGCGATGTGCAAATCGACCGGCACCTCCAGGCGCCTCTGTCTCCATCTAGTGGAGACAGCTCCGGCGGGCGAGACATGATTGCGGCTGCGGGGTCATATCCCGAGGGAAGCACACTACAGGATAACTCGCGCTTCTACTCCCACGATGGCGACGGTGCCTCATCGCAAGTCGCCACGGATAGTCCTGCCGATCGGCCCAAAATCACTCCCCATGACAGCTACTACGGCGATTGGATCGGCCCCGGTGTCGTTGTTGCCAAGCAAAGACAGAACCAGCAGAGCGACGGCTTGAAAGCCGATGATCGTGAGATTCGCTCTGATGGAGACCACAACTCGGTAGCCGCCATGTCCGGTGTCGCTATGGCGGAACGTCGCGACCGGTCTGCGCCCCCCAACGTGGCCCGCCGTGAAAGTTCCTCCACGGCACCGACCAACACCAATTTTACGGACTATACCAACCCCACCGTGGCCACGTCCGTTGACGAGACCAAGGATTCGGGGGTGGCCGGAATCACGGGAGCAGAAACCCCCAACGGACTCGACGCCGAAAGCCCCGGAGCCAATGCTAAGCCCGCCTGGGATCTCCGGCCCAAGCAAGATAGCGTCGCGGCGCTTGACATGAAGATTCCCGGGCGGTACCCACCGACGAACGTGGCCGCGTGATCCACATTGACCTTCTTTTTGTTCCTACTTTTGGTTTTCTAATCTTCTTCCCCCGTTCACTGTACATGTACGCTTTTCGCCCTGCGTCCGAAGAGTTGCAGGCGTTCCGGTCTTTTCTTTCTTTGTGGTTCCCGTGTTACGCGGCTAGCAATAGAAACCGCAGGCGTTCGTTCCGGAGGCGTCGATGTGTCGGATCTCTTTGTTGATTACCTTTGATTCCCAGGGTGTAGGAGGCTCGCGTCTTCGTTGATAGTAATGTTCACCAATGCAAAACACGTGCAAGTCCAACGAGAATAAGATGCGTGGCATTTAATCTGCATCCAGTAAGAGAAATACGGGGATGTGAGATGAGTTTAGACCGGAGTGCAATGTGGTACATGAGGACCTTGAGTACCGAAGTACCGTGGTTTATCTTTACAAGTGATACCCGTTTTCCGGTACCTCGAAGTATAGGGGCCCTCGTACCGTAAGATATAAGATGTACGATGTCGAGAGGGGTAACATAGAATAGCTAGGCCCGGTAGGAGGTATAGCTCGGGTCTGATGGCCCTTATGACGAGTCCGGGCGGTGGGGGGTTCAGCTCGAGTATCAGAAATCAAAACAACTTCACTTCTGGCCCTCTTTTTCATCTTTCCCCCTACCTTCCCAACCACTTATCTCCACGCGCAACTCCTGAAATCATGGGTGGGTTCCTCTCTCTCTCTCTCTCTCTCCATTGTATTCTGTATTACCTGGCTCTCCCCGTACATTCTCAGCTCCCGACCATTCCAGCCTTTCATCCAATCAATCCCTTCCAGCCCATTGACGCCTGACTTCTTCCTTTCTTCCCCCCGCTCTCCTTCCTTTCCTTCCTTCTACCCCCCTAAGATCTTCCATACTCTTTTGCTAACCGGCTTTTCCCCCCTAAGCCGACGTGTATCGCCCATATCAAGTAAGTCTAGTTCTCTAGTTCCCTCTCTCTTTCTCTCTTCCCCTATGGTTCTTGGTTTCTTGGGAACCGCGCAACTCTTGGATGGTCAGTGCGGGGGCGGCCCACGCTATGCGCCTCCTGATGTTCTATGAGTGTCTTTTTCTTAGGAGGGGATTGGGAACAGGTAGCCTGTGATTCAAGCCCCCTTGGAAAAACAGGACGCAAAAACCCCCAAAACCAAAAGACCAAACCCCTCAAATTCCCCCCTCTTCCAAATGCGTGCACGAAAGTGAGTCGATCAGTGCCCCGAACATTAAGCGTCCGGGGTCCTCGATTGCGCATGTCTCATAGTCACCTGACCCGCCAACCTCCGATCACCCCGACTTCCGTTCCTCCCAGAGCTGAGCCTCCCCCTCATCTCACTTCAAATCCCCACCATCTCCTCATAACCCGCGCAAATCGCGCAACCTCTCTTTTCATGTCTTCCTACCCCGATTACCCCGATTCTGACCGTGTGAAGCGCGAGAGATCCCGTTCGCCTCGTCGTCGTTCCTCTCGCAGTCCCCGACGTAGCCGTCGCTCGTACTCGCCGCGCAGTCGCTCTCGCAGCCGTGACGATTATCGCCCCCGTGATCGCCGTTCACGGTCTCCGTTGAGTGCTTCTGGAGCTGCTGGACCGTCGGGATCGCCGTACGGTGGACGCAGTGGGTACGCGCCGCGTTTTGAGGATCGTACCGTCGCCAAAGAAAATATGATGCAATCTGTTCGTGATTCGTCTCAGCAGGACCGCCGGGTCTATGTGGGCAACTTGTCCTACGATGTCAAGTGGCATCATCTCAAAGATTTTATGCGACAGGGTGAGTTTGAGCGTTGGATTGGGAGGTGATGCGCTTATGCGCGTGGAGATTGGAATGTCATGGGTTGCTAATTATGGGTTTGCGCTACAGCTGGAGAAGTTCTCTTTGCCGATGTTTTACTTCTTCCGAATGGAATGTCGAAGGTGGGCGCCAATGCGTAGAGTGGCTGGTTCCTTTTCTACTCCCTGATTTTTCGCCGTTTCTGGTTTCTTTGCATGGACTGTTGGGTTGACGGGCTGGGCCTGGCCGTCCGGATATTGTAGGGATGCGGGTGAGTTCGATATGCCAAGTCAATTGCGAGGGTCAATGGCTAATGCGCTGCAGGATTGTGGAATACGCAACGAGGGAGCAAGCACAACAAGCTGTCAACACGCTCAGCAACCAAAACCTGATGGGTCGACTTGTCTACGTTCGCGAGGTATGCTGGATCCCGAGTTATACAAAGAATGGTATTGATCACGCTGGCAGGATCGTGAGGCCGAGCCTCGTTTCATCGGCGGTCCTCCCCGCGGCGAATTCGGAGGCCGCGGCGGCTTCGGTGGTGGATTCGGTGGTCCCCCTGGTGGTGGTGCTGGCGGCGGCGGCGGTCGCCAGCTCTATGTGTCGAACGTTTGTTATCCTTGCAGCCCCCCCTCTTTTGCTAAAGTTGGATGAACCAGGTCATATTAACGGGTCCATGTATAGCTTCCTTTCAATGTGGGATGGCAAGACTTGAAGGATCTGTTCCGCCAAGCTGGTAAGTACACTCTTTTGCCCGGACTGCTTGAGTCGTGATTTCTTCTTTTTGTGTGAACGCTTGGCGAATTGACTTAATCTCCGTTTGATAGCCCAGCAGGGAGCTGTGATCCGTGCCGATGTGCACACCGACCCTACTGGGCGCCCTAAGGGATCCGGTATCGTGGCATTTGAGTCCCCCGACGATGCGCGCAATGCCATTGCCCAGTTCAACGGATATGAGTGGCAGGGTCGACCCCTCGAGGTCCGCGAAGACCGATTCGCCGGCGGTGGTCCCGGTTTCGGCGGCCGCGGTGGCTTCGGTGGACGTGGTGGCTTCGGCGGTGGTCCTGGCTTCGGTGGTCGTGGAGGTTTCGCTGGACGCGGTGGCTTCGGCGGTGGCTTCGGTGGACGTGGCGGCTACGGCGGCCCCCCTGCCTTTGGTGGTGGTGGTGGTGGTGGTGGCTTCGAAGCTGGCGGTGCTCCTCCTGCTCCTGTTGCTTCATCTCCCCCGAACCCCTTCACCGACTTTGCTACCTCTGGCGGCGACAAGAGCGCTGTCATTTACGTGCGCAACGTGAGTATTGAAACCCCCTTATTTTTTTTTATTTTTTTTAAACAGACACTGATATCTTCGCAGCTGCCCTGGTCGACCTGCAACGAGGATCTCATCGATCTTTTCTCGACTATCGGCAAGGTCGAAAGAGCCGAGATCCAGTACGAGCCTAACGGCCGCTCGCGCGGTACTGGTGTTGTCGAATTTGATACTCCGGACACTGCAGAGACTGCAATTTGTGAGTTCTTCCATTTAAAAAATGGCTGTAAAGACTGCTAACTTTTCACAGCCAAGTTCACTGGTTACCAGTACGGAGGTCGCCCTCTGGGCATCACCTTTGTCAAGTACCTGAATGCCGGCCCGGGACCTGAGGACATGAACATGATGGAGGCATCAGAGCCCCCAGCTGGCCTCACGCAGGACCAGATCATGTAAATCTGACTCTTGTTTTCAATTTCGATGATTCCCTCTCTTATGTATCAGGCGATCTGCCTTAGAATGCAAGTCTGTGCCCGAGCACGTGCAGATCTCCACTTTTACTTTTGTACCGTAACTTTACCTTCACATCTACACTCCAACTTGACTTCTCCAACTTCACCTTAACACCATGGCTTCCCTCCGTATGGCCCAAAGGGCCCTCCTCTCCATCAATTGCCGATCCCTCTGCACGCCCTCATCAACTATATCCCCCATCCGCCCCTCCCTCTTCAAAACACCACGCCACCTCCGACCTCAACCCCAACGCCCTTACCACTCAACCCTCCACCCCCGCCTCCCAGACCACACATACAACAACAGCCAGACAGCAATCCTAACCGCCTCCCTCCCGCACATCCCAACCCACGGTTTCTCAGCCGAAACCCTCGCCCTCGGCGCCCGCGACGCAGGCTTCCTCGACGTCTCCGTCCAGCTCTTCCCGCGCGCCGAATTCGACCTCATCCTCTTCTGGCTCGCCAGTCGACGCGGTCTCCTTCGCGCAAAGGTCGAAGAGGGCGCGCTGTTCCGGCGTGTGGCCGATGCAGCGCGGAGGGACGTTTCGTCGTTCAGCATTGAGGAGAAATGTCGCATTTTGGTTATGGAGAGATTGAGGATGAATGCCGATATTAAGGAGCAGTGGTCGGGTGTGAGTTTTCCCTCTTTTTTCCGTTTCTTGCGAAGGCTTCCGGTGGGGATGGAGGGTTGGATGGAACGAAATTGCTAAAATTGACTTTCTTGGGTAGGCTCTTGCGCAAATGTCTCTTCTAGGAAATATTCCTCTCTCACTGACTGAGCTCCATGCTCTTTCGAATGATATTCTTTCGCTAGCCGGTGATTCCGCTGTCGATGGATCTTGGTACTCGCGCCGGTTTGGGTTATCTGCTGTTTATGCCTCGGCCGAGATGGTTATGACGCGTGATCCGACGCCGGATCTCAGTGAGACGGAGACGTTTGTGAACCGGCGGTTTGAGGATAAGCTTGCGCTTCAGCAGACGGTTGAGGGGTTGAGTCAGTGTGTTAGTTTTGTGGGGAATACGGCTGTTGGGTTTGGACGGTCTTGGGGATTGAAGATTTAAGGGTAAGGTGGAGGGTGTGGGAGTTTTGTATTTTATCCCGAGGGATTGAGAGGTTGTGAGCTTGAGGTTGCTGTTCTGTTCTATCGTGATCGGATTGGATAGACTGGCAGCGTTGTATTTTTACTTTGATTCAGCGTCTTTACGAACTAGCTCTGCTTTGGTGAGGATATCCATGCTCTTTTGTCTGTCATACTTGTTCTCTGTATACCTATTTCTAGTGGAGGGATACATTCTGCACTGCCTCTTCCACGCTCAAGGGCGCATTGCTACCTTCTGTGTGTTCAGAGTGTGGCACTAGCAAGGTGGGTGAGGTGGGAGAAGTTGGCGAGAATGGGTCTGACAGTGCGCCATCTTCTGGTGACTGCGGCTGTTGGGTGGGGGGTAGTGTGCTCATGGCCACAGCCTCTGCTTCGTTCTCCCTGGTCAGACTGCCGCTGCTTGTCCCACTTTCGACCGAATCGGTCTGCGAATGCTGCTTGCCGCGGCCCCAGCGCCTAGTCTTGGGTGGAAGGGGCTTCTCCCCATGCTTTCCAGGTCCTGGGCTGGTTCCGGTTGCTGCCACCGGGCGGTGGTGGCTAGACGAAGGGGTCGTTGTTGCTGAGCGCCGTGGTGGAGGGACAGCTGGGGGTGGGTTTGATGCGGAGCGACGAGAGTGTCCTGGAACTGGGGGTACGAGGTGCGAGGTGGTGGTGGAATTGCGCCGTTCCCCCGGGGGTGCGCGAGACGATGCGGTCGTAGGACTTGGTGTTGGCGCCGTGTGTGTGGACGTTGGGCTGACTTCTATGCCTTCAGGAATGACATTGCGGTCACTGCTGGTACCTGCAGAGTGTTGCTGGTCTTCGTCATCAGCGGCCATGCGACGGCCTCGCCAACGTCGAGCTTTGGGAGGCTCGGGTCTAATCTTGGGTATGCGGATGATCGGGGTGTCACCAGAAATATTGTTGGCGGCAGGGCCGTCTTTGCGGCTTGGAGTAATGATTCCTGGCTTCTCATGCAGTGAAGCAACAGCTTGAACGCTGAGAGAAGATGCAGACGCTGGCTCGTGCATACCGAGCCGTTGCACCGCGCTGAGTCGACGTGATAATGGCGCGTCTGAAGAGCATCGAGAATCCATCGAGTCCATTCTCGTAGGTGATGCAGTACCAGGCGAGTCTGGAATGCTACTGTCCCGCGACATGGTGCGAGTGACAAGGAGAGACTCTCCGATGTCTATAGGGGACTCTTGGACAGTCTGGTCGAGGACTGTATCAATCGTAGCAGTCACCGCTTGGGTAGGTGTATCCTGAGTAGGCGCCTGATCTGATTGTTCCGGGTCTCTTAACCACTCTACCGTCGCGCATCTTGCCACAAGCCGTCGGGTGGTGTCATCAGCTTCTTCGAAGTGAAGCATCTTTGCCTGTTGAGACTCGCTTCCATAGGATACCTGGCCCGGGACGAGATTGTTCATCAACCTCCTCAATTCATGTCGTTTGTAATGCGGAGGCTGTCGCAGCTGGGTATGTGCCAGGAGTGGATAGAGAACGCGTAGGTAGGTATGTCGCAATGCAGCGGCTTCTTCCGGCAAGTCAAGAAGATTTCGTATCAAGATATCTACCAGCACATGGAGATCATTTGTGAAGAAGTACTCATAGGTGCTTGGAGTTGTGAAAATGAGATAGAGAAGCTTGAGCGTGAGCAGCTGTAACGAGGTTTCCGCTGTTGTATTGTTAGTAGTAGCTTCGAGCGAAATTGGGGCCTGGCTCGTACCTTCACGGTTGATAAGCAGAATGATGTTTTCGCCAAAAGTTTTGTACAGGCTTCCGTAAGCCGATAGAATCTTGATGACCTTGTTGGTCAATTGGCCTGAAGCTTCTTCATCCACAGGGTGGTGGGCCGATATCATGAATTGTTCATTCAACACCAGCTATCAAAATGTCAGCGTGAGACATAATCAAGCCAGTTTCCAAACTCACCAGAACTCGAATCACGGGGTAGTGATACGGATCCGTGACATCGAAGGACAGATCCTCAATAATGTCAAAAAGACATCGAATGAAGTCGTCGTCCACAAGCACTACCAGCTTATCATTAACCAGCCTCGGCTTGCGCAACGAGCTCAAACCTACCTAAATCCTCAATCTTCACACGCTGTATTCTCGACATTTCATACAACAAGTCCATCAAAAGCCGGTGAAGACCTGCCTCGCCGTCCATCTCCTCCTTCCGCAACGCCTGAATCAACTCGAGCAATCGCGCAAAGGCGCCCTCCTCATTCATCATCTGCAGCGCCACCTCATTATGCCGACCGTCGAAGAGAAGAAACGACGCAATCAGATGGAGGGTGTTCGGATCGTCTTCCTATAACGAGTATAAGTTCAATTCTCAGGCAGTTCTCCAGACCGTCGTACCTGCAAGAGACCGTAGATAATCTGCCTCCGGACATAATCCGCGTGAGCGGCAAAGATACTCGACACGAAGAGTTTATACGAGCAGCGTGAAATATCGTAATCCGCACTGAGGAACTCATCTGCACCCGATTCGCCATCTTGTCAGCCGCTTGTTCTTTCGGAGACCGTCGCGGCACGGAACGATGGCCGCGTGGTAGGGAGAGGGTGATGTGTCACCTTTGTACTGGGTCGAGAAGCTCAGGTACTCTCGCAGAGCGTCGTCAATGCTATCTTCAGATTCGCAGGGTTTGGAGACGATTTCTTGGAGTTCTGCCGGGGGTCAATAGGTGTTCGCATGGGATCGTCGAGATGTCCGAGTCGGGGTTCAAGCTTCATGGACTGGGGAGCAGCTTACCATTCCAGAACTGCTCGGGCTCCGAAATCTCGGGCTCCAAAATCTCGGGCTCCATTTCCCACCGATCTGCGACTGCGGGGGTGTATCAGAGCACTCATCCCGTCCTGTGTAGGGGAGTTGGAGATTCGGAATGCGTTGGAGGCGGGGGAACTCAGTTCCACTGCGGGCCACACTACACTAACTTATGATTACCCTGAACTAGGACTTTAGAACTTTGGATTATGGGAGATAATTAGAAAAAAGGGCATATGCACTCTGGTATCACTATGCAATACAGCATTAAACAAAGAAAACAAAAAAAAAGAAATACATAAATCATGAAGTTGGGCGCTGGAATGGATGCGCTTCGGTATTCCTAAAGAAAACAAGTCAGCCCTGAAGTCCCACATCGACGTCAGATATACTCACAATACGTATTTATCCAAATCCACCACACTAGGATCACTGAAGAGCAGGTAGAAGTACTTCAGCGTCTCTGCTAGCCAGAATGACTCCATCGAATCCTTCTGGGTAGGCTTCTGCGAAGTGACGTCCTTGATTGCCGCATGCGCAAGTTCGTTTCGTGTGTTCTTCGCGATAGCCTCGAACATCTTCCATCCCTTGACTCGCCAGTAGTTGTCGCCCGTCAGGCGGTACATGATGAACACCGACTCAATGGCCTCGGGGCGGAGGAAGTACTCCGGTGCCAGAATGCTCGTCATGCCGGCTGGGATGCGGTCGTGTCGCTCGGTACCCTCGGCCTGCGACAAGGCCGGTGACTGGGGGAGGCGAGGCGATTGAGGTGCATCGCGGTTCTCAATACCTTCGCCATCGGCTGCAGCCCGTGGTAGAGGGGATGGACTCGGGGCTGATCTTCCCACGCCAAAGGAATCACGTTTGAATAACGGGTCCTCGTCATGCGGGTTCATGGACCCCGGCATGGGAAGAGGAACAGCCACGCTATTCTCATCAAGGTCCTGCGCCTTGATGTCTTCGTTCAGTTTCACGCGCTGTCCATAGGCACTTTCGCCAGTGCGGAAGCGGGCTTGCGCCTCGGCGTCAAGAACGGAAGAATAGCGCTGGGCTTCCTTTTCATAGCGGACCTCGTCCCATTCGCAGGACTTGGTATGCTCGCAGGGTAGGACCCGGAATCTTTCCGGCATCAAACCAGTGTTTGTCGCCTCGTAGGCCCAAACACAGGCGTCGGTCAGTTTGTACGCAAGCTCCATGTCGCTCTCGATGCCGAAGGCCTTGGATCCAACAGCCACCATGCCTCCGAGGAAACAGTGCAGATGAGATGCCTCGTATACTAGTTGGCTAGGAGTAGGGAAACTCTTGGTCTCGGGGTTCAGGGAGCTCGTAGATGCCATGAAGCGGAGGTCCCGTTCGCCCTTCATCATGGGTCGGAAGAGGAGAGTCTTGCGGGCAGCGTCCATAGCCTTCTTATACATCTTCTTGTACTGCTCGTTCACGCCACCCAGCAGCAGGTGCTCCTTCGGCAGATACTCGTATGTCGAGTCGGCCAAAGCCCCCAAGCCGTACTTGTTATCGCGTTGTGAGAGTGGCAACTCTAATCCGCCATCACACTTGTCTGCAGTCGTGAAATCACCTTTCGTCTGAAGTGTCTGAACTTCGCTATGGCTGTAAACCGCAGGCTCGGATTGTGAATAGTCGATGGAGCCATCACGCTGAATCAACCGCAGATAACTGTCAAGATCAGTCGGCACGGCGACCGGCTTACGGGTGGCTGTGGTGGTTTCGGCAGCTGTTTCAGAGATGGTCGTAGACGAAGCATGTATCTTGCGGCGATTCTCTTGCCGCGTGGGAGTACTGATATCCCGGCTGGGAGTATATTTGGCACAGCCCTGTGCATTGACGTGGAGAGGCCACAACCCGGGGATATTGGTATTATCCTGCAGCTGCTCCAATTCGTTCGTGATTCGGGCAATCGCGTCATAATACTTGTCTTCTTTAGTCAATTGCGCCAAGCGGGTAAACTCCAAAGACAGTGATCCAATTTCCGCCAGAGCAGCCTTAGCCGAGGCTCGGTGAGGCCGCGCAACATGGTCCCTTCAATCTAGAGTTAGCACGCAAACTTGACTCGCATTGGCTTCATAACTTACGGGGTCCAGCGGTAATATAGGACCGGCATGCGATTGGGTGTATCAAAGGCACCAATTAAAATCTCGGCAAGTTCTTCTGCCTTTTCCAAGAGCACAGAATATCTTTGGCCTGAGATGTCATAAGCACCGAGTAAACCTCCCAGGTACCGGATCACAGTCTCGAAGACTGGAATGTCCTCTCTGGCCGAGGTAGTGAAGTCAATCTTCTTGATCGCATCTACGGCCTCGGAGAATTCATCCTTCAACTCCATAATCCAGAGGGTATCGAGAGTATCCACCAAAGTCGCGCCCCAGCCATTGAAAGGATCATCGGACTCAGCGGTCAAAGGCTTGACCTCGTCGTGACCCATAGCAGCCTTCTTATATCCAGCCCACGCGTGCTTGAACTCCGCCTTAACGGCGCTTAGCTGCTGTAGCCGCTCCTGTTTGTCCACCGTCGACTCATCCTTGAACTTTGCCTGCAGCTTCGGGATAGCCTTAGTGCGCTCCTTTGGCAGCTTGATCAATTCGCCCGCAGGAACAGGGAACTTCTCAGGGAATTTCTGCCAATGTCTCGGGACGCCCTTCTCAGGGCGCTCAACCGAAACCCTGCCAGTGCCACCGTGATCAATCTCCTCGACTAACGAGAAGAGCGAGCTCCCTGAGCTCGACGATTCAGTGTCTGGTATCGAGGGCGACTGTTTGTCAATGCTGCCAAAGCTTGACTTTATCGAATCGTCCGAGTCGGCCTTGCTGGGAACCTTCTCGGCCGCATTGCCATTCGAGCCAGCGCCCAATGGCTTACTGCTATCGGTCTTTGGTGAATCCCCTGGGGCGACAATCGGGGACTTCTCGGACGAGCTGGAGCCGTAGTTGGGCGCGGGAGGGGGGTACTTGCTGTCCTCGGCAGGGGCAGAAAGCGGCTTCGTCTCCGGACGGGTGTTCGGGTACACAGGGTCAGACGAGGGGGCCCTGGAGGGGTCTTCGATCACGGTGTAATCCCAGTCGCGCGACCGGGAGAAATGAAGAAAAGTCAAGACCAAAGCCGCCGCAAATGCGAGCAGAATGCGGTAGCGGCGAGCGCGAAACATAGCGAGCACACCCCTCTTTCAAGGGGAAAAGGAACGTATAAAGTAAATGGCTAGAGAGAGAGAGAAGAGCAAAGAGGGAAGGGTCCTAATGTCACGAGACTCCACTCTAAACATGCGGAGGTGAGATCCACAGAAGGGACTTGCTGGAACTTGGCAGTGAGACTTGGCCTCGAAGACTTGGCCCTGCTTTGACCCCCGGTTCAAAATCTGCTAAATCTGCTGTCTATAGTCTTGTTCTGAATCCACTACTATTGCACTAGCCACTACTAGAGAGCACCGAGCGCTGTAGCCTCGTCCGTCCTTGCACAGGGGAGCCCTTAAGAGCCCCATTTGCCTGACGGGAAGCACATGACTGCCAACGAACACCGGCTCTCCCGGGCCCCTCACTAGCAAAGACCCTGTACTTTTACTGAGTAGCGCCTACATTACCTCGGAAGGCGGCGTAACAAGGCGCAAGAGTCTCCTGGATCGGAGGATCAGCAAGGGTGTGGAGGATCGACCATCGACCTATCATGGGCATGCGACTGGGCTGTCGGCGTCTTACCCGGGCCTAGACGTGTCCACCGCGTCCACCAAAGCCCACAGGGAGCCCCATCGATGTAACTTTGCGGCTGTCTTCGGAGTCTTATTTCTTCTAGATCGACGACCTTTAGGACGGGGTTTGGAGGAATCTGCACATGTGCTCAATTAGTTATTTAGTGTGTTAGAAATCCTTGGACTTATCGTACTGACATTTATGATAAACAAGACTAAATATAGCTACAGTATAATTTGCCCAGGTGGGTCGCGACTATCCAATCTACAGTAGAATAAACAGACACATCCAACCACATGTAATGCGGGTGAACGGAACCAGGATCTATGACAACCTTGGAACCTTCTAACGTCTAAAGTCACTTAAATTTACCCCTTAACCTACATGCATCTGTGACGCATCATGAAGCATTCTCAGTTCATTGAGCGCGGCGGAGAGCGAGATAGTGCAGAGCACACTTTGCAGGGTAAAAAAGAACGAAGATTAAACCCAGGATAATTTCCAGAACTCGAGTTCCCTCTCTGCATGTCGATTTGTCGACTCCTTGATAGTGGTGGCAAGTGACGTAGTATCCTAGCGGGTCACAGCACATATTCCGGTTCTGGTCTTACGGTCAATTTTATTCCTTTCTCCAAACAAACGTAAAAAAACCCACCCGCTCCACTTACATAACAAAAACATAAACGGATAGGTAGGATGAACGCCTAAAGAAGGGCATCGGGTGATGAATTTGCCCAGAGCCTTGTTCTGATTTTATTACTTCCATGTTGAGGTGATAAGTGGTCTTAGAAGGGGTATGGCTAGGTTCATGAGCTTTCGGAAATGTGGTTTGAGGTTCCGAGAAGGGTTATAATAAATACAGAGGTTCTCTTCGTGCCCCGCCAAGACAAGAAAGACGGTGGACCATCCCACATAATGTGCCTGAGACACTTGGTCTCCACCTAAAACATCTCCACCTAAACATAGTTGGCTACTAGCTACCGGCGGTAAACCCTTTATCGCTTCAGCGTTAGCCCTAACCGCTTCTCCTACCATTAATTCTCAAGACCCCCCAAGTGGCAACACGGGCTGTATCCTCCTCAGGGGCATGCTCAATTTTACTCAGTAAGCAACAAGCGGCAAGGGGTGAGCACTAAAACGGAAAGGGAAAGCCAAGAGTTGCCAGACATTATCCGGTATATATGTTCCTAGGCCCTGAAAGAAATGAAACATCCGGAAAAACAGCTCCATACTAACGCCGAATCGATCATGAAGTCGTCTTATTCGCATATATATCAAATGCAACCCTAGAGCCCCCAGCAAAGTCTGAGGAAAATTGCGCCGAAAGGTTCGAGAAAGAATCTAAATGCCCACATTGGTGCGTCTGCCATCGGTGTTCGCTCTCTGGAACTGCTGAAGTAGACCCAGGACACCCGCGCCACCAGCAATCTCGTCGATGTTCTCATCGTCCTCGTCCTCATTTGGTTTGGCGTCGACGTTGGGGGTTGTGTGCATGCGCCATGAATCGCCGATGTTGCTGTCGGTCACACCGCCGCTGGAGGCTCCGGCCGTGGCGGGCTGAGTAGCGGATGAATCGCGGATATCCTGGGACTGTTCTTCGTCTACGATGGGATCTTCAGTTGGGCGCGCTAGGCGAGATCGTGTATAGTTGGCACCGTGTGCGACGCGGAATCCGGAGGCGGAGGGCTGGTGGTGTGGGTCAAGGAGCATAGAGGGGCCGGGGGACCGTTGATCGCCTGGATTCATGGGTCTGAAACGGGAGCCGCCGAGGACAGACTGGAGACCATATGCTCCGCCTAGTCCGGGGCGATTATGCGGGTCATATCCTGGGTAGCCGCCCATATCAGCCGTGGAGTTTGATCCCAATGTGGGTAAGCCCGGGGGCGGGTGGAAGTGGCGACGAGGATTAGGCTGGTTCCCGTTGCCAGGTCCGTAGTTATCCAGAAAACCATAGTAGGACGCGAGCATTTTTCCGTCCTTGGTGGAGAAGTAGTCGGACCTTGGGTCTGGCTTTACTGCGTTTCTACTGCCGCGCCGGCCTTGAGGCGTGGCGTTTGCGCCCTTCTTGAAGTCAAAGACTGCGAATGAGCAGACGTATCCCATGCCGTCGACGTGGATGGTGAACTCGCGGAAGAAATCAATCAAGCGATCACTGCACTTGGGCAGACTAAACCATAGCACAAAGGGCGTGAAGATCATGCTCAAGATCTCCTCCAAGAAAATGACGATCTTCATCTGATAAAGGACTGCAAATTCCTTGCGCACCTCATCGCTGTGGAGCCGTCCATCCCAGGTTGAAGGACAATAGTGTGTGAAGTCAATCAGCTCGCGGAGAGCGTACTCGGGGTCAAACACGTCGGTCTCCTCCGGAGCCAAGCCACGAGCAAATGCCCAAATAGTACCAAAGACTCCCAGGTAGAACAGGACTGTACGATCATGAGTGATCTCAAAACCAAGGAATAGCTCAGGGTCGATGACAGAGACCAGAGCAAGGACGGAGGCCAAAGCTCCAGAAACGAAGGCAACAAAGCGGCCGACCTGGGCCGTCTTGTCCTTTGGAAATTGATCAATATACCGGCTGGCAAACGGATAGGACATGTTGGCTCGACGCTCGAACAAATGCCAAAGTTCGTTGAATTCACGGAACTTCCATTCAGCCAGCGGGGTGTACTGGCGGGATCCAATCTGGGACGGGTTCTTCTTGAACTCGTTGAAGTAGGTAAAGAAGTAATGAATCAGGAAGTAAACAACGATGAACGGTGCAACGAAGATGTTCATTATTCCAGCAAATATGAACCGTCGACGCAGACCATCACTAAGGATTCGTCGATTGTTCGATTTGAGAAACAGAGAGCGCAGCTGGCCTTTCTCATTGAAGACGTAATCCATGATGCAGAGGTTCAAGTTCCATTCCAAGGTACGTGAGAACAGCTGCCGGTTCCTCAGGAAAGGGATCGGCAAAGTCAAGTCCAGTATGTCCTTGTTAACCAGGGCGATCATGTAATTCTCTCTCCGCATTAGCCGATTGGCGATGTCATGAGCGTCCATCCGTTGCTTGGACTGGCTACCCATGAACTTCCGGTGCCTGGCAGAGACCGCGGCTGCGGTAGCTGGGTTGTCATCGCGGAGCGTCATTAATCGACTCACGACTTCCTGCCACGAGATCGTCTGGACTTCAGCATCAGTGACCCCGAGTAGATGGAGATAGAAGTCGTGCATTTGGAGGAGCCTGCGAATGTCGAGCAGATACTGGAAGAGCTTTCCAATCCAGAAGAAGCTAAGTAACCATAGCATGAACGTGGAACCTCCAGACATTTTTGAAGTGCACTGGGGAATGAGGATTTCGTTTAGAGTCTTGCTGCCGGGCACTTGGCTATACTCAATACAGTTGGTAAGAAACGTGGAAAATCCCACGACGAATGCGAAGGTACTTGACACCTGTTAGTGCTGTTCTTTGTTGAATTATGTCATTCCGAGGATCTTACAAGAGGTTGAGTACTCGGCTGAGCAGGATAGACCAAAAGCCATTCCCCAGGAAGTAGACGTAGACATCCCGGAGAAAATTGTCCAGATCCTGGACGTTCGCCCAGCGCCACATCGCTTTCTTTTTGGGGTCGATGTTGGTCAGAAAGGGGTGTTGTTGTCCCAGAAACCAGCGTCCGAGAAAGTGTTGATTATTGTTAATGGTATCCGAAGGCTGGTGAGGAGGAAATCCTTCAGCGCGGCGTGGAGTAACGTTGGGTGAGGGACGAGGACTGGGAGTGATGGAACGACTGCGCATTCTATGCGGCGGCGGAGGCAAGCGTGCCTTCAGCTCTTCATCGTCGTTACCTTCCACCAAAAGCGACGGCGGCACATCCCCATCTCGGTCATCCAGCTCATAACCTGCCAACGACTCATGAGGCATCCACCGAGCTTTTGACGGTTTGCGACGACGCGACACAGTCTCCCACGCGCGACGACGATCTACCGGACTATCGTGATAGGTTGACAACTCACTGGCTCCAGCATTTTCAAGCGCATCTTCCAGCTCCCGATCACTGAAGCCCTCCTCCATGCCATTTCCGGGTATCAGATTCGCGCGATCTTCGACATCAGAGGATTCCGAGTCGGCGTCATTCTTTTGGATAGCTTCATACACGGACGGCGAGTCCGTAGGAGGGAGAAAGCGGGAGAGTATGTTCGAGGACATCATGTTTATCTTTCATCAGACACGAGCTGATGCCGAACGATGCTAGGTGTTCATCGCGTTGCGTGTGCGGGAGGGTTTATCGGCGGCGTGAGGATCTGCTTTCACCCAAGCAGCCGCCGGCGTAGTTAGTGTTATAGAGGCAGTTGCTTTGGAGTCAAAGGGCCATATGACGAGGTCAGGCACTCAGCGCGTGAATCGGTTATAGCTGCGGAGCTACGGGATCACCGCCCCGGTGACATAGTTGCTGGCCTCAGGCAACAATCTATTACTAACGGAACTAGATCGAGCTTCCTGCCAAGTCTTGTCATGTCCTGTCTTCATCTTCATAAGGGTCTACAGTACGTGGCTCATTCAGGCACGCAAACTTGACGAAGAAAAAAACCAAAAAAAAAACCCCCAAAAAACCAAAAAAATGGGTCTAAAAAGATCAGGTGAGGTCTTTTCGTCAGCTATCGGGCTTACCATGAACCTTCAGGGGCTTATAGCTTCAGACCTTCCTCATTGATGTTTAGAGTGGAAAGACGGTCAGAGGTAAAGTACACGGGAAGTAGGATTAGACTGGGAACCAAAAGTACATACAGATAGATGCTGTGTACTTCGTCACGAGGCCATGGAAGATCTGAAGCTATACTGCGTAAGCTAGAATCACAGGCGGAGAAAAGAGCGGTAAACGAAGCCGCGACTCTGCAAGCTAAGAATCGTGCGGGGTCGCCGATTGCAACGAAACCGTGTGTTGACTTGTTGACTTAACGAGCTATTTGGGGCCTCACCTAAGCTATTGGCCCCGGACATCCCCCAAACACAGAAGCTCCCTCCCAGCAGCTACTTTGACCCCCAGAGTTCCAGCGTTCCAGCACGCTGTCCACAGTCCATCTTACCAATACTTTCCTTCAGCTCGCTGGGAACCCACGGTGCCCCGAGCGGACTCCACTTTCGGCGCTTTTCCCACGATCGGTTCTTTTTTCTCGAGACGGCCAACCGAGACCAAGAGAGTGTCTATTCCGTAGTCTTGTTATCAAGAATAGACCTGGCCGATCCACTCGGCTCGTCTTCGTCCCCGTACTTTGGATTGTACTTTTGTTGTATACATGCGGACAGGGGGGTTCCAACGGTGAAAGTTCATAGGCTGGGTCCGATCGACAAGTCCCTGGGGCCCTTTGGACTTATGATTCAGGGAAACTCCCCCCCCAAACCCACCAATGAGTCCGTACCGCGCAATTTAGCATTGAGCATCTAGCCCGGGAAATATATTCCTTAGCTTCTTGCGCTGATCCACTCCAGATGTTGGCATTTTCGGCTAATAGCTTCCATTCTGCAAAGCTGGATCACAGCATCGGCAGTGGGTTGCCGTTTGGCGGAAGGATCGAATGGGGGAAAGCGAGGAATGTTCAGGAGATAGAGGTCAATGGGGGTTCAAGAGGACTAGACATAGAAATTGATATGAAAAATAGACACTAGACTTGCGGTCAATGCGAGGCGAAAAGAGAGCCTCGTGGTAGTGCTTCTCCCTATACTGCGGCCGCTTCAGCTCCCGCTATCCACTCCTCTCCCCTCTCCCCTCTTCTTCACCCTTCGCCCTTGCAACCCCCCACGTCAACACATGGGTTTTCGGTTAGACACTTAGTTTTCCACCCCCTGTCTGCGCCCTACGCTGTTCCGCCATCTTGCTGGGGGATTTGCAAAATACAAACGCACAAACGCCCTAGGCCACTACCCCCCTCCCACGCCTACGGCAATATCTCAAGACCTCGGATTTCAAAAAGGACTGATGAAGGTGTGTGCGCACATTTCCCTCTCCCTAGGCCCTCCCTCCATTGCTTGCATCTCTCCTCGTTCCCCCCTCCACACAATAGTAATGATATCACGCCCCTCTCCCATCCCTCCCGGCTTCCTCGGGCCATAATTGACTTCAGCCCGACAGCGACATTTGTCGCGTTTCGATCGAAGGACTGGACGCTCACCACATCTCTTTCTCTACAGGTCCTGCGTCGATCAGACAAACGACGGTGACCCGCGCCTCGATTGTCCTTTCGTCCCGCTCAACCGAATGTACGACAACCGCAACCCCCTTCCTCCTAGACTCCATGCGTTCTCCTAGCAAATCTCTGGACCAAATCGACTCGCAATTGTTAAATCGCGCACGAGGTTATATATTCCGATTGTTTTGAGGGGAGGTTGTGTCGGGCGCCCTAATTTCCTCCTCCCTCCGGGCGGGTCTCCTTTTGACCGCGCTCACGTCGGCTCTGGAAGAGCCCACGATCGAGCAGAATGGAGTCCGACAATCCAAACGGATATAAACGGAGATCTATGCACCAGGCCTTCCACAGTCGCCCCGTGGAACGTTGGCCGAGCAAGAAGTCATCCTCTCGGGATCGCCATGGTATGGTCTATCCAGACAACTTTCGTGAAGCGACCATTCGAGCCGTCACCCCAGACTCTCATTCCCCCCTATCCGAACCCGAACCCTTCACCGCGAACAGCGCGCCCTCGCCCCGAACCACGATGCGATCGCGAACTGTCGAACGGAGCGATGAAGAGACGACCATGGAGGGCAGGACCCAGCGCACACGATCACGAACCGCGACATTGGAAGAACAACGAAGCGGTATGCCGTCCAGTACATCCAAATCTCGAACACGTGTCGGATCAGTGAACGTTGCCAGTTCGTCTCAGCCCAAAGTGCCCGAGGGCAAGGTGTCGGAGGACTCTTCTTCTTCCATTGGCTTCCCATCGATCCAGTCGCCCACCTTCCATCGCCAGCGAGTCAGTAACCTATCCAGTTCCCTTTCGGGAGCAGCGCAAACCCAAGCCGCCTTCGCCTCTCCTCTCTCTAATACTGATGCCGCAAAGATCCTACAACTCATGAAGACCACGTGTGGAAGAATGCATGGTATCCTCTCTTTTCGATCTGCAACCACCAGCTCTGGGACGCCCAATGCCTGGACTTCTGGGTATTGTGCTATTAATGTTGCGACCGGAAGTCTGATCTACCAAGCAAAGGGAGAACCGGCTTTGGCCAAGACCTTGATCCCCGATCTACGCGGTTGCCGCGTCCGAACACTATACGATCCCGAGCTTCAAACTACCTACCTCAGCGTTTCCACCTTCACATCTGGACTTGGAATCCAACTACGACCTCATGTCCACGAGACTTTCGACTCATGGCTCGCTGCTTTACTTTGTTGGCAGCCCATTCGCCCCAAGGGTGTTCAGAACAAAATGACCAAGCCCCAAGAAGTCGTGATTGGAGAGCGCCGGATTCCCGAGCGTCGACGAAACTCGGACAGTGCAGCTCAGAAAGATGCGGCTATCATCAAAGTCGGAAAGATGCTTCTATGGGACAAGCCGTCAGCATCTGGAGCACGACCGGTTTCCGCTCGCCGCGTCTCTACTTATAGACAGTCCAGAGCTCTCTCTTCTTCGTGGCAGCGTGTCAGCTGTACCTTGCAAGAGAATGGTATCTTCAAGCTTTTCACCGAGTCTGATGTCACGCTCGTGGCATGCATCCAACTCTCCCAATTGTCACGCTGTTCTATCCAGCAACTGGACTCTTCGGTCTTGGATGATGAATTCTGCGTTGCCATATATCCGCAGTACACAGCACACCCGGTCCTTGATCCGGGTATACGGCCTATTTATCTTGCTCTCGAAACGCGCGTCCTATTTGAGGTGTGGTTTGTGCTCCTGCGAGCATTCACCATTCCAGAGCTTTATGGACCCGCCTCTCAACAGATCTCAAGAGAGAGAGAAGAGGACCCGAACAAGACGCCAGAAGCAGAGACACCCGAACATTCATCACTTAAGGACATGTTCCGCATTGAAAGGATCCTAAGCCTCAGAGTCACAGAAGCGAAGTTATTCCAAACGAAGGAAGATACGCCGCGTAGTCGAAAGCAATCCAGATCACACGGCTATTCTGCTCCATCGTCACCGCTTAAACCTAGCGACTATTACACCGAAGTCCTCCTGGATGGAGAGATCCGCGCCAAGACTGCTGTCAAATATCGCACCTCGAATCCGTTTTGGCGCGAGGATTTCATCTTCAATGACCTGCCACCAGTATTGTCTCAGGCTTCCATCCTAGTCAAGACGCTTAACCCAACGCAAAGGGACTGGACGCTCATTTCATCTGGGTCATATTCATCTAGTCAAGAGGTCGCCGCAGTGAACATGTTGGACGAGATTGAGATATCTACCAAAGACTCAATTTGTGGACGGGTCGATCTGCGTCTGGATGAATTGGACGCTGGTGTGGAGACAGAAAAGTGGTGGCCCATTCTGGACGATCGCGACCAAGCGATTGGAGAGATGTTCATGAAAGCTCGAATGGACGAGACAGTTGTGTTGATGACCGATGAATACACACCGATGCTGGACCTCCTTCATCAGTTCACCAACGGTCTGACAATCAGCATGGCTCAAGTGATGTCAACCGAGCTGACACAACTATCGGAGATGCTTCTCAACATCTACCAGGTCTCCGGGACAACGGTGGACTGGATCTCAGCTTTGATCGAAGATGAGATCGACGGAGTCCATAAGGAATCCACTGCGAACCGATTACGCTATACGACGAGAATTCATTCTAATGACACGAGAGAAGGCGGCCAAGAACGTGAAATTCTTGTGAGAGATATGGGCAGAACAGCTACGGTAGAGGCCAACCTTCTCTTCCGTGGAAATTCGCTCCTAACCAAGGCACTGGATCTGCACATGCGTCGCCTTGGCAAGGCATACCTGGAGGAGACAATTGGGGAACGGCTGCGTGAAATTGACGAGAGTGATCCGGAGTGTGAAGTAGACCCGTCTCGAGTATCACGTACCGAAGATCTCGACCGCAATTGGCGGACTCTTATTGGTCTTACGACGGGTGTTTGGAAATCGATCGCGCTCTCTGTCTCCCGTTGCCCTCCGGAGTTGAGGCGCATCTTCCGTCATGTCCGGGCATGCGCAGAGGACCGCTACGGTGACTTCCTGCGCTCTGTGGCCTACAGCAGCGTTTCGGGTTTCCTGTTCCTGCGGTTCTTCTGTCCGGCCATTTTGAACCCCAAACTGTTCGGACTTTTGAAGGACCATCCTCGTCCTCGTGCCCAGCGTACCTTGACCCTCATTGCCAAGGCCTTGCAAGGTCTCGCCAACATGACAACATTTGGTAACAAAGAGCCGTGGATGGAGCCTATGAACAAATTCTTGGTTGGCAATCGCGCTGATTTCAAGCAATTCGTTGATCATATCTGCAATATTGCCGCGGACCGCCCGGCTCCCATTGTCACACCTTCCTATACAACTCCTGTCCAGATCCTTGGTCGCTTACCAGCTACTTCCCGCGAGGGTTTCCCTAGCCTGCCATTCCTGATCGATCACGCTCGGTGCTATGCACACTTGATTCGTGTCTGGCTTGACATCGTTCCGAGCCGGATGTCTGAGCTGGAAGAGGTGGACCCGTTCCTTACCAAGTTCCATGAGCTGGCTCTTAAACTGCAAGAACGTACTGAAGAGGTGTTACGCCAAGCTGAGCAGGCCGAGCGGCCAAATGGAAGCCTTGAAGTCAAGTGGGAAGAACTAGTGGACTCGATGGAGCGAGCCGTGACTTTCTATGATGAAAGCTCGAGTAAGCCAACTACCCCGGCGCCTGATTCAGGTATCACGACGAATGTCCAAATGCCGGGCCACCGCGGTTCAATCGGGTTCTTTGCTCCGCGGCCGGCTATGGCTCGTCGCTCGACCGACTATGCACCAGACGAGGACGAGACACCACCCAGCTCCTCATCCGCTACCTGGGACCAAGCCCGCATGCCCTTCTCCATCCCCAGGTGGTCCGACGCTCGTGATAGCACCGGCAGCTCCAAGAACTCATCCACCTACTCCCTCGAATACTCAGAGAGCTCCAAGGCCCGCAGATCCAGCGTCACCAAAGAGTCATCCAGCAAATACCGCTTCTTTGACTTCGTCCCCGCTCCCTCGCGACGCAAAGCCAAAGAACGCGATCAGTCCCAAGCGCACTCGCACGAGGACCTCCGGAACGAATTCTAGCCCGCTCCTCGCTCCTCTCCCATCTTCTTGATTCGAACCCTTTCCTTCCTCTCCTCAATGTGCTCATGAAGTCCACGCATCCCCTTCATCTCCCTTTCTCCTCAATCCCCCTTTCTCAATGTCCTCGCAGCATGTGTCACGGTGTTGATACCCTTCTCCCTCTTTTTAGTTTCACGTGCGTGCTTAAAGATCCACATATACACGTCTCTCTCCCAAACCCGGCTTTGGAGAAAAGCAAAACAAGTGAAGCTCTGTACATGAACTCGGGTTTGAAAGCGTTTTTAGGCCCGCGGTTCGATTTCTGTGCTGTTTTTGCTTGTACGCATTGGCGTTGGCCATGCGGGTGGGTTGACTGCGTGTATATACTCTTGATGTGTTCTTGATAGACGGAATGGACTCTTGTCTTCGTTAGTTTTGTATTTGTAGACTTTCCAGACGCTACCCGTTTCTCTGTTGTAAATCGGTGCAAAGACTACAGGAGACCTCCCCATATAGACTCACACAGGGACTCCAAATGCTCTACTTGTTTGTGGGAAACAACCGCTTCCCCAACCAGAAGTGAAGAATAATTATCAGTTATCCTATGTCCTCCGCCCTTCCTTTTGCTCCGAAATTATCTATCAACCGCTAGATCCGCGACTGACCTCGGCACCAGGGTCTGAGAAACAAAATTTGAAGCTAGGAGGGTAAATCATGGGTCGTGCCACCGGCTTCAGGATGGACTAGCCTCGATAGCAACCATATGCGTCCTAGAGTCAGAGGTAATCACAGCTTCTCATTATTCATCAGTTGTACATTGCAAAAGTCTTAGAATAGCGATAATTTTGCTAACTGAGGAAACCTCCCACAAAACGCCAGTAGCCATCATTACTTAAAGCCTCAACACAGCCCACAAAGGCACAAGTCCAAAACTTCTCAAATATTTGCCATGAAACCTACATCCAGAGACAGACCTTGCCACTGGCTGTACCACCAGCCACCCAGTTCTTGCTGCGGTGGAAAACCGCAACGGCGGGGACAGCAGTGATGCCATCACCGCCTAGCTGGGCAAGCTGGTCGCCAGATCCACTGTAAACATCGACAAATCGGTTCATATTACCAATGCAGAAACGCTGAATGCGTGACTGGGGATTCAGCTGCCATTGAGGTCGAAGACTAGATAGAAAGGTTAGTCTCTTTAAGGGAACCATCAAACAGAATTGAGGACTTACATAGTAACCCAGCGGCCAGTCTGACAATTATGTTTGACAACGGTATCAGGGCGGAAGTCACGGTCAGAAATGCCGTGACCCTGCTCCCAGGATGAGAGACCCTTGGCACCAAGGTCATAAAGCTTGAGTGTGTCGTCATAAGATGAGGTTGCAATTTGACCAGCGGCGTTGAAGGCAGCGTGGGAAACAGAAAGACGGCTTTCATGTTCAGCTACCGGAGCAGGTTCGTCGAAGGACAAATTCCGCAGATCCCAGACCCTCAGGAAACGATCCAGACTCGCGGTGGAGAAGTAGTGCGGCTGTGAAGGGCAAATGGTGAAGCCGCCGATTTTCTTTTCAGAGAGCTGCCAGGTTGAAACAGTTTTCTCGGATAGAGGAGTGCGCGTATCATATCGACCAAACCCACCATTCAAGGTTGTCCAGTACAAGGTGTTGGGATCATCCCCAGCCATGTCAATGGCTGATACAGCTTCGTCAATGTTTTTCGAGTCCGGTCCGTATTTCTCAACAGAGGTCGTTTTCTCAAGGTCCAACTCGCGGATGGAGCTATCATAACTGGCTGTATACAGGTGGGTGGGCTTAGACGGGTGAACCATCATGGAGCTAATGGTGCGCGTGTGAGGCTTGAGGGTAGTAAGAACCGGATCGGGGTCATCGTCTTCCTCGTCGTCACCCACGTCTGGCTTCTCCTGCGAGGCATCGAGGATACCGAGATGACCCATCTTGTCGCCAGCGAAGACAAGCGGCTTCGACTCCGAGGGGTGGAAAGTCATGGCGTAAACTCGCTCCGGGGTGATTTTGATTCCTGTGTCGAGCTCGTGAGCAGGCTATTCTTCACTCAAAGTTGATTCAATATCTTACTCTGCGGGTCCCAGGCCTCCCATAGCTGAAGACCACTCATTTCCTCCCGCAGTGCCTTCAAGTCCTTGTCCGTAGTCTTCTTGATATCGTCGTCGTCAAAAGTGCGCACATATGGCTCTGCGACACCTTTCGTAATAACATCTACACCGATAAGACTGTCTCCGCTCAGCTTCTGTCCAGCGATGAACATGTCACTTTGCGAGAACTCATCAGTTCGGCGCATGCGCTTGGCACGATCGGCTTCCTTTGCCGCTTCATAATCGTCCTCAGCCTTGCGCTTGAGGACCTCGCTTTCTGCGGCAATACCCTTCAGGCGGGATGACTGGCGTCGAGGAAGAACAGGTGAATCCTCTTCTTTGATTCTCTTTGGGGTGGGCTTCTTTGATCTCGATGCATTGTTTCGAGGGGTCTTCGGGGCGCCGAAGATGCCATTGGACTGCGCCTTAAGATTTAGCTGCTTCAAAAGCGCATCTCGCTCCGCAATATTCGCAAGGCGTTGCTTTTCGAACTCCGAGAGTCCGGCTGTCGATTCGTTGCCCATGGTGAGCCGTAAATGATGAGATCTCAGCTAATGCTGGCGGTGGATGGGCAAGAAACGCGGGACAACGCGTAAGAGAGACGCGAGGTCATGTGATGGTAATGGAAAAAGCTCCGACTCGAACTTTTTGCTTTTAGCTGCGCAGCATCAAACCGACTCGATGGCGGCCAATATACCTCGTGCGTTCCTCCTATCGGCCACCTCGAGTTCGGCGCCGTTTCTTTACCAGACCCGCACCCTTGCGCCGTTATCACAATCGCTATGCCGATGCCCTCCATTCAATCAGCTTCAACGTCAATACTCCAGGACCAATGCCCCCGAGAACGATGATAACAACAAAGATGGCTCACCAGACGAGAATAATGTTAGCCCAGAAATATCTTCTGAATCGTCATCAAGCCCGGTGACAAATGACCGCCCTGCACCTCGGCGAAGTTTCCTGCGCCGGCGCGCTGAAGAGATCGCACCGAAAACCGAGCCCACCGAGCCAGCACCGTCGTCGCGCCCACTTCAAACGATCACCCCAGCCGAGAAGATGATTTTCGCGGACCTGCTTAAACAACTTAAAAAAGAGCAGCCAGTGGTGACAACTCCAAAACCGTCCCGGGCATCAGCGCGCCGATCCAAACCGGAGAATGTCAATGATCTGATTGCGCTGTTCGATGATATGTTCGACAAGAGTGAAAAGGAAGCAGCATCGAAGAAAAAGAAGCAAGAAAAAGAGAAGGAGAAAGCTGCATCTACCGCTCGCGGAGATCCTCAGAAAAAGTCATTCGATATAACGGGAGGCTCAGACAAGATTCGCTACAGTGACCTCGGCTTCTCGGCGATAGCTTCCAAAGCTAACCCGGATTTTGAGATCACAGTCAACGATGCTGTCGATATTGTCATAAAACGAGAGTCGAAAAGGATTGAAGATGAGCTTTTCAGGGCAATCGAGGAGGGCAGAGGCGATATGGGACTATGGGAGGAGTGTCAAGAGCACATTTTCGGCATGCTGCAACATCTTGATGAACCCACAAAAACAGTACCAGATGCGGTGGCAGATGTCTCATCTTCAAGCACGACGGACGGAACAGAGAAGCCAATGCTCTCGTCTGGTCCTCTAAACATCCCCGCCGCGGTACCCATCACCCCTGTACTTGCAAAGCTGTACCCAAAGACTCTCCTCGTCGCTTTCCGTCTCCTGAACACGCATTTCCCGGAATCACAACTTATCGGTCAATTCCGCTCCACCATCAAAAACCAGGGCCGCACATCCTCGGTCCTCGGGACATCTTCTGCACTCTGTGATGAGATGATCTACTTCCACTGGTACGGCTGCAATGATCTCCCAGCCGTGATATCATTCCTGCATGACATGGATCTCCACGGTGTCTCACCGAGCCCCAAATCCCACCGGCTTTTGAAGGACATTGTCCGCCAGCGCTTCCGTGATTTAGACCCGTCTCGCCAGTCTGATTCTGGGATGGCCTCTTTCTGGCAGCTGCCTCCGAACCAAACGGCTTTCCAGGAGCTAGCTGGGCATGGTGGTTGGTTGGACAGATTGGATGAGCACGCTCGACGCGAAAGTTCAATGCATTTCACGTCTGAGTGATCTTATTGACTCGGGTATTTGTTGTGGCAGTTTTCTTGCCTGTGCAGTCTCTTTCTCATTGTACAAAAGTGTATAGACCTAATAGATATGACCCTGTATAGTAATAGGACACGTCGGCGTTTCCCTTTGACTTCTTCTTTGTGTACTGGTGACTGCATTATAGCTCAGGTATCATAGCCCTGGGTTCATCTTATGAGCCATGTTGAGCGTCCTCATTTCTCAGTATCCTACTTGGATAATACTTCGATATTACAATGTCAAGCTTTCATTGCAGAACTCTGTTGAAGTATCTATAGACGCTGTTGTTGACCCCAAGACCACTCTACAACCCCAACGCCCCGCATTCTCCAACCCGGCGATGCCCTCGTTGGCCGAGCATGAGAAACCCCAACCGGTGGATAGCTGTGGTCCTTCTCATGTGCTCCAAGCAGTAGTGATCAACTATCAACTATCAGCATTAAGTCTGATCCCATGCCGTTATCATCCGTAGATGACCAACAACTATGGACCATTCCAATGTTGACCTTATCCCCCTTCCCCGCACTGAACTACCACAAACTCGATAACCTTCCATCCACCTTCACCAGACATTCATCTACCTCCACCGTCATGGCTACACCCAATTCATTATCAGGAAAAGTCATCCTCATCACCGGCGCAGGTAACGGCATCGGCCGAGCAACCAGCATCAAACTGGCCGCCGAAGGCGCCATTCTAGCCCTCTCAGACATAGACCTCGCCTCGGTGACCGAAACAGCAGTCCAATGCAAAGACAAACAACCCGGTCAACACTACTCCGTCGAACTAGTAGACGTGAGTGACGTGACGTCCGTACACGCTTGGGTGACAGCAACTATCTCACGGCACGGCCGACTGGACCATATCTTCAACTGTGCGGGGATCAATCCAATCCAGATCCCCACAATCGATACTACAGATGATTACGCCCAACGCCTGGTTAGCGTCAATCTCCTAGGTACATTCAATGTCTGTCGAGCTTGTATTCCCTACCTTTCCTCTGGGTCATCGATCGTGAACGTCTCTTCTATCGTTGGGACTCAGCCTCGTGCCGAAATGGCGATCTACGCTGCGACAAAGGCTGGCGTCATTGGGCTTTCTAAGGCGATGGCCTTGGAACTTGGTCCGCAGGGTATTCGAGTTAATGCCGTGGCGCCAGGGGAGATCCATACCTCGACTAATGTCTCTGTTGTTGCGGGCGAGAAAATCGTGCAGCAGGCCGGTGAGAAGGTTGCGCTAGGAAGGCTGGGCCAGCCGGATGAGGTTGCGGATGTGGTGGTTTGGATGTTCCAGAGTAGTTATATGAATGGGAGTGTCGTTGAAATCAATGGTGGTGTGGAGTGAGTACATAGACAGAGGGGTAGTGCGTGTTTGGAAACTCTTGTTATCAATTGCATGTATCTTGAGAGCTAAATGTCTATCTACATGATTAAACGTGCCATCATAGAAGTGAACCGCCAGACTCATTATTCATGGTGGATACCCCAGAACCGCTCTGCGTTGAAGGTCCACCGGTTGTCATCCTTCCAGAGGTCGTCAAAGGCAGTGAACAGGACTAGGTCGTCGCTTCGGTGCGCGAAGCTTTTGCGCAGGCTTTCAACTGCGACACGCTGGTTCTCTGGTGATGGGACTGCTGCGCCGTTGGATTGTCCAGCGTGCGGCCAACCGGATTCAGTGATCATCGTGTGTTTGCCACCGGCAGCTTGGGAGACGCTGTGGGCTTGTTCCAGGGCGTAGGGGCCAGCATTGTGTGGATGTTCGGTGGCGTCGAAGAAGGCGTGGCAATTAGCGGCGCAATAGTCTGATGCTTTGCATAGCTCTGGGTGTTTGAGGAGGATAGAGAACGTGTCGACTGTTACAACAGGTCCCTGGTAGCCCTGACCACGGAGGATAGTCCGGGCTTGATTGACTGCATGGACGACATCTCCAGGTTGGGCCATACCGCCATTAACGAGTTCATTTCCCACGGCGATTGTGTGGAACACGGACCAGTCTTTCTGCCCATTGGGTCTAGTGGCAGCCTGGTTAAACGAGTCGAGACTAGCAGGGAAATCGGTCAAGTCGTAAACTCCTGCGAATACTTTCATGTTGTGTATTCTGGCTGCGTTGGCCACTAGCTTCGTCTGATCACAGTCTGTACCATATATCCGAATAAACTTGTATCCAGATAGCTGGTCCAGATCTTTGTTTACTTCCGCTTGGCTTTTGCAGACCCGATTTGCCTTGTACGGGGAATAGGAGATTCCAAAGCGGCGATTGGTGTCGGTATGGGGAGCAGGCGGGTGAGGTGCCGGATGAGGTGGATGCGGTTGAAGAGGAAGCTCGGGGAGTTGAGGGAGCGGAAGCTTTGGAAGTGGGAGACTAGGGAGCTGGGCTTTAGGAAGCCTAGGCAGGCCCAGAGGTGCTGGTAGAGTGGGAGGCGCAGGCGGCGCATGAGCAGCAGGATGTCTAGGGTGAGCAGGCGGTTGGCTCATTCTGTGTTCTTCTGGCCCAGACTGCTCTGCCGTAGTATCATGTCCAGACTCATCTTGGGTCGCCTCCGGTGCTGGTGCATCAAGCGCCATGTTGATATCTGGCTTTGGTACTGAGACCTGGGGAACAACTGCAGGCTATTGATGGATTAACAACTATCCAAGTGAAGGTTTGATTGAATGCTGTCTACGAACATTCCCTTGTGGCACAGCAGTCGGTGTAATGCGGTTTGTCTCTGTGCTAATCGGCACTCCTTGTTCATCGACCCAAACAACTACCTCCGAGGCTTGAGTCTGCAAGCCACCAGAGCATGGTCCTAGAACTCACGGTCAGCAAGTGATATTCCACTGAATCCTGATTCCCATACCTTGGGACTCCGCATAAGCACCACAAGCCAAGAACAGGCCCAACGCCAGATTGAGGCGCTTCATTGCACTGAATCGAAATCAGAACCTAGTTAGTAGATCTGGTCATAGCAGGAGTGACAAAAGCCTCCCCTAGCGCCGAGGGCGATCATGCAGATCAAGCGGATTATATTCAAAGGACCGAAGGAACTCCACTAGTGCATGGGCCCTTTGCAGGTAAACAATGGCGTATCCAGGCATAGCTATTTAGTGTGGGGTGACATGTGGAATGAGATCTGGGCCGAGAGTGGTGTGCATCCCTGGTTGGGATTATCTTGCTAGGGAGCTAATGACTCGTGTTCGAGGGATTCCTGGAAAGAGATCTTGGTTTTAGGGCTCGAGGGGCCAGATCTTGTTCGGGATGAGGCGAGGAATTCTCCTGGCGCTACCGCAGGCTTGGGGAATGCTGGGCCCATTCCGAGTAGGTCGCTCGGATACCGGGCTGACTGATCTCGTCATTTAGGGAAATTATGGTAGAATGTTCTTGCTCGTTTTTAGGTCACATTATGGGAAAGGTAGGGGTGAAGAAGTAACTGCGTTGGCTTCGCCGGAAGATTTCCGGGTCTAGACAACATGAGCCTGGGGTGGCTACGATTGACCGCATGGATCTGTTCAAGGGAGGAAGGCGTCGGCTCCACTTGACGTTTCGGTTGCGAATGAGACTTACCAGTGGCCACCTCCTTGACACTCTATCCGCGAAAGGGGTATCAGCCAGGGGATCTTACAGCCCAGAAAGCACCATGCAATGAAGTGAATGAAAAATGCACTTGGCACAGCCAAAGCCGTAGCCAGAGAAGAATAGTATTAAACAATTTAGAGCCATGCACCCGAAGAGTATGAAGCTGCCCACAGAAGCAAAAGAAGTGAGTGGGCAGTGCTGTACAGGGGAGCAATAGACATGCATATCAACAAGCAAAGTGGCTTAACAATACACGGGAGGAAGAGGCATTAGGGCGTATGGTTGATGACGGATTTCAAACCGAGCAGATGCCGGACGTCATTAGAGCATGAGCGGTCATTTGTTGAAAGCGAGAGAATGCAGAGGTGGGAGTATCTACTTCTTCTTACTCATCACTTTCGTAATCGCGTGTCGGATGATCGTGCCAGACTTCTCGATCTCTTTCTTGGTCAGGCCGATGGTCACGCACACCTTCAGCGCGGCTGGGACGAATTGCTTCGGCTGGAAGTTGTCTTCCAGGGTCTTGAGACGGGTAATCAGGACCCCATTGGCGAGACACTGAGCGGGTAGAAGAGTTAGCAAGGTTGGGAAGGGATCACGGGTAACATGGACATACCTCATCGACAACATCCTGAAGCAGGAACTGCTGGTCTTGATAGGAGAGCTTCTTTGAAGCCACAACTTCGGGCTTGATTGTTAATAGGAGAATCGGGTTCTCAGTCGCACTGGAACAGGACACCCAGTCACTGCGAGGATCCAATTGAGCCCGCATGGCCTTAGTGTACTCCCGGAGCTGCGAGACCGTGTCTGGGTTGTTTTGGAGAAGGTTGATGCAGGCGCTGGCGGTAGTGGACAAGAGAGCGGGAAGAGCCGCAGAGAAGGTGTAGGCCGCAGCCGAAATCCGCTGGTGGTGAACAATCTCCTCGGAACCAGCACAGAAGCCTCCACCTGCCACGAGAGGACCAGCCAGCGACCCGACGATCATGTCGACTTCGGCCGCATCAACGTTCTGGTGCTCGGTGATACCACGGCCAGTGCGGCCCAAAACACCGAACGACCAAGTCTCGTCCAGGATGAGACGGAACTTATACTTGAGTCGCAACTCGATCTGCAACATTTGATTAGTGCGTGAAGAAAGCGGGACCCTGCTGTGGGTTTATCACTCACGATCTTAGGCAGGTCCACCATATCACCATAAGACTCGAAAAGACCTTCTGTAATAATGAACCTCCGGGTCAACGGCTTCCGAGCCTGTTCCTTGGTGACCTTGGCGAGCACCCGCTCCAGATCCTCCATATCATTGTGCTCATACCAACGAACGATACTGCGAGAGATCTGAATACCTTTCCGGATAGCGAAGCTGACACCCTTATCGGCAACAATGATATCTCCACGCTTCGAGAACGCCGGAATAACACTGGGAATGGTCGAAAACGCCTGCGAGTACATGATACAAGCCGCGGTACCAAGGAAAGACGCCACATCCGCCTC
Source organism: Penicillium corylophilum (assembly GCA_018410145.1). Taxonomy (NCBI): domain Eukaryota; kingdom Fungi; phylum Ascomycota; class Eurotiomycetes; order Eurotiales; family Aspergillaceae; genus Penicillium; species Penicillium corylophilum. The sequence continues at coordinate 845,078 of JAGUQL010000009.1, forward strand.
AGTCTTCATATGAACATCCTGGTTACCGTAGAATCCTCGGGGGCCACAGGGACCGACACCGTAGTTCCGAAGGGTCTGGATAGCCGATTCCTTAAGAGCTTCGTTGGTGTTGAAATTGTAAAAGTTGTACGAAGCAAGATTCGTAACAGTACGTCCATTGGCAAGCTTCGACTTGGGGCCGACGGGACTGCGATCCCGAGATTCAATTAGCAAATTGTCCCTGAAGCTCTCCGCAGAAGAACGGGAAGGTCCTACCCCACAATCACCGTCCGCTTGTCAACTTCCATTTCCTCGAATGTGCTGGGCTTGCCGACAAGAGGCTCGGGCGTCCACTCATCCACCAGATCATCAATCTCATCTTCCGACAATGACACCACACCGGGCTTGGTCGAATATTTCGGGGCTAGCAAGTAGCGCACAGCGAAGAGAAAGAGAAAGAGCTCGACCGCTGAACGAATTGGGTCATCTTGGTAACTGGATTTCACGTAGCGAAGGAAGATTGCAGAGCCGGGGACGCGGTGGAAGAGGTTCGCGAGTTCGTGCAGGTACTCGGACAGGAGACGTTGCGTCTCCTGGAGGTCCATGATGGCGTAGTCTGGGGCGCTCGGGGCGCACGCACACCGGGCAGAAGGAATCCGGTTGGAGAAGGTGTCGAAAAACTACCTAAAGGAACGTGTGCAAGGAAATGGGAGACGGGCACAGACGCCGGGGGGCCGCGGACGGGTTGGTATAAGCAAGTGTCACGTGAGCTTCCCGTGACTTCGACATCATGAGATCTATGGATGATTTGAGTTGAGGTACACACTGCGTGGTTACAAAGTTACAATTCGAAGCTAACCATGCGAGATTTCAGGGATTACGTGGAGCCAATATTAGAATGAAGCAATGCATATTGTATTCCGTTAAGTTTGTAATGAAAACAAGCTATGAAAGTGGCGAACGAAAGTAAAACCCCCATAGCAGTGATTAACTACCAAGATACAGGTCGTTCCGCACAAAAAGCCATTAAGATCAACAGGTGCGCCGGGGATTTGAAAAGAATGCAGCGAAAAACGAGGTAAATGAGGGTAAGGAGACAGAACTTTGTACAAGCCATTTTCATACAGGGGCTGGAGGGCCTCTTAAATCATTTTGTGGAAATTTCCATCACCCGCGGTGGGAGTGACAGACTCCCTAGGCGACTTATAACCGGCAGGCAAGTGGCTTCCAGTGTAGTAGGTCGCTGTGTCGTTCAGGCCAGCGTCCAAAGGCTGCAAGAGACCGAGACCGCCTGAACCCTTCACACCGAGCATGTTCCACAGGGAGTGACGGATGCTGTAGCTGATAGAGCTCATGTCGCGAATGACAAGCGGCGCAGCAATCAGAACGACGAAGACGACCAGCATGACGAAGTATAGGATGGCGAAACGAACAACCCGTCTCTTTCTAAGCTTGGACTGCTTGAGGGAGTAGATGGGAGGACGGATTTGACGACTAGAAAAAGAAGTTAGCGATGAGACAGACGATCGTGGGACGCAGAAGAGAACATACCTGGGACGCAGCCAGAACAGGATCACGGAGTGGAACTTATCGGCATAGGGAATGGCGAGGACGGGTAGCATGAAGAAGAGAATTACATGGCCCAAAATGAAGTCGGCAGCGAAGTAACCCAACTCCGTGATTTTGCAAAGGAACTCACGGCCGGGCTGGGACATCGAGTGCCAGCCCATGTTGTACCACTTACCGGTCCACCAGGCGATATTGGACTGGTCGTGCTTGAACTCACGGGTGAGAGCAAGAGAAATGATCAGCTTGTAGATGAAGCGCTGGATAGCCATGGCCGCGATCACGCCCGAAATGGTTCTGGCCCAGCTAAAGGACTCCAAGACGAACAGAGCAATAAAGATGACCATAAGGACAATAACGGCAATGGCGTGGGCGATGGCAGCAAGGACTGAACCGAATTTCTTGCAGCACATGCTGAAGATGGGTCCCATACAACAGGCCATGGCAAAGAACATACCCGCAACACCTGCGTTGACACCAATCGGAGCGAATGCAACAATGGCAATTCGCAAGATGGCGTTCGGTGCATACTCAGTCTTGTTGCTGAACATGGTGCGAGAGTTGATGAACAGGTAAGGAATGAGAGTGGCACCAACAACAACCAAGGGAGCGATGATCTCGCTAAAGAAGATGTTGGTGAAACGAGCACGAGGCACATCTCCAGAGCCCTTCTCTGAAGGAACACCAAGAAGCTTTTTCTTGTAACCAGTGAGTCTGGTACGCGAGAGACGACAAAAACCGATCCATGAAGAGGCGTGCGAGCGCGAGTTACCACGCGACAGCCAGCGGATATAGTCACGGTAATCAATAAAGAAGTCATTCCAAGCAAACTGGTGAGGGTTGAAAAGGAAGGGCGAGATGATCAGGGCAAGCAAGGACACCCAGAACCAGATGAGAGCTGGAGTCCAGACAGTGGAGGTGGCAAACAGCAGCATCAGCAACAGACGAGCACCGCCGTAGATGGAAGGACCAGCGAAACGGGAGTACAGCACACCGAAGGGAATGCGGGCAGTGGCGAAACCACGACCAGTACCGATGTAGCGGGCACCGCCGAAAGACAAGTTCTGGTGTACAGCTTGGGCATAGATCTGGCAGACGAACACTTCGAACATGAAAGAGAACGAACCGAAGTGCTTGGCCAGACGGGTCGCCATGCGCCAGACACCACGCTCAGTCAATTCCTGAACAGCCAGGGGAACGAACGAAATGAAGAACACAATGAAGATAGACACAACGCAACGGTTGACCCAGTTGACAATAGGGTGCAAATCAGCGCAGTAGGTTGGCAGGAGAGGATCAGTGATGGGCAGATCAGAGTTGTAGCGGCATGTGATAGTCTCATGCTTGAGTGCACCCAAGTTGATCAGGACAATCATGAACATCTGCACGGACAGCATAATGAACATGTTGTTAAGATGGAAACCAGGGTGAGCATAGTAGAAGGACAGGAAGCGATCCAAAGGAAGCTGAGTACCGAGGTAGTAGTACTCGCGAGACAACATCTGTTCACCCATACCAGTACCAATCTTGGTGGTGAAGTTCAGAATAGAACCGAAACCCAAATCACGACCCTTACCGCACTGGTAGTACTCGCAATGCTTGATACGACCTCCACGAAGGATGGCGTTCATACCGGCGTAAATATCCTCGTTGAGGTGCAGACCCTTCTGAGCCTTGGACACACCACCACGAGTACACATGAAAGTAGCGTTCAGGAAATCAGGGTGACCATAATGCAGCTTACCACCAATCTGTGCGAGAGTACGCGCAAACAGAGTACCGAACGTTTGTTCCTTGGAGGCCGCAACATCACCAAGAACACCAACCGACTCGGAGAAAATGTATTCTCGGGCACCAAGAATAGCGACGGGGTTGCCCTCGGGGGCAGGAATGCCGGGAGTGTATGGCGAGACATTGTCGGTGGTCAACTCCTCAAACTCGGCAAGGACACTACGGATCTTGAGGCACTCCTCAAGGTAGTTGTCCTGGTTGGCATCGATGAGCTGGATGTATTCGCCGCGATAGAAGATGATAGCGTGGTTTTGGTTGTCGGACTTTCCGTCGCCAAGAATGGGGTTGCCGGAGAGCTGAATGCGGAACTTGGGCTTACGCATGTTGTTCTCGAGTAGTTCACAGTGACCATCAATCAGAGCGGAGTACAGGCGAGGTTCATCACCCTCGTTCTCCGGGGGCTCTTCGTCCAGATAGGCAATTTGCAGGTCAGGGTAGGCACGGAGGAGGAACTCAGTGTTCTCGCGCTCATCCTTGTTAAACTTGGCATAACGCTGCATGGACACACAGATACGGAACTTGCGACGGGCCATGCGCTCCAGCTCACGCTCGAGCTTCTCGGAGTTACCACCAAACATCTGGACGACTTCAGGGTTCTCGACACGGTACAGTAGCTTGATAGCACGGCTGTAGTTCATGAAACCGGAAACAGTTCTGTAAAGGGTCTGAGAACGAAGCGAGGCCCAGATACGAGTGCGGAGAGTGTACTCAGGAGCGGCAGACTTGAAACCAATGCAATAGAACGGCAGATCATCGATCTTGCTCTTCTGGGCATCTTTCTCACCCTTCTCGCTGAACTCTCCGTTGAACTGGGAAGTTTCATCTGCCAGAATCTTGGTGTCCTTAACGAAGCAATCCCATTCGTGAGGGTGGAGCTGCTTGAGATATTCCAAGACAGTGACACGGGAGTATGGCTCATCCTCGCGGATAATCTCACGCAGCGAGAGCAGAATCTTCTCACTGTAGTGAGGGATCAGGACACTGAAGGTGGGCATGTTATCAACGGGGAGGGGCTCCGGCATGGGAGTAGACAAGGACTGGGCGAAGAAGGAAATACGACGCTCGGCCTCGCTGCCAGCGGGGAAGAACTCAGTCTTGAACGACTGGTCCTCCTGGGAGACAAAGAAGGTTGGGGCACGCAGAGTACGCTTGCCCTCCTGCTCAGAGGGAACCTGGTGGTACAGGAGCTTCTGGACATGGTCAATCGCCAACAAGTGCTCACGATACATCGAGATGATGATGGCGTTCCACACTTGGGAGATGAGAACCTTGGGCTTGTACTTGATTTCCATATCGGTGGTGGCCAGGACCTTGGAGTAGATACGCTTGGGAAGGCGCGAGAAGATGTTTCTCCAGGGAGACCAGATGGAAACACCGAGGTAGAATGACCGGGCAACGGAGAAGATGGTGTTGCAGATAATGTACCACAGGTAACTATCCAGGAAGAACAAGGTCAAATCCATGAAGAACATGAGACCAAGCAGAATCTGGGGTTGCTTGTGGCAGAGGACGTTTCCAATATACGTGACACCTGTGCACTCGAAGATGGACATGGGTGACAAGATACGGATGGGGTCCTTGAATGACAGAGTCAAGAAGAAGTAAGACTCAGCGAGCTTCGCACCGAAGACACAGACCCAAAGACCGTACGACATCCACATGTCGTTGCCGTGGAGCTGAGGGAAACTGGCGGTGAAGGTCTGACTCGCGACGTACTGGCGTCCTTTCTTGTTGAGATAGCTTCCGAACAAAGCACCCAAAGGCTGGATCGAAAAGAAGGCGACTGTGAAGATAGCCAAGACGAAGTGCACAATACCGAGAGCGAGACCGACAGGACTCTGGGTTGCCTTTGGAAGCATATTCAGGAAACCAAAGATAATGATACCGGGAATCAGGTTGATGATCAAGACACCAAGAAGGAACATGAAGCGCTTGCGAAGATGTTGAGCACCAGCCCAACGACGAGGAACGTAGCACCATTCACAGATGGTTGCGAAAATCTGGATGAAGGCACCGAGAGCACCACCGAAGCCAACAGCGGCCAGGTACTTAGCCGCGCCAGGCCTGTTGTCCCACTGCTGCTGATAGTTGGGAGTGTAAAGAGAGGGAGAGTTGTAAGCGGTGAAGAACCAGAAAAAGCACAAGTGGATGACCCAAATACGGTTGAAGTTGGTGACCATGTGGAACCACGAACGAGTTTCCTTGTAGGTCTTGAAGAATGCCTTCTTCCAGACGATATCTTTCAGCTTGGGCCAACGCTCCTGAGTAGGAATGTCAACCAGGCGGGTCTTGTCCTCAAAGGCCAGACGCTCGATACCCTCGGGGTACCAAAACAGCTGGTTCATATCGTCGTAGCCAATGATCTTGTTGTGATCATGTTCACGGCGAACGTACTTTCCGTCCTGGATCTCATATCCCTGATCGCGGCAGTACTGGTATAGAGGTGTGACAATCTCGTTAAGGTAGGTAAACTCCTCAACGGGCTCAACACGGTTCTGGCACTCGGGCGAGGAGTAGTAGTCATCGGCGCACTTGAAGATGAAGCACAGACACTCGGGCAGGAAACGGACCTGATTGGCCTCGCCCCAGATGAGCAGATATAGAGCGACCTGACGGGCCCGATCGTGCTGGGACATCCGATTCATGCGGGACTTCCAGCGATACTCGGCAGCTTCGAGGCTGTTGTCGCCTTCCAATGCTTCGAGGGTCTCTTCTTCGTTTTCGGGGTTCTGCTTAGCCGCTTTCTGAGCAGCCTTACGAGCCTTTCTGGTCTTGCGGTCGGCCTTGCCAAGTTTCATGTTGGCGAATCCAACAGCATCGTCAAGATCCAGATGGGCTGCGAAGTACCAACGGCGGTAGTTGGCGTTGTGACCACCGATATAGTCGGCGTGCAGCGAAAGCAGCGCCTGGTTAGGGGTCATACGCGAGGCACGCGAATCAAGGAGCGTCATCATATGGTCGTACATGTTACGCATGCTGTCACGCTGGAAACCGAACTTGTTGACCAGATCGATGAAGATATCCTCAAGCTCTTCCTTGGACAAGGGAATCTGGGCCTCCGCACTCCAGGCAGGGTAGGGCTCTCGCGAACGCTGGCCAGCCGGCAACGCGTTTCCGTAATCCATGCCGTAGACGGGGGTAGAGGCACCGGATGATCGGTTACCACCGTACGAGATCTGGGAGGAAGGAGGACGGTAGCCGTTGTAGCCACGACCGCCATATTGACTGTCTGCATAGCTGTTGTAGCGGTCGTCACCCCGGCCGTAGTAATCCATGTCTGCAGCTCGAGCAGTTTCGGATCTCATGGTGAAATCGCTGAAGGTCTCGGAATCCTCCTCGGAGCCACCACGGCGAGCCTGGCCGTGGCCGGCCTGATCGTAGTACTCATCTCCGTAGTAACCCTCTTGGGCGTGGCCAGCCTGGTCGTAGTATCCTCCTTCAGCGTATCCGCTATGGGCGTTCCCAGCGGCTTCGTCTCCATAATAGCCACTGTAGCTTCAGATGTTAGCTGGGTCACGCTCGCAGTGTTGTCATTGGGTTTCGTACCCGTTATCGTAGTAGCCCTCCTGATGGTTATCGTAGTAGCCCTGGGCATGTTCGTCCTGGTAGTAGGAGTCACCATGAGCGGCCGGATGGCCGTAGCCATCGTCGTACTGGCCTCCTGCTGCGTAGCCGGACATGACGAGAGAGTCGTAATCAATTGCTTGATGATAGCTCTGGAGTTGTCGGTCAGCCAAGGAGATCCCTTGTCAAAGCCAGAACCTGCCGCGTCGGCTTGCGATTCTAGATCCCTTTCTTCCCCTTCGTTCACTCTTACCTCAACCACGACTCATCCACAGTATTAAAAAGGTATATGCGTCGGAATGATTTGTTGCAGCATAGACACAAAAGCGAATGGCGCAGATCGTAACGACGTAGAAGCCGGAGAGTTGGCGAAGTCGGCGAGTGTCAAACTCCGCGAATGTTTGAATGAGCGAAAGACTGAAATGAAACAACCCTGTGAAAACCCCAACGAGGAAAGAGCGACCTTGCTCCAAGCCTTCCTCTCTAAAAACGAATGGAAGGAAGCAAGATGATGGATGGACAAAAAGGCAAACGAAGGGAAGGGGAGGGGGAGTAGGAGAGGGAAGGGGAAAATAATTGGCAGTGCTGTTATTTTGGGATCGGGGGAATTTGCTGGGCCTTCTAATTTACCACCGTACGTGTACGCGTTTGTAGGGGTACCTCTCCTAATATGGATCCACTCCTATTGAGCTACGTACTTGGTACAATGCCGACTCAGGGGGGAGCTGTTGATACCGTTTGTTATCCCACGATACCATACACCGGGGAGACTCGATCTCCAGCTGTTGATGGGCCAATAACGGTAGCTAGAGAGGAGGTCGGAATCCAAGGGAAATCTGAGCGGCCCCTGAAACAAGCCCCACTTGGTATCCCAGGGTAAGTTTGGTACCAAATCACCGTAAGTAATTCCGGTGATGGAGCTGTCTGTCCTCTTCTGATTAGTCCGTGCCTTGTTATTGTTACCACGACGGTATGCAGGGATGGCGTTGCGCTTGTGTTTTTCATTCCTCGTTTCTATGCAGAACCTGGTATCTATGCACTTCCCAGCTTCACTTTTCTTGTGGTAGCACTGATAGCCGTATCTTAGGGAGGTTGGGTGCTGGGTCCTTTGTTCGGGTGGTGAACCACGGCTCTCAAGCGACAGGAACCACACTTCTCTTGAATTATTTTCCCTCCTCGTCCTCTCCTCTCTGAGAGAAAAGTGATCGTCCCCTATTTCTTTTTCTTTCCTTTTTCGGGCCTGGTGTTCACAATAATTTCTGGACAGAAGATCGCAGATTTTCCACGCTAACCCTAGGGAGCCCCAATTTGCCACCCACGATACAATTTGTACTGCTTAGCGTCGTTTTCACCGTTGAACTAATCTCGAATCCTGTACTAAGCGGCCTCTGATAAGCCCGCGTCGAGGTCTCAGAGCCACTCGACGCTCTCCAACCCCCCACTCACTGCCTGGCAAACCTGTTGTCCCCTAAACTCTGAAAGCCACAGTTTCCAATGCCTTGTCGTTCATAGCAAAATTGGGATCAGCCACGTAGAACTTGGACCTCTATCAGTGTCGCTAAAAATAGAACCCCAACAAAATTTACTGATACTCCGAGATTGTCTGTTAAATGCACCTGCGAGGATATGTTTCAAGCATACTCGGGCTCTAGAGTGCCGCGCTATAGTCTATCTACATCCCAAGGGCATAGAATGACCCTGGTACTCCCATATGTTACACCGAAACAGATGACGAGTCAGTATCCGTCAAAGTGTATATTTTACATACCGTACAGACAACTAGTAACGCCCAAATAACTTGGTCGCAGCCTATCTCCACCGTTGGACGCAGCCTTTTCGTTCTGTTCCACACGCCTAGTGGATCATCAAATGCTTTTCTCTCAGACCAGAAGCCTCGACCCGGGCCACATTGGTCCAAGCGGGGTCGCCCCGGGGGCGATATACGCAACGGCCTGCGAATCCCCTGTGCATGCGGCCTTGAAGTGCACACTCTATGCCGAACACCTGTCTCGTTCGGCTCCGGTCCCTAGCCACGGATTCTCCGTCAACCATGCCAGGCGACGTGGTTACACATGTAGGCACTCAGGACAGGTCCAACGGCGGGGGCCGCCGCAGGAATGACATATCCACTGCAGGACGGGGCCGATCATGAATCCCCTCCCAGGTGCCCAGTTACTTGCCCTGATGTGCCGGAGTTTCATTAACTCCTCCCCCGAGTAGGTTCGCAGTGGCTAATCACCCCAAAAATAACCTGTCTTAGCTGGTAGGAACTAGTCAGGGATCGCGCGCCGCAGACACACCCTAGTGTCGCAAGTTCATTGTATTGACCCGCCACCTTTCCAATACGCCCAATACCCCGATCCCTCTACTCTCATTCTAGCTTAAGCGGGGCTGGGTCCATTTTGTGAAGCTGATCACTCTGCTTTATCACTCGGTGGCTTGCAGGGCTGCTAGATGCACCGGCATCACTGTCGCCAAGTGCCGTGATAATCTGCAGCCCCTGAATTATGTACAGGGATGAGGGGGCGGGCAGGACATCCGAATTGCAGCTGGTTTTAATTGCCACCCCAACATCTGATAAATAACACACGAGCTGTTTATGTTATTCGCCCCTGGCCAAGTAATCCTCCAGATAATCGGGGGGCTGTGCTCGGACAAGCCGTGCCCCTCCACGTCGACGTGATCGATGGCCAATCAACTTATCTGAAGTCAATAAACATGTTCAAAAGCGGGCTACCTCTCACATTATCGATGGGCTGTATAAACCGGGGGTTAGAGCACAGTACTGTAGGCAGGGTTTTTTGTATGCATCAAATACACGTTAACTTTCAACGTGGCTCCGATTGTGACTTAAAGATAGAGTTCGTGGAAACCCACCGTGTCCAATAATAAACATACGCTTGCCCATAGTAGCAAGTCAATGATCCTTCGACTTCTCAACAGAAGACCTGACTCAAGCACTCAGGCACAAGGCTCAGTAGCTGACTTGCAACTTTGCTAGGGAGACCTATCGGCAAGGGGACGCTGATCATCCCATTCCTTGGGCCATGCCATCAGGCGATCGCCGGGTTGCCAGCAGCCGGGCCCCAACCAGTGCTTGTCGATCCAGGGACCAGGGCCTTTCTGGTGTGATCAGCATTGTTCGGAGCGCTGTCCATTCCACGGGCTGCGTGGTCGGGTTTGCCTTTTCTGGTAAACAGCTCGGTTTTAAGGTTTGTTATGAGGCGACTCTGCTGCATGTCCATCCACCGTCCTCGCGTCAGCTTCTGGGTTTCAGGTGACTACTACCATATGTATGAGGGATATTCACCTGGTTGGGTTAATCTTGAAGCTTGTTCCTGCTTCGTTGTGATGTATGTGGCTTGGACTGCTGTGGTCCCTGCTTGTGAATGTAGCAATTGGTTGTGCTGAAGCTAGATCTGAGACATGTATTATTGCAACGGCTGGAACTGTGGGTTGTTGTCTAATTTCTGGTCTGATCCACCTGCCATCTTGTTTAGTGTGATGATCGGAGGGTCGAGGTTTCGTCCCTTGCCGGAAAGGGTGCTCAAGTGGACTCAAATCGAGGCTCGTCGGAGTAGATCTATTGCTTTGACGTTTAACTTGATTTGGTTATGGGGACTTGGAGTATTTAGGTCATATTCTGCCTGACCTAGTTCGTGTTAAAGACAATCGTGCGTAGCTATCTTGATAAAAAAAATATATATATATTTTTGGACAAATCAGGGTATTCACATTGTCAGCGTTCCCTTAGATTTCCCTAATTGTCGTTTGCTATTTGCGTTGTGGTAAGCTACAGGTTGCACTTATCCAGAAGTTTGTAGCCGGGAAGCACAGAAATATATCCACCACATATATTTACAACCGAATTGGCAGCAAACTACCTGGGCACCATTACACCAGCTTTTTGGCCATGTTTTCGAGCTGACATTAGAATGTGAGGACCTGTAGAATAAAAAAAAAAAAAAAGGAGGGACCGCTTCTGATGCCAGACTTAGCCGCCTGTCTGCTCGTAACTCGTAGTGGCTTGCGGCTTGTGGCGGCGAGCCGCTTCACCGTCTATCACCCGAGTAGCACCACTATTCTGCCCAAGGCACTCGCTAAGCGTGGTTAATCACCCTCCCCGGGTGTTATTGGCGCTCGACCTTCAACGAATTGTTCTCGCTGCCTCGTAAAAGACGTTGACAATAAGTCGCCTGGTCCCATAATGCCGAGCCTGTAGCATCCACGACTCAATTATAGATATTATATCTAATCAAGCGAGGAATATATCAAACATCTACGTAATTGCCCCTTCTTCATTGATCACTACATCTAGGCTTCATACCTTTCCCACCCAATTCGAATGCAGAACAGCTAGCATTGCACGAGACTCAGTCTCAACCAAGAACCACAAGTAGAATGATCCTGCTTCCGGAAATCTCCGTCACCCTATTCAACTTCAGCTTTTCTCGAAGCCCAATGCCAAGGCCCACAAAAATGGAGCATAATGTATGATTGTGTCATGATCATCCACGCCCTTCTTAATCACTTAGGCTTCAATGCAGACTTTTACGAAATGAAGGTACATAAATCTTGCTCGCAAAGTGTACGATGGTAGATCAGCTATATCAAGGCCCACAAGAAGGAAAGAAAGACACATCTAAAAGTCAATTTGAGCAATTAATAAGTGAGCTTTGAAAATAAGCGCATCTTGTTCCCTAGAATACTGTCCATCTTCTAGTTTTTTGACTAATTTGGGGTAGGGCGTGCCAAGATCCGCATGGAGAGCGGTGTGCTTGGCACGACTGCTGTCGATCACTGAATACGTCAATCTTGCTTCCCTGTTTGGTAGTCAAAGGAAGATGACATAGTGGAATCATAATTAGATTCTTTCCTGCCTAGAAATTGACTTGGCTCTGCACCGGAGCTATAAAGTTAGACTTTCCTAATGTGGAGAATTCTTTAACCCTCCTGATATGAAAATGCGCCTTCAATCCCTTCTCTGGGCGATCACGGCCACTCCAGCTCTATCATCTTCATACCACTTCAGCCCCCTAGAACACTCCGCTGGTATCGCACCATACTTCCTTCCTCATGACCCTCCTCTCCAATCTTCCCCTCCACAGGGCTGCAATGTCACTTCGGCATCTTATCTCATCCGCCATGCTGCTATTTACGCCAATGACTTCGACTTTGAAAGTTACCTCGAGCCATTCGTGAAGAAACTGCACAATACATCGCAGAATTGGTCTTCAACGAAATCACTCAAGTTTATATCCAATTGGACTGCGCCAGTCGAAGACAAGCACCTGGAAAAACTTACTCGTGTTGGGATGCAAGAGGCCCAATCGCTAGGAGCTAGTCTCCACCAGAGATATGCGCATCTCAAAACACCCGCGACAGTCTGGACTTCGACCGCGGAGCGGACGGTAAAGAGTGCGCAGAGCTTCATATTGGGATTCACCAATAATCACACGAATTCAATCAATTTGACTCAAGTCGAAGAGAGCAAGACAACGGGCGCGGATTCCTTGACGCCTTATAAGAGCTGCTCTGCTTACAGTTCTTCCTACGGCAGCGATCAATCTTCTGTAAGTTCTGTCGGTTCTTTTCCAAAGTAGAACATGCTGACCATTAAGGCCTTCGGCAAAGTATACACGAAGCCGATCATCGCCCGTCTCAATGCCGAGGCACCCTCATTCAACTTCACCCAAGACGACATCACCGCCATGTTCGAGCTCTGCGGATACGAGACCGTCATCAGAGGCTCATCACCATTCTGCTCCTTGAATCTATTCAACTCCGATGAATGGCTAGGCTTCGAATACGCAAACGACCTGATGTATTTCCACAACACAGGCTACGGTCGCGATCTATCTTCCAGTCTTGGATTCCCATGGGTGAATGCCAGCGTCGCGGCGTTGGACGAGGAATCCTCGTCGCAGAAGCTATACATCTCGTTCACTCATCGCGAACTCCCGCCTACGGTTATCACTGCGCTGGGACTGTATAATAACAGTGCGTACTCGGGAGCAAATAACGTCAACGGGACTATGCCTGAGGATAGAATTAACTACGGCCGTGCTTGGAAGAGTAGTGAGATTCTGCCGTTCCTTACGAACATTGCTGTTGAGAAGATGTCATGCAAGAGTTATGGATATGAAGAGGGGGATTATTATCGGATCTTGACTAATGCTGGTCCTCAGCCATTGGTGGATTGTCGGAATGGGCCTGGTGGGAGCTGTTCGAGGAAGAATTTCCTTGATTTCGTGAAAGAGCGAGATGAGTTGTTTGGGGATTATAATAAGGCTTGTGGTGGTGATGATGAACTACCCTCGTCATTGTCTATTTACCAGACATAAGCTAGTGTTCCACAAAAAGGATGAATCAACATCGGATTATCAATTTAAGATAGCTTTAGAAGTTTGTCTACATAGACAGCTATGGCCACAGAGAGATATCTCCATCCCCCACCAGGATTCACAATCTTTGACCCACGCCTCCAAAGCCGCACCCCTACCAAAAAACCCAATGTATCACACTGAAAATGGTTTTTCCTTCATAGTACCATAATTTGAAGATCAATACATGAACAGCCCGGGTGGTCTAGTGGTATGATTCGCGCTTAGGGTTCGACCTAAGCACTCCTGCGCGAGGTCCCGCGTTCGATCCGCGGCTCGGGCCTGTTATCTTTTTGCCAATCAGACAGATTGCTATTTTCAATTTTTTATTTTATTTTTATTTTTTGCATCCATCGATTATGAAGACTTGGTCCAAATACCAAAGAACCGGTTTTCTTAGTTGCGGTACATGGTTTTCCTTCACCTTGGACAGGTGAAAGCTAGATAGACCGTAACGCCATCAACTGCTGGCCAACGTGTGTGCGAATATAGCTCAAGAACCATCGACCTGAAGAACAATTGCGATCGGTTAAAGTGCCAGTAATCATATGACTGCATATAGCCAATTTGCATGCCTATCCCTATCAATGTACTGCAGCAAAGTCCATTGGTATAGATCAAGTGAGGCAGGCGGCACACGGTTGCCGTGCCAACAACTAGCCGTTGACAGCTCACAGTGGTTGAAGAACCTCCGTCACAGGACTAGGAAAACACTTCAAACTGGAGCACAAGACAGCTTCAACGCAGCATCTGTTGCGTACTCGCGCCTCACTCGCCATTGTCTCCTAAACAACTCACATTCTCATGACAAAGCCCATCCGTCTGCCGACAGAAACCGAGACAAACTCTCCACAGAAATTCAAGATGGCCAGAATCAACACATCGAATCCGCTGATTCGTGCACCATCACGACACAAAGCCGCGCTCGACCAAAGCACTGATGGTACCGCCTCAAAACCCACCGAATCGCCCGGTAGCAGACATACCGGTAGCACTTCCACACTATCCAGAGGGGCATCGCAAAGAAGAAAATTGGGAACAAGCGCCACGTTCGACATCTTCCCTGATCCAGCCATCGAAAGTGGAAGCTCAGCATGCAACACGCCTCGAAAGCAAACAAAAAGACGCACGCTCAAAACAACGCAGGTGAACTCCCTGCTCCTTCCGGTACAACGACCTCGCCAAAGACCCAGTGTCAAAGTAGAAACAGACGACTATGATAAAGAGAACGATATTGGAGATGGAAGTTTTACAGAGGCACCCGCAACATCAATGGAACCTGTTCCGCAACGATCGCCCAGAAGACGAAACCGAAACACGCCGCGAAGCCCTGGCAGAAGCCGAGCAGACCATACGCCTTTGAGAGAACTGCACTCTGGGACTGAAGAGGAGGACGACTGTGGGAACGATAGCCTGAATTCACTGGAAGACTTCGTTGTCAGCGACAATGAAGATATCAGCTACCATGAGACATCCGATCCCGAGACAGAGCCTGAAAAAGCGCCAACACCACCACCTCCCCCAAAATCCACACGAAAGAGACTTTTGAGAGGAAGAAGACCCATTGGAGCCACCGATTCAGAGGGCCCAAAAAGCAATCCTCTAAAAGCACCCTTTCCTCTAGAGACGAACATTTCCGACGCCATAAAATCCCACTCCACCCCGAAGGAGGTGCTTAACCATCTGTTTCATGACGATTTTCATCTATCCTCAAAGCTCACCAAGCTAGTCTTAGACGACGACAATGAGTCAGCTTCTCAGCTGGAGACAGACACACCTCCGTAAGAGTTACAGGCTTCCTATATGATAATGGCTATGCCTGCTAACTATACAACACAGCTCAATTGTTGATCTGGACACCCCGCCACCAGCACCAAGACCAGTTGAAATGAGCCTGGAAACACCCCCATCCAGTCCATCCCGAAACCGGGTTCGATCTCCTACGAAAGAGAAGATCCGTATTCCGCCAACACCACATCGCGAGAGTGTCGACGCTTTTTGGAGCCAGACAGAAACGAACCATTGGATTGATCAGCATTCACCTCGCAAAGAAAAGACACCCGGACGCTCTGTGATTGAACTACTCAAAGATTTCGATATCTCAGATGAGGAAGACAGCAGTCTTAACTCCAGCATTAGCCTTCCGCCCGGTTCTATGCCGCGGGCGAGAGTTACACCACCGAAGACACCCAATGCTCCCAAAACACCCAGCAAAACAGCAATCAAAAGGGCCGAAGCAGACGCGAAGCGTGAAGCCAGAGCACGCAGAGATTCCTTCAATAATAAGAAAGCAAGCTTCGCCGAAACCTTCCTCGAAGTCTTGGACAACGCCGTCTCCGGCGGCAAGGTCAAACTTCTCGCCAAGCCAACCGGCGGCGTAAAGATTACCTGGTCCAAGACCCTCCAGAAGACAGCAGGTCGAGCCCAATGGCGTAGCGAGCGAGTTGAAACCAGAAGCCCAGACGGTCAACGAATAGGTGCAACACAACATATCCACCACGCCACAATCGAACTCGCCGAGCGCATCATCGACGACGAGTACCGCCTCATCAACACGCTCACGCACGAGTACTGCCATCTAGCCAACTTTATGGTCTCTGGTGTAACGGATAACCCGCATGGCGCTAGTTTCAAGCACTGGGGCAAGCTATGCGCCGAGAAGTTGAAGGACCATCCCACCTATGGAGGCCAGATCAATGTTACGACAAAGCACTCCTACAAGATTGATTGGAAATATGTTTGGGCTTGTTCGGGATGTGGCGAGACGTATGGTCGTCACTCGAAGAGTATTGATCCTGAGCGCCAACGCTGTGGAAGTTGCAAGCATCGTCTGGAACAGATTAAGCCCAAGCCGCGCATGTCGCCTCAGAAGAAGGCAATGGCTCAAGTTACGAAGAGTCTTGCTCAGATTCAGTTTGAGATTTAGAGTTCTTGCATTGGCAATTCCGGAAAGCCCCGTTTCTAGAGAGGGCTGGTGTTTGGGTGATTTAATTTCTTGATCTTGTGGATATAATATTCGAATTACATTCATCTGTCTCATTTTTATTTTCATTGGGACTAGTCTGGCTCCTGGTCGAGATCTTTTATGGGTTTATGTTTGAACCATACCCAGTCTGTTTCGCAACCATATATGCTTGTAGACATCATCGTGCATTTGCTTTGCATAGCTTCATTGTATTTCATTTCATTGACTACCTAGATCCTGAATAGTATCTATCTAATTGATATCCGCTCTTTTCTTGAGAGAGCGGTTCCCATTTGCCCCACGTGCTCCCAGCAGACACAGATGCCCCCGGCTCCCACATCTCACACGTATCGCACACTTACCCCTCCATTATCATTGCCCAATCCATCCCCAGTTCCATAGGTACCTTGACCACAACAATTAAACAAAAAGCCCCCAATCCCGAATCTCCAACTTCTCAGCCAACACCCCCACAGTCTCCTCCGCAACACTCTCCTCCTTCGACAGCCCCTGCACATCCCCACTCTTATTAAACTCCTCATGCGGTACATTAAAGAACACCAGAAGATCCGTCTCCTGCTCCTCAAGTCTAACAAGCAAATAATGGCACGTCAACTTCGAACTCAGCCCGGCCTCCCCATCAACCGCAGCCCCGGCAACCGCTGAATCCCCAGCAGATGCATTAACTCCCTCTGCAGTCCGCGCACCGCGCTTGCGAGAAGTAGTCATGAACTGCACAACGCCCTTGTACGCACTAATCGCACTACCAGGAGGTGCAGATGCGTCCAGACGGGCGGGATTCACCCGCTGCGGCAGAGTGACGATTTGCAGGGCGTCGCCCTCGTCGCACAGGTCATGCAGGTGGTATAGTGCAGCTGCCTGGTCGAGGGTTTCGGGCGTTGCGCTGTATGCGCTGCCGCTGCCGGCTGCGAGGGTGGGATGCTGGTGGCTTAGGGTGGCGAAGGTGCTTAGGGCGTCTTCTTTGCTCACGCGCTGATTGACCTCGACGATCATGTTGGAGAGAGATTCCGGTGAGAGGAAGATCTCTTGGTGGTCTGGGATTTCGCGGAGATTGCTGTTGAGTTGGTTAGTATGTTGTTGTAGCTCTCTGTGGGGGTGGGTGGCATGGAGATATAAAACGCTTGGGGGTAGAGTTGGTGGTCGGGCGTTTGAGCTCATGGGTAGGCTTTCGAGTGGCTGATTCCAATTGTAGAATCTCAATTGACCAGGGTTTGAAGTGCAGAGGTGATTTTGAACATGGGGGGAGTGTGTACTAACCTTGCATCGATCCAGCGCTGCGGCACAACGCCTCGGATGGCCCCGCCGAAGAAATCTTGCTCCATGGTCTGCGCCATGATGGAAACGTGTCGTTTAAGGGACAGGAAAAGGAATTTTCGGGATATCGATGCCGAGAAGTTTCTCTTGTCTTTGGCTGCGGCTTAGTTGAGCTAAGAGAGCGGCCAAAGCTTTCCGATATAGAAATTTGATGCCAAGACCCCGCGCTGGAGCTTATATTTTGCCTCGAGGTTCCGGTCTTGCGGGCACCCGGGGAAATGACCGGATAGAGTGAAGTCAGAGACCGAGTTCAAAATATCTTGATGATTTTCGACTTCAGCAGTGTATTTATGTAGCTGGGCGAGGCAGCAGTTGCGGGAAGCAGTCTTCCGCCCAATGACGTTGGGCTGACTCAGTGCGAGGCTCCAACTAAGGTACGAACTACAACCAGATCGGTATTGATGGGATTAAACACCTCCAATGTCTCATAACTTTACTAGGTCTGCTCCTACGCATTTCTCTACAGGGATTTCTAGATTTCTAGACCTTCTCTGGTTCTTTTGAGAGGTATCTTTCACTCACTAGAAAATATGACTACATCGGTGGATATCCTTCCAAGAAACAGTTCCAAGGATAGTTTAGCCATGCTACTATGCTAGTGTCCTAGGAAATATGGCAAGTGGACCCATCAAATACTGTGCCATGGGTCATTTAATCAAAGAGTTCCTCCACGTAGTCATCCAACTCAATCCACCGGAAGCGATCCCCCCATTTCTCTCTAAACTCCTTCTTCCGATACGCATAGCTAGTCACTTGAGAGAAGCTAACCAACTCCACAGTCCAGCCACGCTGCAGCGCACGCTCCACCATGCGCATAAAACCACCGGAGTACTCAGCTTCTGCCGCATCTCCGGTTGCCAACACGATCGTCGCCGGCTCATCCGTGTCCAAGAGGCTTTCCAGGATCTTCAGGTGCAGAATTTCGTCTACACCCTGCTCGACCCATCGGGTTCCAGGATTGCCGACCGTTTCAGGTCCACTAGCAAACTGGGGCCCTTTTCGGAACTTGGACGCGCGGGGAGTCGTATGTTTATTCTTGTGAACCCGGTCTAAAATGTTGGCCTCGTAGCCTAATTTCCCGGCTTCATCGATGGAAGGTAGCCGGTCTGAGCCTACCAAGACTCTCTTGGCGGCGGGGCGATCTCGCTCCATGATCAAAGAGAAATTGGCGAAGGACATGTGGAGGCGGCGAATTCTGGTAGCGATGGGAATGTTCCGCGAGACTTTTACCGAGTCGTGGAATCCAACCATGATCTGAAGAATTGTTAGCTTGACTGGAATGAGATGAGGATCGGACTGTCAAAACGTACATTAGACATGTCGACAAAGACATGGACAGGACGTTGCTCTAGATCCTTCTTTAAGCATGGAGAACGTCCTGCGTGTGATACATGCCGAGCATATTCAGGAAATTCATCGATGAGCTTGTTTATCAGACCAGCTCGTCTGTCCGTTGCCGTCTTGTACGCAGCAGGGAGGACGCGAATTCCCGTAGGAGTTGTAATAATATTACGGGCAATGTCCGAGTTCCACACTGAGTTTGGGTCATCGTACGACGATGGCGGGGTGTCATCCTGGCCAATCCGTACGTCTGTGGCGCCCACCTGTGTCGGAACAATTGGCAGGATCCCAGGCTTCTTGGTGATTGGAGCATCGAAAATTACAGTGCTAGAGTCTGATTCTGCCTCCGCACTGCTTTCGGAGGACCCTTCGGATCGAGACTTGGCGTCCTTTCCAGTAGGCTTAGTCCTGACTCTGACTTTGGCCCTTGGGGTGTTTGATTCGCTAGCGCCGGGAATCGGCTTTGAGGGTGTTCTTGGAGGCAATGAGATCTCTTCCTTGTCCGTAGCTTGTTTGAGAATGCTTATGGCGGGCGGGTGATCGTATGAACGCGAAGAACTACCACGATCGGTATCATTGGAGATACGAGGCTTCAAGGCAGTCGACAAGGAAGCGTGCTTAGACTTCAAGTGGAATGATTCGGCAGTGGTTATTCCACCGCGAGGAGTCTGCTTACGAATCGTGACAGGCGAGGCCGTTCGATCCAGGAAAGGTTGGGTGTTGAGCGACGAGGCAGGTGCGGGAGTGCCAAGAGATGTGGTGCTTGTGCGAGTGTCTTCTGAGTTGAGGAGATCCCAAAGAGACCCAAAGTCTCCCAGTTGGGTATGACTCCGCTTGGGCTTTACCTCTGTAGGTGACCTGCAGTCACCACCCCCAATCTTAGACACATCATGCCTTGACTGTCCCTCAGCAGATGAGGGAACTGTAAGTTTGGGGCGGCGAGCAGTATGAGAGGCACCGCCGTAAGTGGGTGACCGGAGCAGGTCAAGCACTGCGGTGAAGTCCCAATTCGAGGCCGGCTCGGTGGAATCTGGTGAAAGCATCGACGTTTACGAGGGCTGAATACCTGAAAGTGGTGAATCAGAGGAGTAGTGGAATCGACAAAGTAAAAAAGCGAAAGTTCAAAATCCAAACTGGACGGATGTCAAGAACCATATCGCGGGAATGCATAGAATTGTTGAAGCATAGTGAGTCAGATAAGACTCTGGGCAGCAAGCGCCGAACCCAAGGGCGGCGAGGCACCAGGGCGGTAATTCATTCTGCAACACTCTCTGTACCGCCTCCCGATTCAGTTGAAGAAACAAGTAGCCCGATCGAGATATCCCGTGACTCTACGCAGTACAGCCACACGGTGATCGACATCAATTACAGTAACGTCATGATAGTAACTGCCACATGCTCTCCCAAAGCTTGCCTATAATCCTTGTCAAGTCATGCCACACCTCACCAAACGTCATCGGCCTAAGAGGTATGTGGGTTCTTGATTTATGGTTCCGCGAGGCGTAAGTCACGGATACCCCGTTATATGGGGTAAAGCCAAAGCTGAAGGTAGACTATACATCGCAAACAATGAACTTGCTGAAAGCCACGTATGCTGTTTGCCGTCATGGGTATACTTTCATGTGGAAGGAAACTGTTATTTAAAGCACCTTTTGCTTTCACTTTCCCCCTCTCACTTCCTCCAACTCCATCAACCCATCTATCAACTTTCATCAACCTTCATCAACCTTCATCAATCTTCAATCAATCTTCAATCAATCATCATGTCTGACGCCGGTCGCAAGGATTTCTCTACCAGTACGTGCCATCAAGTTGCCTACATTGACCATGATACCGATGCTGACCCCATTCATAGAGGCCAAGGAGGAGATCACTCCTGACTCCTCCAAGTCCACTACGGACAAGGTCAAGGAGACTGTCACCGACACCACTGACCGTGTCACTCGCGGTGCTCAGTCCGACGGCAGCAAGAGCGCTCCACAGGAGGCCTTCGACAAGACCCAGCGTTCTCACGACAACGAGGCTCACGGTGGTGCCACCAGCTCTGTGTATGCTCCACTCCCCAATACACACTCCTTCTCCATGATCCAAAGCTGACTATATCTTAAAGTGGTGACAAGGTCAAGAATGCCCTCGGCATGAACGACTAAGGTGTTCATGGCTTCTTTCGCGCGTCATTCTTCTCCGGAAGTTACGTTGCTGCCATGATTCCACGATGAGTCGACGATACCATTTGCTTTTTCTGCGTTAGCTACCTATGTCTCAACTACAGACCTTATGAATCGAATCTGTGATCACTATTGTTCATCCACGATTTTTGTAGATAAAGAACCTCATTCTAGTATCATCGTCGACCCACCAAGCTTCCAAACATATTATCACGCTGCCGCGTAAGTTGGTCCAGTTCGCGTTCTAGCTCCTTGTACCTGATCCGTGCCCCTGGTACATCTTTGGGAAGATCGTGAAAGGTCTTCACCCGGAGTTCTAGTGCCTTGACCGTCTCTCTCAACTGGATGACCTTTTCCTCATCCGCCATCAGCTCCTCAATAGTAGGACCCTTTGGCTGATTTCGTTCGAGATATGCAATACGGTCTTGGTATTCCCCAAGTTTCGTACCCAGCGACTTCGTATACCGCGTCCACTCAGATGTCGAGCTTTGAATATCCGATGGAGTCTCATAGGCCTTGTCGGATTTGAGCTCATTGAGCTTAGCCTGTAATCGCGATAGTTCCTTTTCAAGATACCGGTGCAGCGTGTCCACCTTGGCCACTTGTTGTTGCACATCGAATTCTTCTACCGTGAGCTCGACAATAGATTGACCAAGTTCAGTAGGATCTGGGTTCAATGTGTTGCCCAGAGCGACTGCCGATTCGGCCAGGTCGTCCAGATCTTGTCTGCCTTTGGGTTCCAGACACAGTTCCACCTCTTCTAGGATCTCACTCTTCCGTCGCTCATGCGCGTCTTTGCGTGCCCTCTCCTTTTGTCTCTTGAATAGTTCCCTTGATTCTTCGCGTGCGTGATGTTGCAGGAGAGCTTCTTCATCGGCGGCATCATTGGAAGCAGCTAATGTCAGAAGAACCTTGAGAGTATCTTCGTTGCGTTCAAATGGGGGGACTGGCTTGGGCGCATACTGTCGGCTGAGCCAGGAGTTCACGTACGCCCAGTCCTTGGCTTGAATAGCAGCCTGGCGAGCTTTAGTCGGAGAAGCGAGCGGACTGTCGAAAGAGTTCATTTGTGCAATTGGACCTGGATGAGGGGGTTGTGGAAATGTTTGGATCTTTTGTTGATGCTGATAAGAAGGCGGTCTACCCATGTTGCGGACTGTCCTTTCTCCCCACCCCGACAATTGGGCCATTGCTCGTCAACCATGACGAGTTACTTCCCTCCAGGTGCCAGTAATGGCCCGTCTCCGGCGCAGTCACCGCTGTCGCCACCTACACAGCGATCTTCTGCATTGTCTAATCGTCTGACCTCCGTTCTCTCTGCCTCCTACGCCGACTCCGACATCCGCGACGCCCTCGAAACCTTGAGTGTACGAGGAATCCACAACTCCGCTGAAACACGGCGACAGCTTCGACTGGATGTGCAGAAGGAAGTTGTCGATTGCAATGGGGAGATTGTGCGGGACTTTGGAAAGGTGGCGGAGGTGAGACTCATGGTATCCACATTGAAGCATCAGGAAGCTAATGCTATGTTTGTAATAGCAACTGAGACGAATCGGCGGCGTGATCACGACCTTGAACCAGACATGTGATGAGATGCGCAAACACATCAGCTTGGCTAAGCAGGATACGGCACCCGTGCTAGAAGAAGCCACTGCGCTCATGGCCCAGAAGAGAGAGACCGAGACGAAGCAGCGGCTCTTGAACGCTTTCTCCAAGCACTTCCTTGTACCTGAAGAAGATGTGATGTTTTTGACATCGGCCGAGGAGCCGATTGACGAACGTTTCTTCGATGTCCTTGCCCGCGTCAAACAAGTGCATCACGACTGTGAGCATCTCCTGGGCGGCGAGAACCAACGGTTAGGCTTGGAAGTCATGGAGCTGAGCTCCCGGCACCTTAACTCGGCATACCAGAAACTATATCGGTGGATCCAGAAGGAGTTCCAATCCTTAAATCTCGAAGATCCTCGGATCAGCAGCTCCATTCGTCGTGCCTTGCGGGTCTTGGCCGAACGGCCGAGTCTGTTCCACAGCTGTCTTGATTTCTTCGCAGAGGCGCGCGAATACGTGCTTTCAGATGCATTCCACTATGCACTGACAGATGCTATGTCTGGTGGTGCAGGAGCTGGCACCGGAGGTGACCCTAGCGTCAAGCCGATTGAATTCTCAGCGCACGACCCGCTCCGATATATCGGTGATATGCTTGCCTGGGTGCATTCAACTACCGTGTCTGAACGTGAAGCTTTAGAAGCCTTGTTCGTTGCGGATGGGGAGGAACTTGCGCGAGGCATTCAAGCTGGACTTAGCAGCGAGCCCTGGGCCCGAATCGACGAGGATGAAGAGGTCGTTTTCGATGGTCGTAAGGCGCTCAGCGATTTGGTCAATCGGGACCTCACGGGAGTTTCTCGATCTCTTCGCCAGCGTGTTGAGCTGGTCATCCAAGGCCACGACGATCCCGTTACTTGCTACAAGGTGGTAAATCTTTTGTCTTTCTACCGCACGACATTCTCCAAATTGGTGGGTGCTCAGTCACATCTAGTGGATCTGATGCAGACTCTGGAACAGTTTACATTCGGTCACTTTGAGAGCTTGATGCGCGACCAAGTCAACACTCTGTCAACCGAGCAAGGTGCCATAATCCCACCCGGAGACTTGTCTCCTCCAGAGTTCCTTTTGGATGCATTGGAGGAACTGCTTTCACTCATGAAGACACACGAGGCTTCGGTTGGGCCAGATGAGTCGACCGACACCAATGAGAATCGGTTCACACCGGTTCTCCGTGCTGCCTTTGATCCTTTCCTGACATTGGCTCGGTCTTCATCCGACGAGCTCAAGGATACCACTGAGCAGACAATCTACCGTACAAACATCATTCTCGCTGCCCGTGCTACCATTTCGTCATTCGCGTTCGCTAGCGAGACTCACAACTCCCCACTATCTACAGCCCTATCCGCACTACGCACCAATCTTCTCGACGTTCAACACCAATTCCTTCTCGAAACGTCAGGCCTACAAGACCTTCTAGACGCCCTGGAGCCGTTCTCTAAGACAGGCAAAGAAAACGACTCAGAACCCGAGACGGAAAGGATAGAACAGCAGAAACTCCAACTTGCAGACCTAGCCAAGCTGCCGGCATTCCAACCCGACTCGTTGGTCACATCTAGTCAGCAACTGGATGACTTCCTCCCCTCTGCTCTTATGGATGCCACAGAGCATCTTAAACGTGTACAGAGCGCATCACTTGTCCAAAGCGTCACAGAAGACGCCGTCGAAGCCTTCTGTCGTGACTTTGAGTTTGTCGAGGGCATGATCATCGCCGCGGATGAAGCCAGGGGCATGATCCATGACACACTAGGGACTAGTGGTAGCGTAATCAGTGGCCGGAGTGGAAGATCGGCACACAAGAATGAAGTTGCGAACGATGATGAGGGAGAGGACGAGAAGGAAGACAAATGGAGTCTGCGGTCTTTATTCCCCCGAACCACTGGGGAGATCCGCGTTTTACTGAGTTGATCTGTATACGCTGAGCATTTACCCCACTATGAAAAAGTGCATGTTATACAATTTTGTACATAAACTTGTCGATATAATGCTCTACAAGCGAGAGACGCATGGAATTGTCGTCTTGATTTCATCTCATTCATTCATGGACAACACTAGTATACACTTAAGTGGAGGTAAGGGTTCCACGACAAGTTAAGTTAGACGTGATCCAACCTAGGCCCCTTCGGGCAAATCTTCCTCATCTGGCTGACTATAGCCATGGCTACTCTGCGGCTTTGCGTGACGCAGGCCTGGGGCTGTGATGTTGGCATCATCGATGGCATCATTATCATCGTAAGCTGTAATAGAGTTAGTCATTTCCTATGAACTCAAGTCGGGTTCAAGGACACGTACCGAGTTGCTCGTCAGAATCAGCCATTTCGTTGGTATCGACATCGAGGTCCTCGAAGTCGTCATCGACCACCTCGGGCTGGCGTTCCTGTGCGTGGGACATGTTGGGAAACGATTGTGCCAATGGATTTGACTGTAAAAAGATCTTGTTCGGATTCAAAATTGCGTGAAGGCAGTTGAGATTGAGTCTGCTGTTAATGCCTCAACTACGATGGGAATTTGGCCGGTACTTATACTTGAGGGCTAGGATGTGATGTGTGATTTCGTGGTCTGTCATCCTGACGAGATCCCAGATCTAAATCTCCCCAACTTGATTTCAAGATTCGATAAAGTTTACTGCAATACAGGGTTTAGAGTAGCCCCCGATCTCCCGATTCCCGATCGACCAATTGTGTCTCCAGACGATACCCACTGAAGAAGTCAAAGATATAAGCGGTGGCGTTGAACACATACTTTCCCAATG
The DNA here is from genome assembly GCA_018410145.1 of Penicillium corylophilum. Taxonomy (NCBI): domain Eukaryota; kingdom Fungi; phylum Ascomycota; class Eurotiomycetes; order Eurotiales; family Aspergillaceae; genus Penicillium; species Penicillium corylophilum. The sequence continues at coordinate 870,521 of JAGUQL010000009.1, forward strand.
GACACTGATCAGGATAACTCGCATAATCATCATTCGAAACAGTACTAGGCCAACAATGACCATTATCACTTTCCCGGTAATGCTGCACAATGCCGTTCTTCCCATCACAGTTCCAAATAGCATGCTTGACAAGTGGGTTTGTGAATATGGTCTCATTCCTCGCCCACTTGGCGTCATGTCCGCATCCATTCCGCTCGGCCCAGCCTTCCAAGATCTCAATGGTGGGAAGCTTGGGGTGTTTAGAATCGTTTCCGTCAATTGGTGCGATGGTGTCTGTTGTGCCATGGAATTCGAGGAATGGATAACCTTCCTCGCGCTGGGCGGGTGCACAGGGCCCCACGCCAGGCGTGTCGTCGTTGTCGTAATAAGCACCGCTGACAGAGGCAAAGGCAGCGAAACGGCTGCCGACTGTGGCGTTACAAGCGAGTAGGCTTGTGAAGCCGCCGCCGTTGGATTTGCCTGCGGAGTATATTCGACTGGGATCAATGCATAGCAGCTCCTCCACATGCGTCAAGAGGTCGTTGGTGAAATCGAGGTCATTGGGGCTCGAAGTATCCGCACTAGGATTAGACAGCCAGTAGCCATTTTTGCTGTTGGGGTAGATGGCGATGCCGTCCTTGTTGAATTCGGGATTGGAGAATTGCGACAGCCCTTCCTGCTCGAGCATGTCCTTGCTGGCGCCATGGAAGGAAAAATACAATGGTACCGGTCGGTTCTTATCATAGGTAGCCGGGATGAACAGTCGGTATTCACGGTCAGTTCCTGGCAAACTCAGGTTCTTGCTGGAACCCGGACTGGGGAACTTGGAGGGAATGTTCCTGCCACAGCCAGATGACCGGGCTGAGCCTACGGCCAGCGCAAGGGGTAGAAGGGATGAGAGATGCATTTGAAGGTGAAGGGTTCGTGGTCACACAGAGGAAAAGAAGGACTATAACAAGAAGATGAGTATTGACGGAATATCAAATGGCGTAACAACCCGGTTCTTTTTGGCCCCCAGCGACTCCCTTGCTCCGCCAGCTTCAACGTTAGAGCACAGTCCGATTTGAAGTAGCTCTTTTCTGCATTGATTACTGATCCTTTATGCGACCAGCAGATACTAAGGCCTTAGTGCATGAACATCCTTCTGATTCAGGCAATTGCCAGCCCCCACGCTTAATCAAGGCCATACACACCATTCAGCCTTGGGGCCCCCGGCCGTGAGCTTAGAGGGGCGTGGCGTCACTTTCTTCAGCTTTAACTTTTCTAATACTCCTGAGTTAAAATGGTCTTTTAGACTCTGAGATGCGATATGTCCAGATGTCCCAATATGTTGTTGAATCTACATCCCCATAGTGTGGTTGCGGGCGGGGTGGTACTGCCCACATTGGCCTCGGTCGCAGTCGGCCTACGATTTTATGCTCGACACCGAATACGAGTGGCTCTCAGAGAGGATGACTGGACTGTTCTGGCCTCGGTCATCTTGGTATGGGGCTTGGGAATAACCAATATTGTGGGTGGGTGCCCTGTCCAGTCATCTACATGAGGGTCATCTAAGGGGAAAACAGGCGCTGCTCTCGGAGCATTAGGCGCCCATTCAAAACCAGCCGGACCCGATGCACCTCATCATAATACGATTACCCGAACTCGCGCGGATATAATTGTGGAAGAGGTTCGTATATTTGTCCCTCGCTATCGAATTGCACTTACCATTCTGTAGATTGTCCTCGGATATAGTTTAGTCGAGAAGATCACGTTTGGAGTAATCAAGATTAGTGTGTTGATGGCTTACCGGAGAATATTTCGAGGCAAAATATTCAATGCTGCGTCGCTAGGCATGATTGTCCTTTGCACACTACTCGCACTTTCCTTCCTGATTACATCTGCCTTCCAATGCCACGTGAGAAACTGGAGCTTGCAGTATCTGGCATGGTCGCATAGACAGCACTGCATCCAGGCCGAAATTTCATGGTCCGGCTATGCCAAATCCGACGTGATCACCGACTTAATTCTTCTGTTCTTTCCCGTGCCGTTGGTGTGGAAGCTACAGCTCACCCTCTCCAAGAAGATTAGTGTGCTGCTGGTCTTCCTACTGGGCTCACTTTCCACCGCAGTTGGAATCACGAGGATGGTGACGATACTGTATTTCACCTATGGTGAGTAGTTATGACTCCTCTTATGAATCTGAACTGACCAGACAGGCACCTCTGATGAATACCGGGACTTGCTAGACACAATTGCGACAGCCTTGATCTGGAGTCTTGTCGAAGCTTCCGTGGCTATCATTGCATCTTGTCTGCCTTCTATTCGCCCACTCATTCATAGATCCTCGACCAGTCATCATAGGAGTAGGCCGTTGGGCTTGAGCGTTCAGGTATCTAGACCGAGAGCGTCATTGCTTCCAGATAAGCCAGCTTTGGTTGAATTCGATAACATTGATGACCGTCCGCACCTGACGCCCCAACGGGAGGAGGGGGTGAGCTGACAATAATTGAACCGAGCGATATGCGTCTTTTGAAAATAGATGCGGATGTACTTTGTACCTTGAAATACAAGATTTTGAACTTCAGGCGCTACCAAAGGTCTGATAAAAAAAAGTTTGAAAACGATTGGAGTCTCCTCAATGCGACTCCTCGACAACCTTGAGACACAATAGTTTGCTATTCAATTTCGTCTGTTTTCTCCGAGAGATTGCACGACACAAAGTTCCGTGCAATCTCAGCTATGACGGGTTATTAGTTTATTATTATTTAACAAGGGGAGATACGGAATTATCTATGGGGGCGTGCAATCTCAGCTAGATGCGGGGTTGTCCACAGGCGATACGACATTGTCAAAGCACAGGACGACTAAGTGCTTAGCCAAAGCACAGGCCGCCTAAGTAAGCACTACGGACAAAAACCAACTGCGTCCTCATGTGATAATCCTCAAATCAAATCGAGTTGATTAATGAACCTAGTAAAGGCTTGGGCCTTAATACTCTCCCTTGCCCCCGAATTTTGACTCTGACCAGAGCCCGGCTACTCGTCTGCAAGATGTTGCCCAAAACCGAGAATCTTAATGTGACATCTTTATTGCCTCTAACGGCAATAGCTGTATGTATCGAGTCATCTATGACTAGACCTGGTTCACTGACACAATCTCCAGCTAGCGACATATCTACTATGGACCATCATCTACAATCTCTACATCAGCCCACTATCGAAATTCCCAGGCCCAAAACTCGCAGCGTGTTCCAACCTCCCAAATCTGTACTGGTCAGCAACAGGACAACACCACTATAAGCTCAAAGAGCTCCACGGCCAATACGGAGACGTCGTCCGAGTCGGCCCTCAAATTCTCGTCTACCGCAGCCCGCAAGCATGGAGAGACATCTACTCCCACCGCAAATCCGGAACAAAATCATATCTCAAAGATCCTAAATTCTACCTCGAGGGCCCACGAGGCAAAACCATCCTAAACGCAAACGACGCAGACCACTCCCGAATCAGAAGACTTCTCTCCCACGCCTTCTCGGAAAAGGCCCTCCGGGACCAAGAATCCCTTATCCAGTCTTACGTCGATATGCTCATCAACAAACTCCACGGCGAGATCTCCTCTTCCCACGAAACCGTCGATATGTCCCGATGGTACAACTTCACCACCTTTGACATAATCGGCGATCTAGCCTTCGGCGAGCCATTTGACTGTCTCAAAGACAGCCAATATCATCCATGGGTCAAAAGGGTATTCATAAGTACGAAACTTATTGCCTTGCAGCGTCCGCTTGCTATATACCCATTCCTAGCCCCGATAGTGCGATGGCTGATGCCGAAACGGCTAGAGAAAATGCGCGAAGAGCATTTCGCGCTGGTTAGCGAGAAAGTGCGCCGACGGTTAGAGACCAAGACCAATCGGCCGGATTTCATGGCTTATATACTGCGCTATGATGATGAGCGAACTTTGAGTGAGAGGGAGATGGACGCGAATGCGGCGCTTTTGATTCTGGCGGGGAGTGAGACTACGGCGAGTTTGCTTTCTGGATTTACGTTTTATGCTGTGACGACTCCGGGTGTTTTGGGCAAGCTTGTTGAGGAGATTAGGGGGGCGTTTGGGAGTTATGATGAGATTGATTTTATGGGGGTTAGTCAGTTGGAGTATTTGAATGCTGCGCTTGAAGAGAGTCTGAGGGTTTATCCGCCTGTTCCGGCTATAATTCCGAGGATTGTGCCGGAGGGAGGTGCTGTGATTGATGGGGAGTTTGTCCCTGAAGGGGTAACTATGTCTCCTTTCTTTATGATGTGAATGTGGGCTGACCAGAGTAGGTTTCCGTGTCGGGAGCTCACTATTCAACTTATCATACCGAGTCTCTGTTTGCTGAAGCGGAGTCTTTCGTTCCCGAGCGATGGTTGGAGAACCGAGACAAGCGCTTCCAGTCGGACTGTCGAGCGGCCCTTCAAGCATTTTCACTCGGCCCGAGGAACTGCCTGGGGAGAAAGTGAGTCTGAGATCGTCCTATTTCGGATGTCGAGCTAACTGTTGTTCACTTGAAAGCCTCGCCTATGCAGAGATGAGGCTCATTGCAGCCAAGATGTTATGGAGTTTCGACATGACTTTAGATGAGAGCTCAGCTAGCTGGAACATCCAGAAAACGTACATCATCTGGGAAAGGAAGCCGCTGATGGTGAAGCTGTCACCGGCGCAACACTGAGAAGACGAATATGCAAATACTAGCCAATTTCTAATTTATATCAAGTCAAGATCGTGCAATGAAAAGAGTATGTATCGATAATCAACGTCCTATGTATGACATGCGCCCGAGCCCAGCCGACTCCAATCCAATCTCACACACCAGACGCGGAGTATCCTAGATACCCGTAAACTACAATGACCCTCGGCCCGAATAGCAAGTATGCATGAAACATAGGATCATAGACCATTCCATTTCCTACATCGAACACCTAGAACACTTCCAACTCCAAAAGAAGATACAGGGAAAAGGCATGGCAGTGCCAATGCTAACCACCTCTTTCACCAAACTCCTTTGCCCATTCTTCATACTTGCGCAGTCCATCGGGTGATACGCTAGGTCGGATTGAGTACAAGCTTGCTTCAAAGTCTTTGAAGATTATGGGTCGGATCTGATCCATTGGTGTGTGAAGGAGTGCTTCGCCGAGGTTGCGGAGCGGGCCCATGGCGGCGTCTTTGGCTAATGCTGTTATATCTGAGCCGGAGAAGCCTGATAGGATTGTTAGGATTTGCTTTCTTAAGAATCATAGCGAGAGAGAATTACCTTCTGTGACATGGACCAAAACCTGGATATCCGCATCGCTCAGCGTCTGGTGCTGATGTCCAATAAGCTTGCGTATCTGCTGCTCGCGTACATGGTGCTCCGGTAGGGGAATGTACTGTCTTCGAACGAAGCGCCGTCGGGCAGCTTCGTCAATATCCCAAGGCAAGTTGGTAGCTGCCAACACGAGAACACGACCTGGATCTCCTTCCTTCTTATCCTTTGCCGTGAGTTCTCGGCCGGCGGCAGCGCGCTGGAGATCAGACCACTGAACTAGGAATTCGGTCTTTGACCGACGTGAGGCTTCGTGCTCAGAGCCAGAAGACCGTGCAGAAAGGAGAGAGTCGATTTCGTCGACGAAGATGATGGAAGGGGCGAGGACCTTGGCAAGCCCAAAAAGGGCACGCACGAGCTTCTCGCTCTCGCCGTGCCATTTCGACGTAAGGCTTGAGGAGGAAATCGAGAAGAAGGTGGACTTGGATTCCGTGGCCACTGCGCGCGCAAGCATAGTCTTACCCGTACCTGGCGGTCCAAAAAGCAGCATTCCACGTGCGGGTTCACGGAGACCTGAGAAAAGATCCGGTCGAAGGAATGGGTAAACGACTGCTTCTTTGAGGGCCTTCTTGGCCCCATCCAACCCAGCGATGTCGTCCCAATGGACTTCATCGCCGCGCACGACAATATCATTCAAAATCTGTCGTGCCGATTGTATATCTACACCCTTCGGAAGCTTCTTCAAGATATTGATGATATCGTTGTTATCTTCGCCTTCATCCTCATCCTCGGCTTCGTTGTCAGACCGCTGTCCCAAGGAATCTTGATCACTTGATGGTGGTGTCACGCGACGTTTGGGTGGTGCCGCCTTGCGCCGAATAGAACCGCCATTCGCAGCAGAAACGGACATTCGGTCGACTCCACGCTGGATATCATCACTCCCTGATGATGGTGATATATGAGATGATGGCTCCGTTTTGGTAATGCGGGGCGCAGATTTAGTCCGCGGCTTACTGCTTGACACATTCGTCTCGCGATCCTGCCGCGGTGTCGTCGCTCGAGAGCTGCCTTCGGACTTGACCTGTGTCACCCGAGGCGGAGGTGGAAGCGAGGTTCGTAATCCCGCGGGTTTGGGTTTGACAGATGGCCTAGGCGGGTGGTTTGAAGTGTAATCCTTAGGATCAGGCATATGCACCGGGACAGGCGGAGGGCTGCGACTATCAGGCGGAGGCCTGCGACTATCAGGCGAGGCTTGAGGGCGCAGAACCGGCGCCTGGACCACAGGGCGAGGAGACGATCGAGCCGGGGACGAACGATTAGGTTCTCGCCAGTTTGCAGCAGGAATCCGATCTGACGACGGGTTTTTCTGTGGAGACCTTCTAACAAAGACAGGTTCATCGCCAGAACTCGATTTCGGCTCCGGGTCACGCCGTATACTGGGATCATGGGCAGCGGTCGACCGGGACGAAGCCAGCGCTGCATCACTCACCGTCTTCTCGTTCGCCGACGAAGACCGGTAGAGGTTGCCCCATGCCAAACCTGCGGCTTTGGAGGCGGCCGGCCGCGATTCCTTCTTGGAACCGATCTTGCTTTTCTTGCCATTTTTCTTTCCGTCGATGTTGCGTAGTGTCGTCAGCATTCCCTTCCGTCGCTCAGGACTGGAGCCGCGAGATTTCGTCTTCTCAGAAGAGTTGGATTCCACACGCAGTGCGGGTGTGGCACTCAACGACGGACCCGAGGGCATGGGGTCATCGTACACCGCAGGAGGTTCGGTATCTCGTCGCGCCATCGGGGGAGGATGTGGGCGACCTGGTATAGCGGCTGGTTTGGAGAGATCTGTGTAGCCGACGGCGGGAATGGTGCCGTCTCCGATCCAGCCGGGAGGGTTGGAGGAAGGAGAAGGTGTGTAGGTAGGAAATTTACCCTTGGTCAGTGTGGTAGGGCCTTCTTTAGCGCCGTTGGCATCAGACCCTTTTCGGCTTTCGCGCAGGGCTGATAGAAGATCGACTCGCTCGCGGCATTGGGCCTCCAACGCACGGATGGAATCCTGCAGGGCTCTCTCAGTCTCGGACTTGGGTGTATAGGTCGACGAGACCCGGCGGGCATTATGGTGATAAATCGTCTCGAGAGCGGATCGCCAGGATCTCAATGCTTCGTCCTCGTTGTTCTGATGTCATGAGCAATTGAAGCCGACCGAAAGAGAATCGAACTTACCTGGCCTTCAAAGTAGACTGCAGTGGAACATAAGAGATAGCACTCATCATACGTCTTCTGCATGGAAGACGCAGGCCGTGGGCGCATCATTGGGAAAATACAGGCCCGCACCCATCTGCAGTTTGTTGGTGGGGAGAAGATGGAAGCGATGATCTCCCGCTTGAGGGGATTTTTCGCGTGACGTCGTTCTTTTACTGCATGCGGACTCTATTTCACTACTTCGAATCCCTACTTCTACTTGGAAAGAATCCAGACTGTAAATTATCATCTCTAGATTTCTGGCACGTCTATGGGTACATGCTGAAATAATAAAAGTATAAGAAGTAAAACATGTATCGATGCAGAGAGAAACCCAGCCCGCAGAAATCAAACCCGATCCGCGTTCCAACGCCGGTAACGATATAGGACAAAGGACACGGGGAGGACGTCAAGAAGAGTATAGCAAGATCTTCATGTCGGCCGCCATTTCCAAATCCCCTCCAAACTATACATTGCCATCGCTTTTGGTGAATAGAAGTCTCAAAACATGCAGAAAGATCGAAACCCGCTCGTGGCCTATGCACCTTTCATGAGGGTGGATCGGGCGCTGCCCGTCCCTGGTCCATATTGCCGCTGAGAAAGAAAAAGAAAGGGCGTTACGTGGGTCTCCATGTAATGCGGTATGTCGAACAGTGGAACAGTTATCGGTATCCGTAAATGGTAGTCAAGTCGGCAAAATGGTGATCGCGTGACGAGGCGTAATTTTTATTTTTCGCTTAGTTGCTTGAAGTAAGCCTTGGCCATCTCATAAGATGTCCTAGATATTGTTAGTGATCTTGTAACTCTCGTTCAAGCGACGTGCGGGACAGAACTTACCAGCAGATGGCTGTGGACGGCATGGTCGAGATAATCCGAGGGCGCATGCCGCGTAGGAAACCAGACCAGCCGAACTGACGCTTGATGATGGCAGCAGCATTGAACAAACCGCGCGCAGAGCGGATCTCCTCGCTCTCGGCGAGACCACGGGTTTGGAGAAGGGTCTTCACCACGTCGAGGGGAGTGGTGAGACCGGCCGCGAAGGCACCGGCAAGACCACCAGCGATGCAGTGTGTGAAGGGGTCGTATTGCTGGGAGGGGTTCATCACCTTGGAGATGGACTCGTAGGCGACGAACTGGGTAGCAGTGAAGGGAACGGTCATGCAGAGGGTGGTAGGGTAGGAAACGTAGAAGGCCTGGAGACCCTCAGTGCGGTAGAGAGTTTTGGCGCATTGCATCAAGCTCTTGTGGACGGAGCCGTGAACCTGCATACGCTGCTTGATGACTTCACCGGGGTTAGCTTATTGCCAAACCTCGCGCTGGGCCCGTCAACCACTTACCATCGAAGGGGTTCATCAGCGCATCGCTAGCGATCGTGGCTGAGGCACCACTCATAGCTTTACCACAAGTCAGCTAAGTCTCCCAGTCCGACTTCAAAAATCAAAACCTACCAGCTGCCAATGGGTGGTGTCCATCATCGACATTGCCACCTGCCATTTCCTTCACAACCTCATATGTTCCAAAATACACCGCGTGTGCAGGGCCTGTCGCGAGATCAGTCGTCCGAATCATCTCAGTCCCCAATCATTCAAAACTCACCAGCGCCAACAATCACACTAGAGACACCCTTCCATAGCGTCCGCCATCCTTCGATCCGGTAGATTGTGGAGACCGCATTGGTGAGGCCGGTGTACAGGCCGCCGCTGGAGGGGTTGATGATTTGCATCCGAGTCTGAAAATGGCAGAAATCCGTTAGCCCAAGCCGTCCCCAATCCTATTTCATCGTATACAAATGCAAAATCATACCTTGAGCAAGTCAACCGGGTACATGACGGAGTGTTCCTGTAATCATCCATCAGCCCTGCCACGCTTCCATACTCGTTCCCAATGCCGTAGACATACCGCTATCCCTGCAAAGGCACCCGCAAGCATATTATGGCCTAAGCCATAGTTGGAAGGGAGAGCTTCATAGCTGTTTGAAGAAACCGCCACGTTAGCATGGTCCGAGATAGGATACCGGGGTCTCCGCCCAGTAAGAAAAAAAAAAATTAACATCCACGACGAACAGGCGGGGACAGTCCAAAAAGCACCAGCTGGAAACAATGACACGCTCAGAGGAGCCTCAATCGCTCCGCAGGTGAATGGAACCGCCGTATCCCGCCCAGCGATGAAAGTCGCGTTGCCCGTTCGAGGAAAATTCAAGCGCGGAGAGCCACCTACTCAAATTCCTGCTCCGGGATCTGCTCGGTAGCCGCCATGGAGCTCCGCTAGCTCAAGGCACAGCAGGCGCAATTCGAGAGGAAGGGACAGAAAGCTGGGGGCGATGGGGATGTCGTGGTGCCGTGGCCGAGGTGCGCAGGATAGGGAAGGCTGAAGAGTGCTGAGGCAAACGGGGTCCGGAGCCAACAGGCACAAATACGCCCGGGAACAGGAGTGAGGAACGTAAGAAACTCGAGATTTTCTCAAGTTGACCAACAGACTTGATTTGAAGAAGTTCCTTCAGATAAATTTTTCGGGCGCCCGGAGAAGGAGAAGATGGGGACAGAACGAGTAACAATTAACAAGGCACTAGGGAAATTATTCAAGGCCGACCTTCGCCGGATTCCAGAATTTCCGGCCCTTAGCAACTAAATCCGAGCCCCGAGTGCTATACAGAGCTGGATTAATCTACATTTCACAATCATGTTATTTCGTTCGCCTTCCCCATTCACTTCCTCTTTTCGACTTGTATTAGCAAGAAATGAGGTCCAGATCTCCATCTCAATCAAGTCCATCGACCTCCGAAGATCCGATGACGGAGCTTAGGTAACATGTATTGTATCGGCTACGCATACTGCACTAGGACAAGTTGGGTATGGTACGCACGCAATACCGGTAAGTTTTATCAATCTGATAAGCCTTTAATTTATTGCCCTTCGTTCGGGGTTTAGCTTATGAGAAGGGGTGGACCGGGGAACTGTAGAAGACCCCCAATTCTTCGAGAAGCCGTCGATCGGCTACCTTAGACTTAGGCGTTCTTCTTGGAGCCGGTCGCAACACTCGGCGTGTTCTTTCGCTCCGTGCTGCATGCGAATCAGTACTGCTTTCCTCATTTCTCTTCCTGCAAAGGTACCCTACCGAAAAAGAAAAGAAAAAAAAGGAACATGCTCACCCTGGGCATCCTCAAAACGAGATCCGATCTCCTACAAAAGGGGCGCTGCCCGAACACGCGACTCTAGGGACCGGGCTGCCGAGGCCCGAGTGGGCATTAGCCCGTGTAGACTAAACCAATAATTTATCAGATTCGGCCACATGACTCGGCCCAGGGCGTTGCAGAAATAGTACTAGTCCAGTCTCACTATGTATAAAGCCGCGGGAAAGGCATACTGCACGAAGCGGAGCCTCTCCTGAGATGAGCTCTCGGGAACACATAGGCATCCTTCTAACATAAATGAGAAATGAATCGCCAAAAAAAAAATCGCTATGAATATGATTGTAAAGAGCACTGCTATCTGGCCATGATAATCCCAACAAATGATCTCAACACCTTCTGCGCCACAGCCTCGAAATGGAAATGGAGTAAGATCAAAAAGCAGGATTTCTGTTTCGGGTGCTTCACAATCGAATCAAAGAGGCATACAAAACAATTACTTCAGAGTCCACGGATGATGAAAGGGAGAGTAAAAGGGGAGGATCGAGCGGCAACAGGTTGGGGTTTCGTTCACGTCGTGAGATCTCATCGGTAGTCGTCCGTAGATGGGTCGAGTATGGATCTACCATTCCATGTTGAACGCCCATTCTCCTGCGGTCGGTGTGAGCGAAGATATTCAAATGTTGTAAGAATCATGGATGTTTGAATTACCATTCCTCAAGTTTTCTGCAGTGTCGCTCAACAGAATGACTCGGCGCTTGTTACAGTACGCGGTCTTATCCAGAATGTCGACTTTCAACTTGGCTAGCTCGGGCACGGGCTTCTCGAACATCTCACTGAGACTTTCGACGGCCATTTCCAGATCCTTTTGGTTGTCCTCGAAGATCTCGGTGAGGTTATTGCGTGCCAGGTAGAACGCAAACGCATACGTCCACTTCAAGGTCTGTCGACACTGTTGCAGTGCCTGTGAAGCGGTGTCCAGGAATTGAACTTCGATCCAGGACAGACCCGACTGTGATTGAAGGCTGGTCATCTTCTTCTCGGTCTTGAGATATAGATCCTTGTCCAGCTTGGCGGACTGTTCATGGTTTGCATAACGGTTATAGTAGTGCAGATAGCGCTCTAGAGACGCACGCGACTTGGCTTGAGCAGTGCGTGCGTCTGAACCAGACTTCTCCTCATATCGGTTGCAGTTGTACCAACTAGTACCGTGCTCCGACCACAGTCCCATACACATCCAGCAAAATTCGTGCTTGCACTTGCGGCAAGTCATATGGTTGCACCCACCGTTCTTCTCGATTGTCGAGACGCACCTGGGGCACTCTTTGGTATTGGCCGAGATCCAGTTGGCTGTCTCCGAGTCATCCTCACATTTTTGTAGCCACATCTTGACCAGTGTACAAGGGGTGGGCTGGTGATCATTAAGACAGCAACCGAAGCAGAATTCGTGCTTGCATAGGCAGGTTACCGTTGGTACGACGCGGCGGAGATCGCGGGCTTTGACCGCGCAGTCGATAGCATACTCGCAGTTGGGTGCCGGGCACCAACGAAGATTATCCTTATCGTCCACATACGTCCTCGTAAGAAGCGTGCGATAACTGTGGCAAACGTGAACGTTAGTAAACTCTCCTTCCATTGCTGGGAATGGGATGACATACCGTTCCTGAAGGGCCATGTTGTCTGCCAAAAGAAGTTCCAGCGACTTGGAGTCCACGATACGGTGACAGCTATCGCCCGGGCACTCGATACGAGCGGCCTCGCCTTCCTCCTTGATCTTCTGTGCCAGGTAGTGTCGGTAGCAGTCGACACAGAACCGATGACCGCATCGCATCGCGTACGTCTCGAGGTCAGGACCTTCCTCACAGCAGATATCACACATGAAGTCTGCTACTTTCTCCGTCTTTGCAAGACACTCGAAATTCGTCCCTAGTCCTGCCTCTTCTAATGTCTGTTCCGGGTGTTCCATGTAACTCTCGATAAGCTTCTCCTGCTTCCATCGACCGAAGCGCAACAGAATCGCCGCCGACTCTGGGGGAAGACCGAGAATGGCGGAGACATCGTCGACCTGCACATCCTGCTCACGTTGAATGTCGAGCGGATCTAGAACTTTGTACTCGACTTCGTAAGGTTTTCGTTTCTGTTTTATAAGGTCCTTATCATCAGAAAAGCCGGTGTCGAGGTCATCACCGAAATCTGATCGCGCGAAGCAAGGTCAGCAGGTGGTCAGTATAGTGGAAGATAGAAACAGAAACATACCGTCACCTAGACTTTCATCATCGCTGTTCTGGTTGTCGAGGAAGTCACCGGAACTCGACACGTCGCTGAGGAAGTCATCGTCCGAATCCATGCTGCCTGTGGTAGTCGCGGGAGTCACGAGATCCCTCTTTTTCCGACTAGAGCTATGGTCGTCCGATATGATGGAGAGCGATGAAACGGTAAGAGAATCGGATTTGCAGTGCGGATCGGAGGGAGTGGCGTTCTCGGCGTGGGGAGCCTTAGTGGCGGCTTTGGGGGTAGGCTGGTCGTCCGCAATCGCCGCCTCAGCCGCCTTTCTCTTCCGCGTAGAGGGAGGCGTGGTGAAAGGAGGGTGCGGCAGATTGCCGGCGAAGGGATGATGAGGGATGCGTCACTTGGAAAATGGCGCGCGGGCGAGAACGACGAGAACCATCGGTCAGAGAGGGGTGGAGTGGGGAAGGGGCTGCGATCAGGCGGATCCCTTTTACTCTATCACTCTATACTCAGCACCCCGTTCGTTCCTCGCGGTTTCTTCGTAGGTCACAAGGAAGTTGTCGAGTGTCCGTCTGACGGCGTTTTTGACTCACGCGATGATTCACGGTGGAACTTGTGCTAATTTCAGCGGGCTGGGCTGCTGGGCTGAAATGACGTGCAGATTGGGCCTGGGATGGGATCTCGAGTGCGCGAGAGAAGAGCTTTCACTTTGGGCTACAACCGGAGCTAGATCTCAGTGGCCATACCTTTAATAATCCCGGCTATGCCTCTTCCGATGCTTCCTGATGAGTCCCATGGATTGCCAGGCCTATCCTGGGTAGGCGTAGGGTTGCCTGCAGAATACGGCTCCAAAGCGGTCAACTAGAACCGATTGAGGAGAATGATAATGCTACTTTGAGATGAGCTCTTCCTTGTAATAGTGACTGTGCCATGGATGCTAAACAATGTTCATTGATTGTGAAATCATCAGATCGATTTCAAGAATCCATTTTAAGCCAAATGCCCTGAGGGTGATAGATCATTGTGGGTGGCAAATTCTTCGACAACGGTGTTAGCTTACTGGTTAAGCTCAGCGGATTCCTTCGGGTTCCCAGGTTCGAATCCTGGTGCCGACGCACCGTCGGTATGGGACAGTGGTTACTCCGTCCGCCTGCTATTCGAGCTTCACCGTTGTTTTTTCTTCTTTTTGTATTGCTTTTGTTTCTTTTTTTATCTGAGCAGATCATAGGGAATCACGCTCTTTGGCTTTTTTCTCGATATCTTGTAATATGGCCAGTTCTTGTCGACAATCTATATCTAGACCCGTTGTGGCATCTACGGCCCTGGAGCCCTAATGAGAAAATTGTATAGATGACCCTGAGCAATCTATTCTTCGGTTCTTTTTCGACACCTCTCTGGACGTTTCCGCAAAGCTCTTTCTGCTTTTTCTTTCTCTTTTCTTTGTTCCATTCCTAATGCGTTATATTGAACGACCTCGAAAACACATGGCCTTCTATCTCGAACATATGAATTACCTATTCGGTCGGATGTACTATGATCACTTTATCTAGACAATTGGCAAGAAGACATATACTCCTATTACTGTGTCTATCAATATACTAATATTCGGTCAGAGGGTCAAACTTAGAGAGGCTTCTGGGTGGCAGGACTCTCTAGGTGCAGCTTTTGCCTCAATTCTCGGTGTCCGGTGAGACGATTAGCGATAGATTAACTGCGATGCAGGATCGCCGGACGGCAGTGATCAACGACACTGGTGAATGGATCACCTGTATCTGAACATGTGCAGAGTTTACAACGTGAAATGGCTTATCCTGGAGTATTCTTAGTTCTAGGTAGTGAATTACTTCTGTAGCAAAACCCCTTCGGATACTGATGCAAACATCTCGGGGCAAACACGATGGATGATAATTCTGCGTTATTTTTAGGCATGAAAGTGTCTCCATGATAGTATCTAACTCAATACACCAACCCGGGAGGTACCCCTACTCATCCTCCTCCTCATCACTATCTTCCTCCTCACTACTCTCCTCCTCAGCATCCGCAAGCCAATCCACAAACTGCTGCGCCTGGCTCCGAACAGCCTTCATCTCCTCACTAGCAGTAGACCTCTCATCACCCCACCACTGCTCATAGGCCTCCTCATCCACAAGTTCCAACTCATACAACTCCTTCGCCGTAAACAGCAAAACAGTATCACCCTTGTTCCGATGCACCAGATCCTGTTGCAACTGCAAGAGCAGATCCACTTGGTCCTTCTTCTCGTCCTTGTTTCGGTCGAATAAAGTGCGCTCTACTACTTCCCGGTACTTGGAGAATATCTCATGCACGGCTTCGCCAGCGCCTTTGCCGCCTTCCATGAGTTGTTGGATGTATTTCATGAATGAGGTTACGATTGCGCGGCGGACTTGGACGTCGGAGGCGTTGGCTGTCATGCGCAGACTGACTAGTTCCAATTGGACGACGTCTGCGGAGACGCCGTCGCGAAGACCGTCGAATAGACTGACTGAGGCGTCGTGGTGGAAGTGGTCTTGTTCCTCTTCGTCAGAGAAACTGCTGCGTGGGGACCGTTGCCATGAGCCGTCGGATACTTCGGAGGATAGCGTTGAAATAGAGGCGGAGGAGAGTGAGAGTCCAGGCATGCGGTAGACTAGTCCTGATGAGGCGACGGACATATCGTCCTCTTCATCGTCATCATCTTCACCAGGCACGAACTCGTAGCCTTCACCTCCTTGGCCAACGACGTCTGTGTCGGTGGGACCGGAGGTCCCATCTCGTTGGACCCTGGCAAGGCGCTGTCCGCTCTCGATCTTCACACCGTCTGCGATCTTGACATCGTGGGAGATAAGCGCGCCGGCGGCGACGCTGCAGCCCTTGCCAATAATGACGTCGTCGGCAACAATAGCGCCTCGAATATCGGTGTTGTCGCCAATAACGACATTGTCCCAGATATATGCACCGTCCAGCTTGACATTGCGGCCGATCTTGCAGTTCCGTCCCAAGGTGGTGCTGTGAACTGTTGTTCGGTCACCAATACTTGTGCCTCGACCGATGACTGTGCGACGACCAATTACACATGACCGAGCCAGGGTCACGCCCTGTTCTTGGTACAAGCTGCCTTTACGGAGATCGTACGTGTGGCCCGGAAGCAAGTTCGTATCAGGGCACAAGGGGTAAGTCCAACGCGAGATGATATCCTTGCTTACAGCATCGTAAGCCTTGAGGTTACGTACCCGCGCTGCGTAATGGTCTTTGATGATATGTGTGTGAATGGTCTTTCCGTTCAGCTCGTAGTCTTTCAAGACACCGAACAAGTAATGTTTCCGGGGCGATTGGTAATCGAAACTGTCAGACCACAAGCTCAGCACGTCGGGTGTGCAAATGTCGATACTGCAGTCAATCAGGTCTTGGCGGATGTCAAGCTCGGGGTGGGATAGAATAATCTCAGTATCAATGTTCAAACGGGTCGGAGCATCCTCGTCGTGGTGGTCAATCTCCTCGTAGTGGAGACAGCGGTCCTTGGTCGGGTCAATGACGAAGACGGGTGAAACAGAGGAGGACTTTGTGCGGTGGTTGAGGCCGGCTTCGCGCAGAACCATGGTCATGATGGCGTTCTTGTCGGCTTCGCGGCGGGCTCGGTGTGTGGCTAGGGCACCCTCAATGGGCAGGTTGCTGATAACATCACCGCTGACAACAATGAAGTCTCCGGTGATCAAGTGCTTGCCGTCCAAGTCGCGCATAACATCACCGACGGATGTGGAGGTGGATTTGAGGAAGGTGAATTTCTTGAAGGGGGAGGATAGAGCTCTCCATTTGGAAGCACTAAAAGCAAGTTAAGCGTCTTCCTTTGGGTATAATTGTATCAACGGTGGCGACGTACTTGATGTATCTTTCTAGCTTGTCAGAGTGATGAGCACCTCCGTAGAGGAACACCTCCTCGACGCCTGCGTTGGCCAGAAACTCGAGGGTATATTCGATAAGAGGAGTGTTGGCCAGGGGAAGGAGGCACTATGATGACCAAAGCTGGTTAGCACTCGAAATTCTGCTTCGGCTTCTCCACACACTTGCATGCTTTAGGTACATACCCGGGGCCTGTCGAGAGTAAAGGGCTCGAATCTAGTTTCGAAAGTATCCGCCAGAACCACAGCCTGCAGAGTCTCCTCTACCTCATCGGCCTGGTTACCCTTGGGCTTTGAGTTTCCCTTCTGCTTGGCACCCATTGCGGGAAGATCCTTGTAGACGTCAGTAGGAGTTCGCGCGAAGCAGGTGCTTGGTTGTGTTGAGACAACACAGTACCGAGCTCAAGCTGAAGAGATATCAAGTGTATCATACCGAGAAACAATAGGATCACAGAAATGGGATTGACCAGGTCTACCCAATCGGCGCAGCTACTAATTCCAGGCTCTTTATCAAAGAAAGGCACAAAAAACCCCGCCAAGCCTCGGATGACTCCCACGCTGTTGCACTGTTTGCATTAAAAAACAAACCATACAAACAGTGACCCATATCACATGATATCACATGATTCGCATCCACGTGTGAGTGGTAGACGGTCCAGAAGTCCCCGCAAGGTCTGGGCCCTCCTAGACTCCCTTAATTGATCTGTTAAGGAGACGCGCGGTCTAGACTCTCCAAGGCTCGCGCTGAGCACGATCTCGGGTTCGTCCGAACGAAGTCCTCGGGATTGCGGGTGTGGGGGTTCCTCCCGAGAATCGGTGCTTTGTTGGAAGCGCGACGCGCGTGTACACGGAAGAGAAGAAACAGTGCTGACGAGTCCTTCGTTGGAAACTATGATCTCACTACATGCTTGGTCCCATTCTATCCGGGGAACTGCATGGAGCATCCCAACCTTGTTCCATAAATATGTGCGTAAATATGTACCTGACGAAACAACCTTTCTCCCGCGGGAATGTATAATCAATGTCCCCGGGTGGGCAACAGACGCGTGGTTAAAACAAATTCGCCACCCAAACCTGGAATGAAAGAGCCTGCAAGAACGCCCATGGCCTGTAAGGGGTGGAAAGACCGTAAACAAGACAAACAGCCGGTCAACATAGATGAAAAGCAATATACGATTGAAGACCTGGTTATAGACAGTGGGAATCGTAGAGTGATAGACAGGCGGGGAGGAGGGTAAGGTTCGAGTTTAGCCGGGACGACCAGCTTGTACCGCCATCATTGGCTGCGGTTGAGGATACATGCGTTGCCGTTTAGCCATGTTCGGATTATCCGCGGCTCCTGCCATGTCTGACATTTGCCGCCGATGAGGTGGGCGAGCTGGGGCTCCGGTAGATGGGACGGCAACGGCGGGTGCTGGGAACTGAACGCCGTTCTGATCAACAGTATATGCGGCCGGTGTGGCTGTCGCTGGCACGTATTGTCCCGGGACCGCAGGCATTGCCGGTGGAACAGCCTGCATACCTTGGAATTGCCCGGGCGATTGCCAATTGTTCATAGACCCGGCCGGAGACTGACCAGGAGAGCTGTCTTCTTTGATCGATTGGCTTGCCGATGTCTGGGCCAATGTCACCGCGGTTGCGGAAGGCGGGGCCTCCATGCCAGGCTGCATGGTCTTGAGATGCACCAGATGCTTCTCAAGCATGTCGAGAAGACTCTTGCGGGTAAAGGGCTTCGGAAGAACATCATCCATTCCTGGATAGGTAAGCATAATCCTGCAGTGAATAGATATTTTGGGCCATACCGTGTTGGAAGTAGAGTTGAATATCATCACTTCGAATGTTGGAGGTCATGGCAATTATAGGGGTTCGGTCAAATTGGCGGATGAGATGACATGCCGACACGCCGTCCAAGTTCGGCATAATGATATCCATCAAGATCAAATCGTACTTAGCGCCACCCTGCATCTTGTTGACCGCTTCCAAGCCATCAAACTATGTAACAAATTAGTTTTCGTCGCTTCAAGAAACTGTCTATTTCGAACATACTGCTGTGTCAATAACACAATTGAATGAGTATAAAAATTTGCCGCCAATCTGTCGGCAAGTAGCATCGTCTTCAACAAGCAAGATTTGCGGGCTGCGCATCCAGCCGGGGTCAACATTGGTACTCTTCTTTCGATTGTCCGGGTATTGGCGACGCGCGTCGGAGGTATCAACCTCTGTCTTGGTAGGCATGGGATACGGCACATTGTTGACATGTTCGCTATACATAGGATCGATACCGTTAGTGGCACCAACGGGGTAGACCACTTGATCCATGTCACCACCCATCTTGGAGTAAACCAGTGCCGGGTTGGGAGGTACGGTAGTTGCTGGACGAACCGCACCATTTCGAGCAGCCGCATCCATAGGAGTAGCTACCGGCACAACTCCAGCCTTCTGAGGATCGTTGGGGTCTCCGCCAGTGAGGTTGAATTGAACCTCTGCGTTCATATCGTTCAACAACTTTGAAGCCTGCTGGAGAGGCGACGATGGCTCATCATCCACGACTCCAACCTGGGACGGGCTCATGGTTGAGCCGGGCTGTCCTTGGAAGGCGACAGCAGCTTTGTTGTCTCTTCGCTGGCGTGCGTCTGTCGAGAGCAAGTGTTGCATCATCTGTTGGATCACATTCTCGTGGTTCAAAACCGTCTTCTGCACTCTCATCATCTCCTGCAGCATGAGCTGGTGGTCCACAGTGAGTTGCGCATATCGGTCTGAGAGGTGCTGGATTTGCTGCTGCTGCGCGACGATCTGCTGGTTAAGCAAGTCGATCTGTTGGGTAGGAACGGACTCGTCGTTGGTCTGGGTCTGCTTGCGAGGCGCAGGGGCCTTTCGGCGAATGTTGTCCAGGGATTCCTTGCTGTTGGCGCGGAACTCGGGGTGTTTGAACTCCCAGGCCTGTGCGATTGGTATTAGTCCTCTGGGTCAAAACCTGGAGAGGCATATCCGGGGAGCCCTACATTCTGACCATATGGCGACTGGCCGTTTTCCTCGTTATTTTGGCGAACTTTGTGGAAATCATATTTGTTGAGTTGGCGCACGAAACTGGCAAAGTTGCTATGCTTGAAATGTTTGGGGAGTATGGTCTTGGTGAATTTCTCGCACTAAATGTGTTGAGCCGAGTCAGCCAAGGTCGGTGCGACCGCACGAGGCCACGGAGCGTAATTACCTCGAGCACGACGAAGCTATCCCCTTCATCACCCCAGCGAACTATGGACGCGTAGGAAGGGTCCTCCAGCATTCTAGCATGACGGTTAACATTCAGAACCGGGCGGTCGGGAGGCGGAGAGGGGCCACGGAGAGAGTCGCGTTGGAAAAAAGTCAAGAGGGGCAGTGAGACTCACTTGTACAATTTGCGTACCTAAACATGGTGTTAGCAATGCAACATCAAGGAGCAAGATCGACTGATCAACTCACAAAATCACTGGAGTTCCCAGCGGGGGGATTCGAGGAGGTCTGGCCACCCTCCATGCCGGGCTAGACGGGTCGCGACCGGTCGAACGAGCAGGCTGGACCCGGGGCGGGAGAATCCAAGTCTGTTGGATCTAGATCGCCCACCAGAAGGAACAATAAGAGAAAAAGAAAATATCAGGGCGAACGAGAGTTGGGATGGGGAGAAGGAGGAAAGGGAATTGTCAACGGGGAGGCGGTAGAGCCAAGTACCAAAGTTACTGCGCAGGTACTGCGCGGTACATCGCGGTACTCGCAGAGCCTGGATTCCTGTTCCACCCTGGACAATAAGGTCATCAGGAATGATGCAAGGAGTTCCGTTGTTTCTATTTCTACTCCTTTCTTATGTGTCCACTGCTATACATAGTAGACTGGGGGTTTCGTTCCTCTTCAGCACGTTCTTTCTAAACTTTCGGTACGTCTCCGTTGGGACCGAGAGCAGCCAAAACTTCCCCTCGAAGGTACGCAGCACAATCGTCAGTGCGCATGAGATGGAGGGGGGCATGCATCTCTCTACCCTATTAACTAGCCCCCAGGAAATGCAATACGGTTTCTCTCGCGGAAGAAAAAAAAATATGCAGCCACGAAGACCGTTGAAACCAAGTCCGAGACCCCACCGGACCCTCTGAGACCCTTGGAAACCGCGTCCACTGGATCGTTGTCTATGGTTCCCACACGCGTTCGTGCTGATGAACTGATGAGTTGGCAGTGGGCACCATGATGCTAGATTAATTTTGATTTCATAATGACCATTCTACAGTATGCGCTTTGGGTCCCTTTCCTAGCTATAGAGCTGCCGCCACCATGACACCTGTGTGTAAGGTCGGCGGTTCCACGGACTCCAACTTCGGGCCGACAGGTATACATACGTCCGAGACAGCACCTGAGGTACTTTTATATATTATAAATATAAATATAAATAGATATTGATATCAGTCTGAACGCTAAGCACTTTGTTTAACTAGCTTAAATAAGTACCTGGGAGTAGACAATAGAATTCTATCAAGGTCCACTGTTGTCCCCAAGAATGATCGTCCGCTTGCCGAGCCCGGCCCTGGAGCCATGACGGAATCCCCGCGAGCTCCATCACAATCTGTCCATCTCCTCTGTACACTCTCTTCAACCCCAATTCCCAATTCCCAATTCCCAGTTCATCTTCACAATGTTCGCCGCTCGCCGTCTCGCTACCAACCTCCCGCGCGCGCGCCCTCAGGCTGCCCTCTTCCACAGCACTGCCCCCGCATTCGTCCAGAAGGGCGACTCCATTCCCAACTTGGACCTCGTCGAGGACTCCCCCGGCAACAAGGTCAACCTCGCCAATGAGCTGAAGGGAAAGGGCGTTATCGTCGGTGTCCCCGCGGCTTTCAGTACGTGAGATGGAACAAACAAATCAGGGACAGAAAGTTGACCTCCCACAGGCCCTGCCTGCTCCGCTTCGCACATTCCTGGCTTCATCAACCATCCCAAGCTCAAGGAGGCTGGTCAGGTCTTTGTGGTTGCCGTGAACGACCCCTTTGTGTAAGGACACCAGCGTGCATCAATGGATTCCTCCGCGAATGAAACACTAACTCAAACCGTACAGCACCAAGGCCTGGGCTACTTCCCTCGACCCCACTGGCAAGAGTGGTGTAAGCGATCCGATCCTTTTCATTTTCCATGACCTTTCTTTGTCTGACGTGTTCTCATAGGTCCGCTTCCTGGGGGATCCCTCCGGCGAGTTCACCAAGGCGCTGGACCTGAGCTTCGCCAGCAGCGCCGTCTTCGGTAACGACCGCAGCAAGCGTTACGCCCTGCTTGTGGAGAACGGAAAGGTCAAGGAGGCTTTCGTGGAACCCGACAACACCGGTATCAATGGTAGGTTTGCTTTCCGATACGAGTCGAAGCTCACTAACGCGAGGGAATTTAGTCTCCGCTGCTGAGAAGGTGCTCGGTTAAAGCGATGCATACGCAAGTCTAGACCTTTTACATATAGCAGAATACTAAGATCGATGATGTGAAGGGCTAATATAGGGTCTAGACTTAACTAAATAAGGCACATGCTATGTTTATTAAGCTTAAAGAAGAGACATAAATATAGGGGCTTTCGGTTGTGTTTACTATGGTCTACCCTAGTGAAAAGGTTAGCGTGGTGCTTCGCTCCACTTTTATGACTAATAATCTGCCTAATTTTTTTTTACAAGCGCATGTAAATAAACCACTATATTACTATACTGTACACCTTAGTGAGGCGTATATCCACCTTGTGCATCTATAGTAGCCTAGTAACGCTTCTGTATAAGATCAATCTGTTCATCCGGGAAGCTTATAGGTATCGCATCCTATACTGCTCGAATAACCTCGCGTAATCGATTATAAGATAGCGTACGATCATAGGCATATAAATAACGTTTACCTATTGTAAGAGAACTAGGTTGTCAGGATAGAACGGCCTGTCTCCCTGTTGGGAAATAGAAGAATACTAGAGGATGTTGTATAGAAGAAGAGATAGTGTAATTTAATTTGCACAAGAACTGATCCTTGAGGAATCAGAGACGTGATGCTTTCGATCACTTGTTAGGTGGTTGTCAGAGGCAATACGTTGTTGGTCTAGAGACCAAAATCTGGGCACATAACTCTCCAGCGTCATTTTTGATTATGGGTCCCAACAAGGCGTCTGAAATGTTGATTCATTTTAAACGTTCAATACGGTCAAGTCCTTCAATCCTGAGGACATTTTCATATATATCTTCCTGAACGCCATGTAAATATCGTTAGAGTGATATTGATTTTGTTGACCTAAACCTGGGCATGACTATTTCCTCAACAATGTGATGATAGTAATAGCAACTTAAACTTCAAATGTTGATAGTATCGTTCGTGTAGGCGAGTCAGCCCTTGTACGGCGGATCGGGGTATAGGATAGGCGTGGTTGGGCAGTTGCTGATGTAGAGCGGTCGTTTGTAGCGCTCGTTCATAAAGTGGTCAATCGTTGAGCGATCGTTGATGTAGGTTGGCCATTCATAGAGCAGTCGTTCATAGAGCAGTCGTTCATAGAGCAGTCGTTCATAGAGCAGTCGTTCATAGAGCAGTCGTTCATAGAGCAATCATTTATAG
Source organism: Penicillium corylophilum (assembly GCA_018410145.1). Taxonomy (NCBI): domain Eukaryota; kingdom Fungi; phylum Ascomycota; class Eurotiomycetes; order Eurotiales; family Aspergillaceae; genus Penicillium; species Penicillium corylophilum. Next base: position 893,829 of record JAGUQL010000009.1, read on the forward strand.
AGCGGTATTTATGAACCTAAGCGCCATCAAAGGCGTTTGTCAAGCGAGCCTCGCTATCGTAAAAATCAACTCCCTTCACCCGCCTTCACTCAAACGATCGATGTCTCTAAACATACTACTCTTGTCCGCACAACTACTGCTCAGAAGATCAGCCTCTTCATGTAACGTCCCTTTTACACAGAAACGGCTCAAGATGCGAACTAACTAGACCAGTCTCTGCCCAGATAAGCCATCGGGCTACTGTATACACGTTAACCAGCTGGATAAACGTGTTCGAAAATAGGACGCGCATTTTGCACAACCACGCTCTGCACAAGCACGACTATGTACAAGCATGATGGCGATTCGCAATTGTTTCACCCAACTTCGCCTGTATTATGAACCCATCTTGAAATGTGCATATGGAGCAAGCTCTCGCCTCGTTACTCTATACCGGGGAGTTCACGGCCACATGCCGTATAGTGACCGACTCGCACTTTAATAAAAGTTGTTTATTCATGCCAACTCTGGCACATCCGTTCCTTCCGCCTCAACCGCACCGCCGGTCCTGCAAACGCTAGCGTCTTCAATCCCTGGCGAATCTGGTTGGCTGAGCACCAACATCACCGGGCGCTTTTGCGAGAAGTCGTGGAAAGGACCCACTCCCCAATTGTATTTCGTATGCGGCCACAAGACTTTGCCACTGATGACGATCTATTGACAAGGTCCTACGCCCAGGGAGAGACGTTACTGATCCCCATTTCGTTCCATATGAATACGACCCAAATTGGAAACGATCAAGGTTTTCCTTGGGTAACTCCGTGTTGCTCTCTGCGTGTCTGTGGTAGGGGCTCGGGAGGCCCCGTGGGTGGATCCGCCATTCCGCTCAGCACACAATCACAATAAAGTTATCGCCACCACCGTTCTTTCTCGCAGTCCAGGTTCGCTCAATCTATACAATCACCGATCCGGTACATTTACAGTAGAATTCGAAAACAGATTACCCCTTTGCTTTCTTTCCCAGCGCCCCACTCAGATCGCGCTAAATTGAAAGCCATCCCTGTAAATCTCCTATCTCAACCGTACCTTTTCGGCCCTCGATTGCCTTTCTGATCTTCCTTTTAAGATATCGACTAAGCCACTGGCTAACTAGCTTCAATGAGCTTTGGAGGCATATGGGCTTTTGCTCCGTAGAAATTTCCCGCACATCCCCAGTAGAACCACGACAGGCAGTCCAACACCCAGAGCAATCAAGCCAAGGATGCTTCCTGCCCATCCATAACCCAGTGAAGAATACCTGTAACAAGGTTAGACTTGGTTAAAAGTGAAGAGCTGATTGTCAAATGGACTGACATGTAGGGCGCGAACATCGGAAACGTAAACCCCGCAATACACCTGATGGTGGAAACAGCCGCTAGTGCACTTGCCGAGTATCGTCCATATGTATCGATGACATATGCATTCACAGATATCGTGCATGCAAGTGCTCCAGCAACAAAAATGGAGGCCCCGATATTTGGCATAATCCAGTGCATCTTCTTTTCGGCGGTCCACCCGTACCAGAACATCCCAGCACTCAAAAAGAGCGTTGCAGGTAGCATAATCGGGGTTCGAAACTCGGGGGAACCTTTACCTCCGTTCCGCTTAGATGGTTTCCGATATATCCTGTCATTTATAAGCGTGCAACATTCTGCCGCAATGGCAGATCCAATGGCGATTGAAATGTAATTCAGCCCCGCAATCTCAACAGACTCCCCGTAGACATCAGTCCACAAATCAATAAAATCAGCGTACAATATATAGATATTGCCATAAAGGTAGGCGTTGTAAAGAGCCAGGATCTGGATGATCGGCTGAGTGGCAAGCAATTTGAAAGGTCGAAACAAGTTTGTGCATAGAAGTTTGATTCGACTTTCGTCCAGATAGTCATATTCGGTGTAGAGGTTGTTGGCTCCGGTGGCAGTTGCCTGGCTGGCTTTCTTTCGACGCAGCAAAAGTGGAGGATATGTTTCCTCAAGAAAAATAAGACCGGAAAGTTGAATGACAACACTCAAAAGAGAGGATGCATAGAATGTCCACTGCCATGTTGTATTCTGTGAGATGAAACCACCTACGACTGCACCGACCAGTGGAGCGAGAATTGGAGACCAGCTGTAGATTGCCACCGCTTTTCCACGATCTCTCGCACGGAAAAGATCACTTAACGTGCCACCCCCGATCTGAAGAAGGTAAATTAGATGACAATTACAGAAGCTGAATTTGAACCACGTACACCGAGTGTGGCGCTTCCGCAAAGGCAGGCGACGAAACGAAGTATGATAATAGTTTCTTTGGTGCGCGCCCCACCACAGGCTGCGTTGAAGGCGATGTACATCAAGTTCCACGTTTGGACGACTCTCACACGGCCGTAAATTTCAGACAGCGGGCTTGCCACCAGTGGACCGCATGCAAAGCCAAGGAGGAAGATTGAAAGAACCATTTGCTCAACCGCAGGCTGTATAATGTTCAAGTCTGACGCAATTGCAGGCAATGCGGGGGCGACAATTGTTGAGGACAATGGACTCATAAACACGAATGAGCTCATGGCAAATATAGCTTTCCATTTTCTCATTGAGGTCCAGTTTTTCGGGTTTTCGGGATCGCCTTCACCATCCCAAGTCACCTTTCATCATAAGCGGTTGCCAAGCAGGGTATGTAGCAAGGAATAGGACATAGACTCACAAGAACGTTTTCAGAATGAGTGGAACCATTTTCAAGCTCTATCTCTTTAATCGGGCCACCATGTGGCTTCTCCGTTGGTGTCTCTCTTTGCGTAGATTTGCTGGTATCACTATAGGGCTTGAATATAGTCAAGCGCTGTATGATTTTCCTTAGATTCATAGTGATCCCTTGAAAATGGTGACTCAATTGATACAGTGACTGGTGGCCAGTGGAAAATCAAAGTCCCCGTCCAGGTCAGCTGGAAACTGGAGACAGTAGAATGCGAGTAAAGGCTTGTCAAGATGATCAATAACAGAGATGATGGATGTAATGGGGAATAGTATAGAGAATGTGGTAGGGCTGTAAGTAGAAATACTTTGTCCTCTTCTCTTTAACCGGGATGGTGTTTCAATGAAGTACCCCGAAAATACAACTGAGCAGGGAAATTGGCAGCTATGTATAAATACTGTCGAGGAAAATTGGAGCAGAAATTGCGTCTTATCTGCCAAGGCTAACCGTGGACTCTTAAAAGACAAATAATCGCCACCGATCAACTGGCTGCATCTAGAAAGAACGAATCAGTTAGCGCTACAGCCCGTCCGCTGAGTGCAAGCGGGTCATGCAGCTATTCCGGTCCCGTCGTGCTGTTCAGCCCGCCTATGCCGATACAAGTCCGATATAGATCCAAAATTACGACGCGAGGTCCGATACTCCGTATTCACCGTCGGACTTGTAACTCGGCTAGGATCTGAGCGCCATGATTTCCCAGAAGGCCCAATAGTGCTCACTTTTTTTCTCTTTTAGATACCTCTAGATATCTCTAGACAATATGAAAACATGGACAAGTCTGCCGAAACATTGGTCTGATCCTCTTTGTACACTCCTCTAAAACGGATCTGCATTCTTTAGTGGGTCTATTCTATGTTTTGAGTCTCAAAGCAGAGAATCAATCGAGTTGCTGAGATATGCGCTGTACGGGTCGTGACAAGTGGTGCAAACGAAAATTTCATCGCTTGGAAGTGTTATGTCCTTTGGAAATTGCACTCCCCCTCCGTCCAAATTCTTCCCATGTCAATACCAGCCGTTATCACATCGTTCTGCTCCATCAACCCTTTGGTGGAATCATACCAAAATTCTGATCTCTTTTCGCCTCAAAGTAATGTCCATCTGCAAGTTTCTGTGTACCATTACCGAAAAGATTATATTGTCGAGAGTTTTCACCATGTTGACAAGCAGTGTCAGGTTTGTCGGCTGATGATTGATTCGAGCGATTTCTCTTGTTAATATCTGTCTCTCTACTCCATCGACGTAGCTCTCCACATACCGCCAAAAAACCTGGATCTTCGAGGTTGACGAACTTTGTCATATCCATATGATTTTTGTGGATGCCAATGGGGATATAACCTGGCAATATGGCCGAATCTTGTGGTACGATCTGTTGCTTGGGTATCAGTAATTGAAGTGAAGACTTAGTTTTACCGAACTTACTAAACCAACTCCTAGGACCGGTACCTCTTCGTAAAAGCAAGTGACCTCAATCGCCGGTGTTTCTGCTGTACTGTGTGCCTGAATCATCGTGTGAAAGCCATCTTGAATTCGTGCAAGAACTTCAGAATCGTGTTTGAGCACATCCACAATTTTAGAATTCGTTTGTTTAAGGAGGCCGATGGATCGGGACACGACCTCAGCCAACTTGGCAAGTCCAGCTCCATGGTGTGGTGTCCCAAGGAAGATAATTCCGCGAGTACAATCAAGAATAGTGTGGAGATGTGGCTCCGGTCGTTGTCTCGACTGGAACAAGGCCTAGCATTTGCATTAGCATCTTCCCATGAGCGTGTTTCCTTAACTAAATACGGTACCGTACATCCTTGCAGACCAGACCACCCAAGCTGTGGCAGACAAAAATGACGGGTCGCTCATTCTATCCCTATCGTAAGCTACAGTATTGGTAGAACTTAGAGTTGGGTAACCCACCGTGTCGTCTTTAGCTCGCCACGATGAAAGAGATGTCAGCAAATTCAAGGCGTGATTCCCGATGAAGTTCTCTGACACTAGGCCCCGCCAATCGACAACACATGCATCATAGCCAAATGTGAGAACACGAGCTGTCGGGAGTATAGATGGCAAGAGGGTTTTTGGCCAGGGCTCGGTTGCATCTCGGGCAGTCCATGTTGCCTCGCGATCACCAGTCAGGCCATGAATGAAGACGATACTAGAAGGAAACATTAGAAAACATCTCTAACCGAGGAAGGCACGCACTCAATTGTCCCATCATCTGGGCTACAGAGAGCTTTGATTCCGGTTGGGAAGGTCTTTCGCTGAAGTTCAAGAGATTGATCCGAAGTTGAATCTGGATGCCGTTGCCGCCCAAAGAACCGCTTGGTTCGAGCACGGCTGAATAACGGCATTTCTGATCCCTTCAAAGTATGTCCCAATATAAGCAGTCTGATTTATAAGGCTGATATTGTATTTTTTCGCGTAGTTGAGGAGATGGTACCGGTGCTGCGTCGGCTGGATTCCTTTTAAAGGGCCAACCTTCCCTTCCACGCTGACTGCGATCTGCCATTAGGAAGGATCCACTATCAAGTTACAGCGTGCAAATTAAGCGCCAAATTAAATCTTATTTACATCTTATCTTTGGCATAAAACTTTCATGCTAAAAGCCAGCCTGTCACATCAACAACAATCCAGGTCTGTGAGTCGCTCTAGAGAATTGACTGGTTGTATCTTCCCTCTACAAATTGGAGATTGTTCTTTCCCAAATGTTGCTGCTGAGATGTGGGCTGGCCGTTGGTAAACAGAAGCGCCCTGCGATTCATCAGTCCTCTCTCCCGAGATAGACAGCGCCCAGGCAGGGTAGTCCGATAGCGTGAAACCAGCGGGTATGCAGTCATCCCTAATTTCTAACATCGGCGACCTTGATCTCACTAGTATGATGAATCAAAGGCCAGGACCATCTGTCGAAATGAAGCGGACCCAAGGCAGAATTATCCTCAGTTTCAATTTAGCGCTGCGGGTGACGAAATGCATTAGTGCGAACTTGCTCAGCGATTACAGGATGGTTTGAGTAGTTCCGGTCGGGCACATGTGTTGCAGGCACTTACATCAACCTCGACCTCAGATCTGGACTCGAAGTGTTATTCTGTTGATTTTATTGTACCGGACACGCCCGAAGACTAATGGAATCTAGGCGGTCAAAGAACATAATCAGACGGAATGCAGAACTTGGACCAGACGCAATTATAATTAGCAACATGCTTTAGTCTGCTTGTATTTTTAGCAGATATAATTTGGTCTGCGTTCTCAAACCAATCAAAATGTTTCAGTTCGTTCAATATCTATCTTTACATTTAATAGATCCACCGTTACCTCAGCCATGGTTCGTTGTTGTTGTTACATCTGCCGCCCAGAATAAACGAGCTGTGCCGTAGTAGACATTGCACGCTCAATAACTGGCGGGAAGCGCAGATCGGTCAGGCACTTGGCGATGCTCATGGAAACGTGCTTAAAAGACCGGCGCTATCAGGAAGTCTCTCAGTCGACGTACGCGCTGGAATCGGCGAATCCATTTACCAAAGTGAGGCGGCGGTAGGAACTCGAGGCTAATTGGAGTTGACGAGCCATCATTTCCTGCCGCGGGGCCGCACGGACCTTCCGTGATCCTGCGACCTCACCGACCGCAAGACCTTTTTATCTTCCAGCGTTACGATCCACCTTGCTGATGCATGAAACGTATAGAGCACGGGAACATATATAAAACCAAAGCAGTAACCGCCGTGGTGCGTCCAGACAGAAAAAGTCAACAGCATCCCCTCCGCAAGGACCGCATGATTTGTGCCTTTCTGAATCACAGACTGCCCTTCACGCGGTCAGCACTCTGCCTTCCCTTCGACAAAGAGTTCCAACCAGCAAAGCAAAAGCTCGGCTTGCGAACAATGTAAGAGCTTTATTACACACTGTTAATCTATCTTTTATGTTCTAATGGATCCTTAACCAGTCATTTAGTCCAAAATGTCAGGTCCTGATATCCCTCGCCAGATTATCAACCTCATTCAGGTGACGAAAGACATAATCGAGGCATTCGGCTCTATCAAAAACATCTCTAGCCTCCCAGAGGCCTTCCAGGAGACCAATAAGCGGCTCCCTCTGGTTGAACAAACCTTGCGATATGCCAAAAATTCAGCGAAAAAGTTGAAGTCTGCCGAAGATGCCCAGGAATTGCAGATTGTGCTGTATAGCTTCGATGAGAAGGCCAATAAGCTGCTGGAGATCTTCCAAAAACTTGGCGAATATTCACAAGATGAATATGATTCTTCCGTGTACCGAGGAATAATCATTAATAAGGGAAAGCAGCGTGTTGAGACGTTGATGGACGGTATTTTGGAGGATCTGGGATTTTTGGTTGCAAACAAAGTGTTTTTGGAGGAGATGCACAGGCAGATCGAGCCTCTGGCCAAGGCTCGCGAAGAGCTGGCTGAAGTTTCACCCTCACTGGCCGACTCCGATCTCGCCAACCGGCCTAGGGCTGCCAACCAGTACGGGGCTAACAGTCGCCAGTACAACCTATTCGGTGGAGGGATACAGAGAACCGCAGAAGGCCACTATTTCGAGGCGCATGGGAGTCAGAACTTCGGTACGGTCCCTTCTAAGGGGTCTATAGAGACCAACTAGCGGATGTCTTATACGAAAATAACATTTGACGAAACGTGAGATGTGCTGCTCAGGATATTAGCCGGATGCGCAGCTCGCTTGTGAATTACTTTATCTGCCTGGCAATGCCAATTATCACATCTTTTTTATATTTATTCTTGACATCTAAATTCTTTGCTAGGAAAGGAAAAGCTTTTCATTTACCCTAATCAAGATATGGCACTTCGGCCCTTAGCCTACTGCCCACTCGGTGCAAGAGCAATACACAAGTTTCAAATCTTCGGAAGCCCTCTGGATCTCTATCAATTTCTTCAGCTCAAATTCCAGGGCCCTCTCATCTTCCCCAGAACGGCCCTATTAAGCGACCGTTTCCTCGTCCCCTTTAGCTCCCACAAGCGACTATCGATTTCCTTTTAACAGAGATTACTCTACATAATGCGATCATAATTTAGATCTTCGCAGCCTCTTCAATTTTGAGATAAATTAATGAACAAAAAAGTCGGTTAACTTACTGTTTAGTCTCACCGCCTTTGCCCTCTGGCTTTCTCTCACTCTCTCTAGATAGAATTGTAGCTTCTTAATTCATTCTTCTTCATAGCTTCAATCTATCTCTTTCTTCTATCCTTTCATCATCCATCTCATCACTTACATAGAGTTATATTGCAGTATACATGCATAGTCTACTGCAGACAGGTCCCGCAGGTACGTTCCTCCCATTCTGACAGGACCCATTGCCATACCCAGGCCCCCGAGACACCCCTCAAGGTTCTCCAACCGAATTGAAGCGCCCTTGCTGGTAGAAACCTTGAATGATTGATGAGATATCCAAAACGTCGGTGCTCTGCATCTTGTGCATGGAATGATAGAGATTTTCTGGTTGACCCATGGCCGTTACAACTTGTCGTTCTGAGGCTCTTTGCTGCCCATCTGCAAGCATGGCTTTCAGTAATGACACGCCTCGCTTTGCAATCATATCGGACTGGCAGCGAGATAAGTTCTCAATCCCATCCTCAATCAATTGTCTGTGATCTGAGATCTCGCTCTCGGCTCCTTCATGGTGGAATATATCTAGACAAAGGATAATCTGTTCTTGTCAGTCAAGGAATTAGTAGATACGTCGAAATTGGCGGATCATTTACTTACACAGGCAGTGACGCTAAATGCTTGATAAACCCACAAAACCGGTCCTCCATCTCGAGGAGCTTCTTTCTGCTCTTTAAGAATGGTTCGCGAGGCTGCTACACAGGTCTTTCGGGTAAATTCAAACAGCGGATTGATGAAACTCGCGCTCAAAAACTTCCTATGAATCATGATGATTTTATGAGCAGAGCTGATAGCTAGACTGCGGCGTGCCCATGGCACGTAACATGGCCAGGCTGGATCCAGCGGGACATTTTGGAGATAATATGGGAGGTGCTGGGTAGCTAGGGTGCGCATTCTGCGATCGTACTTGAGGACTTCCTCATACTTCGTATAGAGGTCATTGGATACGGTGAGATCATCCTGGAGATCTGGCATTAGGGCAGCAATATCGTGTTTGAGGCGCGAAAAGCTTATGATCGTAGGGTAGTCCTCTGGAAAAGCTTCCATATCATCGTTGCAGTTTCGCGGCTTCTCCGTGGTGAATCCTCGGCGATGAATCAAGTAACTCTCAGTAAATGGGATAGAAAACCAATCCTGGGTACAGAGTTGACACCAGACTCGACGACCAGTCTCACGCTCTATTAAATGGTCTGTATGATCATCTTGCCCGTCTCCTAGTTGATGTAGACCCAGGCCTTGGGCGACTCGAACAGCCGATGCAAGCAGAACTGATAACCCATTTGAATATCCGAGCATGTGTGCAGACATAGTGAGCGTGGTAATGGCTTCCACAGAATAAATAGAGAGGTGCGCCATGAAGTCAGATTGGTTTAAACAATCAGTCGTAGCTTTAAGCCAACGCTTGGATAATGTGTCTTGCTCTTGACTGCGGAAGCCCCAGGCTTGAGCGACGGAACGTGGTGCACAGGCCATGGAGCTTGCAAGAATAGCAAAAAGGAGAGCGGTCCATTGCAGGTTTTTACATGATTTATCAATATGACCCCCTCTCATAGTGTAGAACTCGTTCAGCTCCTGCATGAAGGTGGTAGCATGAAATGAGCCATGGTACCAGAGCAGACACTCACAGTGGTACTTAACCAACTGGTAAACTTGTCGCTGACTTGGAAGAAGTATTTGACAGAGATTAGAAGGTGCGCATCCAAGCAAGCGTGCATTATCCCGTTCATCATCGAGCATTACATCACCGGGGGAATGACACATGTGGCTGTTTTGAACAGTTGCATCCTGGTACGTGGGATATTTGCGTCGTCCCCAAGCCAGGAATTCGAGTATCGTCACTGCGTCTTCAATTTCTGCCGGCGTATGCTCTGGATATGTGAGAGTCGAACTTCGCCTCGCTCCTGGTGAAGATGTGGACAGCAGCTCGGTTGGGAGAGTGGTATGGGTTTGCCCTGTTGCAGGGATTTGAGTGGTCATTGTGCTGACTTCTTTGAGAGCAGCTTCAAGTAGCTGGACTCTGGACTGAAGATATTCTGTTGGATTTATTGTCAGAGAACCGGGGCACGTGATTGTATTCCACGTGAATGTGTTCCTCTCGCTCTGGCGATTATAAACCCCGCTTCTCCGGTTCAGGGAACTCCGTTCTCGGGGGCCGGGTGCATGAAGTGCTTTTCTTAGTGCAGTTTTGACATGGAAGAAATTTGTCGCAATTGATCTTGCCACTCGTGCAATCAAAGCATGTTAGGCGCTTTCGGTATACTTCGGGGCTTATTTCTGGTGGTGTAGAGAGTGAAGTGAAACATCTTTATCTTCATCCTGTAATAAAATAATGCTAAGTCACCCACGGCCGAGCACGATAAGTCCAATCAAGCAAGACAAACTCTATCAAGCCCGATAAGCTCGGCCGAACTCCTTCATGATCATCTTCGGCATATATATAACAGATTTAAATGAGCCAGTCTTGATACAGAGCACCATCAAATAGTTTTATCCTCCGTTTAAAAGAAGAATCAAGATACCATACTGCAAGGATGGGCCGAGGACCTCCAGTCATCGACTTTGCCGGTAAGTTTCCTAAATAATGGCGCCGGTAGCCCGCTGACCTTTAGCAGCCTTCTACGGACAGGATAAGGCAGCAAAATCAAAGCTCCAAGACGAGATTCGTGATGCTTGTCTAGACTACGGATTCTTCCAACTGCGTAACCACGGCATTCCTGAGAATCTTCAGAAGGAGATATTGCGTCAATCCGAGAGTTTCTTCAGTTTACCGGACAAACTCAAGGAAAAATACAACAAAGGTATGCATCCTACCCCACGGGAGTTGAGTGCAACACAACACGATGGCAGTTTTAACTCGTGGAAAGATGTCGGCGAGTTCAACCGCGGCTACGAACGGCTACGGTCCCAAAATTTTGAAAAGCTCACTAAAGGAGATCTAAAAGAAGGCTACTTCTTGGCACAAGACCTTCCCCTTGACGATCCCTATGTTCAAGCGAGGAAGTGGGCACAAGGGCCGAATAAGTACCCCTCAGAGGTTGAGGACCCACAATTGTGGAAGAAGACAGTCGATGAGTACCACTTTGCGGCGTCGAAGGTCGCGAAAAATGTATTAAGCGTTCTCTTTGACACTCTCGGGGGAGGGCACGAGTTTCTAGATGAGTTTTGCGAGCATCCAATTGCCGTCCTTCGTCTGCTTCATTATCCTCCACAGGACCCTGATGCCTCGAATCTAGAACGAGGTATGGCTAGAACTATGAGCATGCTGTTACACGTTTACTAACTACTGGTTTAGGAATCGGCGCTCACACCGACTTCGGTGCCGTCACAATCCTCCTTCAAGATTCTACGGGCGGGTTACAAGTTCGAGACCGCCAAACAGGGGAATGGGTTGATGTTGAACCAACCCCAGATGCTGTTGTCGTTAATACTGGCAACTTGATGATGTGTTGGACCAATGACCGCTATATTTCTAATCTACATCGTGTGGTAAACAAGACTGGAAAAGAGAGATACAGTGTGCCGTTCTTCTTTGATGGCAATCCAAATTTCCTGGTCAAGTGTCTTAAAAGTTGCATCGAGGAAGGCGGGGTGGCAAAACACGCTCCTCTAACAGTGTCGGAGTGGATGGAGGGACGATATGCAGATACGTTCGGAGGATCTGAGAAGAAGGCTGCCAAGGAAATGGTGGAGATTTGACGTTTATACCATCAATCACTAACTAGTCTTAGCGTTAGAAATAAATCTCAAGCAAGCGGTACACTTCAAATTTTTAACTAACTTAAATTATAAAGTACTTGAAATAGATATATACAAGCCTTGAATCAACTCAAAAGAAAGGAAAATATCGGCCCGGGCACGAGAAAGGAGTGCAGCTTGCGATAGTTGACTTGTAGATGAACAATTCCATCTTTCGTTGGCAATTCGATGCCGGTAACCTGAACGTATTACCTTTATACTGTGACGTTTATCCGGGTATCTATTTCTACGACTGACCTTTGGAATTACAATGAAGTGGTGGTTTCGTTCTCGAAAACAATGCTTGGGCTGTTTATATGGGAGATTCTCTGACACCATCCTACTGGTATCATGCCCACTCACTAAGTATCCGCTGATAATCCCAGGCTGTCTGGCTCACAGCCAAGGGATCTTCTGCAATGAAAACTGATCTGTCTTGACATGCCTCTGCAGGGACCTCTTTGCTGGTGGAGAGGGATGATAGTGCTCCATCCGGTTTGAAATTTGAGACAACAGAAGACAATGTGATGAAATGGCTGCAAACCTTTAAATATGGGAGAAGGATGACTTCAGACTCTTCAAGGTTTTATTTTCTTTCGGATAGCCCCTTTAAATAAGACATTTCTTTCTCATCTGGCCCCTGCAATAACGGAATCCGATCCCTGTTTGTTACTTCGCTCTGCTACTCAGCCAGATTTCGCAATCAATTGTTGGATTTGCAATATCATTGACTAACACATTGACTAACAGATCAGCGTGATGTACCCTCGAGATGACCCTATTCGGTCTTTGAACGTATTTTTGAGATCAGGCGGTCCACCATGCACAGCCCTACACAATATACCATAACTCTCCAAGATACTAGGAAGTGGAATCAACGGCGAGGAAATTCCAAGCTGTGAGGCCTCATATACAAAAAGATTGTACATAAATTCAGATATTACACACCTACAGAAGGTATCATTTGTATTAGATAAGACAGTTCATGGAAGCTCAGACGTACTTAATCTACGGTATCTTCACAATACAAGTAATGGAACGATGAAGGAAGTTTACCGATTAAGGTCGTAGCGCCAACCAGACAATTTCAACAACCTTGGTGTCCAATGACACGCGAAGTTCTAGGCACAATATGTCTATCAAGCAGCGTCGGAAGGATGATCTAAAACACCGAAATCAGTCTCCGGTGGAAAAACTAACTTTTGCCTTAACCGGCTAGAAAATCGTGAACTAACACAATACAACGTGCTATTCAAGCTTTTCAGCGCCGGCCGATCATTTCATTTTGACCCACTCACTCGTCTTTCTCTCGCTTCATAGATCCAGACCCCCTGCCTCCTGCTGTCGATTACCAAGTCTGAGAATTACTAAAGTCAGAGTAGTATTCGGAGAATCTCGTGCGATGAAACCAGGCAAATGATCGCAGCAAGCAGGCAGTCTAAGCGATTTCTTATAGCCATATAATAATTATTAATTTATGATTTAATCGAGACCTTTAGGCATGAATAGAGGGGAGCCCTGTCAGGGTGCTCCCTACTCCCTTACCTAGCGGGATTGTATTGGCTGGTACTCAAAACGAGCGTAATAAGAATAGGATGATAATCATTTATTAATCTAGTCTGATTATATTATACGGAATAATTACTAGGAATTTTCCCATTTCTTGTAATAGAGTAACTCCCTTCTAATCATTCCTAGTGGCATCGGCACCTCGTCTAAGAAGGTAATGAGCAGCATCAATCAGATTCGGGTTCCTGCCTAGATAGTCCAGGGCAGTGTAACCGTCGGCATCAGTCTCATTAACATCCACAAATACAAGAAAGCGATCTAGCGTGACAGTCGTTAAGGGTTGTTTCCAACGAGACATGCAAAGTCTATGGAGGACATTGCGTCCCTTGTTGTCGCATAAGTGTGCATCGGCCCCATTCGCCAGGAGGGTCATAATCGGGGCTATTATCTGTTCCAGAGTACCATCAGGCAACTTAGAAGGCTGTATTATATCTCCAACAGCAGTTGCGCCTCGACGATTGCGGAAATTTAATGTATCGAGAGATGGATGAGCATCTAAGAGCATTTGAATAGCTCGAGCAATAGCCACATGTCCTATGTCTAGTCGGGCCGCACAATGGAAAGCTGTAGAGCCGTGATGGTCTCGTGTGTTGATCGTGTCTGGTTTCGCGTCGAGCAGAATTCTCACGGTATTCGTCATGCATGAGGTAATCTCATCCAAATTATCCTTTTCTTTGCGACGATCCTTGCTACCAGTAAGAGCCCAGTGCAGTGGAAGTCGACCATCACCATCAGCTTTAGAAACCATACATACAAGCTCCATATCATCACGATGGTCTATGAGCGCTTGTATCCCTTTCAAGTTCCAGAATAAGGATGCGATATGCAGTGGTGTCACGTTCTCCCCATAATCAATGCCAGTGTGCTGGCTAGACCAAGCCTGAGGAGTATGGACGCCACCTCCCTTAGTAATGAGATGCGAGACCATCTCGTAGCTTGCGTAAGGAATTGCCTTGCCTAGGACTGTAAATTGTATTTGTGGCACATTTTCCGATCCTTTTGGCAGACTCTTGTCGTAATTCCCCTCAAAGGTATTAGACTCGGAAACGGAGCAACCATTATCAAGCAGCCAATATATAAGCTTCTCGAGGCGCTCTCGATTCTCACGCGCTTTCTCTCTAGCGAGAATAGGAGTTTCTCCAGCTTCAAGGCCTACCATGAGATTACCCGCCTCTCCCAGCGCCTCGGCCGCTTATAATAAAGGCGTCCATCCTCTGAGATCCCGGTCGTGTAGCGAGCCCAGTGGTGACTCGTGGTTTATCAACCACTCCACCATCTCCTGATCTCCGGCAGCACAAGCTTGATGAATAAGAGAGAGACCGAAGCGGTTGGTATACATTTGCAGGGGCTCAATTAGCGATGGTTCTGAGAGATAAATGCCAATCAATGCACGTAGCGCATCAAAGCTGCGGCAGCCCAAAGCAACGCTGAAAGGATTTTCATAATCTACATCGTAGCTTGGCAAAAATACACATGAGTACAGGCTATTGTTGTACAAATTCAGAGCCGCCACGTCATTGCGATTGATGATTGAGTTGAGCAGATGTCTAAAGGGAGCTTCGTATAAAGGTGAACCATCTGTATCATAGAAGATTGGTTGGGATTCAAAATCCGGATGAGGCTGGTGAAATTGCGTGTACGCCATTGTGTATGATGGTAGAGTAGCGGTTGTGGGTATGTATGATAAAAAGAAAGAGGGAGGGTTTAGAGAGCGGGAGGAGGCACTAAGTATCCGCTAAGCACTCACTAAGTATCCGCTGAGCACTCACTAAGTATCCGCTGGGCACTCACGTGATATGACTAAGCACGATCACTGGGCCTAAGTCCCGTGATGAGATTTACTCGAGCCTAAACCTGAGCGCCCTCACAAAAGCGGCGACGGCTCGAATAGGAAAGCCCCACCTGGCAGGGAAAATCCGGTACGTATAAGAGCGTATAGAATTTGTAGACATATCGAGTCCAACCTCTAGGGCTTAGAGCCATGACACACTAGAAGGCAACTCGGCGCCCATCGTATTCAACACTCAATTTCCCAGAGCCAAGCTTTCACCCGATTATGCACGTACATGTAGATGTTGGCGGCTGCCTGCTCACTGACGCGGCCCTTTGCCACACCTGTGGCGGTGACAAAACGTGTCCGCAACGGTATTCGGATCTTCTGGACCCCCAAATACATATTAAATGAACCCTGCAGATCCCCACGACTCCGAGAAGTTGATTCTTGATTCTTGATTCTTCCTCATGTTGAAATTGAGTGAGGCATTAACTAAGACATTGAGAATGACAGTGTTTCCCAATTAGTACATAGATCAATGCTCAAGAATTCCTATTACCTTCCGACACCGGATACGCGGCAAAGCCCCTGTAGCAAATGCCTTCGACCGAAGAACGTATCGGATTACCCTAGATGTGATAGAATTACAAAGAAAGAACATTTCAAACTTCTTAGTGACCTTGCTGAACGGAGCCTAAAGAAGTACTGTGTAGATCGCAATCCACCAAGCTCTGAGGGCCGCTTCGTCATTGCCAAGGCTGTGCCCCCGTTCGAGCCACAGAGTCCCCTCTCTCGACTCTCACCTTTTCCTTCCCCATACTCCAAATTCGATTACCACTTTGATTACCCTCTAAGTGGCTGGTCCCTTGATCTTTCCAAACAGGTGCAGGGTCGCCCATCAATCTCACCTGACGACCGCTTTGGGCCGCCACCCGGAACAACGTTGAGTGGGCTGTGAGAGCTTGGCAATCTAGCAAGCCGGCTACATTTCCCCCGACTCGTCTGATCGCTTCGACTACGATCTCTTCGCCTCTTCCTCCTATTGCGACCGTCGTATCATCACCGCCAACATGTCTAAAGTCGTGCGCAGCGTCAAGAACGTTACAAAGGGATATTCCTCCGTGCAGGTCAAGGTTCGAAATGGTACGTGTTGCCACTATCAACGGTCGTCAGATTGGACCTGGGATTGGCCTTAGTGTTGGAATCATGGCGAGACATTGCGACCTTGAGGCTGTCACTTCCCCTTGCTACGACCTCCTTGCCTGAATCGCGTGGTTCAATGACGGCGTGCCCCGGATTTATCGCAACATGCTAACTGTCTTCGCCATGCAGCCACGAGCAATGACCCCTGGGGCCCTACGGGCACTGACATGTCCGAGATCGCCGCCATGACTTTCGGGAGGTAAGTGGTCCTTGGTGCCCACCGCGTGGCAAGATCTAATATGTCGCCTCCGCTTAGTCCGAACGAGTTCTACGAGATCATGGATATGATCGACAAGCGTCTCAACGATAAGGGCAAGAACTGGCGCCACGTCTTGAAATCGCTCAAGGTCCTGGATTACTGTCTTCATGAGGGTTCCGAGCTGGTGGTAACTTGGGCGCGCAAGAACGTCTACATTATCAAGACTCTGCGCGAGTTCCAATATATTGATGAGGAAAGTCGCGACGTCGGACAAAATGGTAGGTGGCTTTCTAGGTCAAATTGCATCTGTGTTACTAACAAACTATGTAGTTCGTGTCGCCGCAAAGGAATTGACTGCACTTATCCTGGATGAGGACCGCCTGCGCAGCGAACGATCGGACCGCAAGCTTTGGAAGACTCGCGTCAGTGGACTCGACGACGGCTATGGAAGCCAGGCTGAGCCCCCTCGCCGAGAGCGACGACGACCCAACCAAGACGAGGACGATACCGAATACCGACTAGCGATTGAAGCCAGCAAGGCCGAAGCAGAAGAGGAGCGCAGACGACGGGCTAAGGAGATCGCCGCCGGCGTGGAGGATGAAGATTTGGCCAAGGCTATCAAGCTCAGCCGGGAAGAAGAGGAACTGCGGAAGCGGGAACTGGAGGAGAGCAACGCGCACTCGCTCTTCGATGATACTCCGGCCCAGGTTCAGCCGACTGGCTTCAACCAGGGCTATCAGCAACAAGGTGCCGTGGACTGGTTCGGCAACCCGATCAATGTCCAACAGCCCATGACGACTGGCTTCTTGAACAACCAATATGCGCAACCCACCGGATTCCAGCCTCAAGCCACCGGTAACCCTTATGCAAATGGATACCAACAGCCTTCCGCTTTTGACCAAAACTCCTATGGACAATCCCAGAACAACTACTTGCAGCCTCAGGCTACTCTTCAACCCCAGCATACCGCGTTCAGCACCAACAATCCCTATGGACCCCCGGATGCCTTCCCTCAACAGCAGCAGCAACAGCAGCAGCAGCAGCAGCAGCAGCAGCAGCAGCAGCAGGAGAACTACTTGTCAGCTGGAAGTAACAACCCTTGGTCCTCGAATCAGCCCGCCGATGCACTCAAACCCATGCCTACGGGCTCGAACAACCCATTCGCCCAGAAGACTCAACCCCAGTTCCAGCCCCAGTCGCAAGGACCTCCGTCTCTGAATACTCTGGCAGAGGACCGCGCTACAAACCAATTCAGCAACCAATTCAGCCAAAACAACCAGTTCGGCAACCAGAAGCAGGCCTTTGCCCAACATCCTACGCAGCCCAACCCAATCGCCAACTTCCAAGCTCCTCAGCCCCCGAAGAGCACCCCTCCTGTTGCCTCAGACCCGCACCATGCTCGTCTGAACGCACTTCTTGCCTCAGGCGAGGGCCAGGATACCTTCGGAAACGTTGGCGATCTCCGAATTCCCGCGCAGCACACCGCACCCGGAACATTCGTCAACTCTGCCGGCCAAGGTCTCGATCGTCTGCACGCCAGCCAGACAGGCGCCCCAAACCCCTTCTTCGGCCAGCAGTATACCGGCATGCCCCAGCAAACTGGCTTTGTACAGCAACAACCGGCCGCAAACCCCTGGGGAGGCCAGCAACAGCAGCAGCGCGGAGGCAGCTTGATCGACCTGTAACCGAATGCACTTGGTACATGATCCAACGTCATTCTTGCTTAGAAACTCGCATGACCTGCTTGCATTTACCCCAATCTCTTTCCTTCTTCTCCATGATCTCCTTGCTCATTCCCGTTCCGCCCTCAATACTTTTGGTCCCGCCAAATGGGTCCCAAGGCAATGCATAAGCCAAGCCTTGAAATTAAGTCTTTTTGTCCCTTGTCCAGCTTTGCTTTTCCTCCTCTTGGACTCCCTTTTCTCTTCCTTTTCCTCCTTTGTTTTTTTTTTTTTTTTTGCTCTCTCTCTCTTCGTGCCCCAGATGTTTCTCTTTTGTCTACTTCACTCGTCACTAGGATATCCTTCTCATTTCTCAACTGGTCTTAAACTCTTTTTCAATGCTAGATTTTCCTTGTAGGATCGATATACGATCTAGACATGGTACTTGCTAATCACCTGTGTGATAGAGAAGATTGACAAGGAAGGTCGAAGGCGTCGAACTGCGATAACTCACTATACTCAGGGAGAATTTTGACCTCAGATAAATCGAGTATATTGCCACCCGTACAGCCCGACTTAAAAGATAATATAACTCGTTCAAATTAGGCGGCCGTGATTCATCTTCCTAGGCTTATTGAGAGTCTTCCAAAAGTATATCTTGCAAAATAATTGACAAGGTCTAAAGGGGGTTCAAGAGGGTGTCCAGATGGCGCTTTTATGGTTACCGTGCATACTTTGAGCTACTTTTTCAGTCGGTTTAGATGTGAACTTCTACATTTGATCTCCCTCGTCTCGATCTGGGCATATCGACAGAGCAAGGAAAGTGGATAACCCTGAACGGTCAAGAGAGGCTATACTACAAGTCCCTTCGGTAACCATCATTGCACCTCATCTGCAAGGTGTATGTATATCTTTCAAATATTCAACGACGAATCATAATCCCATACGGATCCCGATCAGCCTCACTAACCGAAACCGAAACCTCCGCATCCCGGAAAACCTCAGCATCCTCCTCCGAAGCACCCTTAATCGCAGCCTCCCTCTCAGCATGCCACCGCTGCGACAAATCCTGCAGCAACTTATTGCGCATAACAGCATGCAGGTACCCGCGCTCAGAGTTCGAGTGCGCAAGCGAAATAACCACGGACCCACGCTCCGTAGCTGCCAATGCTTCATGGTGGCTCATTTCGCCTGTGAACAGGAGGTCGGGGAGGTCGCCGCGCATGAGGACGCCGGAGCCGGAGCCTGGACACATGCCTACTGTGCGGATATGGATATCATCCACGAATTTCGACTGCGGGATGGCGATGGGAATACCGCCAGGCAGCCCGACACCCTGGCCGATGAAGTCGATTAACTTGGGTAGAGGTTGGGCGTCGTTGAACGTGACAAGACGACCTGCACCAGCGTCCTCGAAGCCCTCGGGAATAGATGCTGCGGGTGAGGGGTGAATGGTAGAGCGGGTATGGGGGATGGAAGTCTGTGTTGCGGATGTTGCGAACTCTGGGCATGGGTAGGTTGGTGCGGAGTAGTTTGATGAAGAGCACGAGGCGATCTCCGAGGGTTTAGTATCGTCGTAGCAACCGGTCACGACGTCGCAGAGCCAGTCGGCCATTCCACCAGGGACGGTGTCGACCGCGGTGTGTGGAGAATAGACGCTGATTCCGTGTTGGGCTAGGCGGAGGAGAGAGCGTTGCTGGGTGTCTTCGAGGGTGATGGACTTGAGACCGCGGAAGATGATAGGGTCTGTGGTTGGTTAGACAATGTCCTCAAAGATGTTCGATCCGAATGTTGGGACGAATAGACTTACGGTAGGCCACGATGACCGAGTCTCGACGCTTGATAGCCTCATCTGCGACGGCTGTGGTAAGGTCAATTGCCAGCAGGACCGAGTTCTTCTGTCGCCGCGAGGGATCAAAAGGAGCTTCCAGAAGCACTGTCACAAGGTAATTAGCACCGAAATTGAAGGTAGATGTGTTCAGTATAGAGGAGAGAGCTCACATCCAGTGTTGTCGAAGCTCTTATCAGCCAATGCCTCCGGATACCTAGCTCCAAGTTAGAATTCAAGCTCCAAGATCACAGGAAGCTCCCCTCCTCACCACCTACAGCTTCCTCATAGAGCTCACAACAGCCCTAGTAAAAGGCGAACAAGAAGTAGTCGAAGCCATAGCAGAATAAAAGCGCACAGCGGTACGCAAATGATTCATGAATAGTGGAGTAGAAGTAAATAAGGAAAGAAAGTGGGATGACGCTAAGGAGCCAGCGCCACTTCACGTGCAAACACCAGCCACAACCGATCGGGGGAGCGCAATTTGTAATACGAACTTCAATCGCGATCTACCCGGGGTATCTTCAATTCCAACAACCTCATTACCTTCTCTTGATGTTTCCCCGCACGTCCTCCTTCACTGTCTTGAGCAGAGGCTGCCGCTATCTCCTCCGCCCGACCGCCCCCCGCGCCTTCTTCTCGCTCTCCGCGCGCTCCTTCGCTGCCGTCGACGCCGCAATGGCCGATACCTCTGGCGTCACAGCGGACTCGCTGAAGAACAAGCTTGTGGAGCAGCTGCAGGCTCAACACGTGGATATCGAGGATTTGTCTGGTACGTAATATTGTGTGGGATCTGCTGAACTTGATGCGGGATAAGACTAATGGGTATCTATAGGCGGTTGTGGTCAGGCATTCCAGGCTGTGATCGTTTCTCCCCAATTCGAGAGCAAGTCTATGCTAGCGCGTCACCGTCTTGTGAACTCCGTGCTTAAGTCTGAGATTGCGGCTATTCATGCTTGGACCCCCAAGTGCTATACCCCCGAGCAGTGGCAGGCTTTGCAGCAATAGAGTTGCGGAAAAATTATTGAGTTATGAATCGGTTGGGGAGGTGATTATCTGGTGGATGAGGATGGGCTATATCGAAGAACGAAAGTCTCGGCCTATCATTTTACTTCCCCAAATCGAATCCGGGTGTTGACGAAGACGCACGAGCCTGAAACCGCGCACCCTCTTCGCAGGACATCGATGATACCCAGATAGCACCTGGGGGCTTAGGATTGTATGTACGATAGGGTTGATGCGATTTATACAGACGAATTCAGTTCTGTTCGGGTTTATTTTATGCAATTCTATAGGTACATATTTTTCTTTTTCCTTGATTCAGGATGGCATCACCGACTCTCGAGGGTTCTCGTCGGACTTTTGCTCTTCCTCCAGCGTAGAACCAATGATACCTTCAATGCTTCCAGCAACAGTCCCTGCCAAGACGCCAACACCAATAATGCCTCCGTCTGTGGCCTCTCGGAGGAAGATGCTCTTTCCTTCGCTCTGCGTTCCAGCACTTAGGATAAGTCGGTCGATATATCGCTGGACAGTCTCCTTGTAATGTGGGTAGTGTGTGATGACTCCGCCGGACACCGCGACGACCAATTCTTCTGGGCCCTTCTGCCAGCCTGGCTCTGTCGATCCGAATTCCGGCATCGTGCACTCCGGACTCGGATCCTGAGGTGTTTGAGATTCTTGTGTATTCGAATTTAAGGGTTCAGTATTGTGCAACTTGATCTCTCTCGTACAAGCGAGGAGACCGACGGTTGCCGTTGCAATCAATGCAGCGGACCGGTCCTGCACGGCGGCGGCGACTGAACGAATATGACCAGCGTACTCGGGTGTCCACTTCCAATCACTCCCAGCTGGGGCAGGAAGCTGTTCTTCCAGATCCTTTGCCAGTTTCTCATCTGAGTAGCTCGGCGCCACTACGAGAGACAGGAAGTCTGTCGTCAAAGTGTATTCCTCCACCAGTTTGAGAGGCAGCGATGATCGCGAGACTCCCTTCTTCTCGTTGAACCAGTTATAGCATATGATCCGCACAAGCTCACCAATGTAGCGACCTCCGACCAAATATTCGAGCGGTTGGAATCCAGGCCGGTTGGACTTTGCTTCCAGCGCCCTGTCCCACTTCGTCATAATCTTCAATTCCTGCAGGGGGGCCGACGCGCCGCGGAGTGTCCACTCAGTCGCGACGATTGACTCGACTGCATCTGGATCTTTCTCACGGATGTGTTGGATCTTGGATTCTTGTAGATCAGAGAGTTTCATGGGCACAGCTGAATTGCAGCCTGCGCCCATAATGAGGCCCATGACTACGCGGGTGTTGGGCAGTGCACGAATGGAGTATGCCAACGAAGCGAGTGTGGATATGGTGTCGTTAGTCATGACGGTGATTTTCAGTTTGGGTAGACAGTATTGCTTCTGTCGCTTGGCTGGCATCTCGGCGGGGTCTTCATCTGACCGCCGTGTGTGACATTCATAGCCATCGAGCAGGGCCTGATGGAGGTTGAGCGAGGAGCCAAGTGCAAAGCCTTTTCCGGTTGGCATTAGAATGGCCTCGTCCATGAAATTTTGTCTGCGATCTGTTAGCCCAACTCGATACATTATTTGAGGAACATTGTTTACTTGGTCGGGAAGCAGAAGGAAATGCCCATCGCCACCTCTGAAGGGGCGTCGTCTTTTGAATTGGCCATGTCATCGTGGATAACCTCAGCTATGCAATCGCCGATCCAAGAAAAAAGCGAATTCGCCTGGTCCCGCCGCAGACGGTCCTCAATAGGCCATGCTTTTTCAAGTGTTCGCCGCACATGGGACGGTTTTCCTATCTGCTCCTCGCCCAGGAGGTCAATGAAGGCTATTCGGAGATAGTACAGTCCCAAATAGACTGCCAGGTAATGGCCCTTTTCACGTCCAGTAGGCAAACGAGTTATGGCCGTCGGAAAGAACTGATCCGAGGACCCCGCAGCCAGCTCGCGATATGTTTGGGACAGACGATAGGACAGGCGGTAAAGAGTGTGATCATCGATCTTGAGCGGCTGCAAGAATCCCTGCAGCGCTGGATCCTGTCTGCCCATGTTCGTGTATTCTTGTTGGCGTATGTCGTTAGCTGCTGCAA
Organism: Penicillium corylophilum; assembly: GCA_018410145.1. NCBI lineage: Eukaryota > Fungi > Ascomycota > Eurotiomycetes > Eurotiales > Aspergillaceae > Penicillium > Penicillium corylophilum. Next base: position 916,773 of record JAGUQL010000009.1, read on the forward strand.
CCCCCATGTGGTTTAGCTGGGTTCCCCAGACAAGTCGGGCCAATTATCGTCGCGCTCCGCAGCCGCATGGACTGGCCGTGAAGGAATTCGCCAGTAGACGATCACCTTACTGCGACCGCGCTGAAGTAAGCAGTGACAAAGAAGAGCAAAGATATGTCGTGGAATGTCTGGACTGGACTTCCCTCGATGAATTTCCTCCAGAGTTTGGTTCACGATTTCAAACACGGGTGTGGGCGAAGAAGCTGAGAGCGGATTGTTCCATTCTCTACAACCAGGTCAGCGCATTTCATAGTAAATGCACGCTCCGAGACATAATCAGACGAGACAGACCATTTACTAGCCCCCAGAGCCCGATCAAATACGGTCTCGACCAAGCGTGGAGTTTTCTTATTAATCCATTGACGTGAAGTAATTAACGTGGTTGTATACAACATGACTGTGTTTAAGAATACTCAAAAATAGTGACCCCCTCGCGTTCACTTTCAATTTAGGTACGCCTCTTCAAAACTCATGCTCCAAACTCCATCCGCACCGCGAACACGATACGGCTTGCTCCAGTCCTCTTCCTTGAGATTAACCTTGTATGAAGCAGCACCCACATGCTGCATCTGAGAAGGTACAATCACCAGCCGATCTAGCTTGCTCTCATCAGCCAGCTGTTCAAGAGCAGTGTCGACAGCCATAGAGATTCTTTCTCTTCCCATGAGCCGGAGATGCTCGATCAACAGCGGTGCTTTGTCTCGATGGAAAACCATGGCTTGAGTACAGCAGCCATACCGATTCATGACATGGATGCCGGGCTTCAGAGGTCGCATCGTCACGCGTCCACTCATGAAGAACAGGCCGATCAGTAGTGGTAGGAAGACGAAACAGATGATAATCAGGAATGGGAATGTTGTAAGTTCTCGCACTGGTCGGGATCTTCTTCGTCCAAGGACAAGTATGCCGGCAACCGCCATGAGAGTGAGGACACTGTAGGTAAGGTATATCAGCCATTCCTCAGAGTTCCATCCGAGGAACTTCTCCGTGTAGAAGAGGCGGAGGTAGAGCCAGTCCCTGATCAGGCCTTGTTGTCTCCAGTCAACAATCTTTTGTAGGCTTTTCATTGTGTTTGCGTACCAGTCTCGCTGCGCAAGAATGTCGTCCTCGAGTATCACAATCCACTGCGCCTCTGTCTTGTCGTAACATGACTTGAGCGCGAGGCGATAGTCGAAGAGCGATTTTCGATGAATATCCCTGTTTCTTTCCAGTCGCGTAATGGACGACATGGGCGCCTCAAGATGCTCGTAGGTAAAGACGTTGTCGGCGAGGCTCGACACCCACGGTTGGGCATAGTCCGGATGCTCGGCGGGGTTGGTTTGCGCGAAGAGGACTTGGAGAGCGATGGTGGACCTCTGAGCTTCGGACAGTTTATCGAGGATAGAGCCTAAGGTCGTGTCGAGGTTCTGCTGAAACGGTCGTTTCACGGAAATGACCCCGATGCAGATGTCAGCATGCTGAGCAGCTTTGGCTGAGCTACTGATCGGTTGCAAAGGAAGTTCAGAGTGGCTGTGGTCAGAGATATATTGCAGGGCTTCTTCAACTCTCTTAAGGCTGTAACGGGGTTTGTATCCGGCCTCTGGCTGGAAGAAGAAGGATCCGGGGTCGCGTGTGGAGCGGGAGCGAGAGGTAAACAGAAGAACAAGGTATACAATGATAAATGCTATTCCGACAGCCAGCTGCTTCCTGTTGAGGGCCATCTTTGGTAAAAGATTGAAGACAGGATCAAGTTTATTCAAGTTTCCTGTCAGAACTTCTGGAAAGAAAAGGAAAGATCTCGGAAGCGTTGGGGCTCTTTCCCTGGCACAAGTCCACTACAATACTCAAGTTCTATTGCTGTGGCGGCCAAACGTAATCTCCCCAAGGCCGACCATTACATTTGGCGGCCAAATCATCCAAGCGCGTCCATTTCCACAGCTGATCCGGATTCACCAACTCGTTATCGTTGCCCAATCCATCAACAGTATGATTGATCTTGCCCTCGCCCACCAAAAATCTCAGACACTTGGCCGGATCCCACGAGGCTGTGGCCGTAGCTTCCGTCTTATAAGCCTGAAGCGAGATCTCCGTTACTTGAATAGGTTCAGCTCCAGCCTCTTCCATGATCTTAGCGATCTTAGCAAAGGAGCTAGTATCGCCAGCCACATGAATGGTATCTGGGATGCTCTCCTTGTTCAAAGAGGATAAGGAAGCAATTGTCTTCCCCACATCGTCCAGCGACGTAAAGGAAATTGGGGAGTGACGACTTCCCACACTTTCGTACTTTCCAGTCCTGGTGTTGAAGCCAAACCATGGTCCGATGCTGTCTTCTAAGAAAAGGCCACAGAAAACGCGACATATTTTTACATTCGGAACCAGTTGTTGAGCAAGAGCAAGATGCTTCTTCTTCTGGTCCCATTCCAAGTGTGGGAAATCATGGACATAGTGATCAACACCAAATTCGGAGGGAAAGTAGACCTGCACGTTTGTATGGGGAAGTGTCTGGACGAGCTTGTCTTTAAAGGAATGCCCCGATGGACCGACCGTGTTCACAAGAACCTGAACATCTCGCAGAGCGTCCACCAGATTGTTTTCATCGTATACGCGAGAGGTATATTTTCCAAGTGTATCTGGAAGCGAGGAAAAAGAAGAGTCTTGTCGTGACAAGAGAATGACATTGGAAAACTGGTCACGGAATGGATAGGAGAGAAAAGCGGAGGCGACGTGCCGACCCAAATGGCCGCTGGCTCCGGCAATGGCCACGACCGGGCGTGAATTCATTATGACTGAGGAGATTGGTAGTTAAGAGGCAGTGATTTGAAGCATCGTGAATAGGAATGTCACGGTTTATGTACTTGAACTGCCCAGAGACTACGTCACGGCCAAACTGATCAAACCGAATCCTGGGCTTCTTATTGGTACAAGAGCCCAGTTTGTCCTGAATGCAATTTAAACAAACACCACTCAACCAATCATACACCCGGAACTAGAGTGGCGCCACTGTTTGCACTCGCGTGAGGGGCTCCTCATATATAGATGCGCACGATTGCATGCACCATGTCGAATTCTTTTCAACTAAGCATAGAAAAAAACCTCTCAATTGATCCAGCACCATGTATCCCGAAGTAAATCATTCTTCGCGACTCGAAAAAGTCCTTCGTTATCTCCTCAAAGAACAAGGAACAGAACATAGAGCCTGTCACTGCAAACACCACCACGACCGCGAATGGATCTTCGAGTCAGACACTTGGTCTCAACTCGAATTTCTGCGCCAGCTACTATGCCAGCGATCTGCGATTCCTGAACTCCCATTAGAAATTCAAGCCGATATTGACGCGGTAATCGCATATCGAAACAGTCATTTCATCCTCACCTCCACCGAATCAATCACCCCCAGAGTCACACTTGAGAGAGGTCCTGAATCTCGCAGCCTCAATCTGTCTTGCTGGAAGGGCGACATCACAACACTGGAAGACGTCACTGCGATTGTCAATGCAGCCAACAGTCAACTCCTTGGCTGTTTCCGCCCTCAGCACCGCTGCATCGACAATGTCATCCACAACGCTGCAGGTCCTCGTCTTCGAGATGCATGCTTTTCTATCATGGAATCCCAGGGCCACGACGAGCCAATTGGCTCTGTAAAAGTAACGCCGGGGTTCCTCCTACCAGCATCATGGGTTTTGCATACCGTTGGACCCCATTTGAACCCAGAAGAGGAGCCTTCTTCTCTCCACAAGAAGCAGCTAGCATCATGTTATACTTCCTGTCTGAATGCCGCAGAGCAACTACCTCCTTTACCAAACGGACGCAAAGTCGTAGCATTCTGCTGCGTATCAACGGGTCTCTTCGCATTGCCATCCGAGCTGGCTACACAAATCGCCATCAACACAGTGATCTCCTGGTACACCGAGTCCCCAGAAACCACAATAACAGACATAATCTTCGACACATTTCTTGAAAAAGACTACACTATGTACAACGAAACACTATCCCACCTCCAATCCAAATCCCTCTCAATCACGAAACCACCACCAAATCCTCCTACACGTCTTCCACCATCTCTCGCATCAACCCCCCAACCCTCACCCCATATCCTCCAAGCCCGCACCTGGCTCAAAACAGCAACCCACCTAATAGTCTCCGCCGGCGCAGGCCTCTCCGCCGCAACAGGCCTAGACTACACCTCTCCAACCCTCTTCACCAAATACTTCCCCGCCTTCCACTCCAAAGGCCTTTGCAAACTATACGACGTCATCGGCTTCAAGGATTGGGACTCAGATCTCCAGAAATGGGGCTATTACTTTACCCACTTGGACATGGTTCGCTCGTGGCCTGCTTCACCGATTTATGCCAAGCTTCTAGATCTGGTCGGTCGATTCGGTTTGAATTGTTTCATTCGGACTACGAATGCCGATGGGTTTTTTGTGAAAAATGAGTTTGATGTTAGAAGAGTCGCGACGCCGCAGGGTTCGTATGGGTATTTGCAGTGTTTTGCGAAATGTAGAGCTGATGCGGTCTTTGAGGCGAAGGGGTTCGTGGATAGGGGTTTGCCGTTTATTGATCCTGTTAGTCAGTGTTTGACGGATGAAAGTCTCGTTCCGAGGTGTAACTTCTGTTCGGGGGAGGTTACGCTTTGTGTGCGTGGTGGTAACTATTTCAATGACGGGCCTTTTGGGGCGATGGAGATGGATTATAGGGGGTTTGTGGAGGGTTTACAGGAGAGGGAGGGGGTGAGTGTTGTTATTTTGGAGCTTGGGGTGGGTTTAAACACGCCTGGTGTGCTGAGGTGGCCGAATGAGGATCTGGTTTCAGAGTCGGGAGGTTTCAAGTTGATTCGTGTGGGGATGGATGCGGCGGGATGTGTGCCTTGGGAACTGGAGGAGGAGGGTGTTGCTGTTGGGATAACGGGAGATATCAAGGTTGCGCTGGATGCTTTGCTCTCTTGACCTTGGAGGTTTTGTGCTTTATTTACTATGTATGCAATAATATACATAATATACTTGAGGATAAGGGTGAATGAGAGCATGCATGATTCGTCAACGTCGCTAGCCATAAGGCAAGATCACAGATACATTTTTTAATTCAAGCGGATCCATTCTCCATGCTCAGGTACTTCGCCTCCGCACCACGGATACAGGCAATGTTTGCTCCGAGCTTGTTAATCGTCTCTATATACTCATCGTACGGGTCCGAGTCAAACACAATACCACCACCAGCCTGTAGGTAGGCAACGCCATCCTTGACCATCATTGTCCGCAGCGCGATGCATGTATCCATAGCACCGGGCTCCTCGCTCGATCCATCGCCATTGGCGCTGTTGTACCCGAAGTATCCGACAGCACCGGCGTAGACACCGCGCTTCTCGCCCTCAAGCTCGGCGATTAGCTGCATCGCGCGAATCTTGGGAGCGCCGGAAACGGTACCAGCGGGGAAGATGGAGCGGAAGGCATCGAAGCGTGTCTTGCCGGGTCGCAGGATACCAGAGACTTGTGAGACAAGATGTTGCACATGTGAGAACTTCTCCACAACCATCAACCGGTCGACTTGGGTGGTGATCGGGTCGCAAACACGGTTCACGTCGTTGCGGGCCAGATCGACGAGCATGACGTGCTCAGCGCGGTCCTTGAGACTGCTGCGGAGCTCATCGGCCAGCGCGGTATCCTCTTCCAGGGTCTTGCCGCGCTTCACTGTTCCAGCGATAGGGTGGGTGATGATGCGACCTCGCTCTTCCTTTACGAGGAGCTCGGGACTGGCGCCCACGAGTTGGAAGTCTTCGCAGTCGATATAGAACAGGTAAGGGGAGGGATTGACTGTGCGAAGGTGACGGAAGAGGTTGTACGGGTGAAGAGAGGTGGGCCGAGACAGCCGTTGTGAGGGGACGGTTTGGAAGATATCGCCCTTCCCAATGTGCTCCTTCAGCTTCTTGACATGGCTCTCATAACCCTCCTGGCCGATGTTGGAGGTGTATTCCTGGTTTTGGATGATAGGGCCCTGAGGGGGCAGTGGTGTACGGTCCTGGAGGAGAGTATCGATGGCCTTCTGAATAGTCTGCTCACCCTTCTGGTATTCGGCTTCAATATCGGCGTCGCTGGCCGGGATCGGAACATAAGTGATGACCTTGACGACCTGGAAGAAGTGATCAAAGGCAACAATGGTGTCGAACAGCATGAACATGGACTCCGGAACACCCAGAATATCCTTAACGGGCCGCGCGGTCTTGGGCTCGAAGTATCGGACACAGTCATAGCCAACATATCCGATGGCTCCGGCGGTCAAAGGCGGGAGGATCAATCCTGGAACTGAAGCAACGCGGAATTGGGAGAGCTCCTCCTCAAGGATAGGCAAGGGATCGGTTTCGGGGCCATGGCCGGGACCAGTCTTGAGAGTCTTCCTGGGGTCTGAGCGAGGTTGTGAGTCAGGATAAGCAGAGTTGAGTATAGGTCGGATCACCCACCTGCGCCCATGAAACTGTATCGTCCGATAGTCTCCGTGGTCGCGGCACTCTCGAATAAAAAAGACAACCGCGAGCTATAACCCGAGTCAGCCGCCATGCCACCAGATTTTCCCCGCCTGCCCCGCAGGTCGTCGCATTGGAGGCCGGAACTTACTTCTCCGCGATCTTGAGGTATGCTAATGTCGGCGTCAAAAGATCCGCAGGAATCGAGGCAGTCACGGGCAGGAGGTTCGGGGCGAACTGGGAGTTTCTCGTCTTGGAGATGACCTTGCGCGCCGTCTCAAGCGACGGGACACAGGCGATCTGAGTTATAGGATGCGTGTTAGCAATTTCATGGTAAGCAAAAGATCCGTATGAAGTAATGATAGTATACATACCGGAGCTGCCATGCTGATTGACTTTCGCAATGGGACAAAGCAGAAAGATGGAGAATCAACTCCCAAGGGATTTGGCGGTGGGAAAAAGAGTCACTGTGGGGCTCTAGACTCGGGTTTCCGCTGGTTGACCCAGAACTCCGCAGCCACAGATATACTACAATTGATAGATCAGAGGAATCCTGTAGGAGTAGATGTGACCGGCCATTTCAATAGCAGAAAACAAAATTGAGTCCAATTCCAGGAAAGCGACTGTCAAACCCAGAGAGTAGCGGGGCGGTTATCGCTTATCGATTAGTTCTGGCCATTCGCATACGCACTCCGTCAACACGTTCACTGCGCAACACTGCATCATCTCACACCGACTCGTCAAGTCCCACGCATGTACCACTCATGGCGGCGCTCGAAAGAAGCAACTCGATAGCATCATCCGTCCCGAAGCCCGAGCTCACCGAGCTGAGTTCCACTGCAGATGCCGGTTCAGCTGTGCCATCCTTGTCAGAGCGCTTGGCAGAACTCGCACACCTTGCATCGACTTCGGCGTCAATAAATGCACGAAACGATGATGAAGCAGCACAGTCAATTCACTCTCATCTCAATGCGATTGAATCCATACTTCGAGACCCACGTCCGGCGTTGTCGCGTGAGGTAACAAAGTGTCGACCGAATGTTGTTTCACACGGCAGATCGGATGGATCTCGTGCGTCGAGTGTTCCGTCATCAGCAGCTCCAGATGAAAAAAGCAATGAACAGCATATTGACAATGGATTTAATGAAACGGAGATGATGGCGCAGCTGTCGAGTCTATTGACTGAAGTACATGGGCTACATGTGCAGCTGGGAGACCGTCGCAAGGAGACTAGTGAAATATGTGAGCTGTACGAAGAGCGGTGTCGCGGGTTAGAACGAACAGTAGCTGAGCTGGAGCTCGAAGTCGTGGAATTGTAAGTTGCGGCGATCCCCTTGTTATTCAGTCTCACTTTTACTAACGTGTTCGGACTATAGAAAGTCAGACCTGTCCGAAGATGCCATCGAGTTGGAAGGAATCCAGGGGACGATCCTCGGCCTCCAGACGTGGATCGATAGTCTCCAAGCGGAGCAGGTCATGCTTCGACGACAACGATATCTTGCGCAGCACAAGGCGCGACAGAAGAGATGGGGAAATGGCGAGAAACCTGGCGACTTTGACGCGCTGGGAGCCGATACGAAAGTCGATGATATTCTAGAAGGTCTCGACGCCTGGATGCGCGGGCTGCGAGACGTGGAAGATGGATTCCGATCTCGCGCTCGAGCAAGGTGCACAAGAAGAGAACGGAGGCAGGAGATGCTTGAGGAGATACAGATAACTCGAGTTAATCAACCAAACGAAGGTGAAGATGCAGATAGAGATACGGATGCTGGACTGTGGAGTAGAGCCTTTCCAGCCCAGCTTCTTTGAAGCTACGATGTTATGAGAACCCGAATTATTAGAAGTCATGCATTTTTTGCGAGATTCACAAGAAAGAAAAATCAAATCGTAACCACGAACCACCAACCCCTTGACGCAGTTTGAAGAATAAAAAGACCTCTCGCCAAGAATCCATACCGTTCGCCGTACCCAAGCTTGATCCCAAGCAATGCATGCCACCATGCGTCATCTAAATCACGAATTTATGTCCAGAGAAAATATGTAGAGGAAGTCTGGGAAGATGGTGGGGAGTGTGGAGGGGTAAATGCCAGCTGGTGCGGCCTTGGTAAAATGGTGAAGGTACTTTCAACATTGCCATCGAGACTGCACCTAGCGGCTGTTTCTCGAAAATTGGTGGTTTGTCACCGTGAGACTACGCGATGATATTGAAGGTTTAACGGAAAGCCAAATATCATCTCCAGCTCGTAGGTGGTTGGGTATTAGACCATGCTATGGGCGGGTATTAAGATCTCAATTCGTTGGTGAAATAGGGGGGGTGCATTACTTGGCTCAAGACCTTCGTGCATTGAAGCTAGCCAAGCCTGTCACCGTTGCATATTCACAATAGCCATCTGATCCGAGTTAGTGGCGTCTCTTGGCTTCTTGGCATTCGCGATGCACATACCTGATTCCCAAAGCCATACGCAAGTTTCTTGCCGTCAAAGTCCCAAGATAAAGCGCAATCTGGATCCGTTGCCGTGTGTCCATTCTGTCCGTTCATGTGCCCGGGCTCTTCCTTGATTTTCCCGGAGTCGGGTGCGGTCCACGTAGACACAGGCTCACCACCGCGATCAGCGTTCCAGATGAAAAGGCGGTCATTGCTTACTGCACCCAGAGCATACCCGTCTGGAGAGAAGCCACCAGCGAGGGCTGGAAGAGAGGTGCCGAGGCGCAGGCGATGGACACGCTTGTACTGCTTCGACTCCAGGTCGACCTGATACACATTGACAGTGCCGTCTGTCGAGTACGAGGCGATTGTGATGGTAGATGTCCCCTTTTGTGCTTGTGATTGGGGGCGGATGTCAATCGCGGTGATGAAATCCTGATGGGCATTTTCGATTAGAATGTCGTGGGTCGGGATCCAAATCGCAAGTTTGTCATGGCTAGCTGTGACCGCCACAGATTGGGTGTCTGTTTGAATACAGCGGATGAAGGTCCAGCCAGCCTCGGTATCGGCGGATCGATAAGTCTTAGCCAGGCGGATAGTTTGGTCGACATCGCATTGATAGACGGCTCCGTTACCACAGGCAAATACTTGGTTGCGTCCGCACCACACCAAGTCATAAACATGGCTATCGATGAACTGAGGCGGCGGGAACACATCCGGTCGGCGCTTGTCATCCCAAAGGGCCAATTCCGAGGTTCGATCGTCCGATGCTACAATAGCCAACTGCGGGCTATCCTCTGCCCAGCGCAGCCCGCTGATCATCTTGGGAAGGTCTGGAAGTAGGTCCACGACATTGCCGTCGGGGTTATACATGGTGACGGTTCCGTTCAAGTCCCGAACGGATGCCACGGCCAATTTAGCGCCGATGGCGTCCCACGCGACGGCTGATACATAAGCGCCACTGCCCTTGAGATCCAAAAACCGGTTCTGCACGGGATCCGAGGCCTTGGAGAACTTCCACAGACTGCAGAAGGTCTCGCCGCTTGCCACAAGGAGGGTCGAGTCCTGAGGGTGCCAGGTCGTAGATATCACGTGACCATCGGTCTGGAGCAAGGCGGTGTCGGGAGCCAAATCGGCGGCCTTGGCGGGGGAGATCTGGACGCCGACGCTGGGTCCGGTGGTCAGGATGGGTTCCTGAGGCACCTCTTCGGCCCCCATACTCACATCCCCGTCGCCATCCAGGCGGTCCGGGATCGGTGAGCCGGGTTTACTCTCGGTTTCTTCGTCAACTTCCATTGATCCTTCGCCGTTACTTTCCTTGTGGGTCTTTTTGCCGGTCTCGACCGGATGGCCATTCGTCACGCGGTCGCGAGGCTCCGGCGCAACGGGTGGCTCGGGCTCGGGCTCATCGCGATTTTGCAAGTCCCTCACGTCAAAAGGCTCTGGACCAAAGAAATAGTCTGCTGGTTTAGATGTAATTGGGTTTCCCTCCTGTACGCCTCGAGTTAGATAATTCTCCGTAGACAGGTGCTTGGAAGGGAGGCCCTCAAAAACAAGACCTGCGTCACACGGAGTGTGGGAGTGTCGCTCGAACGTACCTTGTCAATGGAAGTCTCCAACTCGTGATACTGCAGGCCCTTTTGGACCAGCGATACCAGCGCATGGGTGTGGATGTGACGCGCAAAAGGTAGACTTTGCGGGTCGGGGTACCATGCGCGCTGCAGTGATACGGCGGCATCGCCATGACCTGTCGGATGTTAGAGTGGGAAGCCGGGGATGGCGCCGGGGCAATAGACCGAGCTACGTACCTGCTTCTTGAAGATACCTGGGCGAGGGATTAGCGAAGAGCAGCGAGAGGGTGCGAAGAGAGATACGTACCGCCATATTAAGTAGTTGACGTGATGGGATGTAAGGTCGGGGTGTGCCATGATTACATGTGCGACCACCTCCAGGTGGACATGCCAGAAAAGGCGCTTCCGCAAGGGAAAGAGAAAATCAAAAGTGGAGAGCGGATGCGAGATGTGCGTCCAGGAACACGAGTCGGGAAACGGAGCCCGTCAGAAGTCAGAAGTCAGAAATCAGGGGTGTGGTTAAGGTGTTTGAATAGGGTTCGGGCAGATGAAATCTCAGGGTCGAAATTCCGGGGTGCTGGGCAAGGGAGCACTAAGCGGGTGGAGGTTGAAGGTCGAGGGTTGAAAGTCAGAAGGTTGGAGGAGAGTTGGGAACGGGGAGGGAAGCTAAGGCAAAGCCGGGGATCCAGGGTCGAGAGCCAGATCGATCATGGAACACGAAACAGAGAAGTTCAAGATCGCGAAAGTGACAGTCGAGCTTAAGCGCACCAGCCACTTAGAGAAGTGGGCTCCAAACCTCGAACTGCAGAGCAAATCCTCTTTGTGGCGCCCTCCACACTTGGTCTTTCGTGCGACTCGCTTGTGGACCCGGGGCTGATCAGTGACACTAGTCAGCAGTCGGGTTAATCTGCGAGGACAATGATCCATCACGGTGAAAACCCGGCTTGCCAGTGTGCTGCACGCACCCGAACCCGGCGATGCTTTGCAGCGGCAAAAGTGGAGTGCTGGAGCCACTCGGCTCTCCCGTTTTGCTCCAACATTCTTTCTTGACTTACAGTATCTACCTCCTCTACAGGGCTAGAACACTCCCCTCCTCTAGCTACCTCGTGAAGACTACCCAAAAATATCTCAATATCGATGCTATCCCTTTCGTACTCGTGCATCATTCAACACTTCCACACTCTGGAAATTAATTACTTCATCGGGCGCGATAGCCACTTATCAGATGAATACCTCGTTCGAACTCAAGAATGTGACCCCCCGTAAAGATACGCATCACGAATCTACATCGCCAAATGCGTCAATCTTAGACTGCTCTTTTCTCCACAACAATGCCCTGTCAAATCGTGGTATAGTCTGGCATTGCGGGTGTAGCATCCCGGCTCAGCCCTGTGCCTGTTGTTGTCCGCCTTTCCAAGCCCCGAGCCGCCCCCCAAAATAATACCTCCCCCTCGTCAACCCGGTCCGACAAGCCTGCGGTCTCTCGCGCCCGCGAGACAATATGCTGCTCCGAGTCAATATTCCCCCGGCTACCCGTATCGTTCTCATCAGCTTACTCGCCCTCTCCTTCCTCTACAACGTTGCCAGATGGCGACAACTTGACACCTCTGCCGGCAGCGTTCAGACCACCCCGATCATTCCCTACCTTACTCTCGTCCCCTCCTTCTTCTACTATTATCCGTGGACTGTCGTTACTGCGACCTTTGTCGAGCAGAACATCTTCACCGTTTTTTTGAACGCGGCGACCGTCTTCTATGGCGGGAAGTATCTCGAGCGCGCGTGGGGTTCCCGCGAGTTCAGCAAGTTTATTGCCGCGGTCACTGTGATACCCAATGCCGTGATCATTCCCATCTATCTTATTTGGAGTGGCGTCGGAGGCTCTTCAAGCAGAGGGTAAGTCTCCGCTTCAGTCGAATGTGACTCTGAGCTGACCGATGTACCTTGCAGTCTCACCCAGATCTGCGGCGGCGTTGCCATCCAGGCCTCCTTCCTCGTCGCCTTCAAGCAGCTAGTTCCCGAGCACACGGTCGCTATCTTCAAGGGCCTGGTGAAGATGCGCGTAAAGCATTTCCCGGCTCTGTTCTTGCTCCTCAACACCCTCAGTGGCATCTTGATCGGAACGGACACCGCTGTCGTCTTGGCCTGGCTTGGCATCCTGACTAGCTGGACTTACCTCCGATTTTACAAACAGCAGCCCGATCTCACTGGAACTTCGACGAATGGCCTCGGCATCAAGGGCGATGCGAGCGAGACGTTTGCCTTTGCATGCTTATTTCCTGATGTGATGCAGCCGCCGATCGCGTTCGTCGCCGATCAGATCTATACACTTTTCGTGGCCGTTAAGATCTTGAGACCCTTCTCTGAGGATGACATCGCCTCCGGTAATCAGCAGGTGCTAGCTCGAGGCGAAGCTGGCCTTCCGACTCTGCTCAGCCAGCGCGGTGGAGGCTCGAGGGGTGCCGGCAAACGCGAGGAGGCGGAACGGAGACGCGCCCTGGCCCTCAAAGCTTTGGATCAGCGACTCCAGGCGGCATCCGTGGGACGCCCACAAGCTGGCCCGTCAACATTTGTCGAAACGTCAGCTCAAACCCCGTCAGCCACTGCTGGCCAGAGCATGTTGGGAGAGACCAGCTACAACCCGGATAATGCATAGACCATGCAAAATAAAAAAACAAACCTTACAGAAGTTGTCGGCATATCTGGTTTTTCACCAGGATTTTGGACATATCAGCATGCGTAGCGGGATAGCTTGACGAGTCTGCATTGATGATCTCGTCGTCCTTCTGATGTATATTCCCCATTCATAGTTATTTGGATCTGTCTTCACGTGTGATGTCTTTCAGTCACTTTTCTATTCTTGTTCGACATTTATTCTTCTACGCTCTAGTTTCTTTCCCAGCTCTTTACCAATTGCCGAGAACGAGTCAAAATCTTTGCAAAGTCCAACGCATCTTTTCAAATGCTCTAATATAATATCCCACAAAAATACATGGTCGTAAAGAAAATGAAACCAAAGATGCTATATGCTACAGGGTGGCTCCCCACTTCGCCAGGAGCCAGAGATCGGATCGACAAAACAATCCTCTTTAAACCGTCTTCAGCTTCTCAACCTCGCCACGCGCCTCAGCAAGCATCCGCTCCTGATCCTTCTTCGCCTGCCTCATAGCCTGTATACGCTCACGGTCTCCAACAGCCTTCTCCGAAATAGCATTCAACTTCTTCGCCTCCTCCTCATCCGTCTCAGAAGCAGGCACATCCTCAGCACCAGTAGACGCCTGCACCCGACTCCAGATCTCCTCCCAGGTCAAGTTCTTCACGTCTACAACAGCAGTCTTCTCACTGGCCTCTGGCGCGGGCGCGTGCTTGTCCGTCACCTGGGTCTTGCCTGCGACTGCAGTCGCTGTGCTGCCGACCCGTTCGGCGAAGTAGATCGTCAATGCGGCCGGGCCGGCCTGGTCTTCTGTTTGTTGTACTGTCATTCGGACGCCTGGGTTGTGGTACTTCAGGCGCGGGAGACATTTGCGCCAGAAGTGACGGGCGCCTTGGTGGCCGCCGTAGATCTTTTGCGCGTATGTGAGGTGGAGGCGGGTGACAGCTGGGAATTCTTTGCTGGCTGTGGCTAAGGTTGGGAATATAGCGGCGCCGGTACCGACTCGGACTTCGAGCATCTGTAGGAAATGAGTTAGTGGACGTGTTCGATTGGCAATTGTTGGGTCTGGATGTGATTGTATGGGCCGAGGGTGGATTCAATGTCCGGGCTTGAAGTTTCGGGGAGGGATTGATGGGAGATTGATGGAGAATTTACCCTCTGCAAAGAAGAAGCATACAAGATTAGCCAATTGTTTTCTCTGAGGGGGTGAATACCTGCAGTTGGGGCAGGACAAGTCAACTTACAGTCTTCAGCTTCCGCATCCGCTTGAAAAGGTTCACCATGATGGCAGGTGCCGCAAAGGGGCTGGCCCTTATACGAGAGTATGTCGAGGGTGTTGGAAGGTTGGACGAAGATTAAGCAGTCAAAAACACTGCTTAATAGCTTCACGGAGAGCTTAGAATGTGGTTTTGATGATCCGGGGAAATTTGTTGCGGAAACTCTTGCGCTGCGAAGTCTCCGTGATATCGATCACGTGATACCTGATAGTGTCCAACACACTTGGTAATTCTTCGGATTGCAAGGTTCAGGTCCCTGTGTAGGGCTTCTTGCGATCGATGGCAATTTATTATATTTGAATTAAACACCCGTTTTAAACCAGAATGCTTGATACTGAAAAATTGCATTTTCTCATTGATGGAGGGCACGTGCTGTAAATTACACTCCATGAATACAGCCATGTTACAGTACTGACTCATAAATCCATTTGACGGTTTTATACCCACCCCGCGATCTTTTGTTCTATGCCCCTCGTGACTCTTGCAATCAGGGTATAACTTTTGCAGAGAACATCATGGCAGCCGCCGCCGCCGCGTCTGCTGCGCTCGATCTGAGCAACGGCACAAGTAACACCCTGAAGTTGGAAAATGTTCACCTGCCCCTCCCCCTCCGTTTGGATCCCGATTTTTTTTTTGGGTTGACCGTTGCTAACTGAATTTACTCCCAGACCGAGAAGCGTGACTCCTTGATCGCAATTGAGAAGAAATATCAGGCACAATGGAAGAAGGACAAGGTCTTCGAGGTCGACGCCCCCTCTTTCGACGAGGTGCCCCAGGGCTCCATGTCCGCCGCCGAGATGCGTGAGAAGCACCCCAAGTTCTTCGGTACTATGGCCTACCCCTACATGAACGGTACCCTCCACGCCGGTCACAGTTTCACTGCCTCGAAGGTTGAATTCATGACTGGATTTTCCAGAATGCAGGGCAAAAGAGCCCTCTTTCCTCTCGGTTTCCACTGCACTGGTATGCCCATCAAGGCCTGTGCCGATAAGTTGCGCGACGAGGTTAAATGGTTCGGTCAAAACTTCGAGGGCTACAAGGAGGATGAGGAGGCTGCCGCCCCTGCGGCGCCTACCCAGGAGTCCAAGCCGGAGGTCAAGGAACAGGCCGAGAAGTTCTCTGGAAAGAAGAGCAAGGCTGCTGCTAAGACCGTCAAGATGAAGTACCAGTTCCAGATCATGCTGGCTATCGGTGTCCCTCTCGAGGATATTCACAAGTTCGCTGATGCCAACCATTGGCTTCATCACTTCCCTCCCCTCGCCATCCGTGATCTTGACAGCATGGGTGCCCGCGTCGATTGGCGCAGACAGTTTGTTACCACTGACGCCAACCCTTACTATGATGCCTTTGTTCGCTGGCAGATGAACCGCCTCCACGAGCTCGGTAAGATTATGTACGGTAGCCGTTACACCATCTACTCGCCCAAGGACGGCCAGCCCTGCATGGACCACGACCGCACCGAAGGTGAAGGTGTTGGACCCCAGGAGTACACTGCTCTCAAGCTCCAGGTCAAGGAGTGGTCTCCTAAATTGGCCGAGGCCATCAAGGGTAAGATCGAGGACGATGCCAAGGTCTACTTTGTTCCCGCTACTCTGCGTCCCGAGACCATGTACGGTCAGACCAACTGCTTCGTTGGTCCCAAGATCAAGTACGGTCTGTTCAAGTTGAAGGAGAAGGAGTACGTTGTTGTCACCAAGCGCGCTGCCTGGAACATGGCTTTCCAGGGCCACTTCTTCGACAACGATAACTTCCCCAAGACCCAGGACCAGCTGCCTATGGTCTACGAGGCTCCTGGCTCTGACTTCGTTGGTACTCTTATCAACGCTCCTCTTTCCTTCCACACCGAGGGTGTCTACATTCTCCCCATGGAGAGTGTCTCTGCTGCCAAGGGTACCGGTGTTGTTACTTCCGTTCCCTCGGACAGCCCTGACGACTATGCTACCCTGATGGATCTGCAGAAGAAGGCCGATTTCTACGGCATCAAGAAGGAGTGGGCCGAGAAGGAGATCCACCCTCTCATCGATACCCCCACCTACGGCAACCTGACTGCCCCTACTCTGGTCAAGCAGCTGAAGATCAACTCTCCCAAGGACGTTACCCAGCTTGCTCAGGCCAAGGACCTCGCCTACATGGAGGGCTTCTATAAGGGCACCATGCTTGTTGGTGAGTTCAAGGGCGAGTCTGTCCAGGAAGCCAAAGACAAGGTTCGCAAGTCCCTTTACGAAAGCGGCGATGCCTTCCCATTCGCCGACCCCATGGGCAAGGTTGTCAGCCGCAGTGGTGATGACTGTGTTGTCGCCTACCTCGGCCAGTGGTTCCTGAACTACGGTGAGAACGACGCTCAGTGGCAGGCCGATACCCTGGACCACGTTGTCAACGACCTCAACACCTACTCTCCAGAGGCCCAGAACGGTTTCGAGAAGAACCTTTCATGGCTCAACCGCTGGGCTTGTGCCCGTACCTACGGTCTTGGATCCCAGCTTCCCTGGGACAAGCAGTTCTTGGTCGAGTCCCTGTCTGACAGCACTGTCTACATGGCTTACTACACCATTGCCCACCTTCTGCATGGTGACCGCTACGGAAAGACCGTCGGTTCCCTGAACGTGACCGCTGAGCAGATGACTGATGAAGTCTGGGACTACGTCTTCTGTCGTCGCGAGATTAGCGATGAGCTTGTCTCCAAGACTGGTATTAGCAAGGAGGCTCTGCAGCAGATGCGCCGCGAGTTCGAGTACTGGTACCCCTTGGATGTCCGTGTCTCTGGCAAGGATTTGATCCAGAACCACTTGACCTTCTTCCTGTACATCCACGTTGCTCTCTTCCCCAAGGAGTACTGGCCCCGTGGTATCCGTGCCAATGGCCACTTGCTGCTCAACGGTGAGAAGATGAGTAAGAGTACTGGTAACTTCCTTACTCTGAAGGATGCCGTCGACAAGTTCGGTGCCGATGCTACCCGTATCGCTTTCGCCGATGCCGGTGACAGTATTGAGGATGCCAACTTCGAGGAGACCGTTGCCAACAGCAACATTCTGCGTCTGTTCACCCTCAAGGACTGGATTGAGGAGGTCTCCAAGGACGAGACTCTCCGCACTGGCCCTGCTGATGCCTTCGCCGACAAGCTCTTTGACAACGAGCTCAACTCTCTGGTCCGTGAGACCCAGAAGCACTACGCCGAGTATGTTAAACCCTCTTGAATTTGTGTCTTTATTAATCACTAAATCCTCTGTAGCACCGATTTCAAGCTTGCTCTGAAGTCCGGTCTCTACGACTTCACAAGTGCCCGTGACGCCTACCGTGAGATGGCCTCCGCCGCCGGTGTTGGTATGCACAAGGATGTCATCCTGCGCTACATCGAGCTCCAGGCCCTCATGCTTGCTCCCATCGCTCCTCACTGGGCTGAGTACGTCTGGCTCGAGGTTCTCAAGAAGGTAAACATCGCACCATCCACGCTGGGAGACTCATCTAACATCAATCAGTCCTCCTCCATCCACCACGCCCTGTTCCCCACAGTGCCCGAGCCCTCGCCCGAGTTGAGCGCCGCTCAACAGTACGTCCGTGGTACCTCTTCGAGCATTCTCTCCTCGGAGGCCATGTTCGTCAAGCGTCTGTCCAAGGGCAAGGCCGTCAACTTCAACCCGCGCGACCCTAAGAAGCTCACCATCTACGCCGCCAAGAAGTTCCCCGCTTGGCAGGAGAAGTACATCGACCTCGTCCGCGATGCCTTTGACACCCTTAGCCTCTCCATCAACGACAAGGAGCTCAACGCCAAGGTCGGCAAGCTCGGCGAGATGAAGAAGGCCATGCCTTTCGTTCAGACTCTCAAGAAGCGCCTGGTGCAGTCCCGCGAGGACCCCTCGACTGTCTTCGAGCGCAAGCTGCCCTTCGACGAGTTCGCTGTTCTTGCTGAAATGGTTGGTGGTCTCAAGCGTACTGCTGGATACAAGGAGATTGAGATCATTGCCCTTGAGGAGGGTGGCAAGTCTGGTGAGGTTGTTGGTACTGGTGAGAAGCGGGAGGGTCTTACAGCTGAGAATGCTGTCCCTGGAAACCCTACCTTCCAGTTCTCCAACGTTGCTGCTTAGATTTGGTCAGTGTTGGGCATGAATAATCTTTAGTTTGTTAAAGAGTCATGTTTGATGAGCTTATGCTAAAAAAGAATAAATGCATTTCATAGTTCTAGTATTCTTGGATCAGGATTGAGCGTAGCCTTCTAGCTGAATGCACTTGAAGCGGAGAGTATGAAGACTAAATGGAGACATCATCGTCCGAGATCTACTCGCAATTGGTATGTACGAAATCAAGCCGTGGGCTTCAGAACACTCAAAAGTCTGCAATGGATGTTAGTAAATGTCGAAAACATGATCCAACCCTTGAATGAATATTTTGAGAACAAACCTGTTGAGTCCCTCCTTCAACGCACTCTCATCCTGTGAAAATACCAATCTAAACCACCCAGCATCCTTCCCGTGCTCCTCACCAGGATGAAGAAAGACACCAGCATCAACCAACTTCTGTGCCAAAGCAAACTCTCGTTCCCGAATAGAGACACCATCAGGCAGAAAAGGCGATAGGTCGACGTAGATGAAGAACCCGGCATTTCTGAAATTACTTAGTAAATACACAGTAAATATAGTCACTATAGGTGTGTTGTGACTTACCCTCCCTTGGCATAGTTGATCCCAGCACGGTCCAGAGTGGAGGTAGTCAACTTGTAGCCTGCTGCGAGACTTGCTTTTGTTTTGGCAGTGAAACTCTCCACGAATGCTTGGTCTTCTAGGATGGCCATTCCAATCGTGACGGCTGCTTGGGAGGGGCTGTGCAATCTCCTGTTCTGGTATTAGCTCTGCGCGTAGATGTGCCAAGACCCTGAAAAACATACGAACCCATCTTGCATGCTAGACGCAGTTGCTCGTTTTGGGTTATCAAGAATCCAAGGCGAAGGCCACCAGAGGCAAAGTCCTGATTTGATAGTTAGTATCAATCGGGATACTTATCATGAACAAAGAATTTCTACCTTGCTGAAACCATACAAGACATGTACAAGATTAGGGTCTATCACACCCTTCAAATCCAATGAAAGGATCGAATTGAATGGCACAGCTTCAGGATCACCAGTCTCAAAGACACAGGAGGCATAAACCTCATCACTGATAAGATGAAGCTTGTGCCTATCGCAGAAGCGGGCGATGTGCTTCAAGGTATTGACCGGGTAGCAGCGGCCTAGTTTAACACTTGAATGAGCACCGAGTCATACCTCCAGATGAGCCTCCAAGTTGTGACAAACTTACCGACAGGATTATGAGGGTTCACAAGAACAACTGCCCGGATAATCACGCCTCGCTCTTTAGCATTCGCTAAAGCTTGCTCATACTTCTCTACTGCATTCGGCAGGAACGCCTCTTCCGTGTCAGTATCGGCATATATAACTTCAACACCTGCTTCAACGCCGTAGTCTAGCTCGAAGCGGCCGTATACCGGTCTGTTGACGAGTATGCATTCGCCTGGTGCTGCGAGGTTGAACCCCAGCATATGGCCCAAGGAGGTTGCACAATCAGCGACGAAGACATCTTCTGGCTTGATGGATTCATGTGTCTTCAGGGCTTTGCTCAAGTGAGCAGCCGCGACACCAGGTAGTCGGGCATTAGAGACCGTGGTGGAGCGATAGCTTATTGAGTCTAATGTGAAGACGACCTAATATATGTTAGTTTCCTTCTTCAGTAGAAAAGATTGGAAAATTGTTGGCTAAGACCTTTTCATTAATGAACTTGACTATTTCCGCTCTCATTGGCCTCTGGTGGATTGTTAGTATTTGAAGCTCTCGACGCTGGTAGGTACATACATTCTCCGCCAGGCCAAAAGAGATCAGCCCCTTCGGGTTCGTTTCAGAGTCATAGTCAGGCGTAGGGGTAAATCTCCATGGGCGATCCAGCTGCTCGATGTTCTTGAGTGCGCGCGATGATAACATTTTCGGCGCAAGACTCTGCCTCGTGCCTCCGTTAGGGACGGTACTTGCTGACAGTCAGGAGCGGTGACGATACTTGTATCGAACAAGTACTCTCCTTATCAGATCTTTGGTAGTAAATAGAGAGATCAAGAAGAAAGACGCACAGAATGCAGTCACAGAGGTTGAAATTGTCTAAAGCCTTTATACTCCACGGGAAGCGGTATGAGTGTTGGTGGGGGACGCAAGGTACCTAAACCTGAGTCGGGAGACGTTCCCCGCAGTGGGCGAGACCGTGATTACATCTGGTCACCGCAAATTGACGACGATGAAGCAACGTAATACATGAAAGGATATCTTAGTAAGGGAGAATGATGTATAGACACACAAGGTATTTGCAATTGAAAACGCCACGCTATGCCACATATAGTATACACTTCTTACACTTCTAGCAAGCTAGGCCACAGCAGGCTAACTATACCGATAACGCAGACGCGGCCTTTTGCGCTTGTCGGCCTTCTTCTTCTCTGCTATGAAATTCCAACATTCAATCGGTGGCCGAGAGCCAATGTGCTTTCCCTCAGGAGTAAAGACTTCAATCTGGGGATATAAAGGCTCCTCGGTCTCCGAATTGCGCTTGGCGCGTGTTTGCACACTGACTTCAATCCAGCCACAGCCTTCAATCAGGATGTCGGCGGACATCACTCTATATGGGAGCGGAGGAATAGGTACCTTCTTATCTTTCACGGCTTTTGCGACCGAGTCGGGGAGATTCGATGCCGTGATATCCCATTCGAGATCAAACGTCCCGGCCGAAGCAATGGAACTACCGGTGCCTTCTTTCATTAGGACCTTGCCTGGGTAAGGCCGTTGCTCGGTTTGCATTTCAATGGCCTTGTCAGTTTTTGTGATGTGCGTCTCGATGGGCACGAAACAAGCGGCCAGGACGGTGTCCTCTGGGTTCACGGGAGTAATGCGCACGAGACCACCACCCAGTAGAAGGGACTGGCCGGGTTTGATGATACAGCGCTCTGGCTTGACTCTCTTGACCATGATGAGATCACGTTTGTGGTCGTCTCGAACAAAGTCCTCGAGCTGGCCACGCTCCATTCCAGGCAGGTCGATCACTTCACCCTTTCCACGACCGAATGGAATGCGAATGGGGGAGACTGTTGTTCCTGGCAGCGAGGAAATGACCGGCAGCACCGGGAATGCATCTTCGCGAGGTGCAGGAGGAAGAAGACTATCGGGGGAGATGAGATCAATGAAGTCAGCCTGGCCATGCTTCGCGACTTCGTTCTCTTCTCTCCGCTGATGGATCCACTCGGCCATGTTCTCCATAGTCCTCGAATTCTTGGGGTAGCAGGCTTCGATGAAGCTACTCTTTCCCACATTGGCCTTGCCAACGACCCAAATGCCTCCACCGCGGTTGTAAATCTCTTCTTTTACTTGCTTGGTCCACCAGCCCCGGTGCGCACTGATCATGTGGACGTTACCTAGACGAACATCTTTCCCGGCTTTCCCCAAAGAATCGCGAAGTATCGAACGAACGTATTCCATCTTCGAGTCGACTTGATCCTTTGTCGCAGCCAGCAAGTCGGAGCGCGTAATGATAAAGTTGAGAGTGGCCAGTTTCTTTCCTCCAATGTATTTTTCATTTGCGGCTCTTCGGTTTCGAGATCGCTGCTCCTGCAGCGATAATGCTTGATGGATGCGTGGAACCAGTGACATTGGGAAATCCGCAGCATCCACAATGTGATAAACACAGTTGTCCTTGTAAGGCGACTCGTTCAGGAACTCCCGGATGGAAAGGATTGAGGGCTTGGGCGCGGAGACTGCCTTGTTGTGGTGAATCAAGTCATGGCATCGATCGCAGACTTGGTTGATCTGTTTTTGCAACTCAATCGAAGCAATCCGAGGAGGGGACTCAAACCATTCGTCTGGTAAAGCTCCGCCTATTGCTTCGAGTCAGTCACCATAAAACAGGCGCGATGTGTATGCTAGTGAGTGGCTTACCTTGGATAGGCTTGGGAGCTGTCGACTCTTCAGTCCGATGTGCGTGATCCTGTCCCGGGATGTCTTGGGTACTCAAAACGGTCAGATCTCCCGACTCTGTGGTTTGCTGCTCCGTGTTGTCTTTCTTAGATGGCTTCCGTCTCTGTTTGCGACTCTTGCCGTAGTATCCTGGCTCGTCGGGTTCGATCGTCTGGGAGAATGCGCCACATCCCGGACAGCAAACAGGAAGACTGTCGACTAGTATCTGTTTGGATGTTTCGGATTGCAGGAAACAGGAGGTCGAGAAAGCACGCTGGGGAGTTGCAGTTTGTTGCCCGACATTGACGGACTTGATCGACGAAAACGTCCTCGTAGACCGGAATCGCGGATAGATAGTAGGTGTTGCTTGTCGAGAATAAGCTCGGAATAGTATCCGCAATGCGTCAGGCCTCAGGGCTCGCGCAATCGCGCCCCGAGAAGAAATCGACATGGTTGACGTGCAGGTTTGCGGAGTTCGCGCGGAGCTTTTTTTCTGCTGGCCTCTTATCGATAGCGGCGACCTTCCGCAACAATTACCGTGTTCCGTTCTACATGCTTCTACAAGTTTATTTTTCAAGTAATTTGGACATCATTAGAAAAAAATAATCATAATATTAAGCCCTGAAGACCTATTGTTTTGAACATATCAATATTGATACAATGATGCAAAAACCCAGATGCGCTTGAACCCCGTGACGCATGAATGAACGCCATCATAAACCGTAGACCATAAGCCTGTTCTGACAATCTAGAGAACCCAGCCTAAGCGCGGGCTTTGCCCTTGCCTTTGTCTACGGATTCCTCTTCTTCCTCATCGGAGTCACTCATGAACTCGTCATCATCGTCGAATCCGATAAAGCGGCGAGGCGCGGATTTGTGAGCGGGCGCAGAAGGATCTGCGACAGCCGATGATGAGGGGCTCTCCTCATCATCCTGATCGTCATCGGAGCTAGACATTTCCGCGTCCTCACTGCCTTCACTGGCACTCGTGCTGGACCCGCCCAAGATCGCGTCGCGAAGGCTATCGTTCCACGAGTCGTCTTTCATAGCCGCCATTACGGCTTCATGAAGCTTCTCAGTCATCTCCTCCTTGTCCTCCATCCACTGACCATCGACCTTTTGCTTTCCACCACCGTTCTTTAACTCCTCTTGGCGCTTCTCTGCCATGTCAACGACGGCCTGCCATCGGCGACGGCGCTCTTCCTTCTCCTTCTTGTCCATTTCAGGCTTAACGGCAAGGTACTCCGCGAGTGCCTTGGCTTCGTTGACGGTGCGCAGACGGCGTCCATCAAGGTTGCGGCTCGAGCTGTTGTTGTCGCCCTGGTTGCGCTTGCGCTTGCTAGACATGCGGCCACCAGCGGCACGCAGCTGCGATCCGAATCCACCTTTACCACCGCATAAGGGAACGGAAAGACGGAGAGGGAGCAGTGTCGAGGCCGCAGAGTCGCCATCGCGGGCGGTCAGGAGTGACTGCAAAGTATCGGCAGATGATGCTATCTGCTTGTTGTTGGTGGTAGTAAGGACGAGAGACTGAAGAGAGAGCGAGGATGGAAGGTATGATGCGACCTTCTCGGTCAGGTCAGAGATGCTGGATGTTGAAGGCAAGGTGAACGAGAGGGTGGATGGGAGCGACAATCCAGGGAAGGATGACAGCAGAATATTGACGTTAGACGACGCCATATTGAATGATGTGTTGTGAGGATCTTCTCAAGGAAGCTAGTGGATAAGCAGTGACAGTTCGACGACCTCGAAGATAAGATGGCGATCAAGGCTGGACACTGAAGGTCATGTGATCATCCCCGATAAATGACTCAGCAGATTATATCACATGACCTTTTCTAGGGCTCGCACCCTAGCGAAGACCCCGAATTGGAACGCACTTTTCTCGCGCCGCAGCTCCACTCCCCGTTCTTTAAATCACCCATATTTCCTGACGTTGTCAAAGCGATTCCACGAATTGCGCCAGGAACTCGCGACAATGTACGTTTGCGGATCTACACCATTTTCTTCTGAATTATCACTAACTATGACCCAGGCTTATCCCCAAGGACGACCGCAAGAAGATCCACGAGTACCTCTTCCGTGGTATGTAACGACTGCCCTCGTCGGGCCCTGGCCTGCTCAGCGTCATTGCGCATGAACGATTTTGAACAAATTGACTGACTCGGATCATCAGAGGGTGTGCTCGTGGCCAAGAAGGACTTCAACCTTCCCAAGCACGGTGACATTGACACCAAGAACCTCTACGTATGTTGCGCCTCGATATTGTCGTCTCCCGGAACATCCTCACTAATATGACTTCTCTTATAGGTCATCAAGGCTCTCCAGTCTCTTGACTCCCGCGGTTTCGTCAAGACCCGCTTCTCGTGGCAGTACTACTACTACACCCTCACCCCCGAGGGTCTGGACTACCTGCGCGAGTGGCTCCACCTCCCCGCTGAGGTTGTCCCCGCCACCCACATCAAGCAGCAGCGTTCCCACGCTCCCCCCCGCGGTATGATGGGTGGTGAGGAGCGCGAGCGCCGTCCCCGCGTTCCCCGTGAGGGTGGCTACCGCCGCCGCGAGGAGGGTGGCAAGGAGGGCGGTGCCCCCGGCGAGTTCGCTCCCTCTTTCCGTGGTGGCTTCGGCCGTGGCCGTGGTGCTCCCCAGTAAGGGAGAGATCTTGGTGTCCTGTCATCCACTGCTCGGTCATCCTAGGGACTGATGTTGTCGGATTCGGTGCGCGGTAGGTCCCAAGAAACTGGGTTCCGAAAGGCACTGTTATCTGGCGCATCTTACACGGCCCCTTGTTTCTGAGGCTTGGGGATACGGAAAACAAAAAAGTTAAATGAGATCACTGGCTTAATGATGTAGCTAGACTCAAATGGCAAACTCATGACCTCAGTGCAATACGTTTCACCGTAGAACGTCTTATAATATTGGATTGAAAATTGTATATACATTGATTCGATGCCGTCTAACACCTCCGATCTATGCGAACCTCTTCCGATCATATCGCACGACGGCTTGTAGGATCACTGATGCTCCAGTGGCACAACCGTCTGCTGAGCAGAATTCTTCGGGATGATGGCTCAAACCATCCTTGCATGGAACAAAGATCATGCTGGTTGGAACCCTCTTTGAGGTAAATACACTATCATGACCGGCACCACTCATGATGGGACGGACCAGTGACTTTGTATCTTCCACAGGAGCATCTGCAACAACAGCATGGGCTGAATCTTGGACACAACCGATGCAATCCTCATGGAACTTCACGGCAGGCGAGTCAAAGTCAAGTGTCCATTCAACACGGCACGGCTTCCCAATACCTGCGCCTTCTTCAGCTGCAATAGCGTCAAAGTCCTTGCGCAACTCCTTCTCTACCTCGGCTACTAGCTCGGTCTCTGGACCACGGATATCCAAACTGAAGCTTACTGTGCCGGGAACGGTATTGACACTGCCAGGCTTCACCTCGATAATGCCCACACTGGCAAGACATCCTCTAGATTTAGCAACTTCTCGAGCCCTCACCATCATGCAGGAAAATGCATACAATGCATCTGCGCGATGTTCGAAAGCAGTCGTGCCTGTATGAGTATCCCTTCCGATCACGTTCAGTCGATACCATCGATAAGCCTGGACTGCTGTGACCACACCGACTCGCTGGCCAGCGGATACAAGATGCGGGCCTTGTTCGATATGTAGCTCGAAATGCGCCGCCATTGGTGTTGCCTTGTATGAGCATGGTACACTGCCCAAGTAGTCGATCTTCTGCAAGGCACTCTTCATTGTCTCCGGAGCGGAAGCAGCAGTGGGCAAGGATGCAACTGTCAGCACCTCCTTGAGGTCGTGGGCTTTGGATAGCGGGATGTATTCTGCCCACACGCCTGAAGCGATCATGCTGACTGGAAATCGAGCTCCCTCCTCACTGCGGCGAAGTTAGTGAGTTGCTTCGGAGCATGGATGGCTTTGTTCCATACTTGGTCCAGTTGACAACACCGACACCTCCCTCTGTCTCAAGACCCATCTCATCCATTCGTTTGAGAGCTTCAACGCCGGACAAAACACCCAGAATTCCATCATAGCGACCTCCTGTAGGTTGAGTGTCGAGGTGGCTTCCGATAAAAGTGGCTGGAACATCTGTCCTCTTGCCAGGGCGCACGGCGAAAATATTACCCATCTCGTCGACAGTAATCTGACATTTCAGATCTTTCATGGTTTGGATGAACCAATCACGAACGCTCTTGTCTTCCTCAGATAGAGCAAGCCGCTGCATACCAGTATCTGTTGTTTCCTCTCCCCATCGAATACCATAACCCCATTGACACGAATGGTGAAGGTCTTGTGCCAATCGTTCCTTGTTGACTCTTAGTGCCGATACATCGGCTTCGGATAATTCGGTGGTCAACATGGCCTGATAATGTGACGTCGAGAAAGGCCTGATAAGAGGCTTTCGGAAGGTTGGTTTGATTACTGAGAGATGCGACAATTTGGAAGTTGGCCTTGCCAAGGTCGTTCGTAACAAATTCATCCCTGCCATGGTGGAACGTGGATGTCCTTATACAGAGAAGACTCCAACTATGAGCCTTGCGTTGTAATTGATAAGAGAGCGGGGATGCAGCGGACAAAGTCCGCCCTTGATAGCGTTGCCGATGTACTTATGGAGTACAGTTCCCGCGTTGGAGTAGGTGGAGCATTCCGTAGTTCTCCATTTCCGTGCTCAGACCTCATCCCCCACGGAACAACTTATCTACATATTTCTGACCACAATGACTTCGTGGATGCCTGTACTCAAGAAAAGTTCAATTGCACCCGACCCTCATCTCTCAAACACTCCCCCTCACCCTCTTCAACCTTGGTTGGGATTAGTTTGTTTGCCAGAGGTGTCAACCTAAACCCATGTCTACGATCTCCAACAGGGTAGTCAACTCTCTGCGAAAGATTGCTTACACATTGGTCCCATACAAGCACAGTGCCGGCTTCATAGCGATTCCAGATGAGGATCCCGCCGCTTGGCGATGTGATCAAACAGGAACTTGAGGGTGCAGCCTGGACTTTTTCAGATCAAAGCCGACGATTACCTTGGTGTAAACTGGATTGACATCTAAAACAAAATAATGGTTAGAGACGACACGATGGGGGAAGCATGTCAGAGAAACTTACAAAGAGCCTTTTGCTTCGTAACCGGATGGACAAGTGCGATGGGATGTTCAGCCTGAAGCACCCAGCGGCGCATGACGGCTTGTTGACCGTGCTTGAGTCCTTAATTAACACCGTCATTGTTCGTGTGGGTGGTCGCCAGACCTTCAGAACGCTTTCGGGAGCGAGGAGGGAGACTGCTGTATGTCCTCACGCCGGAACTAACCAGGGTGTCTCCTCCAGCGGGGGTTGAAGATTTGAGCACCGCAATGAATGTGGTTCCAGGGTGTTGCTGCTTGGGACTTTGGATAGTATACCAGTGGACTGGGCCGTGATCGATATGACATACACGACAACCTGACTTCTATGAACGGTTCCTGGACACGAATCGACACACTCCTATGCCTCCAGAATAGCAATACTTTTGTTTTTGTATAAATATCTTATCATATTTTCTGTTTATTTATTTGCTTTACGTGTTATGTAGTCTCTTCAACTTGTAGTATGTGTAGGTTGAGTTTGTAGTTTATGTAAAATATGTACATACCGTATAGACCCTTTCTAGGACTCTTAATCTTTGTCTATATTCGTTGAGTATGGTATAACATAAGCCACTCTTGAAAATCAGGTGGCAAAGTTCCAATATCCAATACAGCAAACTGAAGCAAGCATCCAGGAAATTTATCACTCATATAGCCAAGAAGCGACAAAGCGTGGATCCGCACTTGTCTTGGAAAACGATCGGCTCAACTGGCTTGGGCCACGCTTCAAGTACTTTCCATCTCCTGGTTCACCTTGCACTTTACCATGAGCCCATACAACTTTACCTCGCAAGATGGTGTACCGGGGCCAATTGACGAACTCCATACCTTCGTAGGGTGTATCTTGAAACCAAAAACGTAAGTAAACTGATCGAGAATGGCCATGATCAATTACTTACAGTCAACATTGTGGTGAAGCATCGAGTTCGTCAAGCGGAAAGAAGAGAAGTCTTTGTCTGGATGCCACTGTTGCGTAAAAATTAGTCTTAGAACACGAAGAAGATAGAAAAGAACATACGATGACCAGATCTGCGTCGGATCCAGGCATTATGGTTCCTTTCTTGGGATACAGTCCGTACTAGGAAAATTAGTCTCCAAAGGTCACCTCTCAAAGAGGGAAAATCATCTAACATACCAGCTTGGCGGGGTTTGTTGACGTGAGCTCCACAAACTTCTGAAGTGTTATGCGACCAGTTGCCAGAGCCCCTGTATACAATAGCGGCAATCGAGTCTCCACTCCAGGGATGCCATTGGGAATCATTTTGAAGGTTCCCTCTTTCCGTTCCAAAAGACTCCGCAGCTCATCTCCATGGCAGTGCTTCTCTCCAACCATACTCGGCTTGTGTCCAAGAATGCCCAATGGCTTCCCGTTCGGATGATCATAACGGAAGGGGCAGTGGTCTGAAGAGTAGATAGTGAAAGTGCCGTTTTGAAGCCCACTGGGATCATTAGCTTTCTCGTTATTGCCTCAAGCGGTGGTGGCACACACGTGAATAAATCCTCTTGGTCCGATTTGTCAGGAGGTGGTGGCGGAGAGCAGATCATCTTGCTATTCTCGAAGCAAGTGGGGGAATGAAATCTTTTCTAGAGACGTAGAGACGGGATTGAGTCACTGATACAATTCGGATTGGATCCTTAGAGCAGACTTACCAGATCATCCCACGTCAGATGGAAGTATTGTGGGCAGGTTTCCGCATAGATGGGAAGCCCCATTGTTTGTGCCTTACGCACCTTTGCCGCGCCGAGCTATTGAATTCAGTATCTATACAGATCCTTTGAGATATTTCGGTACTCACTGCTGATCCAACGTGAACAAAGAGAATGGGGTTCTGAATCAAATGAGCGAGGGCAATCGCCCGGTTGGTAGCCTCCGCTTCAACCAGGGGTGGACGGGAGAGGGCGTGGTAGTAAGGGGCTTAAAGTTGTCAGTAAAACACCGTGTGAACCTGCTTTTGGTAAACCATACCAACCATTCCCTTGCTTTCGAGCTTCTCTGTTTCTATGTCAATTTTCCAATGGGAGAATACCGGCCTCGAGTACTTACCCGTTAGCCATTGAATCATATCTCCATTCTCAGCATGAATCATCTAAACATTTAGACCTGCACTTCAAATTTTCGGATCTCACATGAACATACAGTGGTGATCAAATTCTTCCTGGCAGCAAACATGACATCCAATAGCTGAGAATCAGACATTTTCATAGTTTCGTAAGTCAAAAAGAGTTTGCAGCTCGAAATGCCCCAGTCTTTCATCAAAACAGGCAGCTCATTTTCCAATATGTCGGCATCATTTCGAACAATGATAAGGTGGAACCCATAGTCAACATAACTGCCCGTAGCTTCTGCTCGGGAATTGTATGCTTTAACTACACTCAGAAGACTGCGGTCCTCTTCTGCGCGGGTTTGGGTTGCAAAAGTGATTATGGTCGTGTTTCCTCCAGCCACAGCACTTCTGGAACCGGTCTCGAAGTTATCGGAGCACTCGGCACCCAGTCCATCGGGGCCGGTATTCAGATCTTGACTCAGATGGACATGTGCATCAACGCCACCAGGCATGACATATGCACCTCTGATTCAGTGGGATTAGCCACAGCCAAGCTCTCACGTGGATGTTACTTACTCCGCATCTATCACTTCGACTCCCTCTAGCTCATCATCCGTGAAATTATTGGCCAACGTCTGGATCTTTTCATCTTTGATTCCAATACAGCAAGTACTAAGTTCTTCGTCAGCATAAGGGACCTTCGTTGTTTACGCATTAAAGCGCTACCTGACATCGCTGGCCGTGACAACCTTGCCATTGACAATGATCAGATCGAATTTGGCCATTGCTCGGGCTTGGAGCAAGTATCTCAAAGAATCTCCGGGTAGCTAGATTGCCGTTGAAAGCAAAAGGTCCAGCTTACATGCAGGGTTCACCCTGAAATATCTCAAGTTTCTGCTTATCCACCCACTTTTGACCCTATAGATAAGGCGGCGGAAGGCAGATGATAGCGCTGCGGGGGCATGATAGCGGCCAGCAGAGCTCATGCCCTGACTATCTCGGGGAACTTGGTCGGATCCCAGTTCCTATTGTAGTTTAGTATTGCTTCGAACTTCCGAAGCACGCCCGTTAGAGTGCATGGATGAGTACTGTAGGCGCTGACGAAGTATCTGATTGGTCAGGCTTTGTATCTGGTGTAGAGACACCCGGTCCCTTTCCCCCTTCAACGTTTCTTGACTCTCTGATTTGATATATGTTACATAATCAAGGCCAGTTTACCTTCCCTGATCTTGGGGCTTTGAGGCAAGTTTGACCTTTATCATCACGCGGGTAGGGATTCGGGCTATGGACATTGCACATGTGAAACAGTGTTAGCTAAAAGAAGAAATGTAACGGTTTTCATATTGAGAAAGCCTTGATCAGGCGACCAATACGGGCTAAGGTGATTACCTGCAAGACTGCAAGGCAGACAGCGCGCATAGCGCGCACAGCAGTTTCGGTCAGCGATAAGCAGCATTCTAGTGATAAATCAACAGGAACTCCTAAGTGGGAGCGATCCAAGAAGCAACAGAAATAAATGGCGACATTTAGAAGTCAACGATCATCTCAACGAGGCCATGATATTTCACTTAAAGTGGTGAATGAGTCAATTATTCGGAATTTTCACCCGGGATTGTGACAACCCCGCATGACTCGGAGCCCGATCCGGTAAATAGCGCCTTTTTAGTTGGAAATCAGATAAGCGTGTTTATATCTCCCACCAAATTCTTGCCTTTTCATTCTTGACTTTCAACCATCCTTATAACACGCTTCCGAGATCCCCTACCCAGGTGGATTTAAATCAATGGCCGATGAGAGGGGCTACGGCTCTTTACAGACCGGCGATAACGGAGCTTCTCCCATAATGGGCCGCGCCAGCCCACAACCAGAACCAGATGAACACACAAAATTATTACCAAGGGACGTCCGCACTGGATTTGAAGCCCAAAGGGCGATCGAGGGACATGCGCATTTTCACCGACTCGGATGGAAACGTCTCACTGTGGTCAGCATCGTCGAAGCGATCGCGCTCGGTGCCCTGAGTCTGCCTCAGGCATTTGCTGTTCTGGGAATGATCCCCGGTATCATTATAACCATTGGGATGGGAATCGTCGCTATTTACACCAGCTACGTTATCGGAGCTGTCAAGATCAAATTCCCTTCAGTTGCTCACTATGGAGATATTGGGCAGCTGATGATGGGAGACTTCGGTTACTGGTTGTTTAGTGCGATCTTTGTCTTTCAGCTGACTCTTTCTGTTGGATCTCACTGCCTGACGGGCATGATTGCCTTTGCGAACATCAGCGAGAGTAGTATGTGCGCCCTAGTATTCGGTGGTATTTCCGCTGTCATCCTGCTCTTGTTAGCCATACCGCCGACATTTGCCGATGTCGCCATATTGGGCTACATTGACTTTGTCTCCATTATTCTGGCAATCGGAGTCACAATGGTCGGCACCGGAATTCAACAGGCACGAATGCCTGGTGGCCTAGCGTCCTCAGACTGGTCTTACTGGCCCGCAGAAGATGCCACCTTCCCCAAAGCCGCTGTCGCCATTAGCAATATCGTCTTTGCGTACGCCTTCGCTGGCGCTCTCCCATCATTCATGAACGAAATGCATACGCCGAAAGACTATGTCAAGTCGATCACCGCACTTGGAGTCATCGAAATTTCAATCTACGTTGTGACCGGATCCATCATCTATGCCTTTGTCGGACAGGATGTTCAATCTCCTGCCCTTTTATCAGCCGGGCCTGTTGTCTCAAAGATCGCATTTGGCATTGCCCTCCCAGTGATTTTCATTTCTGGCTCTATTAACACCACGGTCGTGGCCCGTTTCATTCACACGCGAATCTATCGTGATTCAGTCGTTCAATATGTCAACACCGTGAAAGGATGGGTTACCTGGCTCGCGCTCGTTCTTGCCATTACCCTGATCGCCTGGGTGATTGCCGAGAGCATCCCTTTCTTTTCCGAGCTCATGGCCATCAGTGCCGCTCTCTTGGTGTCCGGGATGTCATTTTATTTCCCGCCAGTGATGTGGTTTTTGCTTCTCAAGGATGGGAACTGGCAGGATAGGAAAAACGTCTGGCATGCTCTTTGTAATCTGGGTTGTTTCTTGATCGGAGTTGCGGTACTCGTGGGCGGTGTTTACGCAAGCATCTTCGAGTTGGTCAGTTGTGCGAATTACCCCTCCAGTTCATCCTGCTAATTTGAAGAACAGACAAGAAAGTTCCAAGATGGTAACATGGGGAAACCTTTTTCCTGCTCACTCGGCTAGAAATTAGACTTGATTTTTCTATTTCCTGAAGACCCGACTCATCGGTGAATTGGGCTTAGAACCGATTGATGAAGACTATGAGCATATGTAGGCATACAGAAGACTAGATACATTGCCAGTGAGCAATCTCAACGGATCGTTTCGATGATAATAAGAAGCAGTCGTGGTTGACTAATCACGGCTCGTTAAAACGGTCTGGGGCCTTAACTCCGCCGTAAATCCGACGTCTACAAGCAATCGAGGCGTCCGGGGGAGAATCCGGGGTTGAACCATTCATCTCTTGTCTATCATTCTCATTCTAGCTGTATAGCTATGCCACAAACAAGGGCACGCCAAAAGCCGCAGAGAGCCTGCCCGTGGTGCCCTCGAACATTTTCTAAAGAGGAGCATCTCTCTCGGCATATTCGATCTCATACCAAGGAGAAACCCTTCACTTGCTCCGACTGTGGGAAGTCATTCAGTCGCCAGTGGGTATACAAACGAGAGCAGAGTCTTTGATTTCTACTGTCATTAGCTAACGCTATCTCAAGCGATACTCTTCTCCGACATTCAAGAGCTCACCACTCTTATACCCCGCAGTCAGGGCCCATCGCTACACCCCCTACAACTAATGCGACCGAGAGCTTTCCATCTCTTGGTCAACTGTCAAGAACATCAGAGGTCGACTCATTGCCTCCAGATGAGACTATTCACCTTGGTCTCAGACCACCACCGCCTCGACTGCCTGCGTGGCTCGAGACCTTCGTGGATCCACCTACGGAGTTTGTCAATCAACGACCGCCGCCATCGCAAGAACCTGTCTTGGCGCCACTAACAAGCATGCTTCAGAGTCCGCCCAGCATTCAGTGGGATATTGATCTCGACGCCCAAGTCCCCAACTGGCTGGCTGGCGACGACTTTGACCTAAACGCACTAAATTCCTCCGTGTTGGTCAGTGCTGTGAATGATGTTCCCCTTCTAGTGTGTAACGATGACGATATATCAATGTTGTCTCCACATGAGCAGTCAATCAATGTTGATGAGTATCATGAGGAACACCACATTCGTCAACACTGGTTCAGCTTTATACCTGCCGGCGACACTGGCCATGTTACTCCCGACGTGATGCCCGAGCAGACACAGGTTGATGACCAGTACCGAGAAGGCCTGTCTCGTTGTCTTCAACAACGAGTTCTCGCTGAGGCTTTACCATCCACTGAGTTTTTAGTGAATCTCCACGCTCCATACCTGTCCTAGCGCGCGGAATCCTAACAACGAATAGAACCAGTGCGTCCAAATGTACTTCACTCGATTTAATCCTATTTTCCCAGTTGTTCATCCTTCGACTTTTCGACCGTCTCCGAAAAATTCACTTTTGCTTCTCTCTATCTGCTCAGTCGGGAGTCTCTTTGTCGGCTCCAACTACGCCATTGCTCAGGGTTCGATGATTTTCGAGAGATTGAACAAAGCTATTCTTGCGTCGGTTAGTCTTGCTCTCCCACATAAACACATTCAATATTGACTTCAATATTGACTTTTCCAGTGGGAAAAATACTTCACCAAGGGGAAAGAGGAAACCCTTGCAATGATTCAGGCGTCCTTGATTGGGCAGACGTTTGCTATCCTTTCGGGGGTAAAATAAATCTCGTATCGCGCTCCATTACCTTTACTAACAAAGAAAAGAACCCAAAGCACCTGCTTGTCGCACAAACTTTTCACGGAACGGTCGTAAATGTGAGTATCACCACTAGGATGTCAAGTGAATTGACTCTGTATCTAACTTACAATGCAGGCGGCACGAAGGTGTAAAATGTTTCATGTCCGCCAATCAGAGGATCTATTACCAGGTGG
This sequence comes from Penicillium corylophilum, assembly GCA_018410145.1. NCBI lineage: Eukaryota > Fungi > Ascomycota > Eurotiomycetes > Eurotiales > Aspergillaceae > Penicillium > Penicillium corylophilum. The sequence continues at coordinate 951,442 of JAGUQL010000009.1, forward strand.
TCTATCCACACGGACCACAGAACAACGCTGGAGAGCCTGGGCTCATGCCGAAGAGCAAATCCGCGTTGCAACAGGCCTCTATGTTCATGACACAGAGCTGACTACGCTACTTATGATCCTCCCAGTTCTGAAACATTCAGCGTCCAATATCCCGGTTACATCCAATGACAGCCTTTGGAGGGCAAGGACTGCAGCAGAATGGAATGCCTCCATTAAGGAGCGAAAGGCGAGCGGCCCATCCAGGTCTCAACTCACAGAGGTGTCAGAGTTCACTCAGTTCACGATGCTGGAGGGGGCTCTAGCGTCTATCTTCGATAGTCGCTCACTAGGTACAGGGTTACGTGAAGACATACGGGAACAATTTGAACGGTGGCTCTCTCAATTTCATGATGACTACCTGAAACCAAGTGTGCTCTACCCATCCAGTCAGTTCTGCCTCGAAATCCTCTGGCACTCCGCTTTTTTAGCCCTGTTTGTGGACTTTGACCGTCTAGAGCTTGCCACGGGCAGAGAAGGCTATGCACAGTCCCTTCCACATCGCGGATACATTCAGAAGTGGGCCTGCTCCCAAGATGGTCGGCGCTGCGCTCTACATGCAGCATTAATACTTCGAAAAGCTCTAGAAATGACACTCGGAGTTGAGCCGGCAATCCATGTGCCTCGCGTCCTGTACCAAGCGGCTATGGTATGGTTCGCGTATCTGAAGTTCGGTGTTGACAACCACGATTCACCACAAGACTTTCCTGAGCTCGCTCGTATCAATGTGAATTGTCAATCTCTGCTTTTCGAATCGAATGGCTTCAAAACTTCACGACCGCAACTCAAGGAGTCGAGTACCTTGAATGGGCTTGTGGATCTATTGCGTCGGATAGGACATTGGGGAATATCCAGGAAAATTGCCGATCAGTTGGTGCGAATGATGCAAGGGGATACAGAGGATGAGCCGAGTAGTACTCTATAGTGAGACTAGCCGTGGGTCTTAAATAAATTTAAATCAAAGTGAAGGCTAGACATCGCCAAAACCCGTAATACGGGTCAAGACCTTTAACCCGCACCCGAACCTAACCTAGCGGGTTATAAATCTTGATTTAAAATCCCGTAAATAACCTATCTTGACCTATTTTTATATAAAATCTAGGTCTTAGCGTATATAATTTAGCAAATTTATTAAAATAAATACTATTATTGATATATATTCTAGTTCTAATTTTTTTTTTAAATATTTATCTTTCACTTAAACAACTTAAAAAGATTAGGAAACTCTTTTATATACTGATTTAATAATAGTACTTATTAGTATAATATATCTTCGCTTAATCAAAATTATTAAGAATCCGAAGTAATTTCTAAGGCTTAGCTATCTACTTCCCGCCTACTCGACCTTCTAATTTAGAAAACACTTCTGAGAGGGATTCCCTTAATAGGGAAAACCATATCTTTGTCACCCGAAATATTAGGATCTAGAGCGAGAACCTAGCGGAAATCCAATCCGAGCACATTCCCCGTATCGAAGCATGGGCTCGACACACCAAGGCTTGTTTTGCAGCCGAGAGAACTGAGCTGATTCACTTCACCAGAAAGAGAGGCCAACAAGAAGTCGTTCGACTAATTATGAAAATCGTTCTGTCCCACGGGAATCATTGGAAGTTCTGGACTTATCAAGCCCGATTAATGATGTCCCGCAGAAAAGCGCTTGTCTCCAGTCCGAGTCTTCAATTTGGGGTGATATGTCTGTTGGTGGCTTGAAAATGTTAGGATCGCCAATCTTGCGCAAGTCCAAGTCATCCCAGAGGTAGCTGAAGGGATTTTTGGCGGAAAACATGGGGGCCGGTGTTTTCAAATGGTCGTCGAAGTCACTAGCGAAAGGACGACGGGTTGTATGGGGTGTAGGTGGGGACCCGCAAAAAGCTTTGACACTGGGTTCTTGCTGATGTTGGTTCCCTTGCTTGGGGATGGAGGTAGTTCGGCCGTTGGGAGCGGGTGTCTCAGCTCTGGGTGCGGGCTCTTCATCTCCTTGACAGAAAAAAAGGGGGTCGGATATCGAATGGAAGGCGCTTTTATCGCTTGCGCTATCAAATATTGTTGGGGCGTCGAAGTTCGATTGCACGATCTGAAAGAAAACGTCGGAGTAATAATTGCCTGACTGCGACACGATCGCGGCTTTAAGATTTGCGTATTCGGCATTGGCTGCGGGATAAAGTTCTTTGAGACAATTCAAGATATGAAGACAGTGGTAGAAGTTGTAGATACTGCTCTCGCGGATGGCTGGATCACCAGACATGGAATTGGAAAGATGTGCGACTGCAGCTGGCAGAAACGCAGTAAGGCCAGACTGTGGGAGGAACCGTGTAAGGTTGAGCTGGTTGAGATTATCAAGAATATGTGTGATGCCAGTAGCATTGTGGCGCATTTTGGCGCAGGATTCCTTACGCCGACCGACACTCGAGTTTGACTGATCCTTTGAATGAACTGCCCAGGGCCGATGCAGCGCACAGCTGGTGGCATAGTAGAGCATACGGAGCATAGCAGCGTGCAGAATTAACACGTGTTCGCTGCCACAAAGATTGCTTCCCACCGCGGGAATAAATTGTGCATATCTCGGGAGAGTGGTAACCCACGAGTCTAGCTTCTGGTTGCACCGAGTGAACTCAAATTCTGAGGACCGGTGAGGCGCTAGCGTGACCGTGGTGAGGTTTGTAGCCCCAGACGGACGTTGAGAAGGGGCATACTGTGCAGAAATAACTCGCCCGACACATTGACAGAGCTTTAATTTTTGGATGAACATCATTGCCAGTCGTTTTTGTTGCCAGGCATCTTCGAGATATCGACATTGGAAAAGTGCCACGGCGCGAGGCGAAAAGGCTTCAAAGTCAAAGTCTTCGGGCTTTAACATGGGAACATCGCTACACCCCTCGTTCACCTGCAGTGGACGACGCATTCCTATGGCGGTTAGCCGGTCCCGCGAGTACAAACACCACCAGAGCCGAGTGCGCAATCGTCGATACTCCAGGCTAAGATCGCTTCTGGACGAATCTTTGTTCAATCTAATAGAATACGCCTGAGTCTTACATGCCCCGATCTAATTCCAGATATCTTCTTGGGATCCGTTCTCATGCTCCGCCTAATAAGTCATTAGCAGCAAAGTTTGCACAATAATAATGCGGTCGTCTTCGTAGTCTAGGGAGTAGAGCAACTAGAAAAGATGAAAGAGCCTGTGTCAGTTGAAATCAAAAAAAAGAAGTACCATGAGAGCTTACGCGTAATCGATTGAAGAAAGTATTACGCGCACTCTTCCTTGTTGAGTACCCCGCAGCCTGCAGGTGCTCAAGGTCGACAAAAGCCGTTCCAACAAACATAATAGCCTGAAATAGCAAGATGCTAATGTTGCCATTAGAGTCATTCTCCGCGACACATCGCAAAAGTTCTTGTAGGTTCAGCACAGGCATGAAACCGTGCACCCACAGGATATAAGACCGCAACAGCTCTTTTCGCAAGCCAGTCTTAGGAATCGAAAGCGCACCACGGAACCGTAAGAATTCCAAATCTTCCGGCGTAACGCGGTCAGACAGTGGCTTCAGAAAATGTGGCTCGTCATGCAAGATCGCGGTCAACGGGTCGAAGTCTGGGTCAATAAGATTTTGAATTGCAGAAACCATATTAGACAGTGGCAATGAGTCATGCACGGCAGGGTCTCCAAGCATGCGCCAGCCGCTGAGGGGTTTGGTCTCTGAAGGCCATGGCGCCTGATGATCGTATTCTTGGAGATAACGGCACTGGCTCGTGGGCTTATGGAAATTAGCCGCGTTCTGCAAATTACTCTTACTCTGAAGCGTGTTGCCTTTTGAGAATAGAGACATCACCGCTCATATACGGCTTTGCGGTCATGCGTCGCGTGTGAAATAGACAAGAACTTTCCCCGCATATGGGAAAAGGAAGTCGGAACCACACAATAATTAGCCCCCGGGAAAGCGGCAAAGACGGTGTGCGCCGGACCAAAAGACATATCCAGTTAGTTGGAGTGATTAGTGTTACGGCGATTTGTTTAAGATAAATAAGTGTAAAGTGGAAAGTAGGTAGGTGGCCGCGTGGCTTATGAGTTACATTAGATTAACTTTGGTAGCTCACAGGGTATTACTGGTCAAGCCGAGCGCCGGCAATTTCAAGCGGCAAAAACAACGCAATAAAAGCCCCAGCAATAAGATTCCAGCCTCACCCGGGTGCGAAGATCGGTACTAATAACTCAAGCCACCCCCTATTTGGACCCACTTCTCCGCATTCCCCCGCGCAAATCCAAAGCCTGGTGGTACCTGGACAGAAGCAAATGCCGGCAAAATAGTGCCGAACTACATTCCGGCGCAGATCGCTCCACTCAAACAAGGCATAGTAATACAATGTCGTGCATATAAATAATCTACTTTCTCGCTGTAGAGGTAATTAACAGGATATTGTCTCTCTGATGCTTCCAGGTTCTTCTGCAGCAACTTTATCTGCCCTCGCGTTTACACTATGCTCCCATCCTTAGCGCCACTTATAGCGTGGCTTGCCATTGCTACATCCGCTGTAGCCGTGCAGCCAGCAATTAGCTGCCAAGAAGACGTGGCCATCACTGTATCAGCAACCGCTTTGAATTTGGATATACCAAGCGACTTGAACCTGTCGTCGCTGACGCCAGCCGACGGGAATTATCTCGCGAACTTGACAGCCACGCTGCCCAGGAAGTCAATTACTGGCGTGTATACCATCGCTGGGAGATATTGTGAGCCTGCCAACGTCGACTCTGCGAGGAAAAACACTCTTCAGCTCCTGGTTCATGGGATCACATACGACAGAAATTACTGGTCAGGCATGGGGCCTCCTGGCCACCAATTCAACGGGACCGAGTACTCGTAGATCGACTATGCGTCAAAGGAGGGATACCCCACCCTGTCTGTTGACCGACTCTGCAATGGCGCTTCGTCGAAGCCTAGTGGTCTTTTAGAGTGCCAGATTCCTATGAATGCAGAGACTATGCACGAGGTGATCCAGGCAGCAAGAGCTGGGAAGATCGGCGGGCGGAAGTTTTCAAAAATAATTTACGTTGGCCACTCGGAAGGGTCGTTCACAGGCAATGAACTGGCGCAGCTACACCCTAAGGATGTCGACACCTACGTCTTGACAGGATTCACCCCGCTGCTAGTTGCCGGTGCCCTAGGTACCCTTCTCGGTGGAGACTTCGCCCCCGCCTCGATCGTGGATCCAAACCGAGCCCCCCCATCTCTCGATCCAACCTATATTATCGGTACCAGTCAGGCCGCCCTCAGGGGCCTCCTTTATTTCGGAGATTTCAATCCCTTGGCGTCAAATTATGACTATAGCACTCGCGGAACCGTCACTGTAGGCGAATTCGTGACGGCATTACTTGGTCAACTACCTGCCCCTGGGTTCACAGGCTCAATTTTCGCTCTTACAGGTCAAGAAGATCAAATTGTATGTTGTCGCCTCCCAACAGACCCGTTGGTTGGCTACCGAGGAAACTGCGGTTCAGGCCCGTCGTCGTATACTGCACAAACCCGGAATCTCTACCCTAATGCTGGTAGCTTTGGATATGGACTGGTCGCTAATACCGGTCATGATATGAACTATCACTACACTGCACAGCAGACCTTCCAGATAGCACATGATTTCCTCTCTAGCCAAGGCTATTGAATGTGTCACGACTTTGGTGCATCAATTATGCATTCAACATGGAAGCATTTACTCTGCCCTTTTTGGCCCTCTTTCTATATATCTGAATCTCTAACTGCAGCTCGTTTTTATGGGTCTTATCTTTATGCTCATCTCTTTGCTTTTGCTGCATTACTTGTCTTATGATTTATTCCACCCATTTACGCCACTTTTTCGGGTGGGTCCGGCGAAAGTAATATCTTTTTTCCTGCATATAAATAATTTTAGCAAGCCAGAATAAACGCACAAGAGCTTTCACTTCAGTTCTCTCGTAGAGCCCTTGCCCCTCAAAAGATCAGACAAGGGAGACTATTTATTTTTCATTTTGGTTACCTAACACGTTGCAGTATTAGTTCATCATCTTCTATGTCCTAGGTCAGCTAGCACGCTGCAGTGTCAGCTGAACCCCTGAGGTCTAGGCAGCTCTGCCGCATAAGGACCCTAGAATGTTCCGACAGGATGCCCATGGCAGTTCAATCCTGGGAGGGAATCATCGTGGGCCTTCATTCACGCGTGGTGCTTATTGTGTCTCATGTGCCATCAGAGTGTGACTATAGCGTTGCAATTGTACGGGGTGGAGAGACAATCGATGAGGATCCCAACCAATGAGCTTTGGCAGCAGGAGATGCCTCACACAGTTGCCACGGGGACTAGACTTGGCATTTCTTTTTTAACTCTTTTCAACAAGGTACATACCTTCCACGGTCCGATGTAGAGCACCGATGAACTTTGAGGATGGACGTTGTAGCGGTATTCCGTGGTCGACTGTGGCATTGGTCAATCCCACTTAGATTTGAAACTTCAGTTCTACTAGTACATACATTCCTCATCTTTGAATGGCTTTTTAGATGAGAGTTGTTGAAGAAATAAACGAAACACTTGGGTTCTACGACTCAACTCGCAAGCGCTTGTTGAAAGCGGGAGAGAACCAACTGTAAAACTCACTATAGCCTAACAAGAGAAATGTTTTTCAAAGGGTAACGGCAGAAAACATGCGTTACCTGCGTCATATATGAGGCTAATGCTTTTTTCGTGAACAAGGGCAACTTCACTGCATGGGCTTTTGCCGGTTTTCAGACATCACCGAATGCATCAATGTAGGTTTTTGTGCGGGCCGTTCGGTCACTGCATCCACAATCGAATGGCAGTTTTGTTGCGCTTGGCGCTAGCACGCCGTGGGGTCCTAGTGTGCAAAAGGTAACTCGAATACACGAAGATTTATTATTAATAGAAACATAATTAATATAATAAAATTTAAGTTAAGGTAAAATTTCACTCGGTAGAAAATTCTAGGAGGTAAGATCAATTTACTATAATTTACGCTAGCTAATCGAGGGTATATAGACAGACGCAAGGTCAGCGGAAGAATATCCTAGGTTAGACTAGTGTGCTCTAGGTAGGGCCCCGCGAGACAAAGAGAGAGAGGTTAAAGGAAAAACTGATTTTTAATATTACTGTAGAATAATGTAAAGCTTTCTATTGGTCTAGATTATTAGATATCTCTCTTTTAGTAGGCTTTTATAGCGATTACTAGGTATTCTATTAACTAATATTAGGAGTATAGAGAGATCTTACTTAGATTCGAGCCCCTAGAGGGTACGTATTTAGGGGAAAACCTTATATTAGTCTTACCTAATATCTTATAGAAATATTAGATAAATAGTAAGATTATCGCTATTATAACTAATGATACGAGGAATAATAAAATAATAATTAGCGCGATATAAAAGAATTATCTAAACAACCGCTTTATTCGTATCCTATATATAGCCTATATTTCTGGGTCCCGCTTAGTAGACTAGTAAGAATACGATCATTATCGATGGCAATAGTTCCTTAATCAGGCATATCAGGTCGACCGAATTTGTCCTATGAAAGGCCAGTCTCTCAGCTGGTTTTTTTCTTAAAAAAAGAAAAGGTAATTGACAGGTAGCTTCGTCCCGTAATTGAATTTGCTACCTCTGACAACGGCATAAATAATCAACTTCTAATCCAGAGGATCGGTCACGCCGTGGCTGGCTGAAGTGGGGCAGGAGACGCTAAATGTAGATCGCGGAGCTGAATCTCGGCTAAGGAATTTGTCCTATCTAACCCTCCTGAAACCAATGAAGATCCCCTGTGCGAATAAAACATAAGAGTTGATTATGGCGTTGGCTGCCTGCAGTTTCCGTGCCCTTCACTGCCTGATTTCCGACACCAGTGTAAACGGATTCCCAATATTATGGCCTGGATCGGATGGGGCAGTGGATCCTGGACCAAATATTAAGACCTCTAGTACACACATATATTCAGTACCCACTTGAGTATCCATTTGCTTTTCTGCCAATCACCACCTTAAGCATCACTCAACCCGATATCTTAGTGGTCATGAAGGAGAAGCATTGATCATGTGGCAATGTGGGTACTGAATATATGTGCGTACGGACTGTATGTGCGTAGGGACTGTAGATCATCGGCACTATTGAACTTTACTTCAATCGTGTAAGCAAATCGAGCGACTGGGTCAGAGTCTCACTGTGCTGAGCGATTGAGCCAGAGGCGAAGAATGGGCTATTCAAAACCAGATTTTGCAGGATCTACACATGAATTTTCTACAGTAGGGAATACGAATAGTGGGGATTCCGAATCTCCCTGCCATACCACCTCCACAGGGAGAATGAATCCTTTTCGAAGGTCTAGTGAAGGGTGAAAATATAAAAAGCTATGAATTCCCACACCGTACAAATCAAAAAATCTCTCGTTAAGATTGGGCTTGCCTACCTAACTTCTGTCAAGAATCAACCCCACAGTCATGAAATTCATCGCCATTCTCAATGTGCTAGGGCTCCTTCCTACTATTGCCTATGCTATCGATGGAGGGCGCATAGCTGAGACGTTGGATATCATGGCCGATCTATCTCGGGATACCCTCGATAGTGCCGTGGAAATGCTTCCCCCACAGACTACAGTGGACCATTATTATCCAGTGAGCTGACTCATTCTTATGGTACCCTTAACTTGCTCAAATTCCTAATCGACGTTCCGCCGCCTTGTTAGGAGGTCATCCGTGGATTTGCAGAAATTACAACCTCCGCGCAAAATGAGGTTCTGGTGCTGTCGCCAAATACGAAGTTCTTGAACACTACCCTTTCGAGGAGAAATTCTATGCCCCCAGTCCCAAGACAAGAACAACATGACATATGTACCGCTTTCGGTTCAGTAAGTTTTGATTTTCCTGGCATTCGGCTGCTGCTAAAAATTTTGTACAGTTTGTGCAAGTGCACACGGAGCTTTTGAAAGTTCTTATCGGCAAGAATGACGTTCTCCAGCAAAGTGAAAGAGACTCTCCTGGCAAGATGTTCAACCAACAGCTTCTCGGAAACCTGGAAGCCTGTAGCCAGGCAGTGACTGACTTGACGCAACTCACCGTTCCTCAGGTTCCGACATGCGCGGACCAGGTTAAATCGGACAAGCAATATTGCGATAAAACCATTCACAAATTAGAGCATACGCTGATGGGCATTGAAAATGCGAAGAATTAGTGGACGGATCAATCACCAATGGTGACCCCTCAGCGATCTATTATTCATTCTATTGCAAGTGGAACAAACTGACCACTTCAGTGGTATTTTTCAGTTGGGGATTTTCTAGCGGGGCCGCGGTATAACTGGAGAGGAAATAACAGCTGGTCAGTCTGACTTCCTGTTAGATCAAATCCAGCTTGTTTCTGGGAACTGAACCAATTATAGGGGAAATCTAGTCTGTAACTGAATCATTGGCTAAATTATCCAGCACCTCAACCATGAAACTTCTAACTGTTCGCTCAGTAGCAAGGTACCCCGGGCGAAATAGTGTGTGTAGGCTCAGGTGTCCAAAATAGAGAGCTTCCCTATCTTCACTGCGTAGCTTTCTACAGCAACCCGACGCTGCACGGTGCCTTTCGCTGTGGTTGAAAAGGGCTCGTGTGCAGGCGCAACGAGAACATGATCTTTGGCAATTTGAGCCTCGCTAGGAAGACCGGTATTAATCTTCTCAACCAAAGGCCGAATACATTCAACAAAGTCTTCAGGCAGTTTCAGGGACCTCGCACGTTCTCTATCCGGCTCCACGATAAGTACCACCCGGAGAGTATGATCTGTCGTCAGAACAGCCCTATGGACTAAGTCATATCCTTCCAATTTAAGCTCAATTGGACTAGGGTACAGCAGCACACGGTTTTGCAGCTTGGACATATCGTCCTGGCGGCCAATGTGCTTCCAAAGCTCTTTTTTTCCTGGGACGTTGAGTAAACAGATCTCCTGTGCAAAATTCGACTTTCGTTGAGGAGACCTGAAAGGTGCAATGGGTATAACGTCCAGAAGGACGCGGTATAATAGGACGCTTATCACTCGAAGTCTGGATCCGACCCCGGAGCTACAAAAGCAAACTATCTTTCACCGATCACCTGTTTTCAGCTAAGGATTTTATTTTATTTTCGGGAGATCTTAGAGGTTGTATTAATCAGTTAATCACTTCATAGGCAATTTAGAAAATCAAGTACGATTTGTTCCGGTTTCCGATACTGGCTAGTAGGTAGATTTCATTTACTCTCCTAAGCGGCATCCCCCGTCTTCCATCCCGAGGCGTTGACAGGTTAGGTACCCATTTGTACAGGTGAAGTACTAACTTTTTTTGATCGTACTTAGTCTCTTATACTCTTATTTGATGTTAAACACCGAAAATTACACGATCTCTCATCACACTGCCACCCCGATACCGGCCAGTCTCCCAGGTCCAGGCGTGCGGATTTGCCCTACTCTTCTCGGAAATGATATGTAACTCGGAAGGCTGCAAGGCGCCGCGATACAAGTCTGTACATTATTTATGTAAAGTATTCCGATCCAGAGATGTGCGTCATGATCAGTGAGTCATAGCGATGATGTGCCGAAATCGGTCTGCGGACTTATAACTTGGCCACAATACCAATCACCTACGCCTTTCACTAGTTTCGAATGAAGACGCTTTCGATCTATTTCATTCTTCCATTGTGCGTATTCCGAAATTATTAGATACTCGGAGGTACGTTCCCCATCCTTTGGTATTGCGCGGGTCACAATAGACTCATTGACTACACAGAATCTTCCTTAAAGTGTCCCAGATGGCCATCGACGATGATTCTTTCAGGACTGAGCTCCGGAACACCAAAGTGCTCGAGGGGCCTTTTCCAGACCTAGACTTCGACACGTTCCCCGAATTTCCCCATGATGCGTTTAAGCTGTGGTATCATGAAGCGGTCGCAGCTGGGGTTAGAGAGCCCCATGCAATGACTGTTTCGACCGTTGATGATCAGGGTCACCCCGATGCCAGGGTTCTTATCCTGAAAAATGTCGATGAACGTGGCTGGCACTTCGCTGCAAAATCCGACAGCCCAAAGGGGAAACAGTTGGCAGGCAATGGACATGCCGCTTTAACCTTTTACTGGCCTCAGCTTGCCCGACAAATCCGTTTGAAAGGAAGAGCCCTCGAAGTTCCTGAAGCAGAGTGTGCCCTTGACTGGAAAGCTCGGCCTATCGAATCAAGAATTAGCGCAGTAGCCTCGGTCCAAAGTCAAGTACTTTTAGGCCACGATGCGCTGAGCCAGAGCCTCGCCGAGACCGAGTCGAAGCTATTCAAGAATCCAATGTTAGGCGTGAAGAATTGGCGAGTCTATACTGTTGCAGCTGATACGGTTGAATTTTGGCAGGGAGAAGCGAGTCGCCTTCACAGACGGCTCCAGTATATGTATAACAAGGACGAGGATAAGTGGCAGAAGCAATTGCTTTGGCCTTGAAGCTAGTTGCGTTTGTCTGACAAAACATTTCTTAGCATTTAGTTATGATAAGTGGAAATCGATCTTAGCACTATCATGAAACTTATCGCAAGAAGACTCGACTTTATTCCTACGAAGGAGATGCTGATGTTGAAATAAGATGAAAATAAACTAAACATATCTTCGCCTACTGGAGTTAGCTTTCTATAGCGAGACACAGCTTTCTGTATCATATTACTATCGACCATAGACGAAGGCATAGGAAGAAGGGAAAATTGTTGGTGTCCATAGATATTCTTTAGACAAAAATGTCCTATAGAACATTGTTGGTTGCCGCAACATGGTGTTAAGATTCATATGAGTATAGGTATGTATGTACGTTTGATTATAGGACGGTCATCATCTGCCCTGCGCAATCCTATCCATTGATGTTTACACATAATTTGCTAATCACAGCCCTCAGATCGTCCTTGGTCTTACAAGCAGCAAATATGAACCTGTCTTGCCGCATGACAACAAATCTCATGCCCTTCAGCTCCTTCCCGAGGTAGAAAGGGTCATAAAATTCCGGTGCCGGACGTCCCTCGCACAGGGGTGATTTGGCAAACTCCTCACCGGTGGCGAGACGATAGACATTATTTCCCTGTTCGCACTCCTCGCACTCCAAAACATCAACCAAGAATGTCGCTTCAGATGCCCGAATTTCTCCTTTGGACATATAGTCAACATCAGCAATAATATCTCTAGAGAAATTGAGCTCATCCGTGCTCCTGAGATATACCAAGAGCTGAAATAATCCCTTCTTCTCACGTCTGAATATCACATCATCGGTGAAAAATACTTCTCCATCTGGTCTGCCGAACTTTTTGCAGTACACCTGTGGAAGGCAGAGGCCACCATTGTACTCCGGAAGGAAAGGCAACCCATTCGAGTATTCGTATCGCACCATTCCCGCCTTTCGACTTCCAAGTGATAAATCGTGACGCCATGCCGGAACGAGCTGTATCAGCCAGAGATAGATGTCACGCGCAAATATCTTCAGCGGATTTCTCTCTGTAACAAATTCTCCGTTCTCGATGGTGCTCGCCAGCGACTTCTCAAGTTGCTGCTTCCGTTCAGTATACCAACCTGCCAGAACTGTCTCATGGAACCCAGGTCTTTGGCTTTGGTCTCGACAGAGAAGTGCAAGACGCCAGGATAGCGAGACGGCATCTCGGAATCCTGATGCGACGCCTTGGCCTCCGACTGAAGACGTGTCTGATTAGCTTGGGTTCGAGGTATGATTGCTTATTAGACATGGTACGTACAAGGAGGGAAGACGTGTGCAGCATCGCCACACAAGACCACTCGACCATGAGACCATCGGTTACAGCTTCGAGCTGAGAACCTGAAAGGCCGAGAACGTAGAACTTTGATGCAGTTTTCAGGGAAGGTCACGTCTTCCGCAAGTCTATACCAATTTTAGAAAGGAGAATAAGTAGATCGCGGCCGAAAACCAAACTTACCCATATTTGCTCCCTGTGTGCGTGATATACGGAAAAACAATCCTCTTGATCGCCTGCGGTTTTGACATTTCATCTCCGTCTTCTCCCTTGTGAATGACAAATTCGAATCGCCACAACCGGTCGGAGGGGAGCCCGAAGCGTCCACACACAGATGGCCTTTCGGGATTGCAGATGAACCGAAAGTCGCGGGGAAAGAAGAGATCATAGACTTCCTCGGGCGTATAGCCTAGCTTCCACAAAGCGAAGTCAGGGTGTGTTTGCTCGTTGGGAAGGCTTATTTTCCAGTTAAGCGCTACCCATGTCTCTTCGTAGAATGCTCTGTTATACGTAAGTCAATAGTTCATGATTCACCCCCAGGAGTTGCTACTCACTGGTGCGCCTGCTCCATAATAATCCCCTGGGGTTCAAGGAATTCCTTCCGCGTGAATCCAGTTTTGCCATCTGCGCCAACAAAAAAGCGTGACCAGATGCGATGACTTCTTCCATCTAGGTCCTTGTACTCGCATACAGTACCATTCTCGTCTTCGGAGAGTCCGACGATCTTACAACCAGACCGCAGCTCACAGGATGTGGAAGATGCCATTGCATTCCGCAGGCACCTCTCCAGAGTCGGCTGCTTGTGGCAGATGAAGCCTACATGACCGGTGCCTCCAGTCTATTCATGCATTCATTAGCGGACAGACTTAATAGTCGCTTAGGAGTTAGAAATCCCCTACCGTCCCGTAGTCCATCTCAATAAATCCTTTCTTATCCAGAACAAGCTCTTTTCCTCCAATAAACTTGAATTTATGCATGCCTGCTCAGAGAATGATTAGCTATTGGGTTTATATCAAGCACGGAAGGTAATCCTGCGACTCACAAGTTCCAATCTCGGAATGAACAGATGAATAAAGACCGACGCCCTGGAGCAGTCGAATGCCGTCTTCATCCAGAGCAATACCACGTGGATCTGTCGTAATTTCTGTGCCCTTCTCCAATACAATATTCGGCACGCCCGTCTGCCCTAAATATGCCGAGAGCATGGCTCCCGTCGGGCCACAGCCACAGATCACCACGTCAGTCGTTTCACACTCCAAGTCGGACATAGTGTTGATCACATTCAGGATATTCTGAAAGGCCTCAAAAGCCTCAAGTAGTTTTGTGTCTGTTTACGCTCGGCTCGCGGGAGTGGAACACTAGAGAGCTAGCCTTCCCCAGAAATGCGGAGGTCCCGCAGGCCCCCGCAGGTCCCGCACCCTCCCAAGTCAGAAACACGGTCATTGAAGATACACAGTATTTGTGCCTCGGGTAGCGCCCCCCCCCCCCCCCCCCCCACATGCCGTGGAAATCCGAAATCCCACACTTTATATCCGTGGCCGGGGTATCGTTCGGTCCCGTTGCCCCGCTCGGTCAAGCTCACCCTGTACTGATTGTTGATGCAAGACTCAAAATGACTTGCTTTTCTTCCTTATCACATTCCGTCTCATAATTTTCCATCATAGCTCAAAATGCCTTCTTGGACACACTTGATTCGTTTCATTGCCGTTGAGGACAGCTTGGTCCATATTGGCCAACTCGTTGATACTTCGCGTGATGTAGGACGCGATAGTGTTGACGGTGTTCAAATTGCCGCGTATGTGATCGACGGAACTATTTTCGATGGTCGTGTCACCAAGGAGATTATGCATGTGAAGCAGGTAAGATGATAAACAAATATCCTGTCGCGGACTATGCTAACATGACGCTAGCTTTTGTCGCCGGTCTCGCGGGAAGAGTGCAACTATATCCGATGTTTGGGGTTGAACTATAGTGATCATGCAAAGGTAAATTCTGAATCCAGCTTCCTAATTATCTCGACCACTAAAATCCTCTAGGAAGCAAACATGGCGCTCCCGAAAGCTCCCATTCTCTTCACTAAGCCCCGTACTGCCCTGGTCGGCCCCTATCCCGCGGCCATCAACATCCCGAAGTGCGCACAGGATGGTTCAAGTGACTATGAAGCTGAGCTTTGTTTGATTATTGGGAAGTCTGGTCGTGACATTCCGGAAGAGGAAGCCCTGGACTATGTCCTGGGATACACCGCCTCGAACGATGTGTCCGCCAGAACGATGCAGATGCTCACCACTCAGTGGTCCTTCTCCAAGGGTCTGGATGGAAGTTGTCCGATCGGTAAGTAAAGCAAGTTTGATCAATGGTACCATTTTACTAATATTTACCAGGACCTGTTCTCGTCTCCTCTTCCGTCATCAAGGACCCCCAGACCCTCTCCGTCAAGGCAATCCATAATGGCGCCACCGTCCAGGACGGCCATACTCGTGATATGATCTTCTCTGTTAAGAAGCAGATTTCGTATCTTTCTCAGGGTACTACCCTGGAGGCCGGTACTATGTTCCTTACTGGAACTCCTGCTGGTATTGGGTATTTCCGTGATCCTAGAGTGGTGCTTGAGGACGGTGATGAGATTTCGATTGCAATCGATCAGATTGGAACTCTGGTTAATAAGGTTCGCTATGATACTCGGTAGTCTTCCTTTGTTTTGGTATAGACCAGGTCTTGGCAGGTACTGTGGCTGCAAAGAAAAATATTCTAGAAGAAAATCGATTCGAAGTTTTAGATTCGAACACTGAATTCCATTCCATCAAAGGTCATCATTATTCAACGAGGGACTGTCAAATTGATCTCTTCAATTTGTCCAATTGGTGCTAGTCTTTGAAAGCGAGATTCATGAATTGCATAAATAGCCAAATAGCTAGCCTCGAACAAAGGTGACGCCTCAGTGTTCAGTGTACTTGATTTAGATGTTGGATACATAAGATTAGTTCTTTAAGAATTTAGCACCCGGTGTAAAGGTACCTAGGCGCTAGGGATATCTGGAGTATATCTTGGCCGGTTTACTGATCGGTCATGTATTTTGCGCAGATTAGCTGCACTTTTCTCCACTACTAGCCACGTCTGCAGGCTGTCAATGAAGTCCCTGAATTTGCACGTTGAGAGTAATCTCGACATGTGAGATCAAAATTCAAGCTAATGGCATAAATGGTTTGAAGCTGATTCGGTGATCTATAAGGTGAGAAAATAAACAAGTTGAATTGAAACTTATTGCAAAAACCAAGCAGGAACCTCCGGACCCCAAACAGCCAACGACTCGTCTCCAGCAGGACCATATCCAATCGGCGTCTGGTCATTCACAAGATCACCATCCGCATAGTGCTCAATCATGTTACCGGTAGTATCCCACCAATAATCAAAGATCTGAGAGCCGAGGATATGCCGACCCACACCCCAGACAGACTTGTAATTCTTATCTGCGAGCCACTGATGTCCCAATTTCTGTGTATCGAAGTCATGGACCTCGAAGGAACAATGGTGAACGTGGGTCGTAGTATTTGTACTTATGAAGAAACTGTGGTGGTCGACGTAGTCATTGCCGCGATCGATATGCGCAAAGAGTGCGACATTCTGTTTCTTGCCTTCCCTTTCCACGTAAAGGAAATCAGTAGGCACAATATTGAATATGGTCGTATAGAAAGTGACGAGATCCTCGAATTTCTGCGTGCAAACTCCGAAGTGGCCAAGCTTTTCAACAACATTAATTTAGGAACCAAGTGAATTCCGGCAAACTTGCCTTGTAAACAGCTGCTGGGCCCGGGTTAAATCGTTGGAATTTCCGAATCCGAGGCTTCTCCGCTTCATAGTTGATAGTGAGCTTTTCGGGAAAGGGACCTTTTTCTGCGGGCGTCTGTCCGAACAGCAAATTGACGGGGTATCCCTCGGGATCCTTCAAAGTCACAAGGAAGCCGCCTCCTGGCGCATCTGAAAGCTCTTGGACCTTGGAAGCTGTTGGAAGCTTGGTGGCCCTGTTACCAATGTCAAAACCCTGTCTTTAAATGTGTGTCTCTATCCCGCGTACTTTTCCAGGTCTTCGTAGGTCTCCACGGCAAATGTGACACCAAGATACTCCTTTGGCCCCTTCCGAGCATAGTAAACATACTGATCCTCGCCGTAGCCACGATACCAAATTTGATCCTCTGTTCTCTTGACCACCGTCATGCCAAAATCTGACGACGTGTTAAAAATAAATCAACTACATCAGAAGGAGCTGTAGTATACCTTTCAGAAAAGTCGTGATTTGGTCAAGATCAGGATGCTGATAGCGCATATGCGCAAGCTTCACCAGACGGATCTGTGTATCTTTGTTGATCCCGCATCGCTTCTGCCATTCGGTGATGTTTTCCCTATCGGGGCCGATGGCGACGATGTCCGGCACTGACGCTCCGTGATTTGCGGCTATCATGATATATCTTGATTCAGCGCAATCTGGTGCTCTTTAATAATTTATTCGAGGTAACTAGTTGATTTGAATCTTTGCATCTTTCACTGAAGTTAATGTGTGTTCGTCGTCATTGCTTACATTCCCCGTAGCCCACACAAAGTTGGTCCCACACCCCGCTAATCGACCGTCCCGCAAGACCACTTCCTGTATATCCGGTTCGGCTTTATGGTGAATTTTGTGATTCTTTGATGACCACACAAGGTCAATTGTAGACTTGACTCGAAAATGCGGTCGAAACAAAATCGGAAGCAAAGTCCAGAGAACAAAGTAGTATTTGAAGGATGATGAATCTAATAACGGGGATCTGAATTTTGAAATCACAAAAGTGACCGAAGAAAGACACTACAAAATATGCCAGTAGATTTAAAAGACAAAAAAACACAGAACATCCATCTTCAACGTATCACGCCCACCGATTTCTCCTCACTGAGAGTTGATCAAGACTTATCATTAAGGACTCACTGCTGAGTTCCCTGACTGCAGTTAGTGTCATAAACCAAAGAGGACTACTCTGCACAGAAGAAATCTGTATGCATCCCCAAATAGAAGGAGGTCAAAACATTTTCAAATGTCCAAAATCATTCCTTGAAATGAATTTTCAGGGGCTGTGGCTTGGCAAAAGCATGCAACTCTTCACCAAGTATGGTTTTTTTAGCGCAACTACCAGGGCCCTGGAGAGCGTTTCGTCAAACTCGATGATAATCCCTGGGGCCTTGACCTCGAGCATCATATTGATGGACGGTTTCAGAGGGAAAGCGGCAGTGCCAGCTGGAGCGTAAGCGACCCTGGAATTATGACCCATGAGAGAATTTCCTTTCCTTTTGATAAAGTTTACGGTGCATACCTGATGGCTTCCTTCTGGTTGATAAAATATCACACGACAAGTCTCTGAGTTTCGCCCACGCCCTGGCCATGGTTGAAACCTTCATCAGTTTACACCGTGCGGAAGACCCCAAAGTTCTGACTGGGCCACATGTCTGCGAATATCTTTTCATAGAGCTCGGCAGCTACGAACAAAACGCATTCTTGACACAATGATAATAAGCTAGACAAGCTTGCGACGAGCATAAAATGGTTGGCTGATCATAACTTGTGGTTTTAAATTCTCCAATGGCCTCTGCCATGATTTCAAATTATATATACAGCTGTCCCACTCTAAGCCCTCAAGCCACTGCCGTACTGGCATGCGCCAAGGTACAGCAGTCAATGCAAGTTGCCGGAGTTTGGCCGAAATATTCAATCCCCATCAATTCCACTTTGTTGCTCTGGAGAAGTCGAGACTCACGACACTCTGTTCAAGGCTGGCTTCTCTCGGTCTATCTATAATGACGATTGACCTGATTCGGCAATGGCAAATAGTTGAAGCCGTATAGCATTGATCGGCAAGGTGAGCCGCGACAGAAGACCCTATGGTCGGGGCGCCATCCATGTTAGGTACCGTCAAATTGGAAGCAGAAGTGTAGCCGCGCGAAACTACGTATTTCACTCGGACGGTGGATCAAGCCAAGTATCGTCATGCATTCGCCGATGTGGCTTTGAATGTCCACAGTGATAGATCGGTTGGGGCCGAAGCGGGACCCAAAAATAAACCAGGAGCGGACTCCGTGTCCGACCACCTCACTTCCCCGCCAAATCAAAGCTGTGCCATCAACCGCTAGCCCATCCACACTATTGGAGATTTGCGTCCTGCCAGACTGACTGCTCCGGCCTCCGTTTCATGACATATTTTCCGTTATACTAGGCATGGACGACCGAAGCGGAGTCCGCATGCCCAAAGCTTGTAAACCATGCGCCAAGGCCAAAGTACGATGCGATCCAGATCCTGATAACGGTCCATGCAAGCGGTTAGTACTTAGCTGATGCATCAACATTGAGGTTCCCGATCTAATAGACCCTAGATGCCGCCGTCTGAATAAAGAATGTGGTGGTCAAGCACCTGGGGCTCATCGTCGCCAGAGACCCACTACGAGTAACATGTGAGCTACACCTGAACCGCTTAAGCACAAATCCTTACACTTTTCATAGTGAGATTGCTGCATTAGAGGCAAAGCTAGACCGCATGGTTGCACTGCTAGCCGCTTCGGGTCGAGCTCCCAATGACCCTTCTGATGCAGGCCCCTCGCCCGAGCTGTCCTCACCAACATATCCAGAAGAAGGTGCCACAACACCCAGTGAGCAGGAAGGGTATGTATTCATGGAAGTTTTCCGAACACGGATGGTTCCCCTATTCCCGTTCATCGTGATTCCAGATGATATGACTTCCGAACAACTACGCCAAGAAAAGCCATTCCTCTACCTCAACATCTCGATGGTGGCGTGCCAGGAATCAGTACGACAGCGAGAGATTTCTGGCATCGTCAAGGAGTATGTTGCGGAGCATATTGTCCTGAGGGGTGAACATAGTGTGGATCTCTTACAGGGTCTTCTTGTTCATCTTGCCTGGTTCATCTCTATCTCTCGCCTGCCCCGCTTGGACATTTCTGGACGAGTTGTCGGAAAACAAAACGAAGACAACAGAAAAAAAGCCTCAGGCGTTGCACAATTGGATGCATTTGTGCAATTGGCAAAAGCGCAGGCAATCAGTCTGGGCTTACTTCAAGAGCATAACCTCATGAGAAGCATTGATAAGCCCATTGTCTATATTGGACGTCTTGATCTCGAGACTGATGAGATTCCGGCTCGGACACTTGAGGAACGTCGCGCTTATCTTGGATGCTATTATTTGATTGCAATGTATGTTTCCCCTCTTTTTGCTGTGTTCAGATCAAAAGTTGACCGAAGAAGGTTATCTGCATGTGTTAAAGACATGGAGCCTCTTCGCTTCACCAAATACACTCATGACTGCTGCCAAATTTTGCAAGAAGCCCAGGAATCTCCCACAGATGACTTTGTAGTCCATCTTGTGCGATCGATGCACCTTGCCGATAAGATCGATCGCACCTTCTCAATCCAGGACTATGATTCTCCTGCAATTCTTTCCGCCCCGCTTGGAATGACTTTAAAGTGGCATCAAGCTGAGCTCCAACGTCTCAGGGCCTCTTGCACGTGTAAACCCCCACACTCAAGTACGTTTTCAACTCATCCTTCTACTCTTATATGGACACTGATTCACTTCCGCCCCCAAAATAGCCATTCTGCTCTTCCACTACGACACCCTCGAATTAATTTTATACAAGATCGCCCTCAGCGAAGAACTCTCAGATGCAGAGTACGGTGATTACCCAGTAACACGGCTCGACCTCCTCTTCCGGTGCCTAGAAGCAACCAAATCATTCTTCTTCAACTACTATAGCCTCCCATCTGTTTTTTACCCTTTCTTACCATTCACATCATGGTGCCAATTTGGCCAGGCAATCGTCGCCCTATCCCGCCTTAGCCTCTACAAAAGCGACCGCGGCGAATGGGACCGAACCTACGTTGAAACAACCATCGATTTCAACCAGACTGTCGAGCAATTAGAGCAGAAGCTTGAAGAAGCAGTGCCATTCGGTCTACATAAGGGGAAAGATTTGCAATCCACACAAGTTCGGCCTGAGATTTACGAGAGATTGGAGAATAGACTTCATTTGATGAAAGAGACGCATCGGAAACGGCGGGAGGCGTTGGAGCAGAGTCAGCCAGAGGTTTCTCAGGCACCGCCAGATTTCACATTCATGTTTAATTTGCCTATGAGCTCGGGGACTTTCTTTCCGTATACTGATTTCGGGGAGTTGCCTGATGAGTTCGGGGCGCCAATGTAAATTTGGCGATCAATCTAATCATTTTTATTATTTTTAACCGTTAGTACTGCAGCCAAGATATTTGCCTAAAACCGGGTGGCTATGCAATACTTTGAAGTGTGTCGGGGCCGGTCCTTTGTCCGTTCGTGATGGTCTGACGTCGCGGGGACGGAAATCCGTCTTACCGACATGTGCGAAGCTTTGCCAAGGGCCGCCAGCACATGTACCTCCTATGCTTATTCCAAATGAAATTTATATATGGTGCAACTCTGACCCATTCTGATATTCATTTACCAACAACTTTTTCAAAATTGATTTGAATCAAAATGACATACCAGGCGAATAACGAATCTCGAGGAAAGACCGGAGAGGGAAGACTCCCCGAACGAAAATCATCTTCAGGTATCTCGGTCCTAATTGTCGGCGCTGGTGTTGCCGGTTTGCTCGCTTGTCTAGAATGCTGGCGCCAAGGGCATGATGTCCGAATCGTTGAAAGGAGCACCTTGCGACTCTTGTCTGGTAATTTAAGTCCAAGTTGGTTCTCAAAAATTAGCATCTGACTTCGGCTTTCAGGTGATGGGTTTACCATCGGAGCAAGCGCACTAGGTGCACTCCGTAACTGGCCAGATATGGAAGATGAAGAGGAGCGCATCGCGATGAACATATGGGTATCATGGCACAAGATTACGGGAGAGAAGCTCTCCGGCCCCGGCCCTTTCGTACTTAACCCTGGGAAGATTAATGGTGAAATGATTGAGCCTCCAAAGATTCACAGGCATAGTCGGCCCAAATTTCATAAAATGTTGTCTGAGCAGGCCGAGCGAGCTGGGATGACGATCGAGTACGGCAAGCGGGTGAAGTCTTACTTTGAGAGCGTCGAGACCAACAAGGCTGGTGTTACGCTTGATGATGGGGAAATCATCGAAGCAGACGTGGTTATCGCGGGGGATGGGGTCGGAAGCAAGTCTTCGCAGGTCACGATGGGTCGTGAGGTTCAGGCTCGCTCGACTGGGTTTTCAGTATATCGGGCTGCCTTCCCAGTTGAATTGGCTCTCTCTGATCCAGTCGTGGCCGAAAGATTCCAGATCCTGGACAATGGAATTTCAATCGTGGAGATGTGGATGGGGTTTGTGCTATGCATCCAATCGAGAATCCAGCTGACCATGTTTCAAGAGATGGGGTGCATGCTATGTTTTTGAGAAGTGAAGATGAAATGTCGTGGTTTTTGAACTACCCTGTAGGTTCCATCTCATCTCCCTCAAATTATCCTTCGCTGATAGGAATACCAGGACAGAGAAAATGGAACCGAGTCATGGTCGGCTTTGGTAGACTCTGAAACGGTCCTGGAGACCACAGCGAAGATCCCAGGATGGGCAGACGTCGCGGACAGAGTGATCAAGGTGACACCTAAGGAGCGTCTTCATGATTTCAAATTGATGTGGAGAGAGCCTCAACCTCGTTGGACCTCTCCCAGGGGACGTATTGTTCAGATTGGTGATGCTGCTCATACTTTCCTTCCGTCATCTGGCAATGGTGGTACACAGGGCATGGAAGATGCCATCTCCCTGGCAGCATGTCTGCAAATCGCAGGAAAGGACAATGTGCCCTGGGCGACTCGCGTTCACAACACACTCAGGTATCTTCCCTTCGCCGAGAACTTTGACCGAACTGATTGGACTAATCGTGCCTTTTGCAGATTCGAACGCGTTGCCTGTCTTCAAAAGGTGGGAATTGTCAACCACGAATTGCGAAATCGCTCTTCCAATGCCGACGTGTCACAAACAAAGCCTGTTGGCCTTTTGGGCTCGTGGATCTGGAGCCATGATCCAGAGCGGTATGCGATTGACAACTACGACAGTGTCCTAGCTCATTTGAAGGTTGGGGCTCCGTTCCAGAGTACCAATATCCCACCCGGTCATGTTTACAAACCATGGACTATCGACGAACTCCTGCAAGCTAAAGAAAGTGGAAAAGAGATTGAATTAGATGGGGACTGGGATTGAATAGCCAGATATTTATTGTTTCCTTGGGTATATCATTGCATGTAGAATTAATCACTTCTCTTCAGTATTTTGGTGTAAATGGTCGAACCCGATTGGGGGATAATAGTTGATCTCAAAGGCTTATCAAGGAGCGTACCCGATTACAGGGCAACGGCACCAATGACAGCAGCGACAATTCCCATGACTCCAGCGATGTTCAATGCGGGAATGGCAGCAGCATTTCCGGTCTCGGTGCTTGTCGCGGCAGCAGAGGTGGAGTTTCCGGCCTTGGAGCTGGGCGAGGTAGTCTTGGCCATGGAGGCAGAGTGCGAGGAGGACGGAGCCGCAGTGATCATGGTGTTGCCCGAATGAGCGACGGTGGTTGAGATTTCGGAAGAAGACTCGCCAGATGAGCCAGTAGACGACTCCTCGGCAGATGAAACGACAGTGGTGTGCACCAGGACAGTAGTAGAAGTCTCAGAGACAGTAGTAGTGGAAGCGACCATCTTCTCGGTGGACCCATAGCCGGGCAAGTAGCTAGCCGTCACAGTGGCAGTACCGGTGTACAGAGGGCAGCCAGGCGTGTCAGACTTGGGAGGAGCCATACCACCGCCGCAGTCGACGAAGCTACAGATCTCGCCGCTGCCGGGGACATACCAGATCATGCTGGCTTCGCCCCACTGGTCCCTGGTTGCCGACGAAACGCAGCCGCTGATGTCGGTACGGGCAGTGGCCAGGCCAACGAGGCTAGCAAGGATGGACGCAGTAAAGGCCTTCATGATGATAATTAATGAATGGAATGTTCAGAGAACGAAGGGTACCTGGTTGACAGGGAAATGAGTGACGAAGTTTGAGGTAAAAAAAACCCTTCAGGGTCTGCAGGCGGCTTATATCTCATTTTACGTTTAGGGCGTTGAGGACCGTATCGGTTTTAGTACGAAACTTTGGGAGCACAGATGAATAGACCCTTCTAGTCTCTCACAAGCGAAAATGAGGCAACGGACAGTCCCTGCCAAGGCCCCAGTGGCGTCCAGGGACACCGTTCGATTGGCTTCTATGCAGGCATCGGTCAGCAACTGAATGAATGAGGTTAGTGAGCTTCAGGGTTCCGGGTCTATTGGAAAGGGCTTGAACTTTTTCCTCGTTTGGAAAGGCCCGGCTCTTGATGCCTAAGAATTCGTTGTTGTGTGCCTGAAGGCCAAAGTTTTCGCCCTTCTCACTTGCCGAGTCTCTGACTTGCTATTTTCAGCTTCGGGCGAAGACCAACGCACAATTAATCTGGTGAACGTCTAAGGCTCCAACTCTTTATGAATATTGTCCAACTGAACTAGTATGCAGAGGGACATTTACCGTATTGTTTTCTTTTCTTATAGAGGTAGAAGTCTCAAACACCCGAATAAATGGGTCGGGTAGATCGACCCACGCGCTTAACGTCGATCTCAGCGCCTAAGGGTCTTGGTTTTCTAGGCAATGATCGAAACTGGCTTTCAATAGTCAAATCACATTATTATGCACTACACCCTACTCAAAAACGCATTTCATACAAGCTGGGCACGGGCAATGAAAACCGTCTTCTCAAAGGTCTTTCCTTCCTTGGTAAACACCAGTGGCTCGGACAGCGTCTCATAGTCAAATTTAGCAGTCAACCCAGCATCCTGGAATAGCTTCTGCATATCCTCCTTAGAGAAGCCGTGGTTCTTGACGGTATGAGCGGCCTTCCCGAATGTTTGCTGAATCACTTGCTCATGACTGTGACCGTGATCATGACCATGACCGTGACTGTGATTGTGGCCCCAATTGTCGGTATGAGGAACGAGATCAATGATGAAGCATGCCCCTCCAGCCTTCAATCGCTTTGCCAGCTTTTGCAGAGCAATGTCCGGGTGCTCGAAGTGGTGCAAGGCCAGGCTAACAGTGACGAGGTCGAAATTGTTGAACTCCGATTGAGAGAACCCGATTGGAGCAGACTCTGAAAGAAGGTCTGCCTTGTAACCGATCATCTTTGAGGCCATGTCAACTACCTTGGCGTTATTGTTGTATTCTTCCACCATCTTATCGGAGACATCGATGCCAACAATGTTGTTCAAGAAAGGAGCCAGCGCCTGTGATTTGCGCAAGATCAGCTCATGGTAGAAGACATGATGAAAGATGCAATAGAGATTCTGGGGAGCTTACCATCGAGATAGCTCCTGGTCCGCAGGCGTATTCGAGCATCTTGATCTCTTGCCCCTTGCCTGCTTCCGTGTCGATCCATCGGTCACTGATCCAGGACCGATGCTTCACAGTCTGCTCAGACAACATCTTTAGGCTTTGCGCAAAGCTGTCTTTATAGGTCGTTGCCATCTGACTGGGGCAACATGTCAGACCAAATTATCTTAGTTATGTAAAACTCGTTGCTACTTACTCGAAATATTTCCTGTTTGCCTCTGTAAAGTCCGTCATGCTTGTGATGGTCCAAAATATAAACCGTCTGAAATGGGGTTGATAAGTGTGCAAGTTGTTTCTCGTTTGCAAAGTCAGGAGTGTTGTGCTTGGGTAGAGAACAGGTACGGCGGATCTTGGAAAGTATTTATGTGATGGCTCGGAGACATATCGGATACTTCGAGTGCCTGAGTACGTAAACCCTACAACCACCACCGGGAGTACCCTATGGGCCACGGGGACTTCCAATGCCTGCATATGGTGCCATTTCTCTCCGATGGCGGTTTGTTTTAGTCCGAAGAATATGTTTCCGAGACCGAGGCCGAGTAATGCATCATCGGGATGAGACTGACATCATATTAACATGGCTTCGCGACAAATAAAGCGGAAAAAGCAGAATTTGTCTTCCTTTTCAGACAAAATCAACGGGTATAGAGCATATCAACTTACTTTACCTGCATGTTCAGTCCATTAAGAGTAACTCAAAGCAAAGATGCATGGTCGTGCCTGGGGTGTATACAGCTGCTTCACCGCCCGCGAGCTCCAAACTGCCAAAAAGACATCATCAGCTCCGTCCGCAACTTCCCAATCCCCACGTCTAACGATTCGCTTCTCCAATTTTCCATCCGTTGTCGTTGATACCATCTCCTTCCACCTGCAGTCTCTTCTACCCATCCATCGAATCACACCTCGCTCTCCGCCATGGAGTCCAAGATCCCCGATTTCCTGGCCGAGCAGCAGGCGCAGGGCACCCCCGAGACTCAGACCTACCTCCTCACCTTTGAAGATTTCTGGGAGCGCAAGCTATGGCATCAGCTTACAGACTCACTTGTTGAGTTCTTCCGCATGCCGGAGAGCGCTCCGCAGCGGTTAGCCTTCTTCAAGACCTTCGTCCTCAGCTTCGCCGACCGCATCAACCAGCTCAAGTTTGTGTCCCTGGGGTTGATGGCATCGACAGAATGTGGAGGTAAGTTCAGATCAAGGCAATGCTTCGTTGCTACCTTTTAATTATTTGTCGTGGCTCTTGATCCGGCTTGCTAACACGTCCACGGCAGATGACAAGGAAGCACTAGCTTTCCTCACATCCCTCGCCGATAAGGTTGACAAGCCCGAATCACAAGATGCGTACGTCTACGCACTCGCCGACGTTGCCAACGTCAAGCTGCGGCTACAAGATCTAGATGGAGCACAGAAGGACCTGGCGGCTTGCCAACGGGTGCTGGACTCGTTCGACTCCGTAGAGACAGTTGTGCATGCATCATTCTACAAGGTTAACGCCGACTACTACCACGTACGTATCAATCCACCTTGCAACAAACTCAAGCGTGTATCAGCGAGCACGTGCAAGACCACCAAGCAACATAACTGACATCGTCCAGGCTAAGCAAGAATTCGCCTCTTTCTACAAAAACGCCCTCCTGTACCTGGCCTGCATCAACCTCGAGGATCTCCAAGAAAGCGAACGCGCCGAGCGCGCCTACAACCTCAGCGTCGCCGCGCTGATCTCCGATTCCATCTACAACTTCGGCGAGCTCCTCCTCCACCCTATCTTGGATTCCTTGACCGAGACACCGCACAACTGGCTCCGCGAGCTCCTCTTCGCCTTCAACCGCGGCGACCTGACCGCTTATGACGTCCTTGCCGGCAACATCAGCAAGAACAAGCTCCTCGAATCCCACAAGGTCTTCCTTTACCAGAAGATCTCCCTGTCCGCGCTGACGGAGATGGTCTTCCGTCGCCCGCCACACGACCGCTCCCTCGCTTTCAGCGCTATTGCCTCCGAGACGAAGGTGCAGCCGGATGAGATTGAGCACCTGGTTATGAAGGCTTTGTCGCTTGGTTTGCTGCGTGGGTCGATTGATCAGGTTGCGGGCGTAGCGCAGATCCACTGGGTTCAGCCTAAGGTTTTGGATATGAAGCAGATTGATGGCATGCGGAACCGTTTGAAGGACTGGGACGCGGGCGTGAACCAGCTCGGTCACTGGATCGAGGGTGCTGGTAAGGATGTCTGGGCTGCATAGAGGAAGTTTTGATTCTGCCACCTTTATCTATAATGAATGAATAGGGTAGTTCTTCTGGCATTTATGAGTGCTTGCTTTTCATTTATATGTGTAGACTGGCCAGTACTCTAGTAGTATAAGGTGCTAGGCTGTGTACAAAATAGGTCTTAGAACATGGATGATCCCAAGAGAACGCAGCCGATCAGCCAGGCGGGCCACCACACACACCACACAACCACCTGCGTCCACATGCCCCACACATCCCAGCCGAACGCGGCCTGGGTCATTACCGATTCTACGGACACGCCAGTGTACCAGCAAACCCCCAAGAGGACGATGGGTGGAGAGAGCAGGTTCAAGAGCAAGAGTCCAACAGTAGAGACGGCAAAACGCACAGGCACCGATGGGCCTTGGACGCGAACGATGAAGCTAAGAGGTGCGCAAAGGAGACCAATCATGAAGGAAAGGGAGAAGTTGAGGGTCGCCAGGGTTGAAAGCGATAATCCCAGCAGGAGAAGTGCGAAGGACTTGATCAGGAGGTATTGTTGTGGGACGATTGGCGCTGATAGACCCAGGCCGCTGGAAAGCAAAGCCGCGAGGAGCAATGGAAGAACGATATCCACGACGACAAAGATGTAGATAGCAGTCGTGAAGTACTATGAAGGTGGTTAGCAAACGGTTGTATTGGCGTTTATCGATTATGAGCCCACCTGATAGGAAAGGTTATTGAACATCCAAAGCGGAACAAGACCCAGCAGATGGAGACCGCTGACAAGTGTAAGCGGCATAGCCATGAGACGCTCTGCAACGGGGGTTCCCTTGATCTTCTCCTCCGTCATAGCCTGGCCCTTCGATTCAAAAGACTTCTCGCTTTTAGCCTTCTCGGCCGGGGCGCCGGTCTTCGAGTCCGGGTAATAGCCCGTCCGCATCCACAACGCAATCGCCATGATCGTGAAGTTGCCTGCGATCAGCATCGCACTGGGCAGGTAGGTTCCAATGCTAACAAAGCGGTTCGTTTGCATCAAGAGATAGAAAAAGAAACTCTGGTGCAGATGCTCGAGCAAGTTGTTCAGACTGCGGCACATACTCTCAATAGTTCGGCCGAGTGCCATCTCGTCTTCCCATCCCTCGCCCTTAGGCTGCAGAGTAATAGCGTCAATATGGTAAGGCATAAAGCTGCTGTGGGCACCAGTGGCATATCCAAGACCTTGCTTTGTCATACCGCGCAGGATAGTCTTGAGACGTGCTTGGTAGCTGTCATCATGCTCCCACATTTCTTGCAGGTTGGTTCCCATGCCCATCTGACCGCCTGCGATGGCGACGGCCGTGTTGATCAGGTCGAGGTTTGGCAATTGGCCGTTGACACCATCATATACAACGTGAAGCGACCTAAAGTTGTGCTCGAAGGGGAATTCGACGACCAGAGCGCCTTGCAATGCTCCACTCTTCAATGGGAGGGGTTGAACGGACGCGGGTTGTAGATCATGGTAAGCGTCGATCCATGCCTGGGTGCCTGTCTTGCTGTCGGGTGTGAAAAGAAAGATGATATCCTTGGACCAAAGTGACCATCCTAGAAACGAGTCTTAGTTTAAAGTCTAGCAATGGAGCCGGAGCTGGGGCTCACGCTTGAAGTATCTGGCCAGTGTTAGAGCCAGTGTAACACCCTTCAGGTTCAACTCATCATCTGCGGTCTTCCAGGCCGCGACAAGCACAATTGCCTCGGTGGCATCGCCCCGTGGCGCGTGGATAATACCATAGATGTTCTCACCCTGGTGTGTGATGCCTGCCGAGGTATACTCGTATTTCTGTGTCGCGACTTTCAACCCGGCCGCTTGCAAGATCGACTGTACTTTTTTGTGTGCCCTACTCGAATGTCAGCGCATTGCTCTCCTCAAAGAGTCAACTGTGCGATTCAGCGTACGCTGGTGTCACGGCCAGATCTCGCGAGACTCCTTCCTCGCGCCCCTCTTCTAGCAGCACTTCTAGCTCCTTCTTGTAACCCCGAAAGATGTTTTGCTCACTGCCAGTGAAATAGGCATGTACTTGACCGGGGAGGAGCGCATTTTCGGAAATGTAGGTGTTTCGAGAGTAATCGTTCAAGGGGAGGAGCAGGAGCCAGACGACGCCGACAACGATACAAATGAGGGACAGGATATTCGGAAGGCGAACGAAAAGAACGTCGGGTTTATTCCGCAGATTGCGGATCGCGGCTGCCATTTCCTGACTGTCAGTAGTTTGTCCCTGACTCCAGGTGTCGTTTGGGGAGGGGGGGAAGAAATGTTTGAAGCAGATGTGCGTTACATCTGGACACTTACATTTCAACGCCATTTCATGAGGAGCATCGGAGACTTCCTCTCCAGTACGCAACGGCAAGCCCGTCGATTGTAACAATCACTTGGACGGTGTCGCGGAGGCCAGCTTGGAGTTGACCCCGGAGCTCGGAGGTGTTTACGGGGAATTTACGCCCGGCGGAACAGACCAAATACGCAGAATTATAGTATGCAGACGCTATGCTATGATCCAATGCCCCCCAACCTTGTACCTCCCACGTAATAAAAAGGATTATGGCAAAATATACATAGAATATTGAAGCAATGGTGATGTGGTCAATGGAATCACGGGCCCAGCCTTTGTGCAGTGCTCATATAGCTCATAGGTGTCCCGTTCGCGTTGGCAGCCGCATTTGAAGTGGGCAGCACTCCATACCGTCCGAAGGTCTTCTGGTCCACCGAAACGTAGTGAGGCAGGCGACCCAGAAGGTTGAGTTTGCCCTCGATCCAGCGAAGGACCTTCTCCGGAGGCACGAAAATCTTGAGGTAGCCAAGTCCGACTGCAAACATTAGTAACCAGGAGTGATTGACGACTTCTGGAAACTTACAGATATAACCCACGGCAATGGCGCACAAATGGCCCAGGAAGCTCACTTTAGAAACAAGAATCGAAAGAACAACGCAGGCAAACAAGGGCGAGGTCCAGGTGGGAATCTTGTAAGGGCCGATGCTAGAGTTCGTTAGCAATGTTCTAGACTAAGAGCTGATTTTGAGCATACCTGAAGTGAGGGTTTGACTTGTAAGTCCGGATAGCCTCTGAGCCCAGAAGCAAAAAGACCCAAACGCTGTAGGTCCCGTCAGCTCTGCTCCATGTCATCATTCACCAAACAATAAGAACTCACCTTGCGCCAACCACGGGTGTGTTCCTGTGCAAGATGGCCTTCTCAAATAGGAGGTAAAGACCGGCCGGGAGAGTGGAAAGCGCTGTGCAAGGTCATGTTAGCCAGACCGTACTCTCAATTCCAGAAAATATACATAGGCCAGCATGTTCAATCCCGGAGGTTGTATCAGAGGATTACTTACGTCCGACGAACAGCGCGATAGATGTAAGGGTACCGTGTTCCGCCTCGAAGCGCTCCAAGAGAGGAGTCAATGCCAGGGCATTCAGTGCGGCGTGGAAGAATCCGGTGTGAATGAAAGGGAAAGTGTTCAGTCGGTACACTAGACCTCAATGGTTAGAACATTTATACTCATCGGACTCGCCACCGGGGGTCACAAACTAGTTCCGAAGTTAATCAGGTCCGGGGTGAGGGATCCCCATTCCACCACGCTCCACATCGTCTGGAATTCGAGCAACCAGAAAGCGAGAATCACCAAAAGTACCAGTCGCGTAAACAGCGGTAGTCGCACAAGATATGACCGAACCCGGGAAGGGTTGAAGGGCAGTGGTGGTAGCGCAGCCGGGGTAGCCATCTTGATGGCGGAGAGTCTTATCGACGAAACGTCGTGATAACACAGAGAGTTGACAAGGTACTCGACACCGATCAGGTTTGAAAAAGGGAGCGACGACTGCGGAAGGATGCTCACGTTAGTCTTGTCTGTGACTTGAGGATTCTGGGGACCCGATAGGGTTGTCAGGCCTTGCCAGGGATAAACCGCGCACGCGATCGGCTCGCCAGGGAAAGACGCCACAGGAATAGAGGAATGGTGTGCACCTACGTAGACCAGTAGTCTATATTGAGAGCAAGTAACCCTAGCAAATGGCAGCAATGCGGCCCAGAGTCAGTGGATAGGGTCGTGAAGGAAGAATGGTAAAGTCAACTCTTGAGGGAAGCGTGGCCGCGGTGATCCCCGCTATGCCTTTTTGGGATAGGGGCCCACACCTTTGGCCGAACTATGCATAACGTTAGTCACTGCTCTTTGCGCTCGAGTTCCGGTCTGCGGTACATTATCCGTCAGACAAAATGAGAAAAAACGTGTTGCTATATATTCGAAAATTTGTTTTTGAGATTTTGTAAAATACGGGTGTCGACGTCACGCGAGATTCGTCCGCTGCGTACATGTGTATAGAACTCTCAGAGTATGTAAACCTAGGTACTCGAGATTACATTCGGGACATGTTGGCAATAGTATTGGTGAGTGACATGTCCACTACAACCTACTGCGGGCCGGCTTTCTTCGGAGAGCTATGAAGATGTTCAAATGTTGTTTGCTGGAATGCTGTATTCAATAACCTTGAAACCCGTACCCTGGTGATGCATTCGATTTTGCTTGAGGTTAGCGCTATTACTATGCCTGCTATGAGGATTTTGGAATCTCTAGGCCACCCCTCCCCAGTTTGATGTAGCAAGCCGAACAAGATCTCGAATAAACACTTACCTGTCACATCTCTCCAATCAGCACGCGTCATTGGCAAGATGACCTAAGCGCCCCCCTTTGCTAGCAAATCAGCGACGTGAAACGCGGCGCTTCATAACGACCATCAAACATGTCAAACACCATCTTCTGCTGCTACCTCGAGAAACCTCCCTTAGCACAATTGTCTGATCTGGCATAACTTGAGATTTGAATCCGCATATGTGTACCCATCATTGTGTTTGTCACCTAAGCATCGAGGGTCAGTATGAGCTCCTACCAGAGTAATCATGTCGAACCCCTCGATATCAAAAAGTGGGTGCGGGACTTGGACTTTGTCACTCGCAGAGAGAACCATGGGCCTTTTAGCCTCGATGATTCGAGGAAACATGTGCTTTCTAGCATAGAGATCATGCAAAACGTCAAGTCCATCCTTGAACGAAGAGAAAGCCTGAACCGCCATCAAACCACAGCCCCGTTTGACCTTCACGCCAGCACTTTGAACACGATGATCAGTTCAACGCTTAACAGCAGCGGCCCGCAACTTGCCGATCCGGGAAATACTGCAAAGGTTTCTCCATCCACCCCAACTTGGTACCACGCTATCATAGCAGCCCAGGATGGCGATTTGGAGCGCGCGCAAGATGGAAAGTATCGTGGTCGTGTCAGAGGCCAAGCGGTTGAACTGTCCGACACGGAGAGCCAGCCTATTCTTCAGTTCATCCATGAAACGTTGCCTCGAGATCAAGATGTACAGAAGGAGGTAGATGCTCAAGCGGCCATGCTTGACGATTTAACGCATTATGTCAAAGCTTTTGTGGAAGGTGTGCGACCCCACTCCATTGTTTGGGCCTCTACTCACAATACCAGCTCTCAGAGAAGCCAACCTCCTCCGGTCTGCATTGCTTGAAAATAGAGATCTCCTTTTAAGCTACCTCCAAAAAGATGCCGAATTGCCGGTGCCAAGGAGATCTGAGCCTTTGAGTCGACACAGAGAAATGTCCCCCAAAATTGGACCTTCAAAAACCAGGGTGATACATGATGGTGTCCGAATGGATGTGCATGGCCAAGATTCATCTGGCACCACAGAAGAGATCTCGAAGCGGAGCAGGTTGTCTACCCCAGTCTCGAAAGCAGGCAATCGGATCGGATTAAGCCAAAAAGAAGGGCTTCACCGAATCGCTTTCTTGGAATCTATGGTACAAACAGCGGTGACCTGGGACGATATTCCCCCTTTGTATAAGGAGGAGTTTGGGATATGGCGCTCGGCCGCTAGTCTCAGAAATGCCTACAATCAAAGGAGAGGCAGGAGCAAGAAGTCTGCGGAGACCTATGCTCCGTCTCAATCTGCACCTCAGACGCCGACTGAACGTGCTGACAATGATGAGGGCAGGCGTTCGCAGCGGGACAGGTCACCCACTCCAATGTCGACGCGATTAAAAAGAATTCCTGCATCTGAACAAGAGATTCGCTATAGATATCCATTCATAAACTCTCAACTAGAGAAAGGGGCGACGTGGGACGAAATTCCTGCCTTGTATAGAGAGGAGTTTGGAATATGGCGCACGGTTCTCGCTCTTCGGCGTGAATATTCTCTTGACGGCAAAAGGCGCGATGACATACGGAGCTCCTCGGTTATGGACTTTGCTCCAAACCGTCGAGCTAACAATGTCGCAGGCAATGGCTCAAAGCGGCATAGTTCCCCTACCCCAGTTTCCGAGCGAAAACACACAATCATTACAGCCGAACAAGAAAAGCTCCACAGGAATCATTTCTCGTTGTCTCAGCGCTTGAAGAAGCGGAAACGATCGCCTAGCCCAGCTCCTGCGACCTACAATGAGGTTCTTCCGACCGAACAAGAGGTGCTTCACAGATCTTCTTTCTTAGAGTCTCATCGCCAGGCAGGGTTGAGTTGGAACAAAATAGCCGAGTTATACTGTGAGGACTTTGGAATATCGCGCCCCTGCAGAGCTCTCATGAATTGGTATCACAGTCATAGGAGGAGCAAGCACAAGGGCGAGATAGATTCCTCGGTTCAGGAATCCGCGTCTGCCCTGTTGCCTGGCTCTGACAGCGAAGATGATCAACCTTTGATTCGGAGGTGTACTCCAATCCGGTTGGCCAACTACAAAAGGTCTAAAAGCGGTTGCGAGAAGGGCACGGGCTCGAACGCTTCCTCTCCACGCCTCGTCTCAGTCTCGCGAGGTTCCACCTCGGAGGCATCGTCACCTTCCTTATATACTCCGCCCCCTTCTACATTACCCCAGACTAATGATCCTGCATCACTTGTGGCAAGTCATGCCGGCCAGATTCAACCGAGTCTAGTGGCTCGAACAACAAATGAACCTGTGTATAGAGAATCCACACCTATGACAGCTCGGGCCGACGAGCCTGAAACAAGCTCTACAGTGTCGGAGCAATCCCAACCTGGGACAAACTCCACTGGTCAGCGTACACTAAGCGCTGCAACCTCGACTCATATGACACTGTCCGGGTCATCTCAAAATATCGCAAACCCCACGAATCGGCAATCACAAAGCACCGCAGCTCCCATTCCCAGGATTATGCCTGAGCCCCAGCCTTCCCTCGCAACCCACATTGGCCAATTTAAACCTAATCCTGCAGCTTTGGATGCCGATGATGTAAAGCCCCCAGGTGGTGTTTCTGCTTTCAATGGCCTACCATGCATTGATGAAACAACCAGTTCACGAGGGTCTTGTGACGACCCTATCGATTTAGATTAGGCGACAACGTGGTTCATTTATGAGAAGATGTGGATAGTTCTCCCTTTTTGCTCGGCGCCTGGCGCGATCAGATCTTGTACATATCTATTGTTGCTCTGTGTATGTAATGCCGCGTATGGCAAGAGCTTGTAAAGATTGATGTATTACAACATTTACCGACGTTTGTAGAATATAAATTGTGGAGCCTCAACTGCATTCGCAGGTGACGACACTAAAGCGCAAAGCAAAACTGAAATGAACACACAAAAACATAACATTAGTACAGTCCGTATTCCACCGTCCGCCGCTTTCGGTGTCTGCTGGGTTGGTTCGTCTAAATCGGCTATTGCAAGGCTGCCTCCTGACTATCTATCAATCCCACAACATGCAATTGATCAGAATCTGACCGGTGGGGGCGATGTTGCCCTGGGTCAGCATGAAGAGGGCCAAACACTCCCTCGGTCCCTTGGGGTTGGATTGGAAAAAGCTGCAATTTTATGGTAAGCGGAGCTCTGTATATCCATGTGTCGTCACAAGTGATCGAAAGAGTACATACCGGAATGCCTTCTTTCGTCCTACGACGTCTCTCCCGCCCTCTATACCTTTTCAGTCTATCCGATGGGTGGCTGGTTCCAAACTCCCTATTATACTCTTCCGTAATGCGCCCCCATCCTATGTTTTTCTGCACTCGGCTTTCTAGAAACGGATAGAAGTATCGTTTTTCTTTCTCCGACTTGTTTGGCCCTCTTCCTTTCTGAGATTTGCGAGGTCTTTTTTTCCCTGAAGATGCCGGTGGAGTATCTTCTGTCTCTGATGAGTCGCTAGGGCCTTCGAAGAAATCCAAATCAATCACCTGGGAGTTATCGTAGTTTTGTCCTGCTTTCAGCCTTTTCGCATTCCGAGTGCCGAAGCTTGTTTCGCTTCCTACTTCTGTGTTTCCTCCTACTTCTCTCAATGGCATTGCAGAGGAAGTGCCTGCTGTAGAGTTTCTTTGAATTGCATCCATGGTGGGCACTTCCGCTTCAACAGAGACCCTGGTAGGTTCTTCGTGCGTATTTGATTGAGTAAACTCATCCAGAGTAGTGCTATCAGCTTCTTCGGGAAGCTTATGGTCAATGTCACCCCTTAAGTCAAACACGCAAGAGTTCACAGGGGAAACTTCGCGGTCTAGCATGTATGATTCATTTGATGTCACCTCAAACCCGGAAGGCATCGCGGATTGGGAAAGGATCGCAGATTCAGAAGGCATCGCGGTTTCGGGAGGCATCGTGTTGTCAGGAAGCAACGCAGATTCAGAAGGCCCCACAGATTGGGAAAGGATTGCAGATTCAGAAGGCATCGTGGCTTGGGGAGGCGTCGTGGATTCAGGAAGCACTGTGGATTCAGGAAGAACCCGGGATTCGGGAGGTGCAGATAGATCAGCTTGATATTTGCATATATCGGAATCGCGCTCTTCGAGCTTAGAAATGAGTTGGTGCCCGGAGTCGACCACTGCAAAACCAGTAAATCATTGATATGTTAGGCCCTTCTAGATAGTTGAACAACTTACATTTTTGCATTTCTTCTGTTAACAACTTCGCATGTCTCAAAACGAGTTCTATGCTCTGTCGTTCTCGACGTAGATCTTGCTCATCCGGCTCTAGAAATACTTGAGGCAAATTGAG
Organism: Penicillium corylophilum; assembly: GCA_018410145.1. Classification (NCBI taxonomy): domain Eukaryota; kingdom Fungi; phylum Ascomycota; class Eurotiomycetes; order Eurotiales; family Aspergillaceae; genus Penicillium; species Penicillium corylophilum. The sequence goes on from JAGUQL010000009.1 coordinate 987,863, forward strand.
GATAAAGTCGCGCTCCTTTTCAGACACTTGTAGCACATGCCCATGAGACACATAATGGTAAGACTCATTGTCTGGAACATATTGAAAATGCTCCTTCTTAGCATCTCGAACCATCAAAACCAAGCGTGGTGGTTCATGCCTTGAATCTTCAGATCTCTGAGGCTCTGCCACAACAGGGTATCGGTCATTCAGGGCTCTTCTGATTTTGAGTTCGAGACTGCTAGCCCATGTGCCAGAAAGGATATTCGAACTGTGACGTGCATACGTTTGCCCCTCGTCGAATATCCCGTGGTATTTCTCGAAAGTCTTTGGAATCGACGTAGGTCCATAAACACGATCCTCTGAGCGGCTCACGAAATCTAGATCGCGGACCCGCTTTTTGTATTCAGGAACCCGAGATCGATCACTTTCTCCTGCCATTTTTGTGGCACATGGGGTACAGTGACAGTGAACGTACTCAACACCCTAGGCTCAGCAAAACCAGTCGAGTATAAGGGATGAGCTTCAGGATGGAAAAACTCAGGTGATTTTGCGTATATGGGAGATAGGAAGCAAAAGATTGGGCTTCCAGAAAGCCAAAGAAAATTTCTGTTCGCAGATGTGCCACATGATCAGCCCTGAGGCGTACTTGGGGGCCAAAATGAGTTGAAATGAGCACTGCCCGTTCAAAAGTACGAATTAGCCGCCCGTCGACAAAAGGAGATGTGATTCATGGTTGCCTTATCTTTCACGTAGTAACAAAACATCTCTTATGTACATTCTCAAAACATGTCTCTGAAATCATTTTCTGTGGTCCGTAACAAGATCCTATATAGTTTAAAAATGAGATTGTAATACTTAGCGGACCCCACGCCTTTCGCCCAGAATCATATTAAAGTAAATATCATTTACATATAATAATCAGCATACAGTAAAGTTCAAAATCAGTATTACCTCGATGCTCTCCCACGTTGTTTATCTGCACCCCACTCTAAGCACACTCTCCACTCTACCTCTGATGAGTCATAGCTTATTACAGTAATTACAGCGTCTTGCATGAGCTTTGCTTTAGTGTACCAACCGATCACCTTGTTTACAACAATATTCGAAATCATATTTATCTTTGCCTTTTCCCACACTACTGCGTATTTACTAGTGGCCCACCCAGAGCACCCAATGGAAATTAGACGATGCTTTTGCTCACCACATATTTGAAACCACCGCCATCCGCGTGGGGATATCTATAGCCTGAGATAATCCTCTTACCCCTGATTTATCATGTACTGTATGACTCATTACAAAATGGTATAAAATCCGCCGAAATACCCTAATGTGCTTGAAGCTACTGTGCCTATAATTGCCCGCCCTTTGAAGTCTTTATCTGCACACTCGACCCAGCGGACATCAACACCATGACACCAAAATGGCAATCTATACGTCTCCTCCACGGAGTCCGAGCCATAGTTGGCGGTCAAGGTCCCCCTGTGATTCTCATTCCAGGCTGGCCACAAACAGCAGAGGCGTTTAGCGATATCTTCGAGCCCCTTTCAAAACATTATCAGTTTTTCGCTCTCGACCCTCCGGGCTTGGGTGACTCGCTTCCTCCCCTCAATGGCTATGATACTGCGAACGTGAGCAAAGTCATGGCCGAAGCTATTCACGATACCTTGAAAGAAAAACCGTACCATCTAGTTGGCCACGATGTGGGTGGATGGATTGCTTATCCATGGGCCGCTCAATTTCAATCGAAAATCAAATCGCTCAGTATACTAGACGCGTCAGTGCCGGGCTTCATGCCCCAGCTTCAGTTTCCGTTGCCTCATTCGACCAACATGCGTCTTTGGCAATTCTCGTTCAACGCGCTCCCTGAGTTACCTGAGATTTTGACGAGCGGTCGTGAGCGGGAGTTACTGACGTGGTTCTTTAATTTGAAGACGGTCCATGCGGATGGTTTACCGAAAGATCAATTCGAACGCTATATCCAAGCCTATTCAAGACCAGGAGCGATGAGTCGGGGGTTCGAGTATTATCGAGCTTTTGAAACAAGTTCGAAACAGAATCTGGAATATGCGGAAACACCACTCGATATCCCTGTCTTGGCTTTGGGTGGGGCCAGCTCCGTCGGTTCGGATATGATTCGCTTGGTCCAGAACTTCGCGACTACAGTTTCTGGGGGCGCTATTGATGATTGTGGGCACTTTCTCCCCGAAGAGCAACCATCTGCTGTCGCGCACAAACTGCTGGAGTTTTTGGGGGCAAACGAAACGGACAGAAATTCCTTGGACGCACCTTCCAACATATGATGATATCCCAGATTTCACCGGCCGGCATTTGCTCTAGACAGTCAAAGATCATGCAGTGGTTATACAAAAGCTATCTCAATGCCATATCTTTTTCGGCGCCGAGGAGAAGTCAAATAGTGCTAGCTATGAAAGCCACAGCGCACCTTGAATATTATTTGGGGGCCACGCAAGGTGAACAAGATGGTGAAATTGATTTGGTTAACTTTGATCCCCCCCTGCGAATATTCTATAGTATATCGTCAATAGACAGTTGTAAATACTGTATACTATTATGACTCATCGAAGGTACATTCGTAGATACAAGTTGTACGGGAACATGCCTTAATCAGGGAGGAAGCTCGGTCGTCCAAGGGCTCTCTGCGGGTAGGAGCCTTGCTAGAACGTAGCACGCCAGTCCGCGGAGAAAACTGGACTCGCAAACCCGCAAGCATTTCTGATGAATCTCTCTACAGGCATTCACGCCGCGTTCAAAGGATTCATGCTATGATTGAGAGCTTTAAAACCATCAAGACCGTCATTAGGACTCCTTGTCTTTTCGTGGAGGAAAGTAGGTTGAGCAATATTGGGATGAGCGATAAATGAGGCTCTCTTTGCTAGCAATTGAGTTTGACTCATGCTTCAAGTACCCACATGTGCAGCAACTGTTTTTGTCGATTGACTTTGTGTACTGGCTCTCTGTTTCTTGAATGTAATACGAAGTTTTCAATACATTCATAGGTATACGTTCGGGTTGCTCACACGCACGTGATAATCTCAGACCAGGCTTTAGCTTGAAACACTGAGCACAAGGCCGAGATTCCATAGTTTGAAAAGCAATATTAAGACGTGATATTCGAGAATTAAATCAGCAGGCAAAATGGGGCGCAAAATGCGCTCAAGTTCAGAACACTAGTTCTATCATCGGGCAAACAGGAAAGGAATCTTTGCAAGCCGCCTTTGGCCGGAAGCCCTGAAAACAAATATCACTGACATTTTGCGAGGGCGAAACCATTAGCCTGCACAAGATCTGGAAATGCTTATTTCAACTTTTATGCGACTAATAGATGTTGCCGTCCACTGGTATTCCTCCTCATTGTTCTTGTCGACGATATCGTGTTAAGTTCTAATGTTCTTTCCGGGCTGTTCATTCTGCTTGTCGCGGCTGAACTTGGGGTTATGGAGCTGTCAGCGTCGCTAGCGACGAGTCTCGGACTCTCGTTTTCTGTGGCCCTTGTTGGCCGTTGGAGTAGAGCCTGAAACAGCTTTTGGGACGGTATTAGCGGTTGAACCCTCTCGTGTGAACGGTTCTGTCTCCGAAGAGACCGCTGTCGCACCCACGCTCAACTTAGGGTTGAGACTAAGGCGATCCCAGACGGCTCGCACCGATTCCACGCTGCGGTGAGTTCCGAGCTCAACGTTGTATCGATCAGTGATAGATGTCCAGGAACTACCCTCCTTCAACAACGAATCAATTAACGAAAACCCATGTTGCTTTTCAACAGGTCTCAGACGAGTCCGCACACCCATCGAGAATGAGTAGTTCGTGGCAATTCGTCGGCGCTTGGGAGAGGGAGGCGAACCAAAGATGAGGGGTTTTGTAGCGGTCTCTTTGTTGTCATCGCTCTCATGGTCGTCGCCATCGCTGCCATTGTTTTCTGTGGAGTTTCCAGGGGGCTCCCAGGCATTGTCTCCGGGTATGGGCAATAGATTTGATTCGCTTGCGTCGGTGGGATTGTTTTGTTTCTTGACACGAGAACGTCTACGAGGAGCCTCAGAAACGGAATCGTCCAAATCTTCAGCGGAACCATCAGCAAAACTCTCTCTTCCTGGTAGAACGCATTCAACATCACTTCGGTTATTATATTCGATGTCACCCCGATCGTCAAACTCAATAGAATTGACTGAGCCGACTGAATCGGCATGGGAGGGCTCACGTTTCTGAATCGGTGGATCCGGCGGAGCCTCATGACTCTCGCCAGGAAGACCGAAGACTGTCCCGAAATAGACCTTGCTCCAATCTTTGATCGCATGTCTGTATACTGCAAGGTTATGGCCACGCTCTTTCAACTTGATCAGATAGCGGTCGAGTTGAGTACCAACTATCGACATTAGTATCCGTGTGAGCAGTTACAACATCGGCCGGGAGAGGGCTTACCTTCGGTATGCTCTGCTTTGAACTTACAAGCTTTGCCATGCTCCATGCTTAGAATGTTTCTTTCCTTATCGACATCATCAGGATGCGGCCAGGGAGGCCAAGGATACAAGAAGGCTTTGAGGATGATCATAGTCGCATAGTCACGCATATCCATGATGATGGAGTGCTCCTTTCTGAACAGGAAGTAATACGTGCCATCGGCGCGTGAACAGATATCTTCTTGCTTGGCCTCTCGAATAACATCGGCCCAGTTGAGCGAGACTGCGGTACTCGGCTCTTTACCGGGCTCAGGCTGGACCGCCGGACCATCCTTGTTCATGACGTTTCTCAGCCGCTGCTCCAGCGCACTGGCAAACAGATCGTAAGGGTTGCGGAACTGGTATCTCGCAAGACTTTCTCCGGCTTCCAAGAGAGCCAATTTGTGCATGAAGGGCCGCAGAGCCAATTCCATGTACCCCTGGGATGGATCGGGGTCCTTCATGTTGAATTTTTTTCGACATGTTGCGAAGTTCAGATCACTTACAGGCTGGTGAGCGGTCCGAAATCGCGAGTAGACGTCTTCCAAATCCTCCATAACGGAAATCCAGGTGCTTCCTACGTGCGTTGTGGCAAAAAGTAGGTGGAATAAGGAAAGATGTTGTCAAGGAGTGGATCAGGGAAGAAGGAAAGAGAGAAAGAAATAGAGAAAGAAAGACAGACCAAAAAAAAGCTGAGGCGAGGATAAACAACGAGGCAACACGCAGAGGAGCCTTCCCTTTCTCTGTTTACTCAAACAACCGATAAAGTTTGGTCCAAGCAGATAAGCAAAGAAGGCAAGAGCTACCCAAGGATACAGCAGCAACTTTTCTTTGTCCCAGGAACGGAGATAAACCTTACAATGGACAAAGAAAGAGAAGACTGCGCATTTCTACATGGGCCTTCTCGGGATTAACATCTAGGGAGTCTGAAACTCGAAATATTTTACTGTCAAATTGTTGTGTGTCTTGAATAAGGTTATTTAGGCTTATCGACGCCACACTGAAGCAAGATATGGTTGACAGACACTGATTCAAGTCCCACAATCGGCAAGACAGCGTCTACGCTGACTCCTCCGGAACCGGCAAATCCGGCTGGGCTGGGGTACCTGAACATACATAGTGTATATAGCGCACGGGACCAGCCGGTCGCCTAGCGTCCCCCTGGTCCCAGCTAAATGATTTTATGCGCATTATTATCCCCGTGCACATGGCGCCGGTGCCATCCGTGGCTGGCGCTGATCGCACGTGAAGGACGTGGTCCCACCCTCGCCCGTTGGGCGCCAACCGCCTTTAGGAGGATGGATCGAGACGGCATGTCGGAAATCGCTGTGCCGGGCATCCGATGCTCCGATGCTCTGCGGGGCAGGTTTTGCTCAACTTGGGCATATGGCTCGAGTGGCTTGAAATGTGTCGATCTGCTGATCGGGTTGGACGGGTAGAGATTCCAAGTAAGGGAATTGCAGGAATTGGTTGAGATTGAGAGGAACCTACAAGAACGGGAAGACAGAGGAGTCACACGAAATCGCGGTCACTATGAGAATCTTTACCCGCCTATCGAAGTCATCACAGAGCATATTCGCGCGTATCGCGTACTGGAAAGACATACATACCATATGATGATCTGGGCGGCGGAGATAAATTTCCGGCGGAGGTAGATTTCCGACGCAAAGCGGGTACTCAGTTCATCAAACTCATCAGACGTTCGTTTTGCCATCTGCTCTTTACTACAAATAAATCCCTATCAAATATGAGTCCAATAAGCTGGGCTGTGGCAACGGCGAAACCTGACCCCTCGAATGCGAATATGTCACTCATACGTTGTAGACACCTCATGCTCCTTCCTACTATAGTTTCCAAACAAAGTAAGCACAGGGTAGTTGCTTCAGTAGTAACATATACATATTATCATATAAAAATCTCTGGAAATCCGCGTCCATCATATTCGCGTTGGTACTTTTCCCCATTTATTTTACGAGTCAGGTACCTGCCAAGACATTCTATAGTAATAAACCTGCGTAGCTACCTGAATGCATAGTACTAGTCGATTACTTGCTATTTGAGGAGTATTCAACGGAAAGCGGTGTCTACAACACGTAGGTGAAGGATTCATCTTCGGATGAGATTTCGCGGGGCTAGGTTTGGACATTGTCGCAGCCCGTTCGAGTAAAGTTATTAATGGTACAGGTTTAGCCACAATAAAGAACAGTGGGCAAAACTTTTATTTCATGAATTTAACAAAGATGAAGCTAGCTTACCGCGGTGGATATTTACTAGCTGTTGTGCAAGGTACCTCGTCGATATTTCGGCACGGGTACTCCGCTCGCCACGGTATACATACGTTACACGGCAGCGCACAAGCCTGAAGGATCAAATGACGACGATCAAAGATGGGTCATATGATAGCACAAAAACGGCCTAATGCGATCGCAAAAGTCTCCGGGCTTTGTATTCCGAGAGAAAAAGAGCAAATTCATCGATTACTCAGCGCAGATGTGGTGCGTGCATGGGTGCGTGTGCGTTACGAGCTTCCCCTGCCGGAAGGGCGCGGATACAGATTTGCGCATCACCAATCATGTCGCGGCGAGGATCGTCAGACGGGATCCGGCTCGGCGCCGTGCTGGGTCTTGGCATCTTGTTTTTTTTGTCTTGTTTCTAGATGCTGGTTTTGTATAATATAAAGTCTAGATTTTAAGGTTTCGAGCTTGATGGCTGCGTGTAAGGGGGATGGGTTTGTTCCCAAGGTTAAACTCCGAGTCTATTAATGCGTCTGTTGGCACCGATTTCTGGTAATTAAATTGATGGTCAACTATACTGCGTAGTATTTTCGAGACCAAGAGAACCCGTGATCTGAGTGGGTCTCAGAATTATGGTTACATGACCCTACTTTTCCTGACCAGGAACCCGCAAGCTCGTCTAACCTATCTGAGTCAAAGTATTGACCTACGGGGGGTACACACTTATATTCAGTACCCACTTGAGTATCCATTTGCTTTTCCGCCAATCACCACCTTAAGCATCACCTAACCCGATATATCAGTGGTCATGAAGGAGAAGCATTGATCATGTGGCAATGTGGGTACTGAATATATGTGTGTAGGGACTGTACTGTAGTGTTCTCATGTTCCGTATTCCGAACGAAACCCGTTCTTCTAACACGATGAAGTCATTTGGTTTGCCCCCGTGGGAGGTTTTTTCATGGCGATCATCAACCCGAACTCTGCCGGTCCCTATTGGTCCTCAGTAACATACAGTACACATTCAAGGTGTTCTGTTTTCTCTTCCATGATATCCGTCGGTTCGGTTCGCATTCAAGATATTCTTCGATTTCGATGGCTTGTGCAACTAGGACAGATCGATGGCTCGCTATGTAAACCCCTTATGTTGTAGGGCACAGTTGGGGGAGAACGAGTGCTTCGCGGGGAATCATAAAATCGCGGTATGTCAATGTGGTCACGAGCAGGGGCACGCTGACTCCAATCTTGAAGCTAAGATGGGCTTGTACTGGACTAAGATCCGCTGTTTCTGCGATGGCATCTTCATTATGCCATACGTGCAAATATTGGTAGATACTGATCGAAAAGTGGCTTCCTGTCGACATAATGAAACAACAACAACTATGTAGATTGCATGGTAGATCATAAGCAATGTAGATCGAGGCCCCACTTCCTTACTTGCGGCTGGCGGATAGGTAAACAGCTGTTAAAAATCCTGACACCATGATTTGAGCTCTTTTTGTAGCACTTGAACCCTCAATGACACTTTTCTTTCGAGCTGGTAGTGTCCGATCGCTTCAAAATGCCGTACAACGCCACTTTTGTAGGACTATTCCTCAGCGACTAATTGAATCAGGGAATTTCCAGAAGCAGACAGTAATGAACATGTACTGAGATCATCGGTTAGGGGTACCACAGCTCGAATAAAATATCGGCGGTGATATTTGTGATTGTGTCGAGTCGAATATAAATACCAAGAATTTGCTCTCCAAGAGCAGGGTTCGCTTGGTTTTCTGTAGAGTGTGGATGACAGAGTTTGTTCTCGATCATTTTTACATCCTGCTTGTATAATTCCACAGCCTCGGGGCTGTTGCCCTCCAAGGTCTCAATGCAGATAAAAGAGCGTGCACCTCATGAGTGTACCATCGATATCTACTGTTCTCCGCAGGATCTACATCAATAAGAAATCTCAAGACCTTGAATAATACAATATCGCTGCAGATAAATTGGTTCTACGCTTGATTCTTGGGAGTAGATCTTTCCAGAACGGATTATAGCCAAGAAAAAGTTCATGCGGCGGCGCCTCCATAAATGAACTTGCATCCACCACGGCACCCCATACAGTCGTTTCGGATCGACAGATCTGCAGGACAATACCCATCCAGAACCTCACATCCAGGACCCTGGCGATGCATGGACTAGCCATTAGATGGTGAGAATGAGGATGATTGGGGATAACGGCTAGTCCGGAAAAGCGGGTGACATGACTGGTCGGCATAAACGCATCGTCTCCCAGTGGACAAAGACCGACGACATGATGGCCTTTCTTGGCCGCAGTTGACGCGACGAGCCTTGCATGTCTCACATCCGGTTTTGTTCCTGAAATTTCCCTTTTCGGAATCCTGTGGTGCTTTCTGATGATCTTTCTGATGAAGACGTGCGAGGAACAAGGCACAGGATTTCTAGTTTCTTGACCTGAGGTAAGATCATACAGTAGCTGGAGTGGAGCTGACGGGTTCCACATCGCAATAGCACGAAATTACTCAAGGCTCACGCGCATCACATTACTAAGCGGGCCCTGCGCGGAAGCTTCAAGCTTCGTGTACAGATACGCTACGTTGACATCCAGGTATCTGTACGCAGATTGGAGGGAGTCATTCCAGATACTCTTACTGCGTATACGCGAACACAAAACCGAGACGGAGCTAGGAAAGACCTTTAGCACAGCTCCACAGTGACTAGCTAGAGATAACATCATCCCGCATGTTCTCCCATGTTCTCCCAGATGACTCATGGTGCCATACGAGGTTGGAGCATGTGGACATGTCAAAGCCGAGAGCGGGCCTCTGTGCGTCTTTACTCACATGGTCATGGTCATGCCATGGTCGCTCAATCCCTGACCGGAGTCTCGGGATTAGCGAGAAAGAACCCCACCGCCCACGGATAACTCAAAAATGCGGCTCGCAAAGGCCAGTAAGCAAGGCCGAGACAGGGATGTGTAAGAGAGGAGACCATGCCGGGGTGATGGCTGCTGACTGGGTCGGAGGCTGAACTGGTTAATCTCTGTGCGTCTTTGTTTTGTTGCACGCTGATACGAGGGCGCCAATTGGAGGGAGTCATTCCAGATGCTCTTGGTATTGGGTGAATGATGGTAGCCTAAGCTTGGGAGAAAGTATCCTTGAGTCGGGATAGGGCGAGAGCTATGGAGCACGGGGATGTTGGAAGATGGACAAGAACCAGAATCCTATGGATCTAGAATCCGCGGTCTACCAGGCAGCAGACAGTGCAGTGCAGTAGTGGTTCATCCTTCTGGCGGTGAATCCCAATATGGTAGCGATCGACTACGTCATGGCCCTGCTATTTGCCTGCAAACATGTACAGATCAAGTCACCCATAATCACTAGTCACTAGTCTTGAGGTCTAACATACCCTATTTTCTGGTTTATGTATCCCGTGGGTATGAGGTCACCCTCTCCGATGGGATCCACCTAAGATCTAGCTAGGCCTTGCCCGTTCGTGACCTTCCCGACATATCCGATTAAAAAAATCCTTTAAATTTTCTTTATGAAATAGAAAAGGCATGCCAAGACCGGCTCCATCCGCGCAGTCCGGACTTCAATGCATATGACTGCAGATCTATGCTAGTGTTTTTAGTCTGGTAGAGACGCAGTGAGCAGAATATGGGGGGGGGAGGGTGGCCTCGAGAGCGTCATCACGAATGTACAAGAATAGTAGCGGTGACAAGAGTGAATCATCAGAAAATAAGGATTGGATGCTTAAATGAGGGACAGGAAAAGGCCGGCACGCGGAAGCTCTGGGCCATCTTGTTGCCACGCACCCGGCGTTTCGCGTTATCCCCGCCCTGTCCGAAGCATTGGAAATCAGCGCCGGCGAGCCTTTTCGGGCTTTTTTTTTTTATTTCTTTTTTTTTTTTTTTTTTTTGATCTAGTAATTTGCGTCTTAAATCCGGTGCTTTCGACTAACTTATTAATTCCCTGCATCCTGGCCCACTAGGCTGCCAGTTCTTATATACAGCAGCAGCCGCCCTGATACCTCCCTCCCTCTCAGCCCTATACAAATCCCCCTCTCAGCTCTATACAATCCCAGTCCCCCCAACACCCCCAACACCGCCAGTCTGGTTAGCTGTGTGAGCTCAACCTTGGTTAGTTCACATCCGAATAGTCCGGCTCGGGAGCAAAGACAAATTCCAGACGGGAGCTTGCATTTCCGGGATCTGGCAGCGTCGTTACGTCACGATTCGACAGAGCTTCGATCTTTTGCGCCGATTGAAGCTCTGCCCACATTCGACCTTTTGTAACTACAGAAACCCCTTCAGTAGTTACCACGATTTTCGCGATCATTATCCGGCCCAATGCGGCTGTTAACTCGAGCTGCCTATGCGGCGATTCTCCTCGCGTCATTTGCGATCGCACACGGAGACGATGAATCAATGGATATGGACATGGGAATGAGCATGGACATGCATGCGACTGCCAGTGTAGCTTCCCCTACACCATCCGTCTCACAGGCAGCGCAAAGCGAAGGTCCAATGAGCTACTTCGCCTATGGCAAGCACTCTAGCGCTATTCTGGCGCACATTGCGCTCATGATCCTGGGCTGGTGCTTTGTTCTCCCTGCAGGTAAGCCACTCTCCAGTTTACTCAGGTATTCGAATCGCGACTAACCCCGCGACAGCCGTCATGCTCAGCATTGCACGCTCGCGACTTGCGCTTCCGTCGCAATTCCTGTTTCTGGTCTTCAATGCCTTCGGTCTGCTTTTCGGAACTATCTATAACAGTCAGACTCCTGATCTGTACGAGAACAATGTCCACCACAAAATTGGCTGGATCGTGACATGGGTCATCAGCGCGCAGGTCGTTCTGGCTTTGATCTTTGCGTATGCTGGTCGTGGTGAGTCGAAGCAGTCGCAGGTCCGCTCCTTTGAGCGCGCTGCGTTCCTTCCCCTCGCTACGGACGAGAATGAGTGCCCCTACCCAACAGGTGTGATGCACGAGTACCGCTGGTCCCGGGACAGTGGCCAGGGTACTGAGCCCGGCTCTTCCATTCACAGTCCTACATCGCCGTCCTGCGAGTCACAAGCCGAGTACGAGGGCTTCGAGAAGCCTGAGGAGTTGCCTCCGAAGGCTTCCGGCCCGCGCGGTTGGTTCCACAGTTCCTTTGTCGACCGATTCCTCTCGAACCGTGTGCCCGGGATGGTGCCCGACCGTGTCCTGCGTATTTCCAACATCGTGTATAATGTGATTGACCGGATAATTCTGCCCTTTGGTTTCATTGCCATTGTGACTGGAGCTGTCACTTACGGGGGTATCTTCCGGGATAATCAGATCTTCAATGGCCTGGCGCATTTCATCAAGGGTGGCATCTTCTTCTGGTATGGAGTTCTCACACTCGGACGCTTCATCGGAGCTTGGGCCGACCTAGGCTGGGCTTGGAACAAGAAGCCCCCGGCGTCTGTCGTCGGCTGGAAGGCGAAGGTTCCCTCGGGCGAGTTCGTGGAGTCGTTCGTTATCTGGCTGTATGGTGTCACCAATGTCTTCCTAGAGCACCTGGCCAGCTGGGGCGCCGAGTGGTCTGCGCAAGATATGGAGCACGTCTCCATCTCTATCATGTTCTTCGGTGGTGGTCTTGTCGGTATGCTTTTCGAATCCCAGCGCATTCGCGACGCACTCAACAGCACTCTACTTCGATCGCCTACCCACGGTTCCCATGATGAGAGCTGGCAGCCTCCCAAATCGCAGGGTGTGCCTCTCAACCCGATGCCGGCTCTTATCATCCTGCTTCTGGGTATGATGATGGGGTCGCACCACCAGGACAGCATGACTTCGACCATGGTGCACAAGCAGTGGGGTAACATGCTGGTTGGATTCGCGATTGCTCGTGGAATGACCTATGTCCTGCTGTTCCTACGCCCTCCAACCTCGTATCTCCCGGCTCGCCCTCCCACTGAAATCGTGGCTGGATTTTGTCTCATGTCTGGTGGGCTCATCTTCATGCTGAGTGTAAGTTATCCCGGTGCAGATTCCCACATGACCTTTACTTACATTTAATAGACCCGCCAAGTCATCGAAGCCATGGAGTTCTATGAGCTGGACGCCATGTTCACCTTCACCGTCGGCATGGGCTTCACAGCCTTCATCATGTCCCTGGTCATCCTGAACATTGCGATCAAGGCGTGGGCGGTGAAGCGCTCGCAGCGCTCGCAGCTGGACGGAGGCTTCCGCTTCCCATGAATTTCTTTGCATCTCTTTGCTGTTTGATACCCCTTTACACTTGCTGCTTCCCAAGTCATTTTATATGGGGTTCATCTGGTGTGATATACTACCCCTGTCTGCAGATACCCTGGGGTGCGCGAAAATAGTCCGTTATGTCGGAACGAATCTGTCACGATTAATGTGAGTGGTAATACGTGTTGGCCAGAGTGACGGATCTTTATATCATGCATCAGTATTTATGGTTTAAGAGAAATGAATTGAATGTTTGAAGATCTACAACTTGACCCTCTTACTATTTTCTGCAGGAGCTTACAAAGCCTTTTAGCCGGGTCGGAGCTATGGGGGCTTAACGCCGAGCCTTGGCCGTGCCGACTACCGAGTCGGCTTTTCATTCTTCACCCCGACGGAGCTATCGGCGCCTAAGCAGCATTTGCAAAAGAACGTAGAAAGTGGAAGTCGATTTCAACTGTGATCCTTCGAGCTCATGTAGCACACCGGACAGACGTTGTTGTAGTCCAATGGCGCTGTCACACCTTAAAAATCCTTGTTACGGGCTACGAGGGGCAACAAGTGGGTCGGACTGGAATAGAGGGGAAACAAAGACGAATTTGGTCGGACTTTGCACGATGATTGGGCCGAAAGCCTTCGAAGGGTCCTAAATGGCCCGCGATGTCCTCATAGGAGGGGCAACCCTCCGTGAACGGCCCGACACATCAGAGTGTTTTAAAGAGCTCTCCTCTCATCCTGCTTTTTTCTCCTACGATAACCCTCACCCGTCCAAATCAATCATACAAAAATGGCCTCCAACCCTCCCGCCGCCTGCTGTGCCTCTGGCTTCAAGCACGAGGGCAACCCCGCCGGCGAGACTAAGAACGTTGACGGTGGTACGTGAAGCTCGAAATTGATTTCAATCCTTCAGCCCAAACAACCCACTAACACCCAGACCCAACAGTCGACACCTACATCTCCTACCCCAAGGACAAGAGCATCGACAAGGCTGTCCTTTTCTTGACCGACGTCTTCGGCATCTTCCCCAACGCCCAACTTCTCGCCGACGAGTTCGCCTCCAATGGCTACCTGACCGTCCTCCCGGATCTGTTCCAGGGCGACCAGATCTCCGTCGAAGCCATGGAGTCCGGCAAGGCTGACCTGCCCGCCTGGTTGCCCAAGCACCAGCCCGCCAACGTGGACCCCATCGTCGAGAAGACCATCAAGTACATGCGTGAGACCCTCGGCGTCAAGAAGATTGGTGCTGTCGGCTACTGCTTCGGCGGAAAGTACGTTATCCGTTACTTGAAGCCCGGCCAGGTCGATGTTGGTTACTCCGCTCATCCCTCCTTCGTTACCCACGAGGAGCTCGGCGTTATCAAGGGTCCTTTCTCTATTGCTGCTGCTGGTACGTTATCCAACCCCATGATCAATGCCTTAATTCGAACGAATCCGAAACCTGAACCCGAACTCATTACTAACAAAATCACGCAGAGGTCGACTCTATCTTCACCACCCAGCTCCGCCACGAGTCCGAGGAGACCCTCATCAAGGCTGCCCAGCCCTGGCAAATCAACCTGTACAGCGGTGTCTCCCACGGTTTCGCTGTCCGCGCCGATCTGAAGGACCCCAAGCAGAAGTGGGCTAAGGAGCAGGCTTTCGTCCAGGCCATTGCTTGGTTCAACCAGTACCTGTAAGCGCAGGCTTGGCTTTAGATAGCTTTAGGCTATTGATGACTCTGTTCATTTGGCACTGTGCTGATGTTGAACAGAGATGCGTCTGAGTCTCAGGCTTCCAAGTTATGAGGAATGAAATGAATATCCTTTCAATATTTTATGAGTAGTAGATTATTTGGCCTTTTATAGTAGATGGCAGGGGTTGGATGTGGGTCTATTAGTCTCTTTTTGCTAGCTTGGTTACCTGCAGATGTATCCTTGGACGCTTAAGTCCGAAAGCAGGTGGCCCACTGGACATTGGTGCATGGGTTCTCGGCTCGTATCTGAAACAGGCCAATTGGCAATTGGTTAAATGTCTGTAATTATCTGTTTTATGTGGAAAGATCTACTTTATTCTCAAAGAAACTATGTATAATACTGTATACTAGTAGCCTCGGATTCGGGCTTGATCGGTAAACTGTCTCAAAACATGAGTGTGACCTGAAGGACTCCAGACCACCCACGTATGTCTTTCGGGATACCTTGTCTGGTTTCTGAGTTCCCGTCATAATAGTGGACTTTTTTGGCACTTCCGTAAGCAACCCCAGCCATGATCGTCCGGCAGGATGAGCGAAATTTGCCAAAATGGTTATAAATCGTGAACACCAAACACAACTAGACAGAAAATATTCAATAAGCGCCAATAGAGATCGAAACGACCAATCAACACTCTTTGATACCTGGATGCGGATCCGCCAATAGTTTCTCAGCTTCTTAATTCTGGTCCAAACCTAATGGTAGACACGAGAAATAACGGGATCCATCGCAGACAACATCCCTTGATACCCATCTATGCTGTACTATGGCACCTCACCTGGACCAATTCTTAAAGAACACTAAACCACTTCATTTCTCTACTTGATTCTTTAAATTAAACCACGATTGATCTATCCACAGATAATGGGGTGCACAATGGTGGCTTGTCCGGGAGGAGCCAGATAGTGAGACAAACCAGGAGATCATCTAGAAGAATGTGCTAAAGAACGTGATCGCCGAGCCGACTTCCCAGTTCTTATCTTCTGGGCCGGTTCTTCCATGCGATAGTCAATCGTACTTACAAATACTTCCAAATTCGCAGAGATAACCTCGGGATCTTCAACGTTACCTCTGCCGATGGAGAATGTAGGAGTCCTTTTCCCGAAGGAAGCAGCCGATCTCTCTTGTGAGTATCTACAGAGAATAACAAAGAGCGTCTACCTCTGTACATAAATAACAGCATCTGGTTGCACCTTTCTGTTCCTAATCAACTCTACACTCAACCATCCGACGTATCTTGGATCAATCCACTCTCTTTCAAATCAAACTCAGATCCGTCCATTCCTTGATATCCATTTCCATCCACCATAATGCAGTTCTCCCAAATCATCTCCATTGCTCTCTTCGCCGCCGTTGGCGTTGTCGCCCATGGCGACTTCAACCCCTGCCCGGGTTCCCTATACAGCGTTGCCTCCTGCTGTGATCTCAACGTTGATTCAATCCTTGGTCTCACTTGCGACGAGGCCCACGAGGCCGCTGGCAGTGCCGGCGAGTTTGCCGAAATCTGCGCTGCCCATGGACAGGGTGCGCAGTGCTGTGCCCTCCCTGTTGTAAGTTATTTTGTCGCTTGACTCAAAATTCAATTGCTGACATCCGATTTCAGGGTGGCGATTCACTCCTCTGCCACGACCCTGTTGGCGTTTAAGCGCGTCTCGATCAGAGACTGCGTCGTTCAATTTTCATGGGCAATGGAGTTCTTTGGAGACATCTTGTTTTCAGGCGGGCAGCTGAATACCAATTCGAACTCCTGCGGGCTTTGTTCGAAGGATTTACACTTACCACCTATTATAACTTAATCAATAGTGACTTAATTCTTAATTTGCACCTGGAAAAATCTCGTACTTGACATCCATACAATCCATTATAAGCTTCATGATATTATCGTAGATTCTCAGCTCTCACCTCTCACTTGTGCTACAAAGCAAGTTGCTTCAGACAACCAGAGTCACAGACACCTCCTTCATGAGATCAATTATGAGTCTGGAGTACACTACATCTCAGCTTCAGAGGATTAACGCTTTCATGCAACGTCGTAAATCCACCACATGCCACGGCTAAAGCATAATTTTGCCGCCGATCTCCCCTAGGGCACCTGGGCACCCCTTATCTTTTGCATTCTATTGGGGGTATTCAAAAGGGTTATCCGACCGCTATCATCCCTTGTAGTGATCGCCAAGCCTTGCTGTCTCAACTGCAGATAAGCTCCACCCACACATAAGAGGTGGAATCAATGTCTCAAGATCGGCAATCCCTTTGATTCAAGAATGAATGCACAGGCATAGCTTTTACATTCTCTTCTTTACTATGGCAGCTATCTCAAGTCCACGATACTGTCAACACCGCCTAGGTCAACGCTGCTCCTTCTTCCGTTCTTCGTGACTATTACGAACTCATCTGAATCGAAATGGAGCTTCTCATTTCTACCACATGGATTTCGGCCACATTGCTTGCTGCTCTGCCACTCGCCCTGGCCAATCAATGGGATGTTCGATTTCCAGTTTCGAAATATATGACTGTCCAACATGCAGAAAGCATCTGCGGGGTTGACGCTGCTCTCGCCTGTTGCGACAAAGCTGTGTACACACACGATATATCGATGGCCGTCCATGGAGAGACTCCCTCTGTGATCCAGAATTCTCTTGAAGGATATCAAGGTTCAGATGGTCTTGGTCTCTTTGAGGGCTGCCATTATATCCAAAGCCATTGTAAGCTCCCTGCTCTTCAAAGACAGACTATTCTAACAGTCTTCAAGACAAACCAAGTATTGAGGATTCGTACATCTCAGAGAAGTGCTCGCGGAATGTTGCCTGTTGCTTTACAAAGCCTGCGGTATGTATACGATGCCTTTCTTTTGAATATTCTCTGACTTGTAGCAGGCTACCAACAAAGATGGCGGTGCCGGTCCATGCGTCGCAGTTGGCACCATTACGCACCATAAGAGCTAAATGGCCGATGATATAATTGCCTTGCTTTTGAATGCCTCAGCCCGGGTCCTGAGGAATTTCCCTACTGAGTGGTACTCAGCAACCCTTTGAACTTGTATATCCAATTGACTTTTGATAAATTCAATCGGCATGTATGATGGTTATGTATCAAAAAGTTTTCCCTATTCTTAGCTCTCTAACAACACTCTCCACTAAGAACCCACACAAAAAGCGAAAGAAGCAAAAAAAAAGAATCCAACGTCAGCTACATGATTCGAACATGTGCGGGCGAACCCAATGCATTTCCGGACTGTCTTCAGTCTAGTAGATAATTCTAGTGCATCGCCTTAACCACTCGGCCAAACTGACTAATCATGAAGTGAATTGCTAAGCTTGAATTCATGAAGGAAATAGTAGTGATCTGGACCATAATTCTGCTGTTGAGGTTGTTGCTAGCGCCAAGGTGACCAAGAAGATTGGGGGGATCAACAATTCCGCAAAGCTTTTTCAATGCTAGATCATGATTCGAAGGTTTTTACTGACTTGATCCTAGGGTGATCCAAACCGGAAGACCCCGCCTCGTATCGGAAAGCGTATCTCCGCAGACTTTGCAGGGATGGAGAAAGGGGTTGGCTTCATCTTGCTTGCTTCCGCGATCTACAGCGGTGGATTAGATATTACTAAAGACGATTACTGGCTCATCTTTGCTTCCTTTGTCATCTGTGGGTATCTCATGGCAAGAAGAGAACCAGGTTCATGCTAGACCTGAGGATGTTGCGAGGAGTTATGATCGGGATGTCTATAAGTATATGGAATACTGCATGGGTGGCCCGGCTTTTGGGTATGTCGAGGAGCTTGATCCAATGTATCATTTGAGGCTTGAGCTTTTTCAGGATTCGAGACCAATAAATTTCTAGTGTAAAATGGAGTGTTGTTCGATTGCGCCTGACTTCATTGATCGTAGCTATCGGCCATATGGAGGTGTCGCGAAATAAATCAAACCTTCGTGCTCTATAAATATTGATGCAAAGGAATGCGCAATATGGATGACCGGGTGTTCTTAACGAATTGATAAGATTGCAAGTCTTTATATTTTTGAAGCACTTGTCGAAATCCCTCATGAATAGATCAGTCGACTGACACATGAGGTATTCGAATCGAAGGCTCTAAGATAATAAAGAGCACACATGGGATCAGATCATCAAGAACACTTAAGTGCACGTCGAATATTTTCTCAGCTGTTGTTTTGGTTGGCATGGACGATTAGGGTCGGTGGGTCTGGTTCCCGCATGGGCTAAGCGAATAATTGAGAGTTGGAGGAGGTAATTCGGCGTGCTTTCCCGAGAATTGAGGACCTTGCTGGAGTTAGAATTAGTGTGTGCATTTTGCAAGAGAAACAACAAATTTCTATATAGAAAAGTCGCACATAGACGGCATGACTAATCAAAGCATGTGACCAGCTAGCCAAATCGGGCTAGGGTACACCAAGCGAGATTGGCCCGTGCACGATCCCCAATTGGGGCAGCACACAACGATTTTCCAACCCTAACCTTCGTCTTTCGCCTCTCTTCAACAGCGCCAAACGACCCTCGTCCCCGACAACAACCCCGTCAACCCACCCCCTACAACATCTCAAGATGACTCACGAGTCCGTTTGGTACAGCCGGCCCCGCAAGTAAGTCGAATCTGAGCCTAGCGCACGACAGAACGAATGACTGACTTTTACACTCAGGTACGGCAAGGGCTCCCGCGAGTGGTGTGTATCCCCCTGAATCTCTTCGATCCCCGACGACCATGGCAAGCAATACAAGCGACAAGAGCGAGCGGAAGATTGTGTTGCGATGTGGAAATACCGGGAACCAAATGGAGGAATGGAATGCTAATTCGTGTGCGATCGATCCAGCCGTGTCTGCTCCCACCGCGCCGGTCTGATCCGCAAGTACGGCGTATGTTGAACCCGTCTCTGGCATTTGTTTGTCCAGCGCACAAGTGCTGTCGAACTTGGACAATTGTGTGGCTAATACGGGTCCGTTTACAGATGAACATCTGCCGTCAGTGCTTCCGTGAGAAGTCCACCGACATCGGTTTCAACAAGGTTCGTTTCCACCATTCGATACACCGACTCGAGAACGGATTATACGATTTGCATTTTGCCTTTTCATCGACGCACTCAGCCGGTCTCCCACGGAACAGACATACTAACAATAACCCAACACAGTACCGTTAAATCAAAAATGAAAACCATGTCGCTGTAACGCCCTCTTCACTCCGTTCGTGTCCTCGATCCGTTTACACCCTGGCGCTCCGTCTCGACAGTGTCCAGGCGAATGTTTCGAAGCGTGGGTTATGATTCGCCCACGTTCTATTTTTCGTGACGGCTCCAAAAAGCGTTGTTGATTCTTGATGGAGGAGGCTTTTCTTTTTGCCTCGGATGGACGAGGAGGGGACTGGGGTTGTTGTTTAAAGAGTTTGAAAACGAGGATGTCATTTTGATCCTTATCCTTTTTCCTTTTCCAATATCAATGACGGATTTTCTTCTCTGGGATTCTCACGGGTTTTGGATTTGCGTATTGGCCGAGGATTACGGCTGGCGAGATGCCGCGTGCACTTGTCCATGACTGCCTTTCGACTTGTGAAACCTAAATGGTCTCTGGGTCGGTTTCTGGGCTACTCCGTCGATTCTCTCGTAGATCTGACCGTAAGACTTTGGCGATCAGCGGGTGAAATCCCGATCCGTATCCATTCTGGCCACTCGCTAAGAACCCATCTCTACGAGACTATGAGAGCAAATGAATGAATGAAGATTGCGTGTTCATGAAAGGTTCTTCGCTCTATATACATTCAGACCAATACTCTGTCAATTCGCAGGCGGTAGTAATCTCGAAACAACAGTCAAAGGTGTTGTGGTTAAGAAGCATTCTCTGCGGCGATGGTACGGATGCTATAAAACAAAAGGTAGGCGTCCTGTCGGAGGACATCGGCGACGCTGGCGACGGTGACTTTGTTGTCATCCATCAGGACCCACTGAAAGGGAGGTTAGCACAATGAAATTGATAACACGCAATCATGATACGCACCTTGTCACCACCAAGACGAGTGTAGGCAAAGTAGTGGCCCGAATCCATGGTGCCCTGGTGGACGATAACGGTGGAGAGGTCGTAGATGTACTTGGAGGTGTCGATGCGATCCTTGTCCTTCTTCACGACATAAGGAAGCATATTTAGAGTAACAGGGAAGTCAATATGGCAGTTCATCTTCTCGGACGATGAAGAATTGGCTTCATAACGCTAGAAACACAGTTAGCAAGAAACAACAAACCGAGATTATGCGAGTCTCGAACCTTGAGCTGCATGCAAAGAATAGCGGGAAGCTTGCGAATCTGCAGTCGCTTCGATGCCCGCTGGGGGGTGTTGCCGCACTTCTCACAGTGGTAGGCAGCATCCGCATGCAAGTCTTCAACAGCCGTGAAGCTGTCCAGGCAGCCAGTTAAGGTGGCGGTGGATGATGGGTTCGATCGGCCCAATTTGCGCTTCTTGTTCTGCGCTTGAACATCGAGACTCAGATCGGCCATGGGGTCGTGGGTGTTGGTGGTTTTGCCGCATTTGTGGCACATGACGCTGCTGCGCAGCTCTCCGTAGAAGGTCTGGTGGAAGAAACATTTGCACTTGCTTTCATAGCTCTCCGTATGTCCAGGTGTAGCCGAGTGGAGTGAATTGACCAGGAATTGGAAGTATTCGTGTGCGTCCTGCTGGCGGTATCCGGCCATTTCCTACGAGATATTAGTTGGAAGTTCATGTGTTTTTGCCAGGGTACCACGTACACGTGATGCATCCCATCCATTGTACAGAAGAGTGGCTGCCGATACTGCATCGGTCTTTTCACCACTGTTGAAGTCCAGAAACACTTCAGTGGCGGCACATGCCATGCAGCCATTCCTGGTGCATGTGTGGGTATCATGGCCCCCAGCCAGGAAGTAGGCATTTAAAGTCTGGTCGTGTAACAGAGCCTGGAGAATTACGGCTTGGTAACAGGTCTGGCCCATGTTCCAAACACCACGGGTACCACGTCGGTAGCACGGGTTCTTGATGGCATTGTTTTTGACATAGGCCTCGGAGGCTGAATCTTCAGCCCACTTAGCTCTTCCATCTGTATGGTGTTAGTTGTTTGCTACCAGCATGCATGGCGTTGATAGCTTTCGTCGGAAGACTTACCCTCGATTGAGTACCTGCTAGTCGGTCCGCTCAGTCGTTCAAGGCCGTGATCGTAGACAAAATCACCACAAGACTCGCAAAACACAAAACGATTACGTGACTCCATGTCTTTGGAAAATACTATTAGCACATGACAAGAAAATCACCGTTGAACGGACATACAAAAACCGTGGCCAGTCTTCTTGGTGTGCGCCTTCCGCTCGCTGTTGAGGCAAATCTCGGAGCAGCTCAGACAATGATACTTGGGCTTCAAGGACGCCACAGTACGCAGACCGCTCGTCTGAATAGCAACTGCCTCAGGTTTGGTCATCGGAGCCAGAGAATCGTGATGCTTTCGGAAGCCATTCCTGAACTGGCTAGCAGTTTGGGCATCCTTCAGGATAAGGGCAAGATGTTCTATTGAGTGGGTTAGAGAGGAAATCACGAAGAAATGATCAATACGTACCACAGCCATATGCTGCTTCTGCAAGGAGGATCGCAGAATCCAGGGTCGCCATATTGACGGAGCTGGGAGCGATGTACGGGAGGAGAACCAGAGATTCAAAGGGATAGGGATCAAAAGCCCCGAGGTTGGAGATGGGCGCAATGCCAAATACAAAACAGGAAAGTACAAAGCAAACCAGGATCAAATCTTAGAGACAGGAAGAAGCACCAGCGAATGCAAGGCCGGGGAGGCAATCCACGTTGATGGAAGGCTGCGATGAGCGCGTGGGGGGGCAAATGTTCCAGATCAGCCTCAAGGACTCCCCTTGAATAAGGCCAGCATTGCCACTTCACAAGTCAGTTCATGCGGTTCCGATGTGTGCAAACATCAGTAAGAGAGTAATAGAGGTAACGAACACTCAGTGTCGAATTAAGATAGATGGAGCTATGCGCTCATGAGGCACAATGGGTTGCCACGGCAGCTTCGCAACGTAACCATGCCCCTCAATGGATCACAAGAGACCAAGCTGCACAAAGCCGAACAAGATCAGTCTAATGCGAAGGGTAGAACCAAGGATATGGGGTCGAGGATTTGAAGCCCAGATGGATGGCCGGGCGGGCCTTTTTTTTGCCAGAGCCCGATTTACCGCCGGATCAGAGATCGGAGCCTCTCCGCCTGCTGCTCCTTATACTATGAGATCTTTGGACTACACTCGTGTATTTGTACAGCCATTTGAACTTGGGGTAATATCTTTTACAGCGTACTATCTGCAATTTCATCCAATATTCATTTTCATTCGTAATAATTACAGGGGATATCATGATCTCTGCGCCAGGGTGTGTGTGTGCCTCGTCGCTAAAGGGTAACCAGCTCCGATCATTCTCGGAGCTTTTAGATCTGTAGAGACAGCATTTTCACCGGCGTTATTTTGCTATGTGCAACCTCAGCTGTTCCAGTTCATCAACACAGTGCCTCACCGCGTCCCACGTCCTCGAGGCAGTGCACTCGGTCGAGCACCCCGGGCCCCTCGTGTTGCGTAACGGCTCGTTGCTGAGCCTCGTGTGGTACCCCGAGTAGTACCTCGCGTAGGTGCTGAGAATTTCGAAGCTGGTTTGGAGGAAACGGTGCTGGGAGGATGCTCGACAAAGGAGGTATCCGTGGTCCTGGGTTACGGTCAATCGATCTGCTTCGGCGCGCATGTTTCGCTTTTCCGAATGGTCGTCACTCACAAGAAGGTCATCTCCCCATCATCTGGCCTGGCCGGTTCATTTTCTGCCTCTGCTTCACATGTTAGTCGGTCACTCCGGCAGTATTCCTCCCTCACGAAACCCGAACGTCTGCCGTACCTTTCTGTGCCTCGGCCTGTTTGGCTCTCCTGAACGAGTCCGCGATTGGGGCCTGTAGTAATAAATTTAGCCTCTGCCCAACGGCCAAGTGACGGTCCTAATGCACCTCGTCATACCTCTGGGAAATCGACGCAGAACGCGTTCATATTCAAGCCGTACAGGAAACTAGCGAAACTCTCGCTGAACCGCGTCAAGCTCTCGTGCATCAGCTGCAGGTGCATGAAGTTGGCCTCGAGATCTGCCATCGAGTCCGCTAGCTCCGCGAATTGCGGCTCCAGCGCGTTGATAGCGGGCTGGTTGTATCCTGCATTGCTGATTCTGTGGCCGTATCCGTGGGCTTCTCGGAGCGATGAACGCGAGCTAGGTCGCAGGGGCGTCGTGGGCCGAGATGAGGGCCTCGATCGCGAGGAGGATCGTGGTGCACCGTCCATATTTGCGCGTGGAAGAGGATTGTTTTGGGAGAGTGGAGAGAAACGTGATATCCAAATATCGGGCGACAATTGGGCGAACAGTGTAAGGTGGATTCGGATGATTCGGTCAGGAAAAAGATGTTGTGTTGATCCCCCGCTTGCCGGGCGATAATGACTTCACCGACACACGATATGTGCAATTGACAACGGGTTTTGAAGCATGAATCAAATGGTAGAAATTCAGAGTGTATAGCAAAAGGAAGTTTAGGGTCCGGAACAAGTGACGATTTTCCCCGCAAGGGCAGATCGTCACATCTTGATTTTGCTCGAATCCACTTTACGCCATCATCGGGTCTCGTTTCGACTTGGCTTCTTGAATTTTCCTATCTTCCCTGACTAATATTATCTCCCCCGCCACATGCGGAACTGTTCAATTCTACGCCGTCGTCTACATTCCTCGGCCCTCAATCTCTCATCTTTGCGCGCACAGATCCAATACGGACTACCCCGGTCTCCGGTGCTCGCGCGACACTACTCCACACGCCAACCGAGGGAGGCTTCATCCTTCTGGTCCGTTACATTCGCTCTCGTCGCTGTCACCGGAGGCGCCTGGCTTCACAATATATACTACAATCCCAATCCCGCGCAGCAACATCCCGCGCCCTCCCGGATCCCTTCGCAAGAACATTTCCTCGGTGTCGTCGATACCCTCAAAACCATGCCTACCAAGCCCGCCCCAGGTACCATCAGTACCCTGACCCCAGATCAGGAGGCTAAACTCCAGGAATTTTGGGTGCTCACACTGAAAGTCTTCGGTGTCAAGCTCGAGGCCCTCGAAGCCGAAGCCACCAACGAAGCACAAAGCCCACCGAAGGAGAAGAAGTCGCCTTCCAAGCGCAAGGGTTGGGGAATCTTCGGCCGCGGCGCCGACGAAGAAGATGATGCCAAGAGCGTCTCCTCTGCAAATGGCGTCTCATCAAGCCTGGCATCTATCAACATCACCGACGGCGATGACAAGTACGGCCAGTCTAAGGAATTTCAACAGGCACTGGAACAGATAGAACCGGAGGAGATCCGCACCGCATACTGGAACATGGTGAAGCAGGATCACCCGGACTCGCTGCTTCTGCGCTTCCTGCGCGCGCGCAAGTGGGACGTCAAGAAGGCGCTTATCATGATGATCTCCACCATGCGCTGGCGACTACAGGATGTCCATGTTGACGATGATATCATGGCCAACGGCGAAGCCCTGGCCGTGAAGCAGTCGAAGAGCAGCGACGCCGCGGAGAAGAAGAGGGGGAATGAGTTCTTGCACCAGCTTCGAATGGGCAAGAGTTTCCTACACGGCGTGGACCGCTTCGGTCGTCCTATCTGTCTTGTCCGCGTACGTCTGCACAAGGCTAGTGATCAGGAACCCGAGGTCCTGGAGCGGTTTACCGTTTACACTATTGAGACGGCACGTTTGTTGCTGGCTCCTCCGGTCGAGACTGCGGTATGAATATTTATGTTATTGTGGTTTTCCGTGCTAATTATTGCAGACTATCATTTTCGACATGACCGGCTTCTCTCTGGCGAACATGGATTACACCCCCGTGAAGTTCATGATCAAGTGCTTCGAGGCCAACTACCCTGAATCCCTCGGATCCGTCTGCATCCACAAGGCCCCGTGGCTCTTCTCCAGTTTGTTCCCTCAATCAATGTCAATTCCCATACATTTCTAACCCACCCCACAGGCATCTGGAGCGTGATTAAGGGCTGGCTTGACCCCGTCGTCGCAGCCAAGATCCACTTTACTAAGAACAGCGAAGATTTGGAAAAATTCATCCCAAAGAGTCGAATCATCAAGGAGCTCGAAGGCGACGAGAACTGGGAATACGAATACGCTGAAGTCAAGGAAGGCGAGAACAAGTTGATGGAGGACACAGAAACCCGCGACAAGCTACTCGCTGAACGCCAAACCCTCGCCAAGGAGATTCAGGATATTACCATTGAATGGATCCGCGCCAGCTTCAAGAAAGAAACCAAGGCTGCATCCGCTGCCAAGGAGAAGCGAGACGGTCTGATTGAGGAGCTGCGCAAGCAGTATTGGGTTCTTGACCCTTACATTCGGGCTCGCTCGCTCTATGATAGATTGAACATCGTTCAGGGCGATGGTAAGATTGAGTTCTACCCTGGGGCTGAGCCTGCAAAGACTGCATAATCGGTTTGAATAGGGTTGTCCTTTTTTGTTTCGAATATGTGCGAGATTTAGACGGTTTGCACGGCTTAAGTAGATACTGGCTTGGGTTTGAACAGTCGATCAATCAACTAGAGAGTATACAAGAGGTTGTGATATCTAATCTAACTATTGAAGAGCATTTCTACTGTAGCCTATTCAAGCAGGATTTAGTAAATTTTAAGACACTGGTAGATGGAATTTGATCATCTCCTTCAGGGCTGATGACTCATTGAACCCTCTACATCTTAGCCTTGATCTCCTCGTACAAAGCCTTCAACTTGTCCATCTCAGCGTCCTTAGCAGGCCATCCAATGCCCAGACCCTCCTTCTCGTTAGGCTTGGGGATCTATCCACTCGTCAGTATACGTCTCACATCCAGGGAAACAAGGAACGCACCATGTGGAAATGGACGTGGTCAACGACCTGGTGGGCAATGCGACCGTTGTTCTGCAAGATGTTGAAATCCTCGACGCCGCTGGCCTTGGCGATCTTCTTTGCCACAGGCTGCACGAATTAAGTTAGCTGTGGTTTGTTCCTTGCAGGGACCTTGGTGGTTGGCGGGTGACTCCGATTCGGATCCAATTGTCCTCTGTCTTCATCCTCCTTTTCTCATATTCATCGAGCAGGATTCCACGTACCAGGATCTCAGACAGGTCCTCGTCGGGAAGGTCAGTCAACTTCGCGCCGTGGAACTTGGGGATCACGAGCTGTTCAAGTCAGGTTAGCTTCGTTCCTTTTTGTCTTTGAGGGCTGTCTCGGATGCATTGGATCTGATGTATAGCTAATTGCTATGCATAGCTTGCGGAATCGTAATCGAGGACACAACGTCGAGAATGACCCGACGACGCGGTGCGGGGAAGGGTACCCAGGGCGACTTACAGCGTGGCCGCGGCTGAGCGGCTGGATATCGAGGAAGGCAAAGACCTTCTCACTCTCGAAAAGCTTGAAGGAAGGGATATCACCTGCAGCGATTGGATGTTAGCAGCCTGCTGCATTGCGAGCGAGAGCGACACCGCGATCGGAGAAGAGGACTGGGACTTGCGGATTTCGTGGGCTGGCAATAAACATACCCTTGATGATCTTGCAGAAGATACAAGCAGCAGAAGTCATATTGAGAGCGTGCTTCCGTAGTCAATACGAATGAAGTTAAGCAGGTAGAGGTTGGAAAGGAAGCTAAGAACAAATTGAAGTCATCGATATGCGGGGTTAGGAAAATAAAGCATTGCTGTGAGGGGGGTTCGAACGAGAGTCGTCCAAAACCCAGGGGTCCCTTATATACCACTATTGGGTCGAAATCCCGAGGAGTGGGACAAGCTAGTACAGAACCCATTTCTTGCCTTTTACCAGAGATGGCCGTGGTTTGCCCACAAAACTCCTCTAACCAATCTTTGGACCACTACTGCAACACAGCCGTTGTATTTTTTTACTTTCGTTTTTGTCGATTCCTAATAAGAGGTTTTGCTTAATTATGCTGTGTCTTTTTCCGAAGTTCCTGACTCTTAGTGTGGTGTTCTGGAGGTACCAGAGGTGTGTGTGTGTAGTCATTTGATGCGTGCACGTAGCCTCGGTTTTGTTCCATCCACCCACGCCCTCCTATACACAACGTTCAACCGTTCTCATTATTACTATGCGAAGTTTTCCTTTTTTTCTTAGATTGCCTTGGCGCTTTCATGATGACTGAAGAAATTGTCACCCTTTATGTTGTAAAGGAAGGCTGATCTGTCAAGCTATATCCCAGGTTTTGAAGATCGCATGCCTACAGTCACTACTCGGCAAAATTGCCTAGATGTTACCAATTTCGCCAGACTAGTCAGTACTCTACCTAGCCGTGAGCAAATCTCTGGGGCTCCAGCTCTAATTTCTGCCTGGTCTTCCTTAACATATATTCAATGTTAGGAGTAACTATATAGGGTTCAAAGATCATGCGACACACAATTCACCACGCCCGACAATTGCACTTAGAACACCATACAACATTACCATAAGGGGCATATTTCATGGTGATATGCTGGTCAACCAGCTTCCGGGAAGATTCAAACCCCATTGGTACGAAATGATATCGCTGATTCAACTGTCATCGTATAATAGATTGTGGTTATAGTGGGTGACTGAGACGGTTGACCGACATCCAATCACAATCGGTATATTGTCAGACCTTTCCTGGGTGTGCACTTTGTAGAGCCCGTAGAAGCCACCATACAGCATCGCTCTCCTCCAGACTCAGTCATCAACTCTGGAAACAATAGGAAAACTATCTACCCGAGAGGAGAATATCACTATTTTAAATAAGAGACGGCGCTGGCCATCGAATGCTGGTTACCGAATTGGGTTTAGCGGCCAGTCCCGTGGTCTTCCCGAATTGACCTGCGAAAGCCCGTCACTGCACCTCACCCACCCCGAATAACCTTCTCCCCTCCGCTGGTCTCTCCAGACTCACTCAGAGGCCATGCAAAAGTCCCGGGCCATCAATTCTGCCCTGGGGTCGCGGGCTTTTGCCCCCACCCCGCGGGTCACCGTCATGATCCAGCGCCGTTCCCTCCAGGACGTTGCCATCTCTCGCACCGGACGTCCCATCTTGAAGGTCCAGGGTGGCCGGTAAGTGCTCAATTGATCTCTTCTGAGTGTAGACAACTCGCTAATGCTCTACGCCAATAGCTCTTCCCTTGGAGGTACCTTAGCCCTTCCGCTCGATCCTGCCATATACCCGACATGCTCACCATTCAATTCTAGGCCACACCGCGACCGTCTTTGGTGCTACCGGTTTCCTCGGTCGCTACATTGTCAGCAACCTTGGTATGTCGAGGCTGTCTCCCGGTGCAATGGATTGAAGAACTGAGGACTAATATCCCGCAGCTAAGCAGGGATGCAACGTCGTCGTTCCCTATCGCGAGGAGATGATGAAGCGTCACCTGAAGGTCACTGGTGATCTCGGTCGTGTTACTTTCATTGTATGGGCTTTCCCGTTTCAAAAATGCTCGAATGTCGGACGATATCTGACTCCCACAGGAATACGATCTGCGCAACACCCAGTCCATCGAAGAGAGTGTCCGTCACTCCGACGTTGTCTACAACCTGGTTGGTCGCCAGTACCCGACCAAGTGAGTGCAAATGGATCTTATATGGTAACAGTTGGGTATTAACAAGGAGTAGGAACTTCTCCTTCACTGACGTCCACGTTGATGGTGCTGAGCGCATCGCCGACGCCGTTGCCAAGTACGATGTAGACCGATTCATCCACGTCTCCTCCTACAACGCCAACCGGGACTCTCCCTCCGAGTACTTCTCCACCAAGGTTGGTTAATTCGCTCGTTCGACACGCAAAGATACTAACTAGAAACAGGCCTGGGGTGAAGAGGTCGTTCGTTCCATCTACCCCGAGACCACCATCGTGCGTCCCGCCCCGATGTTCGGTTTCGAGGACAACCTCCTTCACAAGCTCGCTGGCACCAGCCCCCTGCTTCACTCCAACAAGCTGGAGGAGCGCTTCTGGCCCGTTCACGTAAGTGCCCCCCGCATTATACCAAGATTTCTTCGATTAACAACCCCTAGGCTCCCGATGTCGCTCGCGCTCTGGAGCGCATGCTGCACGACGACAGCACCGTTGGCCAGACCTACGAGCTCTACGGCCCCAAGGAGTACTCGAGTGCCGAGATCGCCGAGCTTGTCGACACCGAGATCGTCAAGGAGCGTACCCGCATCAACGTTCCCAAGAAGCTCCTCAAGCCCTTCGCCTTCTACCTCAACAAGTATCTTTGGTGGCACACCATGTCCGCCGATGAGGTTGAGCGTGAGCACCTTGACCAGGTCATTGACCCCGAGGCCAAGACTTTCGAGGACCTGGGCATGACCGATTTGGCAGATCTGGCTGACCTGACCTTCCACTACCTGGTATGCGCACACACATCCAAACAGCTGGAAATATCTACTGACTCCCCACCAGAAAAGATACCGCAGCTCGTCCTACTACGATCTTCCCCCCATGACGGAGAAGGAGCGCCACGAGGACAAGAAGTACCTGCATGTGCTGGACGACCAGTAGTCTGTGTTTTTAATGTGTACATAAGCCGTTCCTGGACCAATTCCATTTCCTTGTGTTGTCTAGATAAATCCAAGCGTATCTCAATCATAGTCCCTAGTAAAGCGAGTAGTATGTACGCAGTAGTACTAAAGTGCAGAAAATCGGAGCTCGGCCCCGCAATCAATCAATGCGGATAACATCATGGATCACCTCCCACCTTCAAGTCCAACCCCAGCTCCAACCCTCACCACCAAAATGCCACCCCCAATCCTCCTCCTCAAAACCCGCTCCTCCCCAAATGATGGCTACGACGAATTCTTCACCGCAAATAACTACACTCCAACTTTCGTCCCCGTCCTCGAACATCGCTTTAACGCCAAAAACCTATCCCACGTGCGCTCCCTCTTCACCACCGGCGCATTCAATGCCTCAGACAATACCAATCCCACCGGCCCCAAATACGGTGGCATGATCTTCACAAGCCAACGCGCCGTCGAAGGCTTCGCGAACATGATCTCTCAAGACGGCCGTACATTCACCTGAAACTACCACTACCTGCACCCGAGTAACCTTTTGCAACTAACAACCCAAACTCAGTCCCAACCCCATCGCACGATATCCCTCTGTACACAGTCGGCCCCGCCACAGCACGAACCCTAACCACCCTCCGCGACGCACACCTCCCCTCGTCATCAATCCATGGCGCGGACGCAGGAACAGGCGAGAAATTAGCGCATCTCATGCTACAGCATTATAATACACTCTACAAGAACGAGAACCCGGCGCTTTTATTCCTGGTCGGTGAACAGCGCAGAGATATCATTCCGAAAACACTGATGGATGCGGAATTAGCGGATGATACCCGGATTCCGGTGGAGGAGGTTGTTGTTTACGAGACTGGGGAGATGGGGTCATTTGAGGGGGATTTTAAGAGGGAGATTGAGGGAATTCAAGGGGATGATGTGACGTGGGTTGTTGTGTTTTCGCCTAGTGGATGTGAGGCTATGCTTCGTGTTCTGGGGTTAGGGCCGTTTGCCAAGGATGATGGGACTGCTGGTGACGGTGGGAAGAAGATATTTGTGGCTACAATTGGGCCTACGACTAGAGACCATTTGAGGGGTCTTGGCTTTGAGCCGCATGTATGTGCGGAGAAGCCGAGTCCTGAGGGGGTGGGGGAGGGCATTAGGAGGTTTATGGAGGAAAGGGGACTTTGAATAGAGACACCACTGTAGAACTTGAAACATCCAGGGGTGTGGGTTCGATGTACATATAGGATTAGAATATTAGATGCATATATATGTGACTTCTACAAGGTAAGGAAAGACTTTCAACGCATTGATATTGAGATGTTGATGGTGTTGGTAAATCACACTGATTCAAATGTTTCCAGATGTTGCTATCTACCGTGTCTTAAATCACGCTGAAAAAAATGATTGCATGCTCGAATATTGCGGATTGGATATTTACCGCATGATTTCCTCGTAGATGAGTCCTAACATTGTTAGTCAGCAACCAAGGAAAAGGATCAAGACCATAGATGGAGCGGACATACCTTTCAATTGCTCCTTACTCAGAGCATCCTTGTTCTTGTCGAAATCAAAGAACCCCTCGGGAATCGGAGGTGCGGTAGGCTCGTCTTCCGGGTCGTGGTACGGCTCCAAGTACGGGTGGCGCAGGGCATCTTCAACGGAGATGCGCTTGGCGGGGTTGAAGGCGAGGAGTT
Source organism: Penicillium corylophilum (assembly GCA_018410145.1). Lineage (NCBI taxonomy): Eukaryota > Fungi > Ascomycota > Eurotiomycetes > Eurotiales > Aspergillaceae > Penicillium > Penicillium corylophilum. The sequence continues at coordinate 1,019,755 of JAGUQL010000009.1, forward strand.
TCTCGAGCAAGTCCAGGGCCAGATCGTTGCTCTTGGGGAACAGGGCGCGGAAGGGTATCTTCTTCTTAAAGGGGAGGGAGCGGATGTACTCGCGTGCTCGTCGGGATTTGATGCCGTAGTAGTCTTCCATTGTGGGTGTGCCGAGGACGTCCAGAATCAAGGTCAACTGGTGGTGGTCTGGGATTGGCATTGTTAGATGCGATGCACGAACATTAACCCTCCGAAATATACGTACAGTCCTTTCCGGGGAACAGGGGCTTGCCGCTTAGCATCTCGGCAAGGATACAGCCCACACTCCACACGTCAATTGCTTTGGTGTATTCCTTGAATGTCAACATGATCTCCGGCGCACGGTACCAGCGGGTAGCGACGTATTCCGTCATGAATCCGGAGTTGTCGTCGGTCGAGGCGGCCGATCGCGCCAGACCGAAATCGCACACTTTCAAATCGCAGTTGGCATTGAGCAGCAGGTTGGACGGCTTCAAGTCTCGGTGGAGAACGTTGGCAGAGTGCATTGCCTTGAGGGCGCGCAGTGTCTGGTAGATAAAGTATTGACAATGGTCGTCGGACAGGTCTTGTGTGCGAATGACTCGGTGCATATCAGTCTCCATCAGTTCCTGAATCAAGTATACCTCATTGAAGCCCTCATAGTTGCGGGGCCGTTGGATATCCAGGATGGAGATAATGTTTTCGTGGTTAAAGTACCGCAACAGCTTCATCTCGCGCAACGTACGCAGACAAAACATGGAGTGGTCGAATGGGGTAATCTTTTTGATGGCGACCTTTTGGCCGGACGGCTTGTGAATTGCGGAACTGCAAGTTTTAGCATGGAGCTATTCATGGTCATATTGCCATGTTGCTTACCAGACGACACCGTAAGCACCTTCACCGATGACATCCTGGATTTCATATTGGTCGGACACGTTGAAGGAAATCTTTCGCGAGCCTCCCGACGTAGGGTTCTGCTGACCCATGATGACGATGATCTGCTCGGCGATCTGGGGCTCTGGGGGACGGTCAGTTCCAAGTATCCACTGGGAGTGTATCCACGATGAGAGACGGGCGATAGAGCGGGAGAAGCATTTCATGGCCACTCGGGCAACGCAAACTGTTCAAATCACGAGACACTCGCAGACTTGAACGATGCAGAGTGCCGGGATGCACAAGAGCACTCGCAAAACATTCACATTGGGGGAAAGCAAAGCTTACTTTCGCGCGGGGTGGATGCCTGCCTTCACTTGTCACTCCTGTCTATCTCGAAGAAGTGTTCGCGCAGCCTGGCAGTATGGACGGAAAGTAAGGCGCACGAAGCTCGGCGGGGGTCAGGGGGAGGTGAGACCGAGCTGGTAGGTATCGGATAGGAGGGTGGTTTGGTTTTGGATCTGGCGATGTGTTAGTCGAACCGAGGCGGGGTGGAAGCCGATCCCGCACTTAGCAACTCCAAGAAGGTAGATATGTAGAATGTCCCGGAGATAGGTAGCTCAGAAGGAGGTTGCCAGGTTCAAGTGGGGAGAGTAAAGAGACTCAGCCACGGGCCGCAAGTTGGTGGGGCAGCTACCAGAAAAAATGATCAGGGGGGGAGAAGATGGTTGAAGGGGAGATGATTTACGCGCTACTGTCGGAGGTTGAGGGGAATGATCTCAGAATAGAGGTTGGGCTCTTCCCTACACGCTCAGCACTTGAAACAACTCCGTGTTTACGAACTTCCCCACTAGTCATCCAGACCTAACGGAGATGCACTGGTAGATCTCACTCTCAGCGTACCAACACACAAAGGTTATGTGCCCGCCACCAGCGCCAAATGGCCGACTGTATCACGTCTGTGTGCTGGGAAAAGGCGCTACTGTCGACGTGATCACAATCACAGTGACTCGTCGAACTCCACTAAGATGGGCCACTTCGCTTTCCTGATTGGAGCCTCGCGGGTGGTTTCACCATTGGGGATCATCAATACGAAGTACGGACACAAATAGACGTCGATTTTGTTGCTAGATGTCAAACATGCGGGCTTCTATCGCCCTATACAACCCCCATCCTGACCTGGTCTACTTTCACTCTCATATGACAGATATTCTGGCCCGTAATCATACAGGCGTGTGAGAAAAGGAAACAGGGAACAGAAGACAGAGAATGGGAAGGGGGAGGTGAACAGGAAACAGGAAACGTAGGAGTCATGGAGCAACCGGGTATAAAGACCGACGGGTCGGGCTTTATTGCACGACCTGAAGACGTGGTTAGTATAGGGAGTGATGTCGATCTGGACCATCATACCTTCTCCCGCAAAGTACCCATCCATTGCTCAAGGCTGGGACTCTGGTCTGCCCGGTCCTCCACCAGGGTTGACTGTGCCCAGAGACGCAGGCCGGGCTCACCATCTTCACGAACCACGTACAGGTGAGGCACGATCATGCTGCCCACGCCCTTGGAGCGGTGGTCACGGCTCTTCTCAATCACGTTGCGCACGCGCTGGTTGAACTCGTTGTCCACCTCGGGGAGTGTCTGCTTGCCAACCCGCAATTCGTCCTTGGTGGCCACACCGAACACGTCCACGATGAGCTGGGGAACAGCGTTGTGACCAACCCACAGGAACTGTGTCTGGCCATCGTCGATCAGGTACAGACCGTAGTTGGCAATAGACTTGGAGGACAGGTTGACGGCAGGAGGGAGAGTGATCTCGCCGGTCAGCTCGTCAGGAATACCTGCGTTGTCGGGCATATCGTGGAGAGAGTACATCTTGGGGTAGATGTACTGGATGAGGAGGGGCAGGGGCAGAGTCGACAACAGGCAGAGAGCGGCGGACCGCATATCCGTGGGAATCTGGGCAGACTTGCGGAGACCGAGCTATACTTCCATGTTAGCGACTAAGAGCTCACGAGAGACAATAAAAAAAAAAAAAACTTACGTTCTTGATCATGGCAAGGAACAGAACTGGCAGGCCACGCATGTTGGCCGGGAACTGCAGGCCACCGCCGCTGACACTGCCTCCAGCAAGCTCCTTGCGATAGGTGGTCAACAGCTCGATGATCTTGGCCTGGAGAGCCTCACGAGCAGGCTCGAGACCGCTGCTCAACGTTCGCTCAACGGCCTTGTGACTGAAGAAGGTGGCAACGGCTTGCTGGTCGACGGAGGCGTAGATGTCCGCTAGGTTGGTGGTAGTAGGCAGAGCCAAAGTGAGGACACGAATGCGACGCTCGCCGTTACAGGTAGTGTGAAGAACAGCAGCCTGCAGACAGACGACCGGCTTCGCAACGGTCTCATCAATAGCCACCTCGACCACGTACGCCTGGTCACGAGGGAAGGCGGGGAAAGCGCAGAGATCGGAGCTGCGGTTGAAGAAGTTTCCGTAGAAAGTGCTCATGCGAAGACCGGTGGTGGCGCGCACACGGAGAACGGCTTCCAGACCGATCTCTGACGAGAGGTACTCGGAGAATTCCCGAGCAAACTTGATGGCATCTTCACTCCGGGCGGCATTCCAGCCGGGGTAGAAGTATGTTTGACCACCTGTGTATCGGGGCAGGTTGCTCAGAGATGCCACATCCTGATACTGGGAGGAGAACAAGAACATATCCACGGACACCTGAGACTTGGAGCATTCGACCGCAAAGCTCTTGTAGAACGAGTTGGCCGTTTGCAAGAGGGCCGACTCCTTGTTTGTGCCCAGCACCTTCTTGTCTTCACGCATCGTCAGAGCTCCATGGCCAATGTTGGGCAGAGAAGCACTCAGAACAGTCATTTTACCTCCAACGGCGGAGATCAGCTTGTAACCAGCCCGCAGAGCCGAGCCCATGGCACAGCTGTTGTTCTGGGTGTTCTGGAACATCTCCTGCAACTTGTCGAGGAAAGTCTCAATGTTCTCCCGGCATTCGCTCAGCGTCACGAGAAGATCGGTGGGGATGGGCAAGAAGGGCTCATCGAGGTCACTGACAACCAGCATCCGGGCCTCGGAGCTTTCTGACTGATCCCGAGGGATACTGAAGTAGTGCAGGCTCGAGTCCACGGCGATGAAGCCCAATCTGGTCCGTCGGTCTGCGTTTGGAATACGATCGAGGCTCTCCTTGATGCAGCGTGCGCTGGTAGCCAACAAACCGCTGGTCACGGAGGAGTAGCTGACGTCGATCAAGAAGAGGTACACGAGCGGCTGAGGGGGTCGAACCATATACTCCTGGGGAGCAACAAATTCCACCATGCTGTGGTTCAAATCGGCGCGCAGAGAGCGATCGGCGGGCTTCTGCAGTGTCGCATCCCAATCGAACGCCTGGGGCACATCGTTTGTGAGGTTACACATATTGCAGCGCCAGCGGTGGCCATGGTCGAGGAAGGTGACAAAAGGGTTAATATAGGATCGGCAGCGTCTGCATCGTGAAATAACCTGGTCCGGAATGACGGGAATGGGGTCCTCCTGGTCGTGAAGAGCTCCGTAAGGCTGAATCACCAGAGCGAAAGGCAATTTGGACTTCTTGAGAAGAGAGTTATTCGTGGGAACGGCGTTCAAAGTAGACCGCATATATTTCGTAGGGCAATTGGCATCGGGGGAGGGGTAAACACTGGTCTATGAATTGTTAGCATCGCCCCTCTCCATACAATGTGGGGTGACACAGAACATACTCCCGGAGGCAGAACGATAGGAGGCGGGGGATAGTCTAACTCCGCGACGTTAAAGGGTTGAGAGATGAGGTCTGTCGGGTAGAGTTGGTTGAGCTGGACCTGGCGAGCGGGCTGCACCGCGGGTTGCTGCTGAGGCGGGGGCATGTGGTGCGGTTCAGCCATTCCCATTCCACCGAACTGCTGGGCCATTTGCGCAACATCAGGCGCGGGCTGAGCGTAGGCTACGGCAGCGGGCTGCATCTGGGTTGGGTCGGTGCCGTACACCGGTTGTTGATATCCCATGGCCTGGGCTGGTGGCTGCTGAGGATAGGCACCGTAGGCACCTCCAGCCGTCGGCTGACCACCAAGCGCAGCATTGGCACCGGAGCCGAAATCAAAAGCCTCTCCAGCATACGTTCTCTTCTTCTTTCCTCCGGCGGTCACAGGGGCGGGCGCACCTTGCGCGGGGACGGGCGACTGTTGCCGAGGGTCCGTGGAGTCGTAGCCAGGCTGGCCGTACCCTTCCTGAGGAGGGTAACTCCCTTGTGGAGCTGCCATGAAGGTCTGCTGAAGAATATGTGGCCGGAGTTGGGTTCCTCAATGAGAATCGGGGTTGGGGTCAAGTTCGGGGGGAGTTTGAGTCGAGATGGGGCGCGGGTAATAGCTTCGCTAGAACCCAACAATCAGTTGAGTCGCCAAGAGTTGTCAAATTTTGGAAGGCGACAGACTGATATCTGACACAGATACACAGAAGCGAGACGGGGGTTAGATGGTACCTCGAGAAGGGGCACCTGGAGGGGGGGAGTTCAACACTGTCAAGAGGCGGTGATGGAATACGGTGGCCTTTAGGTTGCCGCACAGCCAATCATGCGCCGCCGGAGACATGTGAGCTTCGGTTCTGGTTTTGTTGTATATAATGCATCCATGTATTCTATTCGGGGCTAAGATGTTTGTCTCACATAGTTATCGGGACTAGGATAGAGTTAGGGTGTCTACGGGTATGGATGTTGCATAGGTATTTATTTATTTGGTGGCTGAGCACCTTGGTGCACTGCTAAGTACACAACTTGGCTGATGAGATCTAGTGATATACATTGGTCGGAAACATTCATAAAAAGCCCGTTTATGATATTGTCCATGATAGATGAAATCATAATAATGAGATCGAAGACACGACTAAACTATACACACTCAAATAGCCTTGCAAGGCGGTCATGAGTGTAGCGTGCTGGAATACCAAAGAGGGTGGTTGCCCTGCCAACAACCACCACAATTGTCTCTCTCGTGAACTCCTCCATCGTGCCGTCTTCAATCTTCAATTCAACATCCGCCAAAGGTAGGTAGGTTTCTTTTCCTTTTTGGGGGGATATTTAGTTATATCTTCTCTTTATTTCATTCGGTCCTCCGCGAGTCATTATTTGATCAATTGCGATATACTTTCGAAAAGTCTGTGAATGTCCAAGCCGTCACAATGAGTGTCCGAGTCGTTGCGCGTGTCCGACCCCTCCTCAAGACCGAAAGAGAGATCGATGTCATCGTTCGCACTGGATCGTCTGCCCCGTCCGAGTACAAGTCGCAGCAATCTACGAATGACGACCGCAAGCTGGCCGCGTTGAGGGACAGAGACAACGTGGTGAGGATCCCCAATCCGAAGAATGGGGGCGAGGAATATACCTTCCAGTTCAGCGCTGTCTATGATGCCGAGGTTGCACAGCAGGAGATGTTTGATGCCGAGGGTGAGTGCCCTTTGTTGTCATAGCTTGAGAAAGCCTCGTCGATGGCCAATGCTGATCAATTGCAGTCGCACCCACCATCAAGCACCTCTTCAATGGATTCGATATTACGATATTCGCGTATGGTGTCACGGGCACTGGGAAAACACACACAATGCGAGGTGGAAAAAGTCTCGCCGATAGAGGTGTCATTCCTCGGCTCCTGAGTGGCATCTTCCGACGCAGCCGGAAGATTGAGAAGGACACCAGCGGCGAAACAACGGTCCAAGTCTCTCTCAGTTATTATGAGATCTACAACGACAAGGTATATGATTTGTTTGAGCCGCCCGAGAAGCGCACATTGGCCGGTCTCCCACTGCGTGACAACGGAGGCAAGACTGTGGTCTGTGGTTTGACGGAGAAGCCCTGCACGAGCCTGAAGGAGTTTGAAGGTCTTTACGACCAGGCCAACAACAACCGTTCCACTTCTGCAACCAAGGTATGTACCTGACTGAGCTACGAAGCTCGACGCGTGTTAACAATTGCGCCTAGTTGAACGCCCATTCGTCTCGTTCGCACGCCATCCTCGGTGTGAAGGTCACTGTTACCTCGCCGGAAAGCACTCGCATCAGCACTGCCTCCGCAATTGATCTTGCAGGCTCAGAGGACAACCGCCGGACGGAGAATGACAAGGAGCGCATGGTCGAGTCAGCCAGTATCAACAAGAGTCTCTTTGTTTTGGCGCAGTGCGTCGAGGCGATCACGAAGAAGCAGCATCGAATCCCATACCGCGAGTCCAAGATGACTAGAATTCTTTCTTTGGGCCAAAACAACGGACTGACAGTGATGATTCTCAATTTGGCACCAGTTCGATCATACCACCTGGATACAATCAGCTCTTTGAGTGTCGCCAACCGTACCAGGAAAATCGAAGTGCGTGAAGTCGAGAATGACCCGATATTCAAGGGTCCCGCGAGACCCTCAATTCGGCCATCTCTGGCAGCTTCTCGGCAGCCGCTGCGCCCTCTTACAGCCTCTGTTAACGTGAACATGCCTGTTCCTGCCGCAAAGGACCCCTCGAAGAAAGACGAGGAGAAGCCCCTCAAGGCTTTCAGTGTCTATTCTGATCGGGCCCAGCCGAAGCTTGTGACCCAGATTCGCAAGCCTGAGACTAAGAGATCTTCTCTTTCCTCCGAAGCGCCTACTGCACGCTCCTTAAAGCCTCGTCAGACGCTTGCTCCTTCCCAGCCTCAACCGGTTACTTCAGATCTCTCTGCGGCTAAGATCGAGGAGATGGTTGCGAAGAAAGTCGAAGAGATACTGGCTGTACGTTCAGTGAGCGAGCAATCAAGACAGACCCAGGTTCGTGAGCTAACTGATCAGCTCCAGCGCCGATTGGAGCAGCTAGAGCAGCGCATTGAAGGCACCGAGGACGCTCGCGCTGAGGGTCTTTCCTATCTTCTCATGGCGAAGCAGCACCAGGCACGTGGCGAGAACAGCTCGGCATTGAGAATGTACCAGCTGGCACTCCCGCATTTCCCCCACAACGAGAAGCTAGCGTCCAAGATTGCTGCTTTGAAAGAGCGCATCGAGGGCAAGCCTCAGCCACGACAGTCTGTCAGCGCTGCATCTCCGAAGGGAAAATTCGGCAGCATGCTTTCTCTCAATCTGAAGAAAGAGCCCACCATGAGACTGGGCAAGCGCCAAGCTGAAGACTCTGATGATGAGTACATGTCCACCATGGATTATGACGAGACTGGCTTTCTTGATACCTCTCGTCCCAAGAAGAAGCGGGCCTCGAACAAGGCTGTCCGTGAGAGTGGAGATGATCTTGCTGCTCTGGACGACTATCAAGATCCCTCTGTCTCGCCTCGCACTATCCATCTTTTGTCAATCATCAATTCGCGTGATGTCAGCCAGATTAAGCTTCTCAAGGGCGTCGGCGTGAAGAAGGCCGAGGCAATTGTCGACTGTCTCTGTGAGATGGATCAATCTTCAAACACAGACACAGAAATGGTCTCCGACCAACCTCAGTTCCAGGTGAATAGCCTGGCACAACTGAGCACATTGAAGGGAGTGGGCGTTCGCACGGTCGAGAACATGCGCAATGGAGTTTTGGTTTGATGCATTTACAAGCCTCGCCTATATACTGCGGTTTTCTTGTTTATTTTTTATTTTTTTAGTCATGCATCGCTTAGCGACGGTGCTGCGGCGTTTGGATCTATAGCTGGACTGGTTTGGAGTTGGTCCTATATATAGCACGATTGTGCCTTTCTTCATGATCCAAGGATCTGTATCATTAGCAATGAATATTGACGAGGCTCTATCTCAAGACATCATTGCATTTCTCAAATTGATCTTCCTCTATACAACATTATTTTCATCCCGCTATGCAATGGCATATGCACATATCTATATAGCGTCAATGGGACAGTGTCCTCGATTATCAACATCATTATACTTTGTCCCAGGGCCTGGCCCCTCCGACAACCACTCTCGCCGCGATGAACAGGGTCGCTCCAGCAAGCATGACCACACCGCAGAATATTTGCAATTTCGTGTATGACCCGTGCAGCACATCCGGGACCAGAGCACCGCCAATCGGGGTACCAGTCAAGGCAGCGAAAGAAATAATGGAGAAGAAGGTACCGTTACGGACTCCAACCTCGCGCAGATCAGAGATCTGGGCAACCAATGCCGGTGCGAGAGACACAAAGGCACCGGAACCAAAGCCGTACAGCGCGCTGAAAACAATTACCGGGGCATTGCTGCGAGACGGAAGCCACAGAGCAAGCACAAGAATACTGGACAGGTAGCTGAAGAGGATCATCACGTTGTACCGACCAACACGGTCAGCCATGTAGCCTGGAAGGGTACGACCGAAGATACTATACCCAAGGCATCCGTTAGCAATTTGCCATCAAAGAGAGAAACGCCCATCTGAACTCACCTGGCCGCATTCAAAATCGGAACCAGATACTGCGACAAGTTCTGCGACATGCCATACCGCTCAGCCTGCGTAATGACAAACGTAAAAGGCAAAAACATGCCCCAAAAGAAGCAAAAAGCCGCAGCAACAGTCAAAACAAACTTAATTTCCTTGAGAGGCCGGAAAAAGCTCATAATGTCAAACGGCCTCTTCGAAGGCGGCAACCTCGACCTCAAAGTCAGGTTGGAAATGCCTAACATGCCCAAAATCAAAAACGCACAAATGCGCATCGCCCATGGGAATCCCACCTCGGGAATTAGATGCGTCACCATGATTGGGAAAATCACACCCCCAAGACTCGACCCCGAAGCCATCATCCCCAACGCGAACGCCCTCCGTTTCGCAAACCACGTACTAACAGAATTAACACATGCATTGAAGATGGCACTCGCACCCAGCGGACTGCAGATTCCCTGCGCGAGAATAAACTGATAATACTCCGTCGACAGCGAAGTCATCATCAACCCAAAGACATGAAGAAAGGTACCACCTAGCAGGATCCATCGCGGGCCGTAACTATCAAAGAGGGTTCCGAAGATCGGACCCGCGAAGAACATCACGAATGTCTCGAGGGATGTAATCCAGGTTACTGTGCTGGTGGACATGTTGCGCAGCTGGTGGCTTTCGTAGTATGTTTGGAAGACGCCGATGCAGTTGATCCAGCCGAAACTGACGAATAGGCCGCAGAATGCGCCGAGGACGACGAGCCATGCTTTGGCGCCGCCGTCTGGGGGTGGGCCTGGGCCTGGGGGAGGGGTTACGGGGGACAAGTCTTTGGCTTTTTCGGAGTCGAGGGTTGTGTTGTCTTCTGTGGCTTTGGATGGATGGCCTTTTTCGATATCGTTGATTTGGTTGCTCATTGCGGGTGTTGAATAGTCTGATGGTGCTGTATTGGTTGTTGCGCTATCGATGGAGGGAGCGTTATGCTCAGTAGTCTCGGTCATGTTTGATCGATTGCTGTCTGTTCAAGACAGAACGCTTGTGGATATTTAGAAGGGTTCAATGGCAATCTGTTAAGAGTGATAGAATTAGATGCCATTCTTTGATATCAGTGAATATAAAGGTCTGGTTCTCCAGGGGAACGGCATAGAAAGGATCTATGCACAGGACAGGGGAGCATCAGATAAAATCAAGATCGAGCTGACTCGTGCAAACACTCACCCGTCGGGAACTCTAAAGACAATCCGTTTGTCCGTAGATCAGGCCTTGGCTTCGATCCTATTCTGTTCTCGCTATCTTTAAGGTCTGGGCACCAAGACACCAAACAAAAGGCGAAGATACTCTATAAAGGATAATAGAAAAATTCAAAACACATGCTCACAAAGCAAGCGGTCGCTATTTCGGCATCGCGCCGAGCTAAACTCCGAGCTTCGATCGTCTCCCATAACTCTCTTTCTTGATAGCCCGTCTAACCATGAATGGAAAGGAATCGGCGCAGACTTAAGGCTGATCCAGGGCACTCCGAGCACTTAACCCCGGGAGTGGACCTTGCCCTCTGCGGGTCTGCGCGCAGTCCATAGAGCTTATCGGATGAAAGGCCCATATTTGCTCTTGTGACTCACTAATTGGCACGGACACGGTAATGGGCAAATGCCGAACGGACATACTGCATCAGGTAAGGCCGAAATGCCGAGGGTGTTCTCGACAGGCCACAAACTGGTCTATCTTGTCGGAGATTGATGGCGGTTCTACGAGTTTGGGTTTCGCTGCTTGAGTGTCCGCGCAAACGTGCGGTGTCTTGCAGAGCGCCCTCGCTATGTGAGTGCGGGCCACCTTTCTATCGGAACCCCTGACCTCCCTGCTTCGGCTTCTTTTCCGACTTGAAAATTGACCCGTCTACTTATGAATGTTTACCGACCTTTTTACCTGGGAACAGCTGTAGTTAGTCTGAACCTGAATCATGCATCTAAACAATATTGGCCAGTATTTAGGGCTGCAACGTTGGTTTGGCTTGATATAACACGATAATCCCGGTTCTAATATCCACTGGTTGTGTAGTGTAATGGTCATCACTGCGGATTCTGATTCCGCCGATCCCGGTTCGATCCCGGGCACGACCTTTTATCTTCCTTTCTTTCTTTTACTGAAAGAAAGGTCGATATTTTTGCTCCATGATTATATATACATATATCAATTGTTTTATTTTGCTTCTAAGAAAAAGAAAATACCCGAAGATATTTTTACATACAAAGAAATTAGACGTATCTCTCATGATCCCGTAGTTCATGCTCCGAGAAACGGGATGCAGGTACAGCGGGAATATAAATTGACAACCCGACTGCTTGATCGAGCGGGTCATTACATGGGTATTCGGTACTCAGCTTGGGCCTAGCGCACGATCTGAAGAAAAACACAGAATTTTCACAGATATTGCATTTATATGCTAATAAGACTGTAGCCTACACCATTACGCACAATGCGATAAAAGTAGGCGAGAGCACGTCCAGGGCTGGAGAGTCGGACCGAGATGTGATCGGGGCCGAAAACTGAATATGCCGACCGACACGGAGATAAAGACATGAAACAGCCAGCGCGGAAAGTGGAATCTTATGAGGCAACAGCATCAGGGGCTTCTAGACTCCCTGGTCTATGGATAGAAGCAGATGCAAACCTACCATACATGTAGATAGGATCTATACCAGGGCCGGGCCAAGCAACCTCCAGGATATCCATGCAACTCGTACGAAATTACTACGAGCCATGCCCGAGACCCTTGAAAATTCATACTAATTAGCAATAACGTTGGCATTAGCTTCATCTTTCCCCAAAGACCTGGAAAGAAGCATTCTACCTCGGTCAACTCTCCACGCTATTTTCGGCTACCTAGGGCGCTTTAACATCTACCAAGGCTCCTTAAGCCCATGGCATATCCTGTGAAATCCAGAAAGAAAAGCAAGGATCGATTTGAATGGCAGAGCTAAAAAGTCAAAGATGCCCGCAATACTGTACAGGATGCCGCATGATACCAATTCTAAGAAAATAAAAATCCGCCGTTAACCCGTACAGAAGCAAATGTAATGGGAAGAGATCGATCGGCTACAGCAGCTTTCACAGCTCCTTCGTCTTGCCAACCTGCTCGACTTCAACCTTGCCATCGTTGCGGATCGTAGCCACGCTTTGGCGGATTCCCTTGACCTCTTGGACAATGTCGTCAATTGAACGAGTGATGTCAGGCTCATACATAGTGTCGTCGGCCTTCTCTTGCCTGGCCTTATCCTCTTGCTTGGCCATATCCTCTTGCTTGGCCTTGTTCTCTTGCTTGGCCTTGTTCTCTTGCTCGGCCTTGTTCTCTTGCTCGGCCTTGGACTGGCCGGGGAGGGAAGTGAGGCCGCGAGGAGTGTCGGCAATCTCGTTCACCTCGTGGGCTGATAAGACATCATTCAGGCGGGGACCCCGCGACTGGACGAGAATGGTGGCCGGGCCATCGAATTGCATAAAGAGCTGGAACAGTTTGTTAGCTATACTTTTATCGCACTTCGAATGAATGGGCCTTACTCTATCTCCCCAGATAGTCATGCGAGACCAGGTCCGCAGCTTGTGGAAGAAGCGCATAGTACGCTTCCATGCATCTGAACTGGAGACATCCTGGATGTACTTGTTGTTCTGCAGCAGTCTCGGCAGGGTCTTCAGGCCCGGGACCTGGAAGTTCAGAGTCGTGGATTTGAAGCGGTATGGGCGAGGTGGGTTGGAGGACATCGTGTAGGCGACCACATTACTGGTTGCGCATTAGCAATGTTCGCTTCCCATAGCTGGAGAATACAACATACCTGGGGTGAGCGATGTACTGCTCGCCGTCTTTCAACTCAACGGAGTAAACCTGGCCGTTTCCAACCAGAGCTATTAAACCTCTTCCGGTCACCTCGGAGCTTCCCCAGTGTGAGAGACTCTGCTGTAGGTTAGCCTTATGTCAATTCCTCATTCCTGGGTCATTACATACCATGCTAGTGTTGATAGTTGGCTTAATGGACAAGGACCGGCCCGTCCATGCCAGCAAAGCGCGACGCTGGGCAACCATCCAATCAACAGAACCATTGAGGTTCACCACAGTGAAAGAAGTGTTGGGAGATCGCACAGAAACGAGTGCCGTAACGGGGCTTGCTGAAGAGACCTATATACTGGTCAATATACTGCCCGAAATCAAACACAAACACCAAACTATACCTTCTGATAAAGGAAAGGTACTCCGACAACCGCCCTGCGGAAGGGCTCGAGAACGCTCAATGTCGAGATCACCTGCAACAACGGTCAATCACAATACGAAAATCGGGATGAAATGCGTCTGCATACATTATCGGCCTTTCCGCTCAATCCAACCAAGGTTCCTCGGCGCGTGTACAAGTTTTGAGAGGCTGAAAGAGAGACTGAAAGAAGGGAATACGGGGCACCGATGACGTCGAATCGTGCATCTATAGTAATTAAACCATTAGCCTGGATATATCTCAACTCATCGCCATAGATAGGGCATACCGCGCGATTCAACGGAGCTGGGCGTGTTTGCGAGGGGCAGGTTAGCCCCGTTGGCGGGTTCCTCGGAAGGGGTCGCGCGAATCTGGATGCATCTTGTTTGGCGATGTACGCGAGGGACAACTCTAGTCCAGGACAGCGTCCGGACACCTCGCTGAAGCGTTGATCGCATGGTGCCTGAAGAAGGTGGACGGGAAGAGAACTTTACGTCAGTTTTGGCAGCTGCACATGTCGGGAAATTGTAGCGCCGACCGCCTCACCTTGTACACTTCGATTACAACTTGTACTTTATTGCGACATTACGATTGATGAGCTCGCTAGGATTCGGGTTTCCTTTTTCTTTCCCTATCTTTCCATCTTGTTGAGTACCTCTGAGGGTCCCTGATACGTACTCCCTCTCTGACGCTTTCCTCCGAAGCCGGCGGCTCCCAAGGTGGAATTCCCCACGAGCTGCAGCTGCGCACGCCATTCCCCTCGCACTTCATTATGTCCCCCTGATCCCAATCGCCACTTTCGCACCTCTCTGAGAACATACACTACAAGTAGCCATGCTGCTCAGAGCCGCGCGCTCGCCATGCTGGCGTCCGGCGCGGTTTGCTCATCCGAGCTTCACCGACCGGGCACCGTGGACGAGACCGAACTCTACACAGCTGCGCATATTCACGTCATTTGGGCGAATGCAAGACCAATCCACCGATGGCAAAGACCCGATGGCTGTAAAGCCGGGCTCGACCGCGGTTCCCACACCAGCAGACGGCAATGCTCCCCAGCCAAAAGAGGTCGCGAAGAAGGACTTGCTGAGCGAGTCAACTAAGGCGACACAGGAACAGAGAAAGGCGGATTGGGCTATAATGAGAGAAATGGCCAAGTATCTCTGGCCGAAGGTATGGCCCATCGTATTTACCGCTGGGATCGGAAGTACTGACCGAGTCTGTAGAACGACTGGGGCACTAAGCTTCGTGTTGGATCTGCGCTGTCATTGCTAATCGGAGCCAAGGTTAGTAGCCAGGGATCGCTAGGACGTGACGTACATGCTGACCGCAGATCAAGATTCTTAATGTAGAAGTGCCTTTCTACTTCAAGAACATTGTCGACTCCATGAATGTGGACTTTGCCTCTGTTGGCGGAACTGCGTATACCGTTGCAGGCTCAATGATCATAGCTTGTAGGAACCCTTCATCCCGACCCAATGTAGAAAGCTCCGAGTCATGTCTAATCTGAAATTTCCAGACGGCGCAACCCGAATTGGAGCGACTGTCTTCCAGGAACTTCGCAATGCAGTGTTTGCGAGTGTCGCGCAAAAGGCCATCCGGAAGGTGGCCAGCAATGTCTTCGAACACCTGTTAAGACTTGACCTCAACTTCCACCTCTCGCGCCAAACTGGCGGTCTGACCCGTGCCATTGACCGTGGAACCAAGGGTATTAGCTTTTTGCTGACCTCCATGGTCTTCCATGTCGTCCCAACTGCGCTCGAGATCTCGCTCGTTTGCAGTATTCTTGTAGGATCACCGACTTTGCGACTTAAGATATGGACTGACATCTTCTAGACCTACCAATATGGCTTCCGGTTTGCTGCTATTACGGCTGTGACCATGCTTGCATACACCGCGTTCACCATCACTACAACTGCGTGGCGCACCAAGTTCCGCCGGCAAGCCAATGCAGCCGATAACCGTGGAGCTACTGTTGCAGTTGACTCCCTCATCAACTACGAGGCCGTCAAGTACTTCAATAACGAGAAGTTCGAGGTGGCCCGGTACGACAAGGCTCTGAAACACTATGAAGATGCCTCTATCAAGGTGACGACATCCTTGGCTTTCCTTAACTCTGGCCAAAACATGATCTTCTCAAGCGCGCTGGCCGCCATGATGTACCTGGCTTGCGACGGAGTCGCCACCGGTGCCTTGACAGTCGGTGATCTGGTCATGGTCAATCAGCTAGTCTTCCAGCTGTCCGTACCCCTTAACTTCTTGGGATCGGTCTATCGTGAACTGCGTCAGTCTCTGCTGGACATGGAGACGCTATTCAACCTGCAAAAGGTCAACGTGACCATCCAGGAACGTCCCAACGCCAAGCCCCTGGAGCTGAAGAAGGGCGGCGAGATCCGTTTCGAGAACGTCACCTTTGGCTACCACCCTGACAGGCCAATTCTGAAGAATGCCACTTTCACCATTCCTGCTGGCTCAAAGTTTGCCATTGTCGGTCCTAGCGGCTGCGGAAAGTCTACAATCCTGCGCCTACTGTTCCGCTTCTACGACACTCAGACTGGCCGCATCTTGATTGATGGACAAGATGTGCGCGATGTCACTCTCGAGAGCCTCCGAAAAGCCATCGGAGTGGTCCCCCAAGATACACCACTATTCAATGACACAATTCTCCATAACATCCGCTATGGACGGATCGACGCGACGGACGAAGAAGTTCGTCATGCCGCAGAGCGAGCCCGCATCGACCAGCTGATCGAGCGCTTGCCGGACGGATATCAGACAGCCGTCGGCGAGCGAGGCATGATGATTTCTGGTGGTGAGAAGCAACGACTGGCCATCTCTCGTCTGATTCTAAAGGATCCACAACTTTTGTTCTTTGACGAAGCGGTAAGTTTGACTCCCATTACTTCCGAAGTATATTGCTAAATGACCTCGTAGACCTCCGCTCTCGACACCTACACAGAACAGGCCCTCCTGCAGAACATCAACAGCATTCTCAAGGATAAGAGCCGCACGAGCGTGTTTGTTGCGCATCGTCTGCGTACCATCTATGACAGCGACCAGATCCTGGTGTTGAAGGATGGCCATGTAGTGGAGACAGGGTCGCACCGCGAGCTGCTGGACCTGGATGGCGTATATGCAGAACTATGGAACGGTAAGCACAATTCTATCGATGATTTGAGATGTTTACTGACTATAGAATAGCCCAAGAAACCTCGCTGGATGGCGAGCCGCAGAACGAGGCGTAGTACAAAACTAGACATCAAGTACAGACAAGACAATCTAAGCAATTAAGATGAAAACTTTCCTATGGGATCATCCGAGACATTGTGAATGTGTAGGTCATTAATACATGTAGACAGTCGGACTCGACTGTGTCAGTTAGATTTCCTGCGCGCGCACTATTTCCAGAATTGTTTTGTGGAAGAACGCTGATCCATTTCTCAATAATAGGGTTTGTTCTATGCTCCTCTTTTCCTTTCTTGGGAGATTACCTTAAACCGCCTTCCAGTCTGCACACTAATGATGATGCTTAATCGAAGACAGAGTGCAAGGACTATGATGCACAAACTTCCAAACTTCCGACCTCGGTCACTTGAGACCATTTCCGAAGCTTTCGCCTACTCGACGCTGCCTGGCACTCATCTGTAACAAGCCGACATTCGACGATAGTACTACTGGGCTTCTCAGAAGCTGATTATCCTTTTCCGCTAAAGCGAGTATCCGAGGCTTATTCTGACCTTAGTCTCGGGGATCATGATAAGGATTATACTATTGGCCCGCCGGGCTTACTTAAATGTCGTGAACCTCGGCTTCGTTCCAATACTCTCCCCGCTCGTTCTCTATGCTCTTCCACAAGAGGCTTCGACATCTGTTGCTGGAGAGCTAACGGACGCCTCTTAGATTCTCTATCTTCTCTCACACGTCCTTTACAATGGTATCAACAATATCAAACGAAGCCAGATCATCGCTTCGGTCCTCTTCGCACGAGATAGAACTGAATGAACTACAAGGAGGACTAGAAATTAACAACCAGCAGCTTGAGCCGACTGATCATGGATTTGCCGCTTGGAGACTTCTTTGCATTGCGTTTGTCTTTGAATCGTTGCTATAGGGTGAGTGATTATGATGACGATACATAGCATCTACTGGGACTGACAGATTTTAGGCTTCCCTCTTTCCTTTGGAGTCTTCCAAAACTATTACTCTAAGCTTCCCGAATTCTCCGAAAATCGCTATATTTCAGTTGTGGGCACAGTGGCTTCGGGAATCTCCTACCTAGGAGCCCCTCTCACAGCCCCATTTATCAAGCGCTATCAGGCGTTCCAGCGACAGATAATCTGGTTTGGATGTAAGCTTGCCTAATTTTAAGCCTATTGTTCAGTAACCTTATGTGCGGCTAGGGTCAATATGTATTGCTGCGCTGATCTCTGGCTCGTTTGCCTCCACCCTCGAAACCCTTATTTTGACACAAGGAGTGGCCTACGGACTCGGGTTTCTCATTTTCTATTACCCAATTCTCAACATAGTGGATGAATACTGGATTTCTCGACGAGGAATGGCATATGGAATGCTATGTAGCGCATCTGGACTCTCAGGCGCAGCGTTCCCTATCGTTATTGAAAAGCTGCTGAACACATACGGATATCGGACAACGCTGCGGGCTATTGCTGTTGCACTCTTCGTGTTAACGGGTCCATTAGTTCCCTTTTTGAAAGGTCGCCTGCCAGTTTCAAGGCATACTACAGCCGCGAGAGCAGATTGGAGCTTCCTCCAAAAACCCCTTTTTTGGATATACACTGTCTCCAACGTGGCCCAAGGATTAGGATACTTTTATCCATCCTTATATCTGCCATTGTACGCTACATCCATTGGATTGAGTAGCGTGAAAGGTGCTCTTCTCCTGGCAGTCATGAGCATTTCACAGGTGATGGGCCAATTTACATTTGGATTTCTATCCGATCGGAAGTTCTCCGTTGACGTTCTCATCACTCTGGCGAGCATCGTAGCTGCCGCAGCTTCATTTGCATTATGGGGATTAGCACATTCTTTTGCACCTTTGATCGCTTTTGCTTTGGTCTATGGCTTTTTTGGTGCTGGTTATACTGCCATGTGGGCCAGAATGTCTACATCTGTCAGTGTCGATCCGACGGCTACACCGATAATATTAAGCCTATTTTGTTTTGGTAAAGGAATAGGTAATGTCTTGGCGGGGCCACTCAGTGGAAATTTAATCTTATCAAGGCTGGAGCCGGGGAATTATGGGCTAAGGAAGTATATGGCTCTTATTGTATTTACTGGCGGCTGTATGGCTTTAAGTGGTATGAGTATCTGTTTCTTGTACATAAGGAAGCGGATTCTGAAGGGAAGATGAGTATTCCACATTGTGAGTGGTTTTCTTCATCAAACATACAAGGAGTATTTACAATTGAATAAATACAAACTCTTCGTGGGTCTTTAGAATTTGTGAACTACTGACTAAGCTGTAAGGAATTATGATTCAATCTTCTATTTTGCACAGCGATCACCAACGGGTGTGTTAGGAGAATAAACGCATTGAGACTAGGGCCGCGATTTGGGTCATGGACATTGAATCCACACGCGGGAATCCGTGCTCCAAACCGATGTAGTAGCAAAGAGACCGTCGGACGTCATCCTATTCACGTCAATTAGAAAGGTTACGTGGACAAGTGTAGAGAACAATTCATCTGAAACTTAGGTCCACACTAGAACGCGCTAGACGAGGCACTAGACACCAAGTTAAGCCGAGTTGGACCTGGCCAGAACGTGTTACGACTCCACGCTAAACCATCTGCTTTTTCCCCACTTTGTTCATTTCCCCTTTCTCGACCTCCCTCTTAACTCTCATTCACTGCATTTCACGATCCCAGCCACTCATTTCCGGGAATATCTCCAGTTCACTCATTTTCATTCGCAATTCCAAAAGATCCGGGGAAAACTACACTCCTTGCATTGAACATATCGATTTCGCTATCCCTTGGTGGTACCCGGATTCCGCTAGTTCCAGCCCGCCTCGTGCGCCTCCAACTCCCCCCCCCCCTCCGCACCTACGTCCCCCTCTCCTTTTCTCCGACGAATTTCCCTGGTGAGAATCAACCCGAACGAACAACTCGAAAAACCAACTGACCCGTTGGTTGACATAGTGACGTTCTTGTTGACATCCGACCGTTGCCGACATTCCACAGTGGGAACGACATCCGATTTTCCATATATAGGAACCGCTAGGGTCCCTCGTACGTGACAGGCAGATCACTATCTCAAAGAACGACATCACATCACTCAAAATGGGCCTCATCGATAAACTCCATGCCAGTATGTCGCCCCTCCAAAACAAACAAGCCACAATCCACTAACACACGCGACAGAGCTCGAGCTGTACCGCCTCGAACAGAAATACGCCCGCCGCAAGCACCGCACCACCTTCTCCACCGGCGCAACATATGTCGACGGCGAATACGTCTTCACAGGCGCTAACTCACCAACCGGCACCGTCTCCAAGCAGTCAACTGGCAGCTGGAGGCCCTCGATCGGACGGAGCGGATCCTCAGAATCGCGCTGGCGGTGAATAACCATCTTACTGCCTTCTGCCTTCTGCCTTTGCGTTCTGCTTTCTTTGGTGTCGGCGCCCTTTGATGTATATTTACCGGATCCATACTGCGCTTAGCATTGCTCTTGAAGCTTCGCATGACGTACCTGCGAAGATCGATGACCCTCTTGCAGTCGGCCCATGTCTGTTGGATTTGTTTTCTATAACATCCGGCTCATGATGCGTGGGCCTGAGCCAAAAGTTGAGAGTCATCTCTGATACACTTGGCTTTTTTGACTGATATGTCTTACCTTATGTCTTTTGTTCGTCCGCTCCTTTTTTTCTCTGCTCGTGGTGAGCGAGCATATACCATGTCTTCCTTTTGTGCATCTTCGTTTTGTCTGATCGCATTCGCATTCGCATTCGAGTTGTCTTGTCTATAACCTTGAACTGAATGGGCGGTTTTGTTGAGAACCTTGTCTTTCCACTTCATCTAGAATGAGTTTGTTTCAAAATTCATCGTTGCATAGGTTAGAGGAAAACTCTGGATGGATATCCTATGATTTAACTACCATATATTCTTTTATTTTCAGTGACAAAGTAGACTAGAGATTACATCGTAGTCTTCCATACAGCAGCAATAACACCCCATTCAAACTAGAATATGCACCCATGCGAGCTGTGACATACTCCGGAAACGGCGTCATGGGATCTTGAGCTTACGTATTCATGGGACAAGAGTACTTCGGATGAAGCATTTTGTTGATGTCTACCAAAGCACATAATGAATTAGGTGAATTTGGTTCGAATCCTGTACATAGGCAACACAAGGTTGTCCGGATCATCGCTTCGACTTGCGTCCTCCGATGCCTAGCCGGCCCAAATTCGGAAGACTGGATTTCTGCTTATGTGCAGCTCCTAATATGGAAGAGGACCCTGATTTGGGATCCAGAGTTCCGCGGCTTCCGCCCGCCCCCACAGAAGGGCCTTGTACACCGAGGCTAAGACCACCGCTCATTCCACGGGGTGCGTCGGGAAGACCTGATCGTTCTCTGGTTTGATCCGTAGTCGCGGCAGTGAGGGCGGCGGTGAGAGAAGGATTTTGGAGAGTATCGGTTGGGTCGAACGAATGACCTTGTGTGCCTTGAGCGCGGCGTGCACGTTCTTGAACGTTCTTGAATTTATCGAGAAGCTCTACCCAGCGGATGTTGCCGTCTTCGCGTTTCAGGCGGGGACCGGTAGTGCGGTCGTAGGACGGGGCTGTTTGGGATGTACTAGGAGAGATCAGTATGCGGGGTCGTGGTGGTGATGGTAACGGTGGGATCTGGCAAGTTCCATACCTGCGGGGACCACCGTAGAGAAATCCTATGTTGCTGACGCTGTTCAAGCGATTCTTGAGTGCGGCGAAGGCAGAGCTCTGAGGGAGAAGCATGAGGATACCGTAGAGACATTTGTAGAGGTAGGGGTATTTTTCTGGTTCGAGGAGTTGGAGTCGGAGGTCTAGAATGCATTAGTGCGATTGAATCAATTTGACTGCACGGGACAACAAACAGGTAAACACAGGGGATTCGAGCAGCTGCACCAGTTTGTCGATCTGGATGAGCATGTTGACCGTCATTTCAAGCTCGGCACTGGATAACCAAGTCAGAATCATGGAGTGGTTGAGGGTTGGTTGATTAGCTACTCACAAGATCTGGAGAAGATTGTAGGCTTGCTCATAAGCCTGAGCAAGGAGACACAAGGAGAAAGTAGAGACGGCGTTATGGCACCACGACCGGAAAAGGGCAACGAAAAGGCCGTCCTATGAAATCTTAGCTTCTGTTTGAAATTTGTCCGAGACCAGATGCGTACAGCTGTGTTGAGGTTCCTTAAACGGCTTCTCATATCGGACAGCTCAGGTGCTGTGATAAGATTGTTGTTCAAGTTTTGCACCATGATGCTTGCAAACTCGATGTCCTAAAAATGTCAGTGTACACGGTCCACGAATTTGGTACCCAAACTCACTTCTTCCTTCTCAAGGCAGTCTGCAAGGGTCCGATAAATGCGCTCCGGTTTCAGATTCAGACATAGCTGCCTGATAATCAGATTTCCACGGACCTCCAGCAAGTGTCGATCAGTCGAGAAGAGCTGCAACAGATTCACCATGAAAGAAGTGAAGTAGCTGTCTTCGCTGTTTCTCGAGATTTGCGACAAAAGCTGCAAATCCTGTTTCACAACTGCCTCGGCAGGGTCCGAGAGAGTCTTCAAGAGAGCTGGGAATGTGCCATCATTAAATGCAACCACCTTCCGCGGAGCTTTCCGGTGTAACATGATAAGCCACCCAAGTGCAGCTACCCGGGTGGCTTCGTTCTCATTCAGGAATTGTAGGGTAAGAGAACTGACTGCCGCAGCGTAATCAAGATCAGCCGGCTGAACAGGAGTCGAAATGTTGCTACCGCGCGG
Organism: Penicillium corylophilum; assembly: GCA_018410145.1. Lineage (NCBI taxonomy): Eukaryota > Fungi > Ascomycota > Eurotiomycetes > Eurotiales > Aspergillaceae > Penicillium > Penicillium corylophilum. Next base: position 1,042,201 of record JAGUQL010000009.1, read on the forward strand.
TGTTGCTGGCCTTGAGTCTTTGGAAATTTCCGAAGATTTTCTATCTATACTTTCCTTGCTAGGTGCCGCAGAAGGGGCCTTGGAGGCAGTCCAAGCTGGGTCGTCGGTTGCATCGTCAGAAAGGGAGTAGATGTATTCGAGGAGGGATTTGTTGACTCTGTTTGCAGCTTGTCGCACCGAGTCCGAGCCGCTGGACATTGCTGGTAGCACCTGAGTCAAGAGTCGCGGGACAAAAGGAAGGATGTCTTCAGGGCTGAATTCGAAAAAGGCGTCAACCCAGCGGAGCGCGGTAAGTTGCATTTCCTCGTCTGCGAGCTGTGAGTCTCTTGAAACAATCGATGAAAACTAGGGAGATTACCATATGATGTGTCAACGAAGCTGACAAGGATGTCTAAAATCTTCGGGAAGTCGATCTGGACGTCCTGCCCCGGAATCCAGTCGCCATCGGCCTGGTTCATGTCTTCGTCAAAGAGGGACCCCGATGCAGAATCATTGACCGCTATATCATCTTTTGTCTCCGCAGTTTGCTCGGTTCCAAGACTCTCAGTATCGCTCGTAGCAGAAGGTCGACTTCGCTGGCCCTTTCGACTCTCCTCGATGCCCTTCTTTAGTCGGGTGATCCGTTTGATCTCAGACAAAAACCGGTCAAGGAGGGCTTGTGTAGCAACGTTCACATCCCTATCTGGGCCACCGAGGAACTTGATCAACCCTTCCAAGAACTCGGGCAGATAACTCACTAGTTCCAGGTCAGGGACAGTATCGAGCAGAGTCAACCATGAGACTAGGAAATTGCGAGTGTACGGCTGAATCACATAGATTCGGTCTTTGAGGAGAGGAATAAACCTTCCGAGGGAGAATGCTGTAGGGAAGTCCGCATCATCGAGTTCGGTTGGGTCATCCTTCTCCGAAAGCTGCAGTACAGAGACATACGAAGCCGCGGATTCGGCGACAATATCTTTTACCAAACGATCAAGAAGTTCCGCTCCATTTTTCACCGAAAGCTCCGAATCGGACGCCAGTTTTGCTAAGGCATCAAAGATCTCATTAAAGAAAGGCAGAATCTCTCCTTTCGCCACTTTGGCAATGTTGTACATGCTCTCGCAAGCATAGTACCGGACTCGCGCGTCTTGGTCCGAGAAGCATGCCAGGACCGGAGGCACGATCTCCTTCAAGTATGGCGCAACTCCCTCCTAGTATAACGCATCAGCCGAGCTCCCTCAGTGCTCTTTGTTCTCCATGACTCACCGATCCGAGGGCGATAGAGGCAGCGGCAAGCCCAATCAGGCCACCATTTCGGGCATGAGGTTGGTGTACAGCATAGGCATAGTCGTGGCAGAGCTGTTCGACGATGGTCCGAATGTTATCGTGTTCTCCTTTGAAAACGGCATCTCGAACGATTTTCTCTAACCTGCAGTGTCGCGTGTTAGCTTCAATTCACTCGACCTCCACAGCTTCTGGGCAACGTACTCCAAGGCTCCCTGCTTTCGCTTATCGTAGAGCTTGTCGTTGAGCAACCGCTGGATTGATTGATCCATATCTCCAACACGCGGAGAAAGCTGTCCCGAGCTCCGATCAAACAATGTTCATGGTGGAGAGGTTGCGTCGCTCGGGTGTTGAGTCACGAGGGAGGACGGGGTATCGTCGGAGGTTATCGGCAAGAAGCTTAAATGATCCTCACAAGCTGAACCTAGTTGTTGGGCACCTGGAGAGCTTTAGGGAGGGGTGGTAAGATGCGTTGTCAACGCGGAGTCGGAAGTCCAAGCGCGGTGTGACGTATGTCAGCACCGGGGCTCATCTCGGCCCGAAACTACAAATCTACTGTTTGTTCAAATGTTGCGAGAAAAAGTACTGCAAATGTTCTCTTAGTTGAATTAACAAAGGCTTTTGATTATTCCATTCTATATCTTCAAGACGTCCAGAATCAAAGAATTCATCTGCATCAGAATCCGCCCCCCTGCGGGAAGTGGGTTCCCGAACCATAAAGGAAGCCGCCGAGCACTCCAGGCTGCATGAGATATGCCCAATTCGACTGGTCGTAGCTCCCAAATGCAGCTCCATAGATATCAGTTACAGGGTCCAGAGTGGGCATCGCTAGATTGTCATCGACCATCGCTTCGGAAGTCTGATCGGTTCTCCCTGATCCAGGCAGTCGACTTCCAGGCAGGGGTTCAATACCTTCATTTTGTGTCAAACGGGAGTCCTTTTGAGACGCTTTTAAATCTGCAGTCATTTGACGGTGCAGAGCTACCAGGCTCGGTGGCTCAATGGACCTGCCAAGTCGAAGCTCGGCTTTTTCACGAGCATCCCAAGCCCTGATTGTAGCGTCCATAAATGCGACATGCATTGGGTTTCCAACGTTACGATGGAATTTTCTGTGCTCATGGTTGTCGCAGATGGCTTTCCATGCGCGTTCACAAAGCTCGCCTGTGGTACGTTCGCGCAATTCGCTAATGAGGAAAATGTAGCCCGGCAAGGGTCCTTGGATTTGCGTGTACCACAAGAAGCCGCGGAGGCTCTCAGTAGTATAGATCACATCGTCATACTCGAGCATCTTTATGGCAGCCAGGAAGAGAGCATCGCGGTCGGGATCGCTGAGGCTGGATGTGGGAATGCCTCGGCACATGAACTCGACAACGCGAAGTTTGCAGAGTGCGCTGCGTGTTGCCATCAAAGCGAGGAGCTGAACGGGAATTTTCGGGTCGCAGTGCTTCAGATAGACGGCTTCTATATAAGAGCAATATTGATCCAGATCACGGGAGGATGGCCGGTTTCCTTCACCATTGCTCGTATCGGGAGATACCGTCGAGTTGGTGTGCTTTTGCGGGTTCTTGATAGTTGTGGAATTGGGCTGAATGCTGGTTGGCTCAGCGGCAATGAGTAGCTGAATGCGCGTGAGACAAAATAGCATCTCAGTCGGACCGTTCGAAGATTTCGGTGGATCATTAGAATGCAGATACAAGTCTGCGTCGTTTATGTTGAGCGGGAGCCGACAATCCGATCCAGATGAAGAGAGAGCTGTAATGGCGGAGCCCGTCATTTCAGCCATTCGTTTATCTAGTGCAGCCAGCTGCCACCAGAGTCTCCGTCGCTGCTCGGTCTCAAAGGGTGAGAGGCCGAATTGAGCACCGTCTCGATGCACTCCCATGCGAGTCGCCATACGAACAGCAATGCCAATTAAGCAGAACAGAGATCGAGGATCCATATTGCGACCTACACTACGCTGGATACGAAAAACCATGTAAGCATACGGCAGGAGTCATCAAAAGGCGGATATGACTTACAAGATATAAGAAATAAGCCTGTAGTACCATGAGCTCACTGGATCTCATAAAGCCTACATTGATCAAGGCTTGCTGTGAAGCTTCACTGAACCGAGCTAGCATCATGTCTTTGGGCTCGCCAAAGGTGGCTTGGGTCTCTTCGTCTGTCAACGATCTCACAGCGATGAGATAAATACTGAACATAAGGGCTTCGAGAGGCTTGGAACATTTCGTCAAGTCGGCACCTGCTCCGACAATTTGGTTCTGCAAAGTCGGAACATGACTAATTTTCAGCAAAGGATCGACGTTTCTGATGTAAATCTGCCAGAGCTGGAAAATTTGCATCGCCGATGGATGCAAATGGGTAATTGGTGTCGTTGAGCCACCCACACCAAAGGGAAATGAATGGGTCTCATTAGTGAACATTTTATCGAAGGCATGATGAATTGGAGGCGGATCAGTGCCTTCATCATCGGAAATTTGTAACAAGTCATAGGTTGTCCGATATTCATCGTAATATGCAAACCACTTGGAGCGCCTGTGTAGATGTTAGAATGATCGATGCGAGCGGGGACTTGACAATTAGACCTCCGATTGCCGTCGCTCCGAGGGCGCCGCTCTTGAGTACTACTATCTGGAGTGGTCCTTGTTTCCGTAGCATCTGTCTCCGCTTCGGTGGTTTCGTCACCGACGTTGCCAACAGAATCGAAGTCAATACCATGTTGAGTCATGAGCGCTTCATACTTCTTGAGCCGTTCGATCAAATCGCGCTCGTGTAACTTTTTCTTTCTTCGTCTCGCAGGCTGTGGTGCAACAACTTTGCACTCCACCTGTGCCCGAATACAATTAGAGCACGGTTTTTGTTGATCACAGCGTACTTTGCGCTGCTGGCATAAGACACAGGAATGGCCCCGTGTCAGACTCATAGTGGGACAAGCTCGGAGCCGCGAGGCTCCGACTACTAAGGAAATACCACGGCTTAAATGATATTCGCTCACAGCTCATATAGCCCCGGGCTTCAGAGTTTGAGGAGTCGGACTAAAATAGTGTGACTGTCGGGGACAAAGGAGTGATTTTCGGTCCCGAGCAACGTTCTTCGGTCCCGTTGTCATCCACTCCGACGCACGCTAAACCCGATCTGTCCAACTACCCTACACTTCCAGAGCGATGAGTATCAAATTCAAAATGATTATTGGATTTATGCTTTAGTATGGCGGGTCGAGGGCTGGCAGAGACTTAGAATCTCCATTTGACCAGCTTTGAGTACTTAAGTACCTCTTTCCTACGACCAGCTCTATAGATATCACACGCCCAACGTTTACTGTACTCTTCTATCTCAAGATCTGAATTACTTCTGAAGTCGACAGTGAATCTCCTCATTGCATCAGATATCTCATCAATCATATCCAAAATGAGTCGTTCTACCTCCCTCACCGACCAGTCAATCCAAGCCGAACCCCCCAAAAAACTCAACCCTCCTCCCGACATCGAAAAGCAAGATGCAACCCAAGCAGCAGGAAAACCAGGCCCACCAGGCGGATCCTTAGGCAGCCAGTACGCCCCGAAAACCCTCAAATTCTGGATAATAATGGCCTGCAACTTCCTATCCCTCTTCATTGTCGCCCTTGACCGAACAATCGTCACAACAGCAATCCCCAAAATCACAGACGATTTCAACAGTCTAGGTGATATAGGCTGGTACGGCTCAGCATACATGCTCACAGGCGCGACCTCGCAGCTTATATTCGGGCGAATCTACAAGTTCTATAACATGAAATGGGTATTCCTGATAACCATGATCATTTTCGAGATTGGGTCTGCTGTTTGTGGCGCTGCTCCATCTTCGAATGCGTTTATTGCTGGGAGGGCTATTGCGGGGTTTGCGTCGGCGGGGATCCTCTCGGGATGTATGCTTGTTATAATTCCGCTGGTGCCACTTCATAAGAGACCCATGTTTCAGGCTATGTTTGGGGCTGTTTTTGGTCTTGCTTCTGTCATGGGACCGCTTGTTGGGGGTGGGTTTACTACTGGTGTTACTTGGAGGTATGTTTGGATTGGATTGTTCCTGATTTTTTTTATTGGTGATTCTCCGGGATGAAGACTGACTGGCGCTGATAGATGGTGCTTTTATATCAACCTTCCTATCGGTGCAGCTACCTGGATATTCATGGCCTTGGTCTGGCATCCCGTGAAAGTGCATCGCGAGTCCGTTCCTATTACAACGCACATCAAGCGTCTCGACCCGCTGGGTGCCTTTTTCCTCGTTCCGGGAATCGTGTGCCTCTTGTTGGCTTTCCAATGGGGCGGCTCAACATATTCCTGGAATAACGGCCGCATCATCGCTCTATTCGTTCTCTTCGGAGTTCTAATTTTGGCCTTTGTTGCTGTCCAAATTCTCATGCCCGAAACAGCCACCATTCCCGCTAGAATAATCACCCAGAGAAGTATTCTCGCGGCTGCTATCTTCACATTCTGTGGTGCTGGCTCAATGATGACGATGATTTACTACCTTCCAATTTGGTGTAAGTGCTTCCATCCCGGGCATAGGATATTAATTGCTCATTGCTTATCAAACCAGTCCAAACCGTCAAACTAGTCAATCCAATTAGATCAGGAATCAACACCCTCCCCACCGTCCTAAGTCTAGTCGTCGCAGGCTTTATCGGCGGCGGCATTACCAAAAAGTCAGGCTACTACGTCCCGGTAATGATACTCTGTCCCTGCATCATGTCTATCGGCCTAGGCCTCCTATCTACCCTCAGACTAGACACCAACTCTTCCCACTGGATCGCCTACCAGTTCCTTTGTGGTTTCGGTCTAGGGGTCGGAATGCAGACAGGAGGGCTAGTCGTGCAACGCATCCTCCCAATGACCGACGTCCCAACCGGAATCGCACTTCTGTTCTTCCTGCAGCAACTTGGCGGCTGTATTTTCACTACTGTGGGCCAAACAATTCTGAGCAATGTTCTTGTTTCAAAACTCACTGACATTCCGGGTATTGATCCAAGTATGATTGTTAGTGAGGGTGCGACGAAGTTGACTTCTATTGTTAAGCCTGGGGACATTGTTGTTGTGCAGATGGCTTATAATTCGGCATGTACGCGGATTTTTCTGGCTTCTTTGGGGTTGAGTTTTGGTGCTTTGGTTAGTGCTCTTGCGATGGAGTGGAAGAGTATTAAGAAGGGAAATAATGGGCAGGATGGGGCAGATGGTGGCAATGGTGAGAGTAAGGACACGAAGATGAATGAGTCCAAGGAGGTGGATCAGAAGGACTGAGGATGGATCTTTCAAGATGAGGACACTACAGGAGATAGAGTAGGGGGATATTTATAGAATTGGCCTCTCCATATTGTGAATGAAGCTAGGCTACATTCCCACTCAAGTGTACGTTATGATGCCGAATGAATAAAACCGATCAAAAGGATTCCATAATGACACACCATTCTTCCCTCCAAATTAAACCTGATCATGCAAGAACCTGACTGATTGCTTTCTAGAGATGAGGGTATGAAAAAGAACAGGTGCGTATATAGAGAAAGTCTCGCCAAAGATACACCAACACGCCAACCATGAAATCAATGGCTAATATACTGGAAGACAGCCGAAACATCCCTCTCGCTAGCTTCCTGCTTCAACAAATGGTCCTGAATTTGTGCCATAGGGCCTTTCTCGCCGATATTGACAAAGTGATTCCACGAGCTTGTATCACCGTAGAGCATAGCCGGCGCCTTGATGAATTGGCTTCCGTCGGGTCGGCAACGTTTGCATTTAAATGTGTCGTGTGTGTCACTGCGAGTTTCAGGCTTGAATTGGAAGAGCTCGCGGAGTGATTCTAATGAGAAGTGGCGTTCGACGTCCTCTGCAGAGTCGACGACACATGATGAGAGAGATTGTTTGTGGGACTGGCGCTGGAAGATCTTCTCTTCGATTGAACCGGTTGCGATGAATCGGTAGACGAAGCAGTCTTTCTTTTGTCCGTCACGCCACACTCGAGCCAGGGCTTGCTGATCTGCGGCTGGGTTCCAGTCAGGGTCGAAGAGGACGAGGCGGTTGGCGCCGATCAAGTTGAGACCGCATCCACCTGCCTTACTACTAAGGAGGAACACGAATTCTGGACCATCCGGGTCGTTGAATTTGTCGACCAATTTTGAACGCTTCTTGATGTTCATCGTTCCGTCCAGACGCAGACAGCCATACGCACGAGATCGGCATAGTTTCTCGAAGAGGTCCAGAGTCTGGGTGTAGTTGCTGATAAGAACGATCTTGTCATTCGTGTCTTGACGAATCCGAGCAAGCATGCGGTCAAGCACCATCATCTTTCCGGAGTACCAGCTCTTGACCTCTCGATCACGACCTCTAGCATCCGGGGGAGTGAAATCCTCGGGATACGCATGTTCGCACCCGGGAAGGTCTTTTTGCAAGTCGAGGAGGTCTGGATGATTGCAGAGCTTCTTCAAGATGCCAATAGCTTTCAAGGGCTGACTTCCTTTTCCTCTAAGCAAGCTGCGAATCTCTGGACTCTGGATGAAGTGATTATAGAGATCCAGTTGGAATGGAGACATGTTGCAAAACACCACATGCTCGTATTTCACAGGCAAGTATTTCGATAGGATGTCGTTCGACCGGCGGATGATGAACTTGTTAACAATACTGGATAGCTCTGCAAGACGTTCATCACCAAGCTTTCGTGACTCCTCAGTACCCGCTGCATCGCGGCCACGGAGAATAGGGATTTCAAATCGTTTGCGGAACTCGTTCTGAGAGCCGAGCAGATTAGGATTGGCAAAATGCAGGAGGGCAAAGTATTCAGATAAATCGTTCTGAATCGGCGTTCCGGAAAGGATAACTCGGCGGCTGACATTCAAACTATTCAGAGCCGTCCATGTCAAGCTTTCCTTATTCTTCAATCGATGTCCTTCGTCACATAAAAGGAGACCAATGGGCGTATCCTTTAGCGCCTCGACGTACATGCGAAGCGTTTCATAGGACACAATAAGCACCGGTCTGACAATTCCGCGGCCCGAAGCGATTGCCCACTGTTTGATTTGCTGAGTGAGCTCCGTTTTGGTCGCCTTTCCGTCAATTGCAAAGGGGGTGGTAGCATCCTTGCCAAGCCATTTACCTGCAACGGTTAGCACCATGAATGCACAGATAATCGAGGTCACTTACCCAATTCGTTTGCCCAGTTACCAACCAAACTTGATGGGCATGCGATGACACACTTCTGTATAGTTGTCGTCCCGGCCTCAGGGCCCTGTTTAAGTAATGTCCACATTAGAGAGATGCATTGAAGCTACTCATGTCAGCAGTGTTAGGCTTTTGGGGAACAAAGTTGTCATACCGTCTTCCCCAGACCCATGCCATCTGCCATAATGCACCCATTGGCATTTCTATCAATCAGCCCTGTTGTGCAGCGATACAAAAACTGTTGATGTCAGAACTATGCTTCAGCCAGGATGGATTCAAATTGAAATACCTTGACACCTTCCACTTGATGCGGTCGAAGGACCTTGGCCAGTCTCGGGTCAATGACAACAGGTACTTTAGGCCGGCCTTCCACTTTCTTCTTCAGACCAAGAATATCTGCCAAACTCTTATGTACCAGTGGTTCTTTGATTGTCGGTTGATCCTCGCCCGTTGACTCCCCGGGATCCTTCTTTTCTGGCTCCTCGGGAATATCGTCGATAGTCGGGTCATAGAGAACAATAGCAAATTCACCACTCGGATCGTGAAGTGGCTTGGCGACAAATGTAGCACCTTGCCGAAGTCCCAATGTCGGCGCTGGCCGGCCTGCGTCATATTCACCCGTGGTTTTGTTGATTAGAGGGATCCGAAAATGTGTCCTGAACGTAGTATCTTTATCCTTGGGCTTAAATACTGGAAATTTGTTGACCTCTCGCGTCGCCAATGCAAGCCGGTCGTCGTTTGTGTATGGTTTCTCTGCTCCATCCTCGGTGCTGCCATCGGCGTTTGCATAGTTGACCTTTCGTCTCTTTCTTGTGGGTTTCTCTGACGCGCGAGTCGGTGTCGCAGAACCGGGGCATTTAAAGGGCCTAGAGAGGCGATCGAGGGAGTTCACAGATTTGGGCTGGAGTGGTGTTTTGACGCCGTCTGCCCCAGCTGGCTTGGGGCGATACCTGGAGAATCACATATTAGTTTGAAGCCCTTAAAACTTCGTAGATTTAGATACTCACATGGCTCAGATGCAAATGCAAGATCTCTTCCAAGTTGACTGTACAAATCACTGTACAAGGTGAAGTGAAGGCTATTGCCACCGACGCGTTCTTGCCTCGCGTCAGGCTACAACACCAAAGTGCCGCGGCCCCACGTGACCCACCCCGCCAAAGCCGGGGATCTTCCAAGCCTCCAAAAGTGGGACGCTCTTTCTACACAATCGAACTATGACATCTGATTTTTGGGCTGGATATATCAGCGGTGCCCTTGGAATCATCATCGGAAATCCTTTGGATGTGGTGAAGGTCCGGCTGCAGGCTGGGAACTCATCCGATGCATCTTCCCGTCCAAATTTAAACCGCTTTGAGCGGGCCAGCTCTCTCGTTCGAGGTCTGTGCATGGATTGTGTTGCATATGCATATGCTTAGTGTTGACTGTGTTTATAGGCGCGGCTGCTCCGATTCTGGGATATGGAGCTCTCAATGCGATTTTGTTCGTGGCATACAATCGGTCACTGACAGCTCTTGACAGCTCTATCACAGACCCCACCAAACCAGATGGCGTGGCTCTATATAAGATCTGGCTTGCCGGTGCGGCGGGCGGACTGGCCAGCTGGACTATTTCCTCTCCCACGGAGTTTATTAAATGCAGGGCGCAATTAGATACGCGAGCGGAGGTTTCGTCATGGACAGTTGCAAAAGACATATATCGCAATCGTGGTTTCACCGGACTCTATTACGGAGGCGCAATTACAAGCGCCAGAGATTCAATTGGCTATGGGTTCTAGTATGGACATCTTTCCCGCATACCGCTTTGCGATCGTCCAATTAACGAATTACAATAGTTTCTGGTCATATGAGCTCTGCAAGCGCTGGATCATGACACAAGATGAGAGCGCGCACGAAGCAGCTCTCAAAGTACTCCTCTGTGGTGGCATTGCGGGCATTGTCACCTGGGGCTCAGTATTCCCGCTGGATATGATCAAGACCCGACTGCAGGCACAGACTATGCACGATCATTCTTTCGCAGAAGCATCTGAAACTCGTTCCCTATTGCGGCCTCGGCAAACCCTGAACACATTCCAGATCGCCCGAGAGGTGTACCGGGGCGAGGGCGTGCATGCATTCTATCGCGGCCTCGGCATCTGCAGTATTAGAGCGTTTATTGTAAATGCTGTCCAGGTAGGTGACCACAACATACATCCTTAAATGAACCCGAGCTAACGATGATACTCAGTGGGCGGCTTACGAATGGTTGATGAAGGCGGTAACGACCCCAGCTCCAGTGAGCCAGTACGCATAGCGGAATCAAGTGTACAGATTGATAGCCAAGACCCAAAACAATACTATGTAGTAGACAATAGACCGAAACACCAGTTCAGGTTAGACAATATTTGGTATTGAGGGATTTCTATTGGAATAATTTTTACCAAGGGGGTAAATTTCGCATTTCGCCCTGGTCCATGCCGCATCCGCCGGTTTTCGGCGGTTCCTCGACGGGCCGCAGACCGGCAGAACGGAAACCCGGCGAAACTCGGCATATAAAAAAATTGATGCCTCACGTGAGAGATCCGCCGATATGCAGGCATCGTGTATTGTAGACGTCGCATTAGTGCTTTTGGGGGTATTCGTGTTCATTCGTGACCGATTCCAGATTCCAGACCGAGCTGGATATGCCATGTGCGATGTGCACTGCCCTCATTTCGTGGCGACCGAGAAAATCCGTTCAGCCCTGCATTTCCACGTTGTCGTCTCCGCGCTTTCCGTTGTCAGGAGCTCCAATTCCGACGGCAGCTTCGGCGATTCTTTGGCTATGGGGTTCGTCCTGGAGTTGGCGGACGCTTTTCAAGGGGAAAAAAAAAGTCAGTGAAGCCGCGAGGTAGGGTTGGTTTGTGGCCAAACTCACCGTCGCTTGTGGTTCTTGCCCTTTGTGTGCGCCTTCATATTGTACTCGCTCTCGAACCACTTGGCGCATTCGACACAGTAGTGACGACCGAGGCCAGGCAGATCTTCAGCATCCTTAGTTTCTTTGTACTGTTCGAGATGACGGGGAGAGTCGAGATCGCTGCGGATCTGGTCGAAGCCTCTGCGGAAAAATTAGCACACAAATCCACAGAATGTTGATAGAAGGTAGAATGTACCTAGTGATGCGCTTGCACTTGACTCTTTGTCTTCTAAGAGCACCCATATTGACGGCTAGCCTTCAATATCTGCAGCTATCACAAAGGTAGGATTGGAAAAAAAGGTTATCACCGATTTCCGGAGTGATAATGGGGCGTAGTGGAGAACGGGTCAAGCTGTCGGTGCTCAAAAAAGATTGGGCTCGAAATTTCCGCCGAGTGGGTCGGAACGATTGAAACGCAGTCACACTGATTGGCAAGGCCAGAAACGCGGAAGCCCGGTCGGCACGCCTCGGCTCTCGGTTTCGTCACCGGATTGTACTGCGTACGCTGTGTATCCCCCGTATTTTATGACGTTTTCAGTGCGGCATGACAGCCTTCATCCAGTTTGGGATATGTACAAGGTACCCATCCGGTTCAGACACGAGAATAGACTATAGGATTGACCATGTCCAATTTTGGGGTGTTATCTCTGAGATAATGAATTTAATGATCACGACCATGACCATGACCATAACAATGACCATCTAGGACCCATAATGCCCCCACGAGGAGTACCACGGCAACCACATGCGAGACAGGAGGAATCGGGAGCTGCGGGTGAACGGGGTATAGGCCGAGTTGCCTGGCACACCCAGCACGCACTGGCCACACCTCTCTGCCTTTGGCCCGAAATGCTTTCCTAAGGAGAGGGTAATCGTGAATTCTGTGATTGGTGGCCGGATTCAACCCGTCACATGCCTTGTATTGACCTTACGTGGCAATCTGCCCCAGGTTGGACACCTTCACATCCCCATCATCAGTACATAGAATGAGATTTGTATCTATTTTATTAGATTTTAAGACCTAACAGGCTATGGTCACTATTTTCCGAACTTTTTCAATCAAATTTCCTCGCTCGACGCTCAATTTAGCGTGCAGCTCAGCCCGCCCCGAAGCCGTCGCATGCGGAGGCCAAACCGTTGCTTGACACAATACCCGTACGGTATCGCCGTGGTAACAGCGGTTACGGCTGTTCGGTCCCAGTTTCTCGCCCACTCAAAACCTCCCAAGCTTTCCTTTTTCTTTCTTCTTCCTCTTCCCTCATTCACTCTCCACTTCATATTTGCTTCCACAGGTGAAGGTGGTAGCTTCTGCATTGGATGTGTTGTGTTGTCTCCTAAAGAGATAGCTTGCCATCATGATCACTTCCCGCCTTGCGCGCGCCGGTGCGCTGGTAAGTTGCGCTCTACCTCGGCTTGCTGATGCGCGACTGCATCGACTCCGATCCCAGTCGTCATCGCTAGTCCATCGTGATGAATTGGTCGCTAACCTGTTACTTCTATAGGCTCCCAAGGCCCGTCTTGTAAGCAGTCTCAGCTCAATATCACTCGCCTGCGACCTCTCCGGACCAGGCAAAATGAAATGAGGGAATCACAGAAACGTGGCAGCTACTAACTCTTTATTTTGTACAGTTCTTCGGGCCCCGGAGCTTCGCTACCATTGCCAATGACCCCCTTGACAAGAAGGTCGAGATGACCATTCATGAGAAGGGCAACTACATCAACTACAAGAAGATGTCCGAGAACCTCGACGTCGTCCGTGGTCGTCTTCAGCGCCCTCTCACCTATGCCGAGAAGGTCCTGTACTCTCACTTGGATGACCCCCATGGTCAGGACATCGAGCGTGGTACCTCCTACCTCAAGCTCCGTCCCGACCGTGTTGCTTGCCAGGATGCCACTGCCCAGATGGCTATCCTGCAGTTCATGTCCGCTGGCATGCCTTCCGTCCAGACCCCCACCACCGTCCACTGTGACCACTTGATTGAGGCCCAGGTTGGTGGCGAGAAGGATTTGGCCCGTGCCAACGACATCAACAAGGAGGTCTACGACTTCCTCGCTTCCTCCACTGCCAAGTACAACATTGGTTTCTGGAAGCCCGGTTCCGGTATCATTCACCAGATCGTCCTCGAGAACTACGCTTTCCCCGGTGGTCTGATGATCGGTACTGACTCCCACACCCCCAACGCTGGTGGTCTCGCCATGGCTGCCATCGGTGTCGGTGGTGCTGACGCTGTCGACGTCATGGCTGGTCTCCCCTGGGAGCTGAAGGCCCCCAAGGTCATCGGTGTCCGCCTTACCGGCGAGATGTCCGGCTGGACTACCCCCAAGGATATCATCCTCAAGGTTGCCGGTCTGCTGACCGTCAAGGGTGGTACTGGTGCTATCATTGAGTACCACGGCCCCGGTGTCAACTCTCTGTCCTGCACTGGTATGGCTACCATCTGTAACATGGGTGCCGAGATTGGTGCCACCACCTCCATGTTCCCCTTCAACGACCGTATGTACGACTACCTGAAGGCCACCAAGCGCCAGAGCATTGGTGACTTCTCCCGCGACTACGCCAAGGATCTCCGTGAGGACGAGGGTGCCGAGTACGACCAGCTCATCGAGATCAACCTGTCTGAGCTCGAGCCTCACATCAACGGCCCCTTCACCCCCGATCTGGCCACCCCTCTGTCCCAGTGGAAGGAGACCCTCAAGACCAACAAGTGGCCCGAAGAGCTCAAGGTCGGTCTGATCGGTTCTTGCACAAACTCCTCCTACGAGGATATGTCCCGTGCTGCTTCCATTGCCCAAGACGCTATCGACCACGGCCTCAAGTCCAAGTCTCTGTTCACCATTACCCCCGGTTCCGAGCAGATTCGCGCCACCGTTGCCCGTGATGGCCAGCTTGAGACCATGGAGGAGTACGGCGGTGTCATCCTTGCCAACGCCTGTGGCCCCTGCATTGGTCAGTGGGACCGCAAGGACGTGAAGAAGGGTGAGGCCAACTCCATCATCTCTTCCTACAACCGTAACTTCACTGGCCGTAACGATGCCAACCCCGCTACCCACGCCTTCGTCGCCTCCCCCGACCTTGTCGTCGCCATGACCGTTGCCGGTACCCTCAACTTCAACCCCTTGACCGATTCTCTCAAGGACGCCAACGGCAAGGAGTTCATGCTCAAGGCCCCCAGCGGTGACGGTCTCCCTGGCCGTGGTTACGACCCCGGCATGGACACCTACCAGGCTCCTCCCGCCGACCGTGCCTCCATTGAGGTCGCCGTCTCCCCCACCAGTGACCGTCTCCAGCTCCTCGCTGGCTTCGAGGCCTGGGACAAGAAGGATGCCACCAACCTCCCCATCCTCATCAAGTGCCAGGGCAAGACCACCACTGACCACATCTCCATGGCTGGCCCCTGGTTGAAGTACCGTGGCCACTTGGACAACATCTCCAACAACATGCTGATCGGTGCCGTGAACGAGGCCAACGGCGAGGCCAACAAGGTTAAGAACTGCTTCACCGGCGAGTTCGGCGCCGTCCCCGCCACTGCCCGTGACTACAAGGCTCGTGGCGTCAAGTGGGTCGTTATTGGTGACTGGAACTACGGTGAGGGCTCTTCCCGTGAGCACGCCGCTCTTGAGCCCCGTCACCTCGGTGGTCTGGCCATCATTACCCGCTCCTTCGCTCGTATCCACGAGACCAACCTGAAGAAGCAGGGTATGCTGCCCCTGACCTTCACTGACCCCGCCGACTACGACAAGATCAAGCCCGAGGACAAGGTCGACCTTCTGTGCACTCAGATCGCCGTTGGCAAGCCCATGACCCTCCGTGTTCACCCCGCTTCCGGTGGTGAGCCCTTCGACATCTCCCTCAGCCACACTTTCAACGAGTCCCAGATCGAGTGGTTCATTGACGGTTCTGCCCTGAACACCATGGCCCGCAAGTCCGGTGGCAACTAAGTTGTCTCACCTCTCTTAAGGGTTGCCGCGAGGTGCCCGTGTAAACTACGTTCTTTCTCCTGTGTTTAACGCCCAGAAAAGAGGAACTGGGTGACAAACCTGATAAAGGGTTCACTCATTGTGTGTGCGTCTGTCCCTTTTTCGAGCCGGGTATGAGGAGTTGCACTCTGGGAAAAATTTACGATATCTTGTTTTTCGGCCTATTGGCCTTGCGTTGGATTCCCTTTTGGATGGGCTCAATGGATATAGCTATTTGCTTTCCCTAAATCGTTTCTGTATGTTAGAGGATAGCATGCATACCCTTTTTTTGTGTTCAACCATTTTCATCCCAAGTAAGGCCAGAAATTACAAACTGTAGCTTGTAGCTTGTAGATTGTCCGGTCAAATGCGGCATAAAACCAGATGAGCTAATCTGCCTCGGCCCGTCACTGCCCCGCGGATAAGACCCAGTCTCCACGATGCGCAGTTACTTTAGAACCGACCGTCCGTGACTGAGATTGGGTATGTGAGCTGTTTCTACTTATTTCAAGCACAATATCTACTTATTTCAAGCACAATATCCCCACGGCAACTGGTAACCACTCCGTCATCCTTCCGGGGCACCTATTATCAATAGAAACACGAGGATTGGCCCAACACAACTTCTGCACTTCGGATAAATTCAAAGAAGAATAATGGCTCAACTCGTCCCCTTGCCAGAAGTCGAGCGACTCAGCGCTTCAGTTATTAGGATTCTAGGAGGAAATCCCGGAAAGGTACGATACTTTGTTCTTGTTTCCTGTTCCAGCTCCATTGGGCAACAAGTTGGGCTTGGGCTAACCGAGCGTATGTATAGTTTACCCTGCAAGGTATGTGTCCCTGTCCCTGGCCCGATTCAGCCTAAACGTCCCACTCACATTCGGCAGGAACCAATACATACCTCATAGGCCGTGGCACTCAGCGTATCTTGATTGATACGGGCGAGGGAAAGCCCACGTGGGCGGAGAGGTTGCAATCCGTGCTATCCGAGGAAAAAGCCACTGTTCACCAGGCCCTGCTCACGCATTGGCACGGGGACCATGTCAAGGGTGTTGCGGACTTGCTCCGTATCTGTCCCAAGGCTACTGTCTTCAAGCATAAGCCTGATACCGGACAAGAGGATATTCACGATGGACAGGTGTTTAGTGTCGAGGGTGCGACTCTGACGGCATGTCATACTCCTGGACATACAGTTGACCATATGGCTTTTGTGCTTGAGGAGGAAGATGCTATGTTTACCGGTGATAGTAAGTATCAGTGAATTTTACCTCGGCCTTTGGGCAACGGATACTAATGATAGTCTAGATGTCCTTGGCCATGGAACTGCCGTGTTCGAAGACCTTTCAATCTACCTAGCTAGTCTCAATCGCATGCTTAACCGTGTCCAAGGACGCGGGTACCCAGGTCATGGCGCTGTGATGGAGTCTTCCAACTCGCGCATCTCAGAGTACATCAAGCACCGCCAGCAGCGGGAGGATGAAGTGCTTCGTGTTCTGCGGTACAGCAAGCTCGATGTCGCAGAGAACGAGTCTGAGTCTGAGTCTGAGTCTGAGCGCAAGGGCTGGACGCCACTGGGCCTGGTCAAGGTTATCTATCGGGATGTGCCGGAGAGTCTCCATCTGCCGGCATCTCATGGGATCACTCAGGTGCTGATGAAATTGGAGAACGAGGGGCGAGTGGTGCATAATGGGGACTCTGGGGAGTGGCGCTTGGGGGAGAGGTCTGCGTTGTAATTCTCGAGGCTGTGTATAAACCAGGGAATATACTCCCGGGGCCTGTAAACATTGAATTTTGCGCGTGGTGGATCATCCGTAGTTAGCCTCTTGCCATGTACAGACCCTGTCGAGGATCAAGTCACCAGCGGGTTCTATAGACTCCACTATAACATGATTATACTCGATTATACTTCACCGGTAGCCCGAGCCGTGGTTACGTAATATCGACAGGGTTCCGCAGACGTCAGCAAACGGTCATGTTGGGCAGCAACTTGGTCCTGGCTGTTATCGCCCGTTTCAACTGTAGTGGAAAGGTGTAGTGAAACGGTGAAGGGATTGACGGAATAGTTCCCAGGACCTGTACCGCTCCGAATGTTGTGTAATGTGACTGGCTGGGCTGAAGCAAAACCAATCGCGGATCAATGACGGGTCTTGGCCGGGCGAAACCTGCATTTGGTGTCTTTATTCAACCCCTCAATATTCAACAGAGTCGGCAAGAAAATCTTCCATCTAGAACTATCTAGAAAGAATCAAAAAAACAACGCCCCCTGATCATTCACTTTTTCGATGTGAGTGATATTGAAGAGCTCCACATTAGCTGTTCCAAGTTTCCGGACGTGACCTCACATTGTCCACCCCGCCCTTGCGTTTTTTTACCCCTCGAGCTTCAGAGCTTGGATTTTCGCTTGTCAGTCCTCACTTCCCAGCGAGATTCCTCGCACTAACCATCGTGTTCTCCTGCAGGTATTTCCACGTGTTTTTGGCGCTGATCTTTTGGTGCTGTTAGCACTCCTCCCTCACATCCTATCCCGCGACCATGCCTTCCCTTGAAGAGCCAAAGAACGAGGCCCGTCTACTGCTCGTCTCCAACCGTCTTCCCATCACAATCAAGCGCTCCGAAGATGGCAAGTATGATTTCTCCATGTCTTCCGGAGGCTTGGTGAGCGGTCTGAGCGGTCTGTCCAAGTCTACTACTTTCCAATGGTATGGCTGGCCTGGTCTGGAGGTGCCGGAACCTGAGATTCCCGAGGTCAAGAAGCGCTTGAAGGATGAGTACGGCGCGGTGCCGGTGTTTATCGACGACGACCTGGCTGATCGTCACTACAATGGATTCTCGAGTTGGTACCCTCTTCCCCAATAAGTGCCATTCGGATGCTAATCATGGGTTTAATCAGACTCCATCCTCTGGCCGCTATTCCACTATCACCCCGGTGAAATTACCTTTGACGAGTCCGCCTGGGAGGCATACAAGGAAGCCAACCGACTCTTCGCCAAGGCTATTGCAAAGGAAGTCCAAGACGGCGATCTGATCTGGGTCCACGACTACCACTTGATGCTGCTGCCGGAGATGCTGCGCGAGGAGATTGGTAACAGCAAGCAGAATGTCAAGATCGGATTCTTCTTGCACACGCCTTTCCCCAGCAGTGAGATCTACCGAATTTTGCCCGTGCGCAATGAGCTTCTCTTGGGTGTCTTGCATTGCGACCTTATTGGATTCCACACCTACGACTACACGCGTCATTTCTTGAGCAGTTGCTCGCGCTTACTGTAAGTGAATCTATGACAAAGCGGGGTGTGCATTCGGCTAATGGAAGTAGCGGCCTTGCGACGACGCCCAACGGAATTGAGTTCCAGGGCAAGATTATTACCTGTGGTGCTTTCCCCATCGGTATTGATCCTGAGAAGTTCAAGGAGGGCTTGAAAAAGGAGAAGGTGCAGAAGCGTATTGCGATGCTGGAGCAGAAGTTCCAGGGCGTTAAGCTTATGGTTGGTGTTGATCGTCTGGATTACATCAAAGGTGTGCCGCAAAAGTTGCATGCGCTGGAGGTCTTCCTCAGTGACCACCCAGAGTGGGTTGGCAAGGTCGTCCTCGTACAAGTTGCTGTACCGAGTCGACAGGACGTCGAGGAGTACCAGAATCTGCGGGCGGTGGTGAACGAGCTGGTTGGCCGGATCAATGGCAAGTTTGGCACGGTTGAGTTCATGCCTATTCACTTCCTGCACAAGTCTGTCAACTTTGATGAGCTTATTGCTCTCTACGCCGTCTCCGATGCTTGCATTGTCTCTTCGACCCGCGATGGAATGAACCTGGTTGCCTACGAGTACATTGCGACACAACAAAAACGTCATGGTGTGTTGGTGCTGTCCGAATTCGCAGGTGCCGCCCAGAGTCTAAACGGCAGCATCATTGTCAACCCCTGGAACACGGAGGAGCTGGCTGGTGCCTACCAAGAAGCCGTCACTATGAGTGACGAGCAGCGCGCTCTCAACTTCGCCAAGCTCGACAAATACGTGTCCAAATATACCAGGTACGCACCCTACCATTCTAACCAGGCTTTGACATCGAGCTAACCCGATACAGTGCCTTCTGGGGCCAATCTTTTGTCACCGAACTCACCCGGATATCGGCCCACTCCGCCGATAAATTCCAAGCCAAGAAAATCGTGTCCCCAAGCGAGGAAACGCCGAAAGCGTAGACTCCACGGACGAGCTCGACACGCGTTGAACGAAACTAGATGCTCTCACGATAATAATATGGCGAACTGTTCTTGGCTTTTTTTTGCTTTCTTTTTCCTTTTTTTTTTCGGTTTGCAAGGGACTTGTGATTTGTTGCTTTGCAGATTGGGGTTCTAGGATAATCATCTTCTCTCCTTTTAGACCTAAACCTTTTCTCGGTATTGGTGTTTGGTAATCTCTGTACTTTTAATTATACAACGTGTGTCTTCGGGTTCAGAACCTTTCCGAAAAGGAAACCGGGCACCATCGGTCCGATTTAGAATCACACTTCCACCCATTGCATGACTCGCTCAAGCAACTTGATGCCGTCAGTCGGGTGATCCTTTTCTGTAACTCCTGTTCGATCGCTGCGGTTGATGAATTGCCGTCATACTACCATCATAAGTCTACAGTGCATCCTCAAGTACATACGACCGTAGGGTGTGGAGAACAGGGCTTCACTTACACCCAGCTGTACTAAAGCCGACAGTTATGCGTGGCCAAATACTAACCACGGTTGATATGGGGTCTCTGATTTTGTGGCTGTGCTGATTAGTAGACTGTGACTCGAACAAAGCTCCCCACCGGCGCCATCATTCTATAGATTTTTATTTTTACACCGAACAATCTCATCTCTAGAATGGAGTTTCTTTTAGTTGTCGCATTCAAATTGACCCTTACTTGCTCATGAGATGAGAACGGACGTCAAGCTGAAGTGGAGATTGGATCCAAAGCAATATACCATATTGTCATGCCTCTATATAGGATGACGTCCACCAGCCATAAGATCTGCCATCATTCTCTGATAATGCGTAATACTTACTATTTAGAGTGTGCTTATCGCGTTACTGGACGTTCAATAGGATTTTGGTTTCACAAAAGGCCTTGTATTTCGCATACCATACGGTTGCGCGAATCATGCAATGCACAGGGTTTCTACATTATCTCCCGACTCAAGAACGACTCGGAAGTGAATGCTACGAAACAGAACCATGGGTACGCCTATCTCTACGGATAGCCCAAGGAACAGACTTGCGGACGTCTATCATTCGCAATAACTATACAACCGGCTTTTCCGGCTCGCGGCTTACGGCTTCTCTTCAGTGTCAGATTTGTCCCTTGGCAATGAGATTGAGTCCTGGCTGCAGGCTCTAGCAAACACACAGCCCACGGTGGAGGAAGCTTTTCCATTCTATCAGAGTCTTGGTGTTGTCAAACCCATAAACTATCAAAGAGCGATAGGACGTGATGTGCTTGGACGGTGGTGGAACGCCCAAATTCAGTGGATATAACAGCCAGAAGATCGCTGACTAGTTGGTCCATGGCAAGTGCAGCGGTTCCGGCGAGTTCTTTACTGAATGCATCATATTAGCTTTGTAACGAAGTAACGAGACAATTGATCGGAGACAATTGAGAGACTAAGAAAAAATCGAGGTCGAAGGCCCAGCGTTGTTGGCTGTGATAGATGTGCAAACAATGCAAACTCGACACACGAAATTCTCAAGATTCCACGCCGCGACCCGCAACTTCACTATTCAGCGCTCATCCCATTCTCCTTGCTCGGCCTTTTTCCAGGCCTCTGTATCTGGCTCTCCTGAAATATTTCCAGCAGCCAGCTGCAGCAGAGTGTCTCAATTCATAATGGCTCCTAGCCACCTACTCCGGGCGTCCCTGCCCATCCGGTCATTGGCATCGCCCATAACCCTGACCCGATCAACCCTCCCATCCACCCTCTCGATAACACAGTCTATTCGAAATGCCTCAACATCCACAGAATCCGCACAGCCCTCCGCCCCCTCACTACAAGCGTCCGGTCCCCAACCACTCCAACGGCCCGCCATGCTTCGCAACTACGCCTCCAGCCTGAAGACCGGCACTGTCGTCTCTGTCGGCCGCATGCAACACACCGTCACCGTCTCCTTCCGTCACAACCTCTGGGATAAGCGAATCCGTAAATTCTACCCTCAGGAAACTCGTTTCCTCGTCTCTGACCCCCGGGATTCACTGCGCGAGGGCGACGTGATCGAGTTCTCCTCCGGTGCTCCTAAGAGCCGCCACGTCCACCACGTCGTCGAGCGTATCCTTACACCCTTCGCTGTTCCAATTGAGGAGCGCCCTGCTGTTATGTCGCCTCAAGAGCGCCAGGCTGAGCGTGAGAAGCGCTGGGCTGCCAAGTACGTGCGTCGCGAGTCGAGGCGGTTGGGCGAGGAGGTTGATCTGGCCTCAAGGCTTGAGCTTAACCCCGGCGAGGAGCTCTCGCAGGCGGAAATGATTCACCGCATTCACCAAGGGAATGAGCGCGTTGGAAAGGTTAAGGCCTTGGTTGAGAAGAGATTGGCAATGCAAGCGCAGTCTGATTCTTGAAGCCGTGTGCTTGTCATTGCGAGGTTTGCTCTTATGGGCTGTCACTTGAGATATCCGTGGTTTTGCATGTCGGATCATAACCGGTACGTTTTTCCTCTCTTTTGGCTCTCTTTGCTTTTTTCTTGCTTTTCTTCTGGGATTTACATGATGAACCCTTCCGCTTAACCCAGCTCACTTTGACACGCAAAGTCGTGCTTGATGTAAACGGCGAAGTCTACTCCTGATACCCATTGTTCTTTTCTGCAATGCTCATGACCTGTTGTTGTCAACTTGCATACTAACTGGACAATAGTGCTACCGTCGCGGACATGTACTGTACTATACTATACTATACAACTTTCAACTTACTGTTCTTTCTTGGCCTCGAGGCTTACCCTGGGGTGTACATCTTGAACGATTGCTTCGTAAAGTCATCTTTTAATCGGACGGTTCATTGGTAAATCCCTTGAAAATGCGGCATTAGAGAAGTATGTACGAGAAGATGAGCCCATCCACCTAACAAAAATCAAAAAGTGTATACACCATGGAAAGAAGCGACCTCTTCTTCCCGCGGACACGAGTCCAGCCCAATCCCTGAATCAGTTGTAAATGGAAAGTAAGTCACTGGTATCACGGAAGAGAAACCAACACCTTTGCCCAGAAACGACAAATGGCCTTCGAAACCCCAATCCTCCTGGCCACAGACCCGGTGTCAGAGAATCCTGCACTCTGATTTTACGGAGATCCTTTTCCAAGCTTGGTCCAGCAGCTTGTTGTGGGCCTCATGATGCGAAGACCCGGACTTTGAGATCCACACTGCCGGTTGCGAGAACGCATCGAATGGACATTTTGCCCGCTGTGGGATCGTCTTTCACGCCATTTGAGCCAGCGCCCTCGGCACCGTTGACCCCGGCTTCGCCGTTGGCACCGTTGTCTTTGATCAACGGAGGTGCCCATCGAATTGAGCTGATGAAGTGATCATGGGCGGCGATGGTACGCACGCACTTGCATTCTTGTGAGAAATCCCAGCATCGCACAGTCTTGTCGTCTGAAACTGAGAGAAGATATTTCCCACCGGGATGGAAGACTAGTGCGCGCACCCAGTTGTCGTGACCGACAAGGGTCTTGATTAGATTACCACGAGCATCCCAAAGACGTATGGTCTTGTCACGCGCTCCTGTGGCCACAAATTCTGCAGAGGATGATGTGGGTGGCGGCTTCTTCTGTCCAGCGAGAGGTGCCAGGTATTTGTAGCTCGTCGGTGGAGCAAAGGCGACACATTCGATGACATGCTCGTGGCCCAAGAAAGTAGACTTTGTCTCTCCAGATGATATATCCCACAGACGCGGGACTTGATCGTCTCCTGCAGAAAAGAGGAACCGACCATCCGGTGATGGCGCTACATCTCGCACCCATGCAGCGTGTCCTTGCAATGTTTTGACACAATATCCCGTGGTCACATCCCAGATCCGCAATGTCATATCACGAGAGGCGGATACAAGCAAATTCCCGGACATCGGAGACCCTGCGGCCCCTGACGGGATGAATCGAACGGCCGACACACTGTGATCATGACCTGGTAGGGTGCGAATGTTTTTATATTCATCGGCCGGATCCCACAGTTTGATCGTTAGATCAGAGGAGCATGACGCAAGGAGTGTGCCCCCTCGCGGTCCACCATAATCCACATCTAAGACTGCCCTCGTGTGGCCTTTAATTGTCCGCTCTAGTTCACCTAGCTCCCAGTCCCAAATCTTGATTGTCGTGTCTTCTGATCCAGAGGCGAGAGAGGAGAATATAGGGTGGAAGGCGACGCAAGTCACCGGTGACCGGTGCGACTCTAGGTCGTGGCGTGGAGGGGCGCGAGGCAGCCAAGATGCCGGATCCTGGTTCCGTCGAGACAGTGATGTAGGGGTTGCGGTATCGAGTTCGGTTTGGAGAGCAGCACATCGTGATTCCAAATCCATAATCTACCGCGACAATCAGCCTCCTGGATCTCTCAGGGCACTTTTAGTAAGAGCCTCCCCACCTTCTTTTGTAATCGGACCACACTCGTCCATTTCTTTTCTAGCAGTCCCTCATATTTCTTCAGTGTGCTATCGTCGACGGTGACTGAATCGCCGAGTTCTTCTCGTAGCGCTGCGGAGCTCTCAGTCAGGTTCACGGAGGCCAAGTAGGCGATGATTGACTTGTGTCTGCAGTAGAGAAGCGCTCGGATTAGCTATTGGCATCCAAGAAAGGAGAATCAGAGCGCATACAGCTCCTCCGCCTGTCGCGCCGTGAGTAGCTGGCTCATGGTGCCGGCGGATTTGTGTGTTTCCCAGGCAGTCCTCGCTGCACCTCCGCATGCACCGGAGGCTGTCGCTCACAAAGGGAAAGGGCTCGGGCGGTATGCGCAAAGCAAATTGTCGGAGCTTCAAAGCTTGAGATCTTTAGAATGTAATGGTCGAGAAGAGAGAAGCAACAAAGTGAAGATCCGCCGCGGGGTCACAACAAACCCTCGACACCGCCAAGGCCGCTTGTTTACTTCCCGATCTTCAGCGCCGCCTGTTTATTTCTCCCCTCTAGCGCAGACCCGCTTGATCTTTACCCCTCGGGTTGCTTATTCTGGGGTTTTTACCTTTCTCTGTACCTCTTCTTTGCCATACGCGCTTTTTATGAATTCCACCCCTGATCGCGGACTGATACGATCTTGGATTCTTCCCGTCCATTGCTTTGGGCACCAAAACCCTCACAGTACGACTTCTGAACCTGACGGTCTCTTAGGGGATCGTTTCCTTTCAATTTTCTTTTACAGGGCATGCGCGGCCTGCAATTGCTCGTTTGACTAACCCTGTGCCTATCCAGACTCCGTCCGGTCTCACATCTCTTTGACTACTTGACCACCTAGCCCGTCGCCATGGCCGACGCCGAGCAAGATTTCTCCTCCTTGCCGCTACAAGACCGATTTGCTCACAAGGTTCGCTATTCCCCTCGGTGTGATCTGGAAACGACCCCCTGGCTGGCGAATGGTAACTGACTTCGAGACTCGCTCAATAGAACTGGAAAGTCCGCAAGGAGGGCTATGAAGACGCCAAAGCGCAATTCGAGAAAACGCCCGATGAATCAGACCCCGTGTTTACGCCGTTCCTACAAGACCCCAGTGCGTGGAAAGGGGCTGTCGCCGATTCCAACGTTGCGGCGCAGATCGAGGGATTGGCGGCATACTGCTCTTTCTTGAAATTCGGAGGTCCACAAGCATGCGCAAGGTACGATTTACAATTGCTAGGTTCGTCGTGACTTGTTGGTTGCGAGTTGCTAACGGCGCTCTAGGACTCGGCAGTACACCGTCGGCCCGATCGCGGAGAAAGGTCTCCCCTGTACCAGACCGGCTGGTAAAGCTAGCGCCCAAGAGGCTCTCTTATTATGCGTCGAATTGGATAAAGCCGATCCCGTCCTCGAAGAACTGTTGCCTACACTATCACACAAAGTCCCCAAAGTCGTCGCAGGCGCCCTCGGCGCGTTGACTGCTATCTACCATAATTTCGGATGCAAGATTGTGGACCCGAAACCGACATTAAAGGTGCTGCCGAAGGTATTCGGTCATGCGGACAAGAATGTCCGAGCGGAAGCGCAGAACTTGACCGTGGAGTTGTATAGGTGGCTCCGTGAGGCCATTAAGCCTCTTTTCTGGGCCGATCTGAAGCCCGTGCAGCAGGGTGATCTGGAGAAGCTGTTTGAGAACGTCAAACAAGAGCCTCCGGCGAAGCAAGAACGATATACTCGAGCCCAACAAGATGCTATGGCTGCGGCCAGCGCAACCCCGGGAGGCGGAGATGGTGACTACGAAGATGCAGGTGAAGAATATGCCGAGGAGGAGGAGGCGGAAGTCGAAGTTTTCGATCTCGCAGAACCCATTGATGTTTTCCCCAAAATACCCAAGGACCTTCACGACCAACTCGGCTCATCAAAATGGAAGGACCGAAAGGAAGCCTTGGATGCTCTCTACAATGTGATCAATGTCCCTCGGATCAAAGATGGTCCCTATGATGAGATTGTGAGAGACTTGGCAAAGTGCATGAAGGATGCCAATGTTGCCGTCGTGACAGTGGCAGCCAACTGTGTTGACGTGCTCGCCAGGGGCTTGCGCAATGGCTTTGTGAAACATCGGTCCACCATTATGGTACCGATGTTGGAGCGTCTGAAGGAGAAAAAGCAAACTGTAGCAGACGCTCTGGGTCAAGGATTGGATGCCGTGTTCTTCGCAACAGATCTGTCTGACTGCTTGGAAGATATCCTGGAATACCTAAAGCACAAGAACCCGCAAGTTAAGCAGGAGACTGTCAAGTTCCTGATCCGTTGTCTTCGCACTACTCGAGTTGTACCGACCAAGCCGGAAGTCAAGTCAATCGCCGACGCAGGTACAAAGCTATTGACTGAGTCAACCGAAGCCATGCGATCCGGTGGTGCTGAGACTCTGGGTACCCTGATGAAAATCCTAGGCGAGCGGTCCATGAACCCGTACCTTGATGGATTGGACGAGATCAGGAAAACCAAGGTCAGAGAATTCTTCGAGACTGCGGAGGTAAAGGCAAAGGACCGACCTAAGCCGATTGCACCTCCCCCCAAGGCTGCTCCTCCGGCTGCCAAAAAGACTGCTCCTGGCAAGAAGCCAGCTATGGGACTGAAGAAACCGGCTCCTGCTGCACGTCCCGCTGAGGAATCTCCTGCCAAGCCAGCTTCAAGGGTAGTTCCTTCCAAAGTCGGCGGTGTTCCCAAGGCTGGTAGTGGTTTGGCGCCTCCTGGAGGTGCTCTTAAACTCCAGCGCAAGCTTGGTGGTCCGGGTGGTATCGCTTCGCCGCGACGAGCCGCGCCTCCACCTGTTGAAGATGACGCCCCTCCTCCTGCTGCCCCCAAATTCGGTCTCGGTCGTGGTCTTGCTGGCCGACCGATCGCGAAACCCGCGGCTCCTGAAGCTGCTCCGGCCCCCCCTCCTGCTCCTGCAGGAATGACCGCCGCCGAGCGAGCCCAAATGGAAGAGCTGCGGATGGAGAAGGAGAAATTTGCTTACATTATCGAGGATTTGAAGTCCGATCGCGCGAAGGTCAACTCCCAGATCAACGAGCTCCAGAACCAAAATGCACAATTGATCGAGGATCATACAAGGGATGTGTTGAGCATCAAGGCGAAGGAAACCCAGCTAGTCCGAGCACGGAGTGATGCCGAGGCTGCCGAAGCAAACGTCCAGAAGCAACAGCGAGAGATTGAAAGGTTGAAGCGAGAGTTGGCTCGAGCCCTCCGCGCATCTGCTTTGAGCCCGGCCAACGTTGGCTCCGACGCTGGCAGTATGGGCATGCCCGATGCCAACCCCATGTACCAAGAAACTTCCAGCAATGGACACGATGCGGCAGCCCGATCTGGCTTGCACATGGGATCTCGTTTCGAGAGCTCACGGCCACGAAGCTATGCCTCTGCCAATCACAGCGAGGAGGGGGACAATGGCGGTCATGAATCACCAGGTTTCAGCAGCCGAGAGAGTGGCTTAGGCAGACGCAAGCTAAGCCCAACCTACGGCCTTTCTAGTGTTGCCAGCCCGACTCGATCACCGACTCGCGTATCAGCCGCTGCTACGGACGACGAAGCACAGCCCCGGTCTGCAGAGCCTGCAGAGAATTGGAAGCGTGCCGCAGAGGTCACTAGCCAGTTGAAGGCACGAATTGAACAAATGAAGGTAAGTACATCCAGCAATAGCAAGCAGTAACTTATCCCTAACCACACACTCCACAGGCAAGACAAGGACTTTCACGACCCTCTGGGACTCAACGTTAATGACCATGTGACCGCGATCATGTTTACGCCTCCTTTCTCCGTTGTACTCTTTCCTTCCCTGCATGTCCTAGACTGGCTTTCCTTGATGCGTGTGGTAGGCATCTAGTCTTGGCTGTACTTTTCCCTGGCTTTCGTTCTGCGTTCTATTTCCTGTAGTTTCTCATACCAACCTTTTCTTTTTGCTTTTCCCATCATTACTCTGAGATGGCGGTTTCCTGAACAAGTTGAATATCCCGGTTCCGTTTCTGTGTCATACTACTAGGGTTTTTGCACTTGCTTTGGTTATTGGTGAATCCATAATGTATAACGCTAGTTGATCGAAAGCTGTCAATAAGGATACCTGGTGTTTCATCACAACCCGTGCAACTCCGCAAAGGGATCACAGTTCGGATCCTCATGTCTCGTATACTCTATCCCATCTGCGATCATCTTTGCCTTCTCTTCGCCGAATACACTCCCGATCCAAGCAAGCGTCACATCTATCCCCGCACTAACACCAGACGACGTCCAGATATTCCCATCTGTAACCCATCGCGCGCGGGGTATCCATTCCACCTCCGGGCTTAGTGCAACGATCTCCTTCCACGCTATTTTGTTAGTCGTTGCCTGCTTGCCGTCTAGTACCCCAGCACGAGCTGCGAGTCCAGAGCCGGTGCATACAGTGATCAGGTACTTCAGACTCGGGTAAACATCTTGAATGAATTTGATAGCTGCGAGTACTGTTGGTCCAGATCCTCGGGAGCCTCGACCGCCAGGGATGAAGAGGACATCTAGTAGCGGTGGTTTTTCATATGTATGCGTAGGAATCACTTCTTGTCCAGTTGTTCCGGGATATTCGGAGCATTTTGTTGTTACTGGGTCCAGGGTGCATGATAGAAGAGATAGAGTGATGTTGTCTGTTCGGGAGAGGATGTTGATGCAGTCTAAGGGGCCAAATGCATCTAGAGCTTGGAAACCCGGGAATAGAAGCATTCCAATGCGAAGTGGTTCATCGAGTTGCTGAGGGTCTAGGGTCTGTTAGCCCAGAGCCCAGTCCAGATGAGGTTATAGCTTACTGGCCATGATGCTGGTCGCTGGTTTGGAAATTGGTGATTGGAGATATCGAGAGGGAGCTTACGAGGCTATTTACATAATGCCAATCGTCGTAGACCTCCGATCTGGTTCAGGCGAGCTTGATGGTAGTTATATGCAAAGGTAGTGGAACACTGAGGGGCTTCGGTATCGGTATTGGCGCTTATGCTGCAGGGATGTGCGCTCGGGGAACCAAGATACGTACGCAAGGCTAACCATAATCTATTTTACCGAGAGTTGAATTGAGGTAATTTCCAACATCTAATGCGGGCTTAAGTATTTGACAATACACAGCTGGACCAAGAATACAATACAAATGGGCCTAACCAGGTGGCCGTTACTTATTCCCTCAAGCGTATTCGAAGTCATTAAAACATTTTGGAGAAGGTCCAAAAAGAAATTATGACAGACATTCAGATTGATATAGCTGAGGAAGCGAAGAAGTAAGTCTTGAGACCTTCAAGGATTATTCTAGGTCAGGCTTTAGAGTATTATCTTCTCAGTGCACTCAGAATTTAAAAGAAAGAAAAAATCGATCCTCCTAGAACTGAAGTCTCTGGGCATACCCCTTGGCACGTTCAGAAAGTTGTTCGGCTCGCTCTTCTGATGTGACAAAACGAGTCCCGTTCGGGAGAATAGAGGAAAGCTCAGAGAGTGTGACTACCTGGGTCGTAATAGCCGACGAGTCTGTTGAAGATGACGAGGCAGACGTAGGAAGACCCTGCCAGCGCACCATCAAGGTACCTTCATGCAGCCCAGTTGTGTTAATCCAGTTATATACGCCTGGATCTTGGAGGGAAACCACAAAGGTATACGTCCCATTGGAGTTCACGGCCGATTGAACGCTGTTGAGACTGACTTGGCTATTTCCTGGGTCAGTTGTGATGATCCAGGGATTTGTCGCGGGGAAGACCCAGTAATCGGCGGGTCCTGGATTGAGGGTTGCGACTAAGGCTTCGTCATCGTCGAGGCTGTAGTGACCGAATGAACTTGCTTGGCTGGTCAGTGTGCCCAGAGTGCTTGATTGACTAGGACTCGATAAGGTGTTGACTTTGTTGACCATTGTTTTAATTCCCAGAGCGCCCGCACCATAATCTATGATGGACTCTTGCAAGTTCCATTTCGCGGTAGCGAGGATTGTTGCATTGCTGATGGGAGCGTGGCCTGAAGCGTCACTGGCGAGTTGGACGGAGATGCTATCAGGCTTTTCAGCTGTCCAGTCTCCTAGATTGTTGCGAACGAAGAGTTGCTTGGCTAAGAGGGTAGACTGGATGTGGTTTGGGGTGTCCACAGAGGAACTGTTGATGGTGATTGTATAAGAACCATCGTTGTCGGCAACGAGATCACTACCGGACAGACTCGCAACAGTGTTCTGGGAGTTGGGATCGCTGATGAGCGAGAATGTCACATCCGCAGGTCCCGGTGAGTGTCGATACCCCTTGACGACATAGCTGAGGCTGTAGTCTATAGGGATGGTGCGATAGATACAATCTGGGTTGTCGTAGGAATATCGGCCCCCCGGAAC
Source organism: Penicillium corylophilum (assembly GCA_018410145.1). Classification (NCBI taxonomy): domain Eukaryota; kingdom Fungi; phylum Ascomycota; class Eurotiomycetes; order Eurotiales; family Aspergillaceae; genus Penicillium; species Penicillium corylophilum. The sequence continues at coordinate 1,072,494 of JAGUQL010000009.1, forward strand.
ATCCAAGTCAAACCAAGTTCGTGGACCTGCATCAACCCAGTAGACCTTGGGATAGTAAACATCGGTGTTTACAGCTTTCTGGATTGAACTGAATGCCAATTCGTCGATTGCTGCATCGAGACTCGACGATGCTTCACCGCTGATGGGAAGTCCATGCGCTGTTTGGTAGGCAGCTTTCGCCTCAGCTTTGAGAATGGCAAAACTGTTATCTTCATTGATTTGAATTGCCAGAGCATCTAGATTGCGTTGATCTGAAGTAGCCAGGGGATTTCCCGTCAAATAAGTTGCACGAGCAATGGCTATGAATGCGGTGGAGATATTCAGTCGGAAGAAGACCTTCATGATGAAGCGGGTCTCGAAAAAACAATTCACAAATGGTCAATAAAATGTGGACTCCGAATACAAATTATTTAACATACACAAAAACACAAAATGATGTCTTCGGCCGTGATCATGGCGCCACGCTTGAGCGGCATCACATGTAGCAATTGACTTCGCTTAAGGAACCGAGCCGTCATTTCCCAAGTCAGGTTGCATTCGACTCTATACAGTAATGAATGGCGCAATTCACCAGTTCCTGCGCTAATCCATAATCTTCAGGACCTTCTCCCGCACACCACCCTCCCACTGATCCCACGCAAGACAATAGTTCACCGTATCTCTCCACACATCTTCAGGGTCAGACCCAGGGGGCAACTCCTTCCCATTCCCAATCTTCCCTCTTAGCTTACCTTTCACAAAGCGGATATGCCAGGGCACAATTCCTGTACACTCGAACCCCATTTTCTCGGCAAGCTTGGCGCTGGCTTGATTAGTCGTACTAGCCCGCCAATCCACCCTGCGCAATCCAAGACCACCTCGTTCCGGAGGATCCAATGCAAGCTGTAAAGCTAACCCGACAGCATTCCTAGCAACATGGGTGCGCTGGTAAGGTGGTAGAATCACAATGAACCCAATCTCAGTGCATAGGTGAACCGGTGATGTCCGGATGAAACTCACTGTACCGGCGAGCTCACCTTCCGGGTCTTCTGCCGAAGGCGCACGTGTTTTGTCTATGATTGCAAAAGCGAAGGACTCGGGATTTGAGAAGGAGAGGATGCTGGTGGATGGACCCTCAAGGAATTCTCTCCTAAGGTCGGTTGCTGAGTTCAAGGGTCCGATGGGCATGTGAGAATATATATCCGGATGAGGCGAGGATAACTTGAAGAATGTATCGCCATGTTTGTATGGATTAAATGGAATCAATTTAATGCTGTCATTTGATTTCTCTTTGATAGAGAATGGGAAGGTAGATGTCGTGGTGGCCATGTTCCTTCGACGTCTTTGGTATTGTTGGACTTGGTATACAATTGTTGGAGTGGGGTCTTTCCAAGGTATGACTTCCCTTGTTTCCAGGAACAGGTCAGAGCGGTATACCAAGTCCACTCAGCCCAAGCTAAATCGTGTTTATTGACTAAGGAATGACCGAATATCGGAGAAATGGTTACCTAGTACGCAAGCTTGGAGCGCGCCCTGGTGAGTCAGAAACATGCCGCGAAACTCCGACAGTCGGACTTTGGAGATGCATTTTTTGTGCACTACACAAGACCAATTTACGTATTCTACAAAGGAATACACACACAAGCAGACTGCATAAACCAATCTCTAATTATCTACTTAAAGCCATATTGAACTGGTAGAGAAATGGATTCATGGGTATCTGCGAGAAGTGGTACATAAGGCGTCGAGAAGTTCGTGAGAAAAAATAATTTCTTTTTGGTGAAAAACGGGATTCAAAGGGCCAAAAGGCTCTTTCCACCCATCTATTAAAGCTAAGTCATCCGGAGCCTTGAACACCTTTTGTTTTTTTCCCATTAGAACTTTTTTAGGAGTGCGCTGAAAAGCGGCGATCCCAACCAACAAAAGCTAAGTCACGGAAAAGGGTGAGCTTAGACCTTGATGGCAGCCTCAGCAGCCTTGACCTTCTTGAGCTGCTTGGCGTTGGCCTTGGCGCCCATGATACCACCACCCCAGTGGCGGCGGGTCTCCTCGTACTTGTCGGTGTAGCCCTCCTTGATGGCAGAGAGGAGCTTGGAGAACTCGGCCTTGTCCTCAGCGCGGGTCTCGGTGAGAGCGAGAACAGCGGAGGTCTTCTTGTGGACGACGGTACCGAGACGGGCCTTGCCCTTCACGATGGCGTAGGGGACACCCATCTTGCGGCAGAGAGCGGGCAGGAAGACAACGAGCTCAATGGGGTCAACATCGTGGGCGATGAGGACGAGGGAAGCCTTCTTGTTCTCAACGAGACCGACGACGTGGTTCAGACCGTACTTGACGTTGTAGGGCTTCTTGGAGACATCCTCCTTCTTCTTGCCCTCGGAGACGGCGGTAGCCTCCTGGACGAGACGCTCCTTCTTCTCGGCCTTGGTCTCAGGGCGGTACTTGGCGAGGAGCTTGAAGGTCTGGGCAGCGGTGTTGCGGTCCAGGGTGTTCTGGAACTGGGCAATGGCCGGGGGAACCTTGAGGCGCATGTTCAGAATCTTCTTCTGGCGCTGGAGGCGGACATATTCGGGCCACTTGACGAAGCGGGACAGGTCGCGCTTGGGCTGGATGTCCTGGCCGATACCGAAGTTGCGGGAACGCTTCTCGATGAGAGGGTTCTGTGATCGTTAGCCATCTTCATCTTCTTTTTTCTCAACCTGCCAGTGGGAAGAAAACGTACCTTAGCGGCCTTCTTGGACGAGCCAGCCTTGCCCTGGGGGTAGGGCATAGCGGCGGTCTTCTTTCCGGACTTAGGGGCAGGCTATCATTGAGAAAAGAAGATCAGCGATCTTGTCCACCACGGGCTGCATCTTCTTTAAACTCGTAAGGAGAGCGATGAGTCGAAGCCGTGTTACGGGCTCCGACTCATGCTTCCAGCCAAATCATCGCCAATTGCAACACATCTCTTTCGAGGCTGTGTGCAAAGGACGGAATTGCTTCGATTGCGAACAATCGGAAGCAGGGAAATTGTTTACGGCATCGCTGCAGCAGGCGAAGCCTTTGCAAAGGCGATCAGGAGCTTACCATTGTTGTCGATGGGATCGGTGCGCTGGTTGACGATTGACAAAGAAGAAAAGAAAGAAACCTAGCGGTGCGGATCTTATGAATTTCTCGTGGGTCGCGCTAGTGCGGGCATGTGATTAGGGCTAGGGCACTTTCCCGTAGTTGATAGGTCATGTGACATGGCGCACGTGACATCGACAGTCTACCGCATCTGGGCTTTTGATCAAGTACGTTCAGCCAATTGCAGATGAAGCGAATAATTACTTTGATTAAGTGACTACACGAGCTCACCGTGGATAGCATAACCGCGAAATATGTATTGGGATAGTCATTTGGAAACTCTTCAATATCATCACATCTGAGCCTATTTCTCCGAAGAACAGTAAAGAAAGTCTATGTACAGACAACAAGAACGCCGACAAAGCCTGCCATGCAAAGAAATCACCAAGTAGATGACACCCGGAAAGAAAAGATATAGTCGATTTAATCACCGCCACGCCCCTAACCCAGGCAACGCACCCCGACCCAAACTCGCACTCGCCGCCTGAACAGCCTTTTTCTTCCCCGCATAACCCTCCTGGTTACGAACACCAGCAGTGATCTTATCAGTATTCGTCTCAATTACAACCCCCCCAACAATCATCTCACTCAGCACAGCATGCATAGTCTCGTATCCAAAGATCAAGTCCAGCTCACACACATTCTCGAACATGCGGTCCAATGCCTCCACGAAGACCTGAATCAAATCGATGAGTGCGAGTGGTGATTCCGTAGATGTGGAGATCATAATGAAGGAGAGAGTGGCGTAGGTGCGGTAGGTGATTTGCGTTGGCGCATCGGAGGGGCCGGCGGAGGAGCTGGCGGCGCCTTGGGAGAGGATTGGTGGGAGGGGAAGGAAGTTGCATGCGCTTGATGGGCGCTGCGCGACGAGTTTGTATATTTGTTCAATCAGTGATTGCTGTGTTTGGGTGTCCTGTGTTGCGTCAGTTGGCCCTGGTCTTGGTCATGGCCGTGAAGTGGGGGGAGGGGAACTCACGAGTTGAGTATAGAACTTGGTCAGCCGGGGCTGGCCGTTGTTATTGAAGACAAGCACAGCGTTGATCATCGTGGCTACTTTTCGTGAAGCGGCCTCAAAAGAATAGACAGGACAGCCTTGAGCATGTAGTGTCCAACGAGCCAAGTTCACGGAGGATCGCGCTTATCGCCGATAGCTCTCTGAACTGGTCCGTGCGCGTATTTTTCGGAGAACTTCACGGACTGCATTTGCGATTTTCCCTTATACAATCCAACATGAAGATAACAGCCTGCAGGCTATCAATACCTGTCAGACGTCTGTATTCAACGTCAAAAGCAACTCCACCAAAAGCAGCCCCTCCACCTCCAAACCCCAACAAGCGCGACTTGGAAGACCTCACGAACTCCGATCTCTGCTACTACTGGGACACGAAACCGCCCAGTGCCGAGCAACTAGCATTCGCAGACAAACTCTTCATACCATCGCGCCACTCTCCACTGAAATTATGGTCCGCGTCCAAGTTCCGCACGACGCCAATGTCGTCCCTCGAGCCTGAAGTCGCATTCCTGGGCCGTTCCAATGTCGGCAAGAGCTCGTTGTTAAATGCGATCATGGGACAAGAGCTATGTTGGACATCTTCAAAACCGGGTCGCACAAGGGAAATGAATGCGTTTGGGATTGGGGGGACGAAAGGCGGCGAGCATAAGGTTGTGCTTTTGGATATGCCGGGTTATGGAAAGGCTAGTCGGTCTGAATGGGGATCGGAGATTATGAAGTATCTCAAGGGGCGAAGACAGTAAGATTCTTTCAATGTCTAGTGTCTTTGGTGGTATATTGTTCTAACGCGCAATCTCAGACTCCGTCGAGCTTTCATCCTCATCGACAGTGAACACGGTATCAAGGCCAACGATGCTTATATCCTAAGCCTCTTCCGGCGCTATGCGATTCCTCACCAGATAATCATATCAAAAGTGGATAAAGTGCTCGGAAAGAAGCAAAAGCAGGTCAAAACTGGCGTCTCGACTATCGGGCTTCAGCGCCTTCAAGAAATGCTTCAGGGTCTGCGCGAGGCTGTCCAACCGGACATTCGTGTCTCGGAGGGGCCTGGTGCCCTTGGAGAACTCATTACCTGCAGTGCAGATATAAAAGTTGGCCCTGGCCGCGTGCTTGGTGTTGATGCTGTGCGCTGGGCGATTTTATCCGCGGCTGGTATTGATGGGAGCTTGGAGGGCGGGTCCCTCGCTTCTAAAAAGGCATCTGCTGTTTCAAGTGCCTTGCCCTGAAGCTGAGTGGTGCCCTTAAGAACGATCAAGATTATTTCTGGGCTTTCAAGGACAAAGCTTGGCCTTAATTGCACAGTCCGTGTTTATGGGCGTGCTCAGAGGGACCGTGGGTTAGCAACTTCACTTTCTATCTATGGAGGTCAACAGGTTCCGCCAACAGGAATCAACAGGCAATGTGCTCTCGACTCTCTTGCCGAGTCGAATGAACCTGGCTCGTGTCATGTCACCCCCCTTGGCGCTCCGCGTCACTCGGCAAAAACACACCAACTTCATTCCTGGACTACTTCGATTCAGCCATGGACTGACTGTACTATAACTATTAACTACACCTCAATTCTTGAACATAATTCGATAAACATCAAATGTATTTATTACCACTGAATAAGACAAACATAACAGGTAATAAGGAAAGAAAAGGGCATGATTGGTAGCCCCCCGACGCCAAAATTAGCGTCACGGAATAGACTCAGATACAAAGAATGGGAATGGACATAGGTCCAGTACAATGACAAAGTAAAGAAGTCAGATAAGGTAATGCAGAGGGGTTTACAAATTTGATGAAAATTGGAACGATGGAAAACCCCCTGCGAAAAAGAAACATCTAACGCCTGTCCCCCATCGTAATGCTGGATGACCAAAGAATGCCGACCGCGCTATGCAAAGGGTTTTTTTCAAGGAAGACAAGAGAGCCATAAGAATGGGGTATCGTGTATGAGTAATAGTGCGAGAAATGATGGGAATAGAATGGCAGGGGAATGAGGAGGTAGTGGGGAGGAGATTATGGAGAAGCCGTCCGGCGGTGGTTTGTCGGAAATTGTCCAGCCGACGTTTAATCGGAGTCGGAGTCGGAGTCCACGCTGCCGCTGGAGATCTCTCGTCCGCGACGGTTGACTGCAACTCGTTTGCCAAGTTTGTTTTCGGGAACACCATCACGAGCGGCTCCGAAATCGAGGACCTCGATGTAGGTTAAACTATCGCGCTGCACGGCAGCGACACAGCGTCGGTCGTTGAACTTGACTTGCCAAACACCGCTAAGATCGGTAAGAAGGTCACGAACGCAAGCGCCGGTGCTCACGTCCCACATCTTCAAAGTGCGATCTGATCCAGATATGACCTTCTGGCCGTCGTGCTGGAAGCAAGTGATGGCACCGGTGTGGGCGCTCAGCATGTTCTTGCAGTGACCGTGCTCAGGATCCCATATGCGAAGGGTAGAGTCTGCGGCAGCGGAGACTAAGAAATCATTTTGCAGGGCAAGCAGACCGACAAGAGAAGTGTGGCCTTCAAGATTATATAGGAGAGACCCATCATCAAGCGACCAAACCTTGACCATGTGATCCATAGCACCACTGATGCAACGGTTGCGTTTTGGGTCCAATACAACACTATACACCTTCAAGGAATGGCCTTGGAGAGTGTGCAAGATCTGTCCAGTGGAGACCTTCCACACCCGCACAGTACAATCATAGCTGCCACTCACAAGGGTGTCGCCATGAGCTGCGATTGCGCGAACCGAATGCGTGTGGCCAGCCAACACTCGGACAAAGTATGGGCAGTCTGTATCATCCGCAAGAGGACCACTCGGGTAGTAGACGGGATCTCCAGGTTTGGGAAGTTTCCAGACCCGAAGGTTAGAATCCCGAGAGCCAGTAATGATCATGGGTTGCTTTGGCATGATCTCGGGCCGGCCATTTGCATCCCGTCCAATTTCAGTGGGCAGAACGATCTGCAAACAGCGCACAGTGGAAGTGTGGCCATGGAACACCTGAGTGCACCGGGCTCTTTCGATATCCCAGACACGCACAGATCGATCAGTAGATCCAGAAACGAGAGTGTTCCCATGGTACTCGAGCGCCCAGACACCACCTTCATGGCCTTCCAGTGTAGCCTTCAAAGCTCCGGTTTTCGTGTCATATACATTAATGTTGGTGTCGTCACTTCCAGTAAGAATCTTTTCGGTATCGAACTGCAGACAGGTGACAACATGACGGTCATGGGCCCGGAAAGCAATGTGCTGAGGCTTCACTCCAGGCTTCATCCATCCTCGGCGAATGGCATAGTGCCGGCGATAAAGGGACTTGTAGAGGTACATTCCGCGAAGAGAAGGCATACCGACCTCGGCATAAGGAACAGCTGCAGCTGCAGCATTGGCCGCAGCATAGGGAGCTTCCGATGCAGCGATATCCCTCTTCCAGTCCGGCTCATAGTAGTCCATACCGCTTCCGCTGGAAGAGATCTTGCGTTTCGCGAGTTTCCGACTGGATGCACGCGTGTTCGCTTTCCGTTTCGGGCGTCGGGAGCCCAGAGCTGTCGGTGGGGACCTGTCATTGGCGGCAGAAGAGGATGGTAGTGGAGATGCCTCGTTGTCCTCTCTAGACGAAGGGAAGCTGAGATCTCTTTCGAAATCGTCGACGCTGCTGCACTGCCAGCCCCATCCTTCCCGTATAGCTCGTTCCAATTCACCCTCGGAGAGAAGGTAACCGTCAAGGTCAAGAAGTTCTTTCCAGCTCTTCTCGTCCGAGTTGATGATGTGGCGCCATTTTTTCGAGACTTGAGCCGCGCGGCACATGGTTTGCACATCCAAATACTTGACTATGTTCAAACTAAGTTCAAGCGGAAGCAGTGCCAGGAAATCGCATTTCAAAGTCGGGTTGACCACGTCGGCTACGAAATGCAGAGTAGGCTTGGGGCATCGCCGCAGGAACTGATACATCAGATAAGTCTTCAACTCTTCAGGGACGGAGTCAAAGAACTCCAGCACCTTAGGCATATCCATAAGCGAAGGAGCCGATCGAGAAGAAAGGCTCTTTGTCCGGGAGGATTCTCCATCATGAAGGCGAGTAGCCTTGGAATGGCGTGAAACATTGTGATCAAGGCTTGAATCGGTGTCTACATCGGGACCTTCTGAATCAAATGAAGATTCGCCGTGAAGAGCGTTCATGGCGGCAACGGGAGACAGACTAGGGCTAGGCAAGCACATATCCTGAGCCAAGGCGTTGTCGATTGCCGAAAGCTGGGAAGTCAGGTCAGGTCTTGGCTGCGATGTAGGCTGAGTTGAAGCAAAGGATGTGTTTTGAGGGGAGGCCAATCCAGGACCAGGAGCCTCATGGCTGTCGACATTCTGACTTTGCAACTCTCGGTTCTCAGGAAGTGTAATATTCCGCATAGCTCCTACCGGGCCAATTTCGGCTGAAAGAGGTGAGCGCAGTACGGGTTCTCTGCGTGGGAAGTTTGCGCTGTGCATCCTCGGCTTCGGAGCCGCAGTTTCCCCGATACTGCCAACATTATGTTCTGTCTCTGGAGTGGCAAGGCCAGCAGGCGAAAGATGGGTTGATGTTGATGCTCCATGGCGAGTACGCCGAGCCACAGGCTCGGATGGGACACGGGATGCACGAGTGCGAGGGAGGGTAGATGTTCGAGGGTCGGGATTGGAGACAGGAGAGACGGGGCGATTTTGCAGATTCGGCAAACCAAGTCGAATCACTGATCTGGGAGGAGCGAGTCGTCGGGCAGAGCTATCGTCCTCGGAAGAGAAAGAGTTCACGGAGCGAATCAGACCGTTGGAGGACTCGAGGGCATCATTTCGTTCCTTGAGCTGGAACAACATTAGCACTCTGGTAGAAATTTGCGAGTAGGGGGTAGGAGGTAATTACCTCCAATCCTGCGGTAGCAGAATCTTCAGGTTCATTAAAGATGATGGACTTATCGCCAACCTTAAAGCGGAGATTCCTCAGGGACGCGGGTGTGGGTGACGCGGCGAGAGGATAGTGTCGGGCATCGAGGTCTCTAACAGCACGCGGAGGCCTGATGGTCAGAGGGGGAAATGAGGTAGTCGTAGTCGTTGTGGTAGTAACCACCGTGGTGCGAGTCGTCGGGGCGAAAGAAAACTGCCCGAAGGCGTTGTTGGAGGAACCAGGGCTGGGGTCATCCCTCTCATGGGCATCCATATCGCGTTGACGAGACTGAAGGAGACGAGATTCGGAGTGACGGGGGACATGGGAGGGGGGAGAAGCGAACGACGCGTTCAGGCCAGTATCGAGCAGTGGAGTGGGTTGATCTGAAGCCATCACGGAGCGAGCTCAGGTGGGGGGGAGGGAAGAGATCCAAAGATCAAAGATCAAAGATCCGAGTAGAGTTCAAGTCTCGACCACCACACTTAACCACCACGGAAGCGAGACCATGTAAGTGAATTAAGAGGACATGAACATGCCGGGACGAGACGCAAGGACGGTCAAAGGGGAGGAAGGAAACAGTGGCGGCTGACAAGGGCGAGAAAGTTGGGGCGGAGAAGGAGAACAACAAAATGGAGTGCACGATGTCATCAACGACTTCGGTGTTTCTGGGGAGTCTTCTACAGCACGTTCTTAACTGAAAATTTCGCTTCTTCTTAATTTTCAAGAATATTAGAGGAAATTCTACGGTTTCCGAGCCACTTAGGTCAACTTCGGAATTCCCACTGTATTCCTCTCACGGGGTCGCCTCCAGCGTACGTGAAAACCCCGTGAAAACCCTGAACCCTGCCACCACCACAGTGATTCAGTGGCACTGGAACCGTCACTTTTGCATATCTTTGCCATATCCCCACGTAGACATGTGGATCGATAACCAAGATAGATTAAGACAGATATTGTAAAGTCCAACGATGACTGGAAGCTATCAGATAAACCTGTTTCACCTCTCCACACTCAACAGGTCGGGGTCCAGAACGCTTTGGGATTCAAGTCGCCACTAGGTCACGTGGAGCGGGGTCTCCCGTTCCCTGTTTCCGCCACTCGTCTACAGGTTTCTTTAGATACCTGTATACAGTACTTCCGTGCTCAGGTCCTGGTTGTGAAGGCCGTGCGTCCCTAAGGGATCTTCTGTTTGACTCCAGGGATACAGACCCCGAGATCTCCAGAGACAAGGGATACCCCAATGTTGGAATCTCCACCCCTTCTGGCTTGTTTATTCGTGGGTGGCCACCGGGCCAGTATGGACCCTGCGCATCACCTGCAGGTACCCAAGCCCACTGGACCCGCGCTCGTGTTCGATAAGTTTGTTTTTTTAAGTCTGTAAACTAGATCTGTCTTGGTATATATTCACTGTATCCTCACGGCCATGCCCAGGTGTTGGTGTCTCAAAACATGGATTCGAACAAATATATTCTGTCGTGTTAAAATACAGAAATTCACGAATCTATTCTCGCCCTCCCATACTGCTCCAACTTTCAATTCTGGTTGTTACCCTATGTAGGTATGCAAATAGGCAGCTGCTCATATCCTAGTACATAGTTCTTTCCCCTTAGTTGAGTGCGACTATAAGGATCTGCGTCAGCCCTTAAAGTTATGCCCACTCCTTAGGTGCTTTCATGTTCTTGGTCGGTCGATGGATCTGGGAGCTCGGTGATAGTCACAGTCAGAGCCATAGCGAATACAAAGAAATCAGTAGCCTCGCATAATGCACGAACAGCATTAGTCAGTGCGACCAAGGTGAAGCAGCGGAGGCGGTTATGTTAGGAGAGTGGCTTCGGTAGAACGAATTATAGAGGATCCAATACTTCTCAAAAGTAACCTGGAACTCTCCAGAAAGATGCCTCACTTAGCAGGAGCAGACGGAGTGGGAAGAAGATCCAGCCTTCTTAGGATCTGCTTAATGTTCGCATGACAGATATGTGCTGAGGCGACGGTTCCAGACATCGAATGCTGGCTAAATCAACCCAGATGTCTGGAGGATGGTAGACAGAAGCCGAAAATGAAAATATAGCAGTGCAGTAGGGCCAGACGGAGAAGATAATCTACTTTGTTGTCTTGGTCCTCCTCAGCCTCTTCCCAGAGGTTTCGAGGAAGGTCCTTCCAGAGGGCTTTTGGCTCCTTTTCGATGTCACCCGGGAAGACAAGCCATGACAGCTTATTCAGGAGGATGTAGAATGCTTTCTTCTAATGTTAATCGAATCAGTAGACTGCCTGACTGATACTCATGCAGCACATTGATGTGTCTTCTGTTCCCAGGAAGCACTTGAATGCCTTCCTCTCACTCACTTCCTTCTCCTGATATCCTCTCCTCTCCTTGGCTACAGCCGCCACCTTCTCTTGAAAAAGAGCTCACTCTATCTGGCCTTTCCTCATAAATAGCATGCCTACTGCCAACAGGAAGAAAAAATCGACATCACCTGCCACCGGCCGGTGGCGGCGCCGTGCCGTCGCCAATGCACTGAAGTCACCCCAGGCCAAGCCAAGCCAACAATACCCAGCCTGGGTGAGTGTCCTGCATTGACTCTAATCGCACTTGACCGAGAATCATTTGGCCAGATGCTGAAATCGAACAGGCCCAAAGCCTGGAGCTGCTAAAAATCGCCGTGCATGTCACAGTAAGTACACAATCTTACATCACTTGATTCTTTTGACATTGGTCTTCCATCAATTCATGGGGCGCGTGTCTGACAACCTGTTTGAAGCTCGCATCGATACTCTTCGTGCGGTTAGTTTTCCAATTGCAAGTGACTCGACATACGCCTGACTCAAGTCACAGTGAGCTCTTGCCGGAAGAGGCATTCTGCGATCGATACCTCGGCGCAGTCGAAGTCGGACGGATGTACTCGTACGACAATTTCCTCGATGGACATCAAGGCACCCCTTTGGCAGGAAGAACAGTCTCGGCCCGCGCAAAGAAGTTCACAGCTGCAGCCAACGTGGCGACGCCGCACGCGTCCTCGTATGCCTGGGTGAAGATGATCCAGAAGGGCACGGGTGAGGTGGCCGACCAGATCCGAGATTGCATGGTAGGCTAATTCCTCCTATGTCGGCCATTAGCTGATTTTTTTTTCCAGCAAGAGATTTGGAACGGTATCGCACGCCGTCAGTTAGACGCGCTTACCCTCTGCGTTAGAGCCGGGTTCGACGCCGACGATAGTTCCTTTCCTTTGCTCGAAACATACACAATGAGATTCTCCTACGGAGGAGAGCGCGGACATGCATCTGAGCTCGATGGTACTATTGAAAACATTCTCAGACCGCGATCCCTGAGAAGCATACAAAGGCACATTCATGGCTTGTCTCGGAAGCTGACGATGCTCAAGAATGCCTCGGCGCCACCAAGTAAGCCCAACTCCATCTTGTGACGCTTGGCTTGTGGCTGACAAATGTGATAGGCGACCGAGAACTCGGAATCTTCGTGATGTACAATGAAGACAGTGCCTTGCGGACCGCCCGATTTGAGTTCTCCTCGTCCCCTCCCGACAACGACAGAAATGGTATCCGAGCTTCTGAATTTGATCAGAACTGGGAGGAGGTCATTCGAGCAGGTGGAATAATCGACACTGGATATCACAAGTCAGTTCATTCTTTCTTCAGCGTTTGATGTTCTTTGCTAACAGTCAAAAGTACTGATTTTACAATCAGCCACTACCGACGACGTTCTATGGTTCTCTACCGCCCTTCACCCGACATTACAGAGGAACCGAATACTCGACGTGTACCACCATGGACCGCAGCTGGGCCTGAATGGAGTAGTCAATTTACCGAAGGCTTTCTAACTTTATGCCTGTGTCACTTTATATGTATTGACGACTGTCCGCATATGATTGCAAAATAAATGGAGTTCGCATCATGATGGAAACGTGGACCTGTCTTTCCACAAATTTCCAAATTCAATGACGCACCAAAGTTCGTACAAGCATTTGCTAGAGTTAACGTTCCAGAAAGACCCATTTTGAGGTTTGGGTTGATCTGCACTAGTGTCTCAAAGTGGGCTTGCTCAAAAATCTGCCCGAAAAAAAGGATGGTAAGACCACAACAAACCCCCCATGTTGGCCCGTCCCCAAAACATTCGATTGATCTGCAAATAATCCACAAATAAGATAACACAGGCGCGCAGAACCATGGTAATGGTCGGTACCATTGCGCCCTCGGCGTCCGTCCGCGCGGGTGGACTATTGAGGTACCATTAGCCGCTAGCTTCACCGACCACTTGGCATAGCCGACCTATTCTAGACTCGAGGGACCCCCTCAAACCTGTCAAACAGGGCGTTTGGTTTCAATAGTGTTACCTCTGCTACGTGTTCGGGTATATACACTGTCGCAACGTTGGACTGTCTCGTGCGTTGCTAGGCGTCTGAATCTGCACGACATTATGATTTCCGAGCCACATCTACCAATCCCTACCCTTCAAATCCGATCTCGGCTCTCCTGACTAGAGCGGCGTGGCTCAGTTTTAGGGAATATGCAGAGTGCTTAGTCTGATCAGCACTCGGCAAATCGCGGCCAATTCGATAGGGAACTCCGGATCTCGAGTAGAGATGATTGCCCCGGAGTGTCACAGCACCTTGTTCCCGTCACCCGTGGGTCTTAGACACGGCACAGGCTGGAGGGCGGAGCTGCCCGGGCTTGCGGGCATGAAGATCTCCGTTTCGATCGATTGCTCGGACCAGCTGGGTTACACGAGGCTAGAGTGGGAAGATAGATCTTCAATTCCCCTCGAGGCAGCATTGTTTCTCAGACATGACAGCTTTGACAGGCAATTTTTCTGTAACATGTCATAGCTGTCAATGATGGAACCAGGGTCCGGGTTACCCGCCGAGTGTTTCATCTAGAAATGCGGGACCACCAAGGGCAAGGATGCGGACGCGGACGCGGACGCACGCGCGGGCTGAGTCTGAGTCTGAGATTTGAGTTTATCGATTCGAACCTGCCATGGGAACCATGGACAGTGCAGAAACCGGGATGCCTAAGTACAGGACGATCATTGCCCCGTATGCTGAATGACAAGGTTAAGGAGAACAGGACAGTATTTGTCACGGGGAGTAAACAACTCCGCGGTTACGTTCGCGATCGGAGCTCTCGCACCGGCGGGCTGGGTCGATGAAGACGATCGAGAAGATCGTCAGTTCCTGGATGGAGCGACGAATTGACACTGAAGCTACTGCGGTAAAGGCTCCATCGTTCACTCTTTTAGGTCAAGACGCGATTCCACAAGGGGGCCGAGGGCCGGCTGGCAAAGAAAGAAATGCACAGGGCAGAATAGGGGTGATAAAGGCTAAGTAGAGACTGAAGCGCCCTTCTACCGAAACCAATCTTGGGATTGAGGAGGTCGGAGGATTTCAAATGTCCAAAATGCTGGAACCGAGGAACCGGTACGAGAGACACGTGTAGTTTTAAGGTTGTCCCGCAGTAAGGGGTAATTCTTTTTCACCACGAGCGCGTCCACCTGCGTAATGGCAGGATTTAAATGTCCGCAAATTCCCAGTACTTTGCAGTAATGAAGTGGCATTTCCATGGGACTCCGTGCGCCAGGAACCGCATTTAGGCCACACTTGGTTCATGGCCTGGATCGGGCCAATACCGGTGTCTATTGGCGATGCGAGAGTGGATGCCTGTCGATTCTTTCTATTCTTGAGAGGAAAAACTAAGCGTAGCTCAGTTTGCCGATCCGACTCCTCCACTCACCATAATAATTAAATTCAAACATATCCCCTTTAGGCGCCTGGGGCCAGGAACCGGGATGACTGGCGTCCCAATGGCAGCCCAGATACGATCCACAAAGAAATGAAACACCGCCGCTCGAGCATGGACTCTTCCCCAATCGGCCAGTGAGGAGCCTGGAGGAGTCCAATTTCTAGGAATCTGCCCATGATGCCCTCATGGTGTGGGTCACCCCTATTAAGTGTGCCGATGTGTAGAGGGACTCGATCATGTAGCACTAAACGTGTGATCTCATATATTAGCTTCTCTAGTTCTCACCTCCCCTTTAGCTTTCTTTTCCTAATCTTTACACTCATTTCCTCCCAACAAATTTGTCTAGTTTTCATTCCTTACCTACATTCTAAACATTTAATCTTTTTTTCTTTTTCTTTCTGGTACGTGTGGAGGCCCGAAACTGGAAACTCGCTCTGGTTCCGAACTGGAGTTGTACCTGAGAAGGGAATCACTGACCCGTCTGTGGAGTAGATCTGGCAGGGGAAATTACTTGAACCATCTACGCATATGAACATCCTCGCATGACCGACTTTTCCTTCTACACAGCATCTTTCTATGGCGCATCGGGATCCCTTTCCAGTGCATGTGCCCTTACGAAGTTCCAGCCGAAACCTGCTGCGACCTAGCGCAATGGATAGCAACGAGGATGTGAGCACTATGGAGCGGAAGTCTTCCAAGGCGCAACGCATATTAGGAACCGACCTACCCCTCCCCAACGGCCGGTGGGACAGGCCGCAAAAGCCACGCCGATCAAGCCTTCGAACTCCCGACGACTCTTCAAGGCAGCAACGCGATAGCTTTGTCCCTTTCCCTTCGGGCGAGGCTGTTCCACCTCATAATCTCCGTGTTCGCGCTTCATCGCCGTTGCTGGGCCACAACTACCGATCCCAAAATACCGCTCCTCCGCTTCCGAGACCCTCGAAAAAGGTCCACCCGTCCAGTTCTTCTTCCACCCTGTTCTCTTACTTCAGCTCGAAGGAGAAGGATACAGCTTCGAAATCTGTCAAATCCGGAAAGTCCGGGAAATCGAATCCCACCACACCAAACCATGCTAGTCTTCAGCCTAGAGTCCGCCACGAGCTGCAGGCACATCCCAATGTGACATATCAACATCCGCAGGCAGAAACACCACCGAAGGAATCCAAGAGAAAGTTTCGCCCTCCTAAAATCGACCTCTCCATGCTCTTCCCCAAACCTCGAAATCCCGCTCCTCAAACTCATCTCTTGTCTCCTCAGCGAGTGACCAGTTCCCCCTCCCCAGTCTCCACTGTTGCTTCGGATTGGCCATCAAACAGAGTCGACCGAAGTGACCGCCTCGGTAGCACCTCTACTGCGCGAAAGCTTCAAGTTGGAGAATCTCTGCCTCAACGGACCTCAGCTGTTCAACATGAGGCTCCTAAGCTTCATAATGACCGATCGGATCTTTTGTCCATTCCCGAGAGGAAAGATGGCGAGTGGTCGCCGCGCTGGGACAACCCGGAGCGCACAGTCGGTACGAGTGAGATTGACCTTGCCCTGGACCGATATGCGGGACACCGATCCCTCTTTAGTCGCTCCAGTGTCTACACCGCCAGTCGGGAGCAGCTGCAGCAGGAGCAACAACGTCCCTCAGAAACAATCCAGCAACGGCGTGCCCATAGCCCCACCAATGGCCGACGCAAGGACCTTTATCTTTCTCCTCCGTCCAAGCCCGATGCAGGCTCGGGCCAGAGCCGGAGCCGTACCAATAGCAACACGAACAGCACAAAGACAACAGTGACTAAGAAGAGCAGCAAGAGCACGTTGAAGAACAAGGACTTACAGAAATCCAGTGTTCTCTGTCTCTCTTCGTCCGAAGACGAGGATTCAGACCAGGATACGACGCCTACCGAGAATGGTACCAAGAACAAGAACTTTAGGGACAGTGTCGCTACCTATGGCGACTATGAGCCTGAGCTCTACACTGCTTCTACTTCTCACGCCACAATGGGCACCCCGATGCTGAAGAGGGTCGATCGAGCACCGTCTACCAGCAGCCGCGGGTCCAGCCAAGTCTCCAGCCGGAGATCCGGCCATGTTCCTCCGATTCCCCAGTCGCGCAGGCATACTTCCAATCCGTCCAGTAACAGGCCGCCGGCTGTGACCCAGCGTAACTCTAGCCATCCTCGACGGACAACCAAAGTTCCCCTCACTGCTGAAGCGGATATTTTGAACCAATTTCCGCAGTCGCGCACGCGCACACCACAGGAGCTGAAGGAGCTGAAGGAAATGAACCGGAGAAGCCGAGTCATCGCGGTAACCCGGCAAGAGCAGGATCTTTTGGAGGCCATGCGAGTTCGCAAGGGCAAGATCACCCCAAGTATTTTCCAGCACAACGGCAATCAAGCCAACGTTGCTCATACCGACCGCAATTCGGTGATTTCGGGTCCGCGGGATTCATTCTGCGGCTCGGATACCTCCTTCCTGCGTCTCAGCGCAGCCTTCCCACCGTCCAACATGCAGTCAGAACAAGGTGCATCCCACATGGACAAGCATGGTTCTTCCTGGCAGAGTTCTGGTTCTGATACTGAACAGAAAACTGGTAATTCGATTGCCTCTTCCGGGTTCAGTATGGGCTACTCCGAAAGTCTCCCGTCCCCCACTACCAGCGGTGCCTCCCCCCTTACGCCAACCCTCCCTATCCATCGCTTCTCTCCGCTGCCATCTCAGAAGCCGCCACCTCGTGGCCCGCCCCCGGCCATCCCGGAGGATCAGAAGCAGCACACCCGCCGTCGCACCGACAGTAGCGAAGCTATCATGCTTAACGATGACGGCGAGCAACGAAAGCACGATCTTCCTCTTTGGTCGTTTGACTTTGATTGGAATCAAGACCGGAGTAGCGTGGCTGCCGTGCATTAAGATCTGCATCTACATGCTTGACTACCGACTACCTGCTTCCGAATCCCCGACCATACATTCACTTCCTATTTCCTATCTCGACTACTTTCGCTTCTTGTATAAACAATCTTCTCCCTGGAACGGACGCGACAGTCCCGACCATTCTTGACCTACTAAAGCATTTTCCTTACTGGCATTTCTTGCATGATGGCGTTATCTGAATATCTCTTGACACTTTCGGGCACTCTGTCTTATGAACACCTTTTATATGACTCACCGAGTCCACTACAATATCCCCAAAGAATACACATACCACGGCTTTTAATACCCGACTATATCTTGCATTCCACGAATCGTGTTCCAAAAGTCTTCGAATCTAGAATTTCCTTCTCAAGGCTCAGCATTAGCAACGCATCAGAAGCCAGCGGATAATTAAGACTCCGCAGATGAGTCCAGATTCCACGGAGAACCCCCTTTCCACGCAATGGCGGCGCCAGCCCTAATCGTGTGGCTGACCTGCATATCGGCAGAGCCCAATCACACAGTGGCTGGACGGGCTGGTGCCAGCTAGATAGACACACAACCGATCAACATGGGAACAATACACATTTCAGTGGACCGCTATTGCCTCCGTCTTATGCATTACACCATCTAGAGCTGCTGGGAGTGAATGATGATGGTCGGAATGGGGGGCAGGGCAAGGAGGCGGGCGTACAGTGGGACACGCGCTTGACGTCAGGCAAGAAAGCCCCTGGCTGGGAGGCGCCCAAAGGTTGAAACCTCACTAGGCACAGACTTCAGGAAATCAAAAAGTACAAAATCTTGTAAATTGTGCCCAAAAGTCACGAGTCTTGAATCCTCTCATGGCCCCGTGATCCACACCGCTTGTACGTTAAAACAAGTTCCACGGTTTCTATACCCCGGATTCAAGTTTCACCTGCCCCTTGTTCCTTTCTCTTCAGTGCCCCCCGTTCCCCAGTGGTTTGCCTATGGGTGATCTTGCTCTCCTTTTTACCCTTGCCGCACCTCGCACGGAGCTCCGCCGTGATCGACCCCCGAAGCCGAAGCCCTGACGCCGGGCCCTAGAAGCTCCCCGAACGCCATAGGTGTTGCGTGTCGATTTTTAACAAACCTGCAACTTCTCTGACACGATCCTCTGCGCGAGAATTCGATTTTTGTCGTTCCCTACGTTCAACTTGGGCTTTCCTCGCCTCGGCCGCGTGTTTGTTTTGGCCCCGTGCGGAGAAGATACCAACACCAACACCGCGAACACGTTTCGACCTACGTCGCCATGGGAGAACAGTCACAACGCCAGCTGTCATGGGTGCGAGATGCGACGAGAAACGTGCCCTGGATCCTGGTATGCACTTCAAGATCGCGCATCTAACCGACTCGGGCTATTCGCTGACTTGATGTCTTCTTTGTCGCAGCTCACGGCACAGTCCACTGGATTCGTGTTGGTAGGTGATTTCGGGTATTTGAATGTCGAGCGATGGCTAACATTGGTTTCTACAATTAGTTGGCCCATTACTCCCGTGTTATGCCACCCACTGGTGGTAGACGATATCTGACCTCCACCGCAGTCTTTCTGAATGAGGTCGTCAAACTGGCCATTGCACTCACAATGGCTCTCTACGATGTCTCGAAGACCGCGCCGCCGTCACTCCCCGCTACATCCCTTTTCTTCTCCCTCACAAGCGCCGTGTTCTCGGGCGATAGCTGGAAATTGGTCATCCCCGCAATCCTTGGTGTCCTCTCCAACTCCCTCCAATACATTGCGCTGTCCAATATGCGAGCGGCGACTTTCCAGGTCACATTCCAGCTGCAGTTCTTGACAACGGCGATCTTTGGTCTAATTTTCCTGAGACGAAGCATTGCGCCTCGGAAATGGGGGTTGCTGCTTTTGTTGGTGGTTGGTGTTGCACTGGTGCAGATCCCAGATGCCAACTCCGAGCAGATGGCGCTGCAGGAAGATGGCTCTTCGCACCACTTCCCTCGTTCTCTCCAGGAGTGGAAGGCTGTGAAGGGTGGTGGAAACCTACACAAGCGGTCTGCTACATACGAGGGCATTGAAGAGGATATTGAGACTATTGACCCGAGACTCAATGCTGCAATTGGCTTGCTTGCCATTATTGGCGCTGCTCTCGCCTCTGGACTCGGGGGCGTCTATTTCGAGAAGGTGCTAAAGGATAGCTCTAGCCATACCTCTTTGTGGGTCCGCAACGTACAGTTGGCTGTCTACTCCATCTTCCCAGCTCTGTTCATTGGTGTTGTCTTCCGAGATGGCGACAACATCGCCAATGACGGATTTTTCCAGGGCTACAACTGGGCCGCCTGGTCTGCTATTGTTGTCCAGGCTCTCGGCGGTATTCTCTCTACCTTCTCTATCAGCCACGCGCAGAGAGATACGAAGTCCCTAGCAACCACTGCCACCATCCTTCTGAGTATCGTCGGGAGCTTCTGGCTCTTTGACTTTGAGCTCACAGCAAGCGTATGCAACACAAAATACCCCTGTAACTTCAGACAAGTGCTAACCTGGGAATCGCAGTTCTTCATTGGCTCAGCTGCAGTTCTAGTCGCGGTTCACTACTACGGCAATCCTAGCTTCAGCCCATCGGGCAAGATCCCTCCGCCAATCCGCGTGGACTCATATGAGAAGGATGGCAACGAGGATGGATCGCCCGTTGCATCACTCAACGACTTCTCTATCAAGCTTCCAACCTCCCCATTCTTGTCATCGGATGGCAGGTCAAGCTCCCGTCCCACATCTCCTAATCCGGGCCACACCCGCGTGAGCTCAAGTCGGAATGTGAGCAACAGCAGCTATTTTGAGAAGGAGTAATTGTACCGACAGAATAAGTTCTCTGTTTACAACTCTCCACTCTACTTTACGGTGATACGATTTTGGATACCTGATAGATGAGACGAGCAAGCCAGTGCTTCGCAACCACGTAGGCTGTTACTGATGTACGCCCCCATATTTGGGCAACCTGCTTGCAAGCGTGTTATATAAAGTTGAGAAACCGTTGGGCTTTCCGTTACTGTATGCATATATACGAAGCAATGGGATGCTTTCATATACCCCAATGGAACTCGAATTTTGATGTCGCTGTGTTCTGGCACGGGACTTGGTCCGCGCGCTCTCTTCTCTACATCCTCTCTCTTCTCTACTCTCCCCTCCCCTGTGCTCCCTGTATTGATTCCTGATATTTCGTTGTTCATCATGGCAAGGATGCCGTTCTCGCAGTCCAAGCCTTTTGGACCATCTTCCAAGCGGAGACGAGTCGACCTCAGACCTGCCAGCTCCCAAGACAGCAGAAGTGGGATGATTAACCAGCAGCTCATCGATAGTTCACAGTACCCACGGTACTCCAGCTCATTCATTGGAGATGGCTTATCCCCGGAAGACCAAATTCCGTCTCTCGGAGATGCGGATTCTCAACTGGATGCCTTTGGTGAGTAATGGTCTCCGTATGGCAACTCAACCCGCTGAGTGACTTTCAGACCTCGAATTGCTGGCCCAGGAAAGTGAGATGAACGATTCCCATGGGCTTCAGCATGGTATTCGGGAAACACCTCGACAGGGTCATCATATTTCGGATTTCCAGCAGGCGGTCGCTCCAGCCCAGAGGTCTCGTTTCTTTGATGGTGAGCCACCCAATTGCATACTGTTGACTACTACGATACTGACGTATGCCAGCAAGCCCAAGCATGACGCCACTTCGACCACTAGGGTCTACACCAGAATTGACCTCTGGACCGCCCTCCAGTCCACTGATCATGCTCAACAGAAGGAAAGAAGAGTCCCGGACTGTGCAGAGCCAGCGAGGTCAAAAGTATGAACAGAGTCAGCATTATATGGCTCTGCCCTCATCACAGCTACCATCCCCATTCCAACCTAGCTCTGAGCTGTCTCCTGACGATCGGAACAACAAAGGCCCTTCTTCGCCTTTTGCCAACCTGCCACCCTCCGTCCGTGGAATTGTACTGGTCTCAAAAGAAGAGCTACCTGAGTTGTATCGCTCATTATTCCCTTTCCCACTCTTCAACGCCATTCAATCGAAGTGTTTCCAGTCTATTTACAATTCGAACGCCAATCTCGTTCTCTCTGCACCAACCGGAAGCGGCAAGACCGTTGTAATGGAGCTGGCAATTTGCCGCCTACTCAATGTCCTAAAAGACGAACGCTTCAAAGTCGTGTACCAAGCACCCACAAAATCCCTGTGTGCGGAAAGATTCCGTGACTGGAATACCAAATTCTCCGCCTTGAATCTCAAATGCGCTGAACTGACGGGCGATACGGACCATAACCAGCTGCGAAGTGTTCAAAGCAGCCAGATAATCATCACAACGCCCGAGAAGTGGGACAGCATGACGCGGAAATGGAAAGATCACGGCCGCCTGATGCAGCTGGTCAAGCTTTTCCTTATCGACGAAGTCCATATCCTCAAAGAAAGCCGCGGTGCTACGCTCGAGGCAGTTGTGTCGCGAATGAAGAATATCGGATCCAATGTTCGTTTCGTGGCTCTCAGCGCTACCGTGCCGAACTCAGAGGACATAGCTACTTGGCTAGGCAAAGACGCGACGAGCCAGCATGTCCCTGCGCACAGAGAGCACTTCGGTGAAGACTTTCGTCCAGTTAAACTGCAGAAGTTTGTGTATGGGTATCAGTCCAATGCGAATGACTTTGCTTTCGACAAAGTCTGTGGCTCAAAGTTAGTCTTCCTGAATACCTCAGACGTCGATTCGCATGGCTAATTATTCATTTTGCAGACTTCCTGATATAATCGGAACGCACTCATGCCAGAAGCCGATGATGATCTTCTGCTGCACCCGGAACTCAGCAGCCGCTACAGCTAAAGACCTTGCTCGTTGGTGGAATACGACGAATCCGCCTTCCAGATGCTGGAAAGGCCCTGGCAGGCGGATTGAGGTGAACAATGAAGATCTCAAGAGTTTGTGATCACCCTTGAGCAGTGTGGCAGACTCACTAACAAGACACAGCAATGGTGTCCGCGAGTGTTGCATTCCACCACGCCGGACTCAGCGCCGGTGACAGACATGCGATCGAAAAGGGATTTTTAGATGGCCACATCAATGTCATATGCTGTACGTCGACTCTTGCTGTCGGTGTAAACTTACCTTGCCAGCTGGTGATTATCAAAAATACAGTCGGATGGCAAGAAGGCGGTTGCAAAGAATACTCCGATCTCGAGATGATGCAAATGCTCGGCCGCGCAGGCCGACCTCAATTTGACGACACCGCAACAGCAGTCATCCTAACCAGAAAACAACGAGTAAGTCACTACGAGAAACTCGTCTCTGGTTCCGAGAGTCTCGAAAGCTGTCTGCATCTCAATCTCATTGAACATCTGAATGCTGAGATTGGCTTGGAGAATGTGAAAGATGTGGAGTCGGCCACGAAGTGGCTCGCAGGAACATTCCTCTTCGTTCGGCTTCGTAGGAACCCGACTTACTACAAGCTCAAAGAAGGTGCGAGCCAGGAGGATGAAGATGAGCTTCTCCGGCAGATCTGCGAGAAAGATATCAAGCTTCTGCAGGAGTGTGGTCTTGTCGACACTGAAAGTCTCAGGTCTACTCAGTTCGGAGATGCCATGGCGCGGTACTACACCCGGTTTGAGACTATGAAGACTTTGCTCTCATTGACGCAACAGGCGACACTTTCTCAAATTGTGAGTACCCTTCTGTCCTCGAGCTTGTGGTAATATTAACAAGCTTGCAGCTTGACGCCATCGTCCAAGCCGAAGAGTTCCGCGAAATTCGACTCAAAGCAGGCGAGAAGGCACTATATCGCGAAATCAATAGTGACCCCGGCATCCGCTACCCTATCAAGGTCGACATTGCTCTTCCCGCGCACAAGATCTCGCTTCTTCTACAATCCGAACTAGGAGCAATTGATTTCCCCGCAGACGACCAGTTCCAGAAACACAAGTTCTCCTTCCAACAGGACAAAAACTTAGTCTTCAACCATGTCAACCGGCTGATACGATGCGTCATTGACTGCATGATTGCCCGCAAGGGTTCCGTTGAAGTTCTCAACTCTCTAGAGCTTGCACGTAGCTTGGGAGCCAGAGTCTGGGACCGCTCGCCTCTTCAGATGAAGCAAATCGAGCAAATCGGAGTCGTCGCTGTGCGCAAACTGGCTGCTGCGGGGATTACAGATATTGAAGTCCTTGAGAATACCGAGGCTCATCAGATCGAGATGATTCTCAGCAAGAATCCGCCGTTCGGTGCCAAGTTGCTGGCGCGACTGAGAGACTTTCCGAAGTTGCGCGTGGCTGTAAAGGTTGTCGGAAAGGTAAATCTTCGCGGAATTGGTGGTTGGTTTTGTCTGCTAATGGTAAAAATAGGATGCAAAGCCTGGAAACGTCAGAGTTCACTTCCAGCTTGAGGTTGCCTTTATGAATGACAAAATTCCGGTTTTCTCACAGAGGCGACCCATCTATATTTGCTGTTTGACGGAAACATCCGACGGTGGATTGATCGATTTCAGGCGCATGAGGTAATTGGCCGTAATTTGCTCTCATGGTGTTAGATGCTAAATGACCTCCAGCGCAAGCAAGCTTCAGGATGGCCTAAATGTCACTCTTATGGCAGAGCTCAAGAATGCAAGTGACTACATCATATGCCACGCCATGTGTGATGATTTCGGTGAATGACCATTCGTGTTCTGTGGGAACAGTGTTAATTATTTGACAGCTGGTACTGCAAGACAGGCCGAGGTACACCCTGACGCTCCTTCCCATCTGTTCCCCGCCAAACCGAACGAGACAGGTGCCCAAGCCATTGTGCCAGAGCCTCCAATAGAGTTGGCTCAGTCACAGAACCGGAAACCGCTGGGAAACAATCTTAAGTTTGACGACTTCGACGGGGATGATTTGGAGCTGGATGACTTCTTGACCGTAGCTCAGCGTCGGGAGAAAGCAAAAAAGGTCATCAAGCCGGAGGAACCTCAAATCGATGATTTCGACTGGATCTCGATTAGCAGTACTTCAAGCCCTCGGCGTCGTCCGGAGACAATAAAAGCCAGCACTGATGATTGGATTGCTGACACGGGCGTGCTCGATAATGAGGACTCCAGACAGATCCGTCTTCCAAATGGAAATTGGGCTTGCAACCATAAATGCAGAGATAAGACGAGGTAGAACAATTCCCAAGAGCTTGATATTAAGATGCTAACTGAAGTAGCTGCAAGCACTTCTGCTGCCGCGATGGTTTGGAGAGGCCACCAAAGCCCAGCAAATCGCGGACTGTCCCAAATGACAAATCTTCTGGTCTCAATCAACTCACTCTGCCTGCTACGATCAAGAAACGGGATATTCCGAGCGGTGCAGCCCAGAAGAGCCAGTCTTCAAAGCCGAAACTTGCTACGAAGAGAAAGCGTAGCAATTTGTCGACTACCAAATCTTCCACTGCTTTGATCAAGGAAGACTCGTCGTTCCAATCCCAGCTGCGGACCAAGCCTACCAGCGACAAAAAGGCTTCATTCATCGAGAAAGAACGACAGGGAAGTCCCCTCAGGATCAGTTCAAGTGACTTTGAAGATTCCAACTTTGCTGATCTACCATCTCCAACGGAACTTCTGGCGAGTAATGCGCGCAGATTCGTCAAACCGAATTCCCTACCTACGGAAACGACACAACTCGACAAGACAATCACTTGCATCGACCCAAAATCACTCTCCATCGAAGAAAGTGATGAAGATGTGCTCGTGGCTGACTCAACCAGGACTATTCCTGACGAGGTCGATGCAGCTCCAATGCCCAGCAGTCAAAGCACCCAAAATCGCCGTTTCCAAAAGCGTCGATCCATATTCGACATCTGGAACGACGATATCTTCGACCCCGAAAAAGATATATTCACAAACCCAGGTATCCTTGACAGCTCCGCTACAACCGTGCCTTTTGCCCCATCCACTGCAAACGCAACCCGCAGCCTGAAGCGTAAGGCCCATGTTCTCGAAGAGACACATGGAAACATTCAGAAACTACCCACCCAGCAATCATCCCAGGATATGCCGCAAGAAGTCAATGACCTGGGAGGTGACGAGTCAGTCCCGGCTGAAGTTGAAGGCCACACACTTTCGCCTGCTCAAGATGCACCCACTGGATGGGAGGATATTGACAGACTTATGTTCGAGGAATATGGTCGCTTTATTAACTTTACTTAAGCGTTGCTGATGATTACTTTTTATTAATGGGTACGTTTTACTCGAGCAAGGGCTCTGGCGCTTGATTATGGACGGATGTGATGGTGACGTTGTCTCTGATTATTGACACTCGGTATCTTATATTGCCCCGGAGGTTAGGTGCAAGTTTTAATGGTTATAGAGTCATGTTATATTACTTTAGTTTAACTTAGAATTATGCTGGAGATCATCTATCCGCAATTCACTTTTTCAATCGGTATTCAGTCGGACGCAGCAGTAAAAACTTACAAGCGAGAGAATTCCGTTCTTTGCTGGCGATGTCTCTCAAGGGACTCATACTATACCAATTATGAATGGTAATTATGGTCCGCAATTTTACTAATAGCTGCTCTATAGGCAGGTAACAGTCTTTCAGAAAGAGCTAAACATGCAGTTAGACTCAAGTCTAAAAGCGATAAATAAAACAGGCATCCAGAGTCAGTCCGAGGAAAGGAGTTCTGAATACCCATCTGACCGACCACGCGGCACCCGTTCGCCTGTCTGATTCTTTCTTCTCCAAAAATTTAAATTCCGTAGCAGTGTCAGACGTAGCCGAATACTCTACAGTTGAAATAGCAAAGTGTCATCTAGCATGTATTACAGTGAGGATGGGGTTTTAGCAATGAGAAAAATGGCATGAGAGGTTTCAGATAATCAAGATCAAAAGGGTCTTCTAAAACCTAGACAATATTTTACATGGAGCCTTCGTATCTTCTAGACGAAATGTAGTATGCCTCAAACCAATGAAATTGACATTAAGAAATGTGGGAAGGGCGTATCATATCTCAGCCTTGGGCTTTGTTCGGGGGTTTGTCTTCTCCCATTCTCAACTTTCCTTCAACTCTTCTCAGTTACCGAGTACCATCCCTTCATTTGTGTGTATGGCCTTGGTTTCCGAACTGAGAGGAGTGCATGAGGAGCTCATAGGGTCTACCAGTCCACTAATCATGCATGCAAGCTTTGCCCTGCCTAAGCCACATTTCTTGGAGGATGTAAATTAGAGTGTTCTGCGGTCCTGCTAGACGGACCCCCTGTGGTATTCCGACGGGAGGCGCTCAACAAAGACGCACTATCCCATTCTGTGGGTCTCGTGGGCTTTCTGCAGCGACGGTAAAAAGGCAAGATCAACAATTCCGACTTGAAACATGCATATGCGCAGAAGATTGGGCCACAAACCCGGTTCTTCAAAAATTGGACCCGAGCTAGTAGAGAGGGCTCGGCGATAAGGAACGCGAGTAGTTTAGCTCCCTGCGAATGGGTTACCTTGAAGGTGGATCACATCATCACGGACGCCCGTCGGTAATTCTTTGGCCGCTCTTAGATTTGGACCTTCGATCATCTGCATTAGATCTAATCTCAAATGAGAGCGTCTATATGCCGAATAGTCCTCAGCTCTGGACCATTTTCTCCCCGGTTGGGCCACTTCCCCGCTTTTCATCACGCCAACACCCCAGTCTCCAGGCACGATGTTACCTGACCTACAATTTTTGAACCCTAATGTTTGTCACAGAGATAACGTGAGGTGATCTCGAAGCTTGAGCCAGTCTATCTCCACTTTTCGCGAGTCTTTCAGGTCGGACCTCTCCGAAATCTACCTAATCTGGCAGTGCAATAGATCGAAGAATCCTTCTTTTTCTCCTGGTCACCAATACGGCAGCTATGCACCTCGAAAGGGCATCCAATCGTGCAATTCTGAAAATCTGCGTGGAGAAATAGGATGTGACCCTATCTGCTAGTGAGCCGGCCTTTCGGAAGCCACCTTCGTGCCCGGTGGCTTCTAGTCGCTGTAGCTCGTGGATCGACGTTCGGGATTGCTCAGAAAGGCAACATCATGTCCTCAGTCGCTCAAATGATGCGATAGTCACGACACCAATGCTGGACATTGTCTCAGTTCTTCAGAAATGGCGAAGCGTGGAAGAATATTTAAAGTGGCCTTCTTCGCCGGGCTTTTGGCTTGCTTCATTCAGCATCATCTTCTCTTCTCCGGACAATTCTTCAGGCCTTCACAATGGTTGTCATCAAAGACGTTGCCATTACCCTTGCAGGTCTGGCCTCTATCGTCTCAGCTGCTCCTGCGACCAAGGTTGGAAGCAAGTTCTCGCTCAATCAGGTTGCTCGTCCGGCTACGAAGACCGCCAACTTCGCTGCCACTTATGGTCGAGCTCTCTCCAAGTATGGTGCCACTGTGCCCTCCAATATCCAGGCTGCTGCTGTTGCCAGTGGTGTTGCTACCACCACCCCCGAAGCCAATGACGAGGAGTATTTGACTCCCGTCAGCATTGGTGGCACTACTTTAAACTTGGACTTCGACACCGGATCCGCTGATCTGTAAGTTGACTTTCATCCTTGAAACATTCAGACACTAGGCTAACAAAGTCATAGCTGGGTCTTCTCTACTGAGCTCTCTGCTTCTGAGCAGTCTGGCCACTCTGTCTACAACCCTAGCAAGAGCGGAACCGAGCTTAGTGGATATACTTGGGATATCTCCTACGGTGATGGTAGCAGTGCCAGCGGTAACGTTTACACAGATACCGTTGTTGTCGGTGGAGTCACCGCTACCAAGCAAGCTGTCGAGGCTGCCGAAACTATCAGTTCCGAATTCCAACAGGACGTTGACAATGACGGCCTTCTCGGTCTGGCTTTCAGCTCCATCAACACTGTGTCGCCAAAGGCGCAGAATACCTTCTTCGACAACGTCAAGAGCACACTCGCTCAGCCCCTGTTCGCTGTCGCCTTGAAGCATGGCGAGCCTGGTGTCTATGACTTCGGTTTCACCGACTCTTCAAAGTACACCGGCTCGATTGTGTACACCGATGTTGACAACTCCCAAGGATTCTGGGGCTTCAGCGTCGACGGATACACCGCCGGTACCCAGTCAGGCGCTGGCTTCGACGGTATTGCTGATACAGGCACCACTCTGCTCCTTCTCGACTCCACCATTGTCTCTCAGTATTACTCCCAGGTCAGCGGTGCTAAGAATGACAACAATGCTGGTGGATACGTCTTCTCCTGCTCTACCACTCTGCCCGATTTCAGCGTCACTATTAACGGATACACTGCTACGGTGCCCGGCTCCCTGTTGAACTACGGCGACTCTGGTGATGGCTCCTGCCTTGGTGGCCTCCAGTCTAACTCCGGTATTGGCTTCTCTATCTTCGGTGATATCTTCTTGAAGAGCCAGTACGTCGTGTTTGACTCCAACGGTCCCCAGCTTGGCTTTGCTGCCCAAGCCTAAGTCAATCCACTTTATGGCTTGAAACGGTCCTCACCACATACTTCGTCGGGCACGAACTGAAGAGAACAGAAAAACGAAGTGTCTCATTGAGAGAAGGAATTGGACTTGAACATATGAATTTGGGTATATAGGGTATACAATTTGACATGTCACCTGCGTCAACAGAAATGATTCATTAATTGTAAATCTGACAGTTAAGCCCCTTGCAGTCAGAGAACTCCCGTTTTATAGTGAATCTGTGAGGTTTTGATGAATTCAATCCGGGGAATGACCGCTACCGAGACAAAAACAGCCCTCACGCTATAAAGGATCGTTGATTCAATTTATTGATTATGATCACAGCATTAATGGCAGCTAAAAGAGCTGAGTATAGCTTAGGAATGTTAACTAGTCGAACTTTTTTGCTCAGAGTATCTAAGGAATGTAGGATGACTTAGCCGCATGTTCTATACTTTCTTGAATCACCAGTCATGCCTTTTCTTCCCCGGTGTAATTATGGAGCGGCTTGAATGATCTTTTGAAAATGGGCAAAAGGTTGTCCACCAACATCATGACAATAATTATTAAACAGAGAACAAAGGGTTGAGGTCCGTCTAGATTATCTTCCCGGTCGGGCTTCGCCGGCGGGTCCGTGACCGGCTCGCTAGCGGAAGATCTGCGACACGGGTGTCCCTGAGCCACGCCATCTGAGACAAGATCTGATAATAAATGATCTGGAGCTGTTTTGAGCATTATCGGTCTGAACCTTCGATGTAATCATTCCTATCAAGCTTCGAAACGTTCTACTTGATATTGCTGCTCCTGGTAAGCAAGCGAGGACCGAATCGATGATTCCGTCAGACACGTGACGTTACCTTTTTTACTTTCTGATGGTTCAATCCTTCATTTGAAATCTCCATGGATATAAATCCCTGTATAATCGCTCCTAATTTACATGCTCTGTCAGATCTCTGTACTTGAATCTGACCATCTGGGCAGTGACATAATCAAACAGTTCGCGACCAACTGCCCCACCCGTCGTCATCTTGCCAATCTCACTTTCGTCACTTTCGTCACTTTCGGTGGGTCATCAACACTTGCTCGATTTCTCTTCCAATTCTCAAGCGTGCAAGTCTGATCTTATTACATAGGACATTATTGTATTTCGTGGCCTGCTCCCAAAGATTAGAGCCGTTCCCATGGCGAACTCGGAGTATGATGTCGATACGGAGCGGCATCCCGATTATGAGGCCGGATCCCGGCATGACGATGAGAACCAAGGTACAGCAGTTGGTGATGAACTGAAGGAGACCACGTCTACCACATACGCCGCTGAACGGAAAAGCACCGCTTCCTCCGCATACGCTGCTGATGAGATGTCACTCTTCCATGAATGCGTCTTTATCGCAACAATATGCACCGCCCAGCTCATGACGCAAGTTGGTTTAACCCAATCACTGGGAATATTACATCAGATCGGTGATAGATTCGGTATCACAAACCCGGGAGTACTTTCTTGGCTCATTGCTGGTTATAGCTTGACGGCTGGCACCTTTATCCTCGTTTTCGGCCGAATTGGGGATCTTTTTGGATACAAGAAGGTTTTCGTCATCGGCATGCTGTGGTTCTCTCTCTGGTCTATGATTGCAGGAGTCAGCGTTTACTCAAATTACCACCTATTTATATTCGCCAGAGTGCTTCAGGGGCTGGGTCCCGCTGCTGTACTACCCAACGGGCTTGCGCTTTTGGGAGTTTCCTATCCCGCCGGGCCAAGAAAGAACATGGCATTCGCGCTCTTTGGTGCTTGCGCTCCAGGTGGCGGTGTCTTTGGGTTTCTTTTCTCGGGTCTTTTTAATTTAGCTTGGTGGCCGTGGACATTCTGGAGTTTCGCTATCGCGCTGGCACTGCTAGCTGGCTTCAGCGCTCTAGTCATCCCGACAGCAATCCGCTCCCACGATCAAGACAAGACGCTCAGGGAAAAGTTCCAAATGCTCGATTTACCTGGAGCCATTACCGGCGTCGCAGGCTTGGTGCTGTTCAATTTTGCATGGAACCAAGGCCCGGCATACGGCTGGCAACAAGCATATATCTACGTCACCCTGATCCTCGGCGTCATTTTCGCGGTTTGCTTCTTCTTTATCGAGTCCCGCTGGGCTAAGATGCCGCTTGTGCCATTCCAGGTCTTCACGGGTGATATTATCTTCGTGATTGCCTGCATCGCCTGTGGCTGGGCTTGCTTTGGCATCTGGATCTTTTACGTGACGCAATTTATCGAGGTGCTGAGGGGCGCCTCGCCGCTGCTCAATGCCGCCTACATCTGTCCCGTGGCTGTCTCCGGCGCTTTCGCATCCGTGGCTACCGGCTTCCTGCTGCACCATGTTCGCGCGGCTTGGGTAATGACATTCTCGCTAACGTGTTTCATGGTGGGGACTATCCTAGTGGCCACGGCACCAGTGCATCGAACGTACTGGGCCCAGCTATTTGTGTGCATGCTTGTCATTCCATTTGGGATGGATACGTCATTCCCTGCGGCAACTGTCATTTTCTCGAACGCTGTCAAGAAGGAGCACCAGGGTATGGGCGCAGCTTTGATTGCTACAGTCGTCAACTATAGTATCTCGCTTGGATTGGGATTTGCGGGCACGATCGAGGTGCATGTCAACCGTGGTGGCACAACGCCTGCCGATATCCTACTTGGGTATCGGGGCGCCTGGTATTTCGGCATTGGGTTGACTGCACTAGGCATTGCATTGAGTTTGGCTTTTGTTGCGAAAGGGTACTGGCAAGACTCCAAGAGGAAACAAAGTTCAGAGGCGAGAGATTGAAAACGCTGTGCAGAATGGGTGGATGGATCCCATGGTTCCATTCATCCCGGTCCCTCGCCGGCCCGATATAAAGGCTAGAGCCGCCGTCCATATTGAAGTGGGGATGGCTCGATGGCTGTCTGACCACGCAGACTGGGCAACACACACACACATACACATACACACACATACACACATACACACATACACACATACACACATACACACATACACACATACACACACCCCCCTCTCCCCCAACGGCTAGGGCGGAAGGACTATAGAGGAGGAGAACACATAGGGATGGTTTAGAAGAGAAAGTGTGTCTGTCTTGCTTATCCTGCGCATAGAAAATCTTATATATCACAAAAGCTTTAGTCATCCGATAGACCGCTCCTTTATACAGTCAGCAGTTCCCCCACTACAATATCTATATACAAACATTGAGACTATACCACTTCCCGAAAAAGATCAGCCTCTTGTTCCGAATATCGAGGTGACAGAGAACGAATGCTAAAACTAAACCAGAATACACAATCCGCAGGTACTTATCCTACAATATATAACAGCGATAGTGTCTGTAAGGGGCAAGGAAGGTTCAATTTAAGTTTATCAGGTCTCTTGGGTTTCTCAGTTGGCATGGCCTTGACATGAATTAACAAGTCTTATTATGGCCAATGCGTCGTCGTCCTTAGATAGAATACAAAACTTGCAATGCAGATCCTTTCGGTTTTTGATGCAAGCCGCAGGGCACTAGCAGACTAGAATGAGGCTGTACGATGTATGCGCGATGTGATTGATGCGTCCAGAGCAACGTCCCAATCCGGCGTCACGTTATACGGCCCCTAAAAAGCGAGCGGCACAGTTGCGCACTGACTTACCCCGCCAATCTCTCCTGCGGTTGATCCTGGTGAAACCCGAGGAAGGGTCCAACCATATAGCTTGCTCGCTGGCCCCTGAAACAGAAAGTAAATTCCCGTAAAACCAACCTTCTGACGTCGCTAGATCATGAGCATGACCCTGCAATGGCTTATCTCCGAAAGCCTCTTCACGGTCGGCATCGAGGCGTGGGACATGAACATGGTGCGTGACACCGGGAGCGACCTTACTACCTGCGGCTACTCGCCCGTCGCCATTCTGAGCTCAATCTGCATCGGTGCGTTTATGTTCATTTGCCTGGTAGGGCTGTCTTTCCGGCTGCTTGAGTCTGGGATGCCAGTAGCGGGGAGTTGTGGTCTGGCGATTGCTGCGGCGTGTCATCCCGAATTTGATCCTAATCGGGATGCGGACAATGAGGGAGGAGATGTGGACTCGTGGAATGAGGAAGAGGATATGGGGCTTTTACCAGTTCAGTGGGGAGCAGTACCTGTCGATGGTCCCATGGGACATTGTAGTTTTACCAGTGGTCATGTTGAGATGCCTCAGAAGGGCCGGGAGTATCAGTGAATATTGATTGCTCACATAGATGAATTTGATTGAGGTAATCGACGCTTCAGCACCCATAGATCAAAGGAAAGAAAAAGGATCAAACTTCGCTATGTCCACCATCGTTTCTCGTACACGGCAGCAAGAGCTCCAATAAATCACAAAATTCCAAAGAAGAACAAAGAGAAGCATTTCAAGGAATATAAAACTCGGATGTTTCAAATCGGGTCTCATCCTGGATCTCCTCGGTCTGAACATAAACCTCATCCTGTTTGGTCACGAAAGTATTGGTCTCGTCTCTACACATACTCGTAGAATGGCTGGGCTTCACTGGGACCGAAGGATGCAATCCACATCCTAGGACCCTTTCCAGAGTAGGGGCGACTGGCTTGGGATCTTGCTTCTTTTGCTTCTTGGGTGCCACGACAGGACGGCGACTTCCCTCGAAAGAAGACTTGTTGTGCTTCTCCAGCTCATCTACGTAATCATAAGCCGCAGTTTCCATAATTGCCAATCGCTCGTAAGAGTCGGGTCCTCCCATCTTCCATTCTTCGACAAACTTTGGGGAGCTTCCGATTCGATACTCAAAGGTCGGATTTCCATGGTTGTCGATGACCGAACGGCGTAGATAGTTGTAGTCAAACTGCTTGCCAATAGGATGGTAGGTCTGGACATCTGGGCTACCGGCACTCATTGTCTTGAAATGCTCCCTTCTGTAGTGAACGACAGGATGGATGAATTCGTGGGTGTTGCCGTAGACAACAGTTTTGCCCTGTTTCTTGACTTCAACGCCTTGGCCTGGTGTACGCTTAGTCTGTCCATTGGCCCAGTACATCTTGGTATAGCTGTCTATCAACTCCCCCAGGCCCCACCGATAAACACGAATTTTGTCGAAAGCCGGCTTGGGTAGGTCGGTGCTGGGAGTGAAAGGATGGATGATACGCGAAGCGGTTGAAATAGCCATACGCGAGCCCCATGCGCCCCAGGACTCATTCTTGCGAGCAATTTGTTGCCGCTGCCATTCTCGAAGAACCTTGTTGTACTGAGCGATGTTTTCCTCGCGATCAACATAATCCTTCATGATGAATTCCTCATTTATGGAGAGATGGGGCCTGATCTGATCGAGCATCCAGGAAAAGGTGATATTCGACATCTCCTCCATATCGCCTTCATTGTGGAGGGTATCACTCGAGCCTCCGCCAATGTTGACGTGATAGCCAGGGAACCAGACCTGCTTCAGCTCGGGGTGCTGCTCTAATCGGTTCTGGTACCTAACACGCTTTCTCTGGGTTCTGTTCCAGCTTTTGGCGAGTTCGTTGGCCTCGCGGCAAGCCTGATTGACGAGCTCGTTGGCGGCGTTACTCATCTTGAGAAACTGTGCGTGATCCCGCTTATCTTTGAAAGCTTTCTTCGCCTTTTCCTCGGCGTCGACTCTCTCCTTCAAATCACCCTTTGAAACTATTTGAGTAGGGATGTAGAACAGAGTCGGCGCAAATGCCCTGCGGGACTCATCAAGAGCCAGGGCGTGGTAGGCGTACTTGATATCTGGATCCTCAATCAACATCACCCTCAACTTGATTCACGCATGAAGAGAAACCTACTGGCTGAGAGCTCTGTGTTTTGCCAATAAGGCTGATTTTTCCAAAACAGAAGCTTCTGAGGAAGTTTGAAGCCAAACACTTCGGGCATCCCCAAAGCACCGACGGTGTCATAGACGCCAACCACCTCGACCTCTTTCGTTCCGTCTGGAGACCATTCGCCCTCCGCCTTTTGAGTCCAGCGAAGCTCCGTCTCATCTGGGTCACCGGCACCTTGGTTTTCATCAAGCTTCCCCCACATCCATTCATACCAAGCATCACTGCGGTGAAATCGCTGTCCAGGATGATCCTTGCCATGCTGCTTGTATACTTTCCACAGATCGGGGAACTTGTTCAGTTTGTTTTGCTCGCAAATCCCAATGTCGGAGATCAGACCAGCGATCGTGCGGGCAGTGTAGGCACCACGCGAGAAACCGAAACACATGATTTTATCACCAGGGTTATAATTGAGTACACAGAAATTGTATGCCTCGACGACATTTCCCTCGAGGCCCTCGCCGAAAGCTCCTTCAACGGCATCGCCCAGTGCGAGCGCGGTTGTGCCCACGCCTGAGTCGTACCAGACTACTTGCTGCCAGACTCTGCCATCCTCATCGGTGCCAACCGGATTCAGCGCGCGACAAAGTCGAGTGATGTTCGATGGGACATTCTTCTCGCCCGAGACAGAGGACTGCCAGGTTCCATCGCAGCAGATGACGATACGCTTGGGTGCCCACGAGCGATCAATGTCCTTCTTTTGTCTCATACGGAGATCATGATCAGCGCTATGGAGATGCTCCCCGCCAAGGGTCACGCAATAGGGATCTATTTCAACCATCGTGGAAATAAATGACGAAGGTATAGGTCGTTGAATGAAGATGAAGGCCCTGGAATGGGATCCTCAGGTCCAGGATGACGCTTTTATATTAATATGCGACCCGGACCTCTTCGACCAGGTGCAGTAAGATGTCTATCTCGCTTTGACTCGTTCAGTGTGTGCAGTCTCCTGCATGAAGCCATCACGTTTTGGCCCCAGTTTGGCTCGTTTAGCATCGCCACGGCCAAGTCCGACGCTAGACCTGTTAAGGCCATTCAGCTCTCCCTCATTCGAGTTCCTGACATTTTTCCTCGACTGTCAGCAGTCAGCTGGGCCTAGCGTGATGCGTAGTCCAATAAAAGTCGAGAAACTCGCGATATGTGATCGATAATTCGTGTCAACCTCGCATGAACGCCTTAGGCCCCGCAAATTCCGCAGAACGAGCTGATGAATACGGCCAAAGCGACACTCACAAGATTATTATACTACATGCGAGAGATAATTATAGGTCAACAATACCCGAGTTCTTTTCAGGTCATAGCACAATCTGCAGGGCATGGCAGCCAAGTTCAGCGAACCACTGCGAACCGTGGATGGGTCTCGGCTGCTGTGGAACCCTCCCGCCATGCTATTGTACAACGATCGCGCGGCAGGCAATTGCGATCGGGTCAAAACCAAATTATTGGACGTCGCCATTTTTCAACCAGTAAATCCAGTAAGCCTGGGGAGGGGGGTAGCTGAAGAAGGCTGGGAAAAAGGGCTAGGGAATGAATAGCTCCAAGGTAGCGGAGAACACCGGGGCGAAAAACAAGAGCAACAAAATGCCCGGGTGGAACGGGTACTTCTGTTAATAATTTTTTTGGGTCCAAAACATCCTTTAGAACGAAGATACTTCTCGATGCTAGAATATAGGTAAGGCGATTCTCGTGTAACATGATACGTC
The DNA here is from genome assembly GCA_018410145.1 of Penicillium corylophilum. Classification (NCBI taxonomy): domain Eukaryota; kingdom Fungi; phylum Ascomycota; class Eurotiomycetes; order Eurotiales; family Aspergillaceae; genus Penicillium; species Penicillium corylophilum. The sequence goes on from JAGUQL010000009.1 coordinate 1,109,107, forward strand.
TCTACACCGCCGACCGAAATCTAGAAAACTATCGCAGATACTTCATCCTCGCTTCCACTTTTTGATTGCCACAGAAGACACGATACTTCCCTGTCACCCAAACTACAATATTGCATTCCGAGCAACTAAAAACTTTTTATAGCGAGTATCCGTGGATTCTCTCATTTTCTTGCCCCAATAAAGCATCGCGGCTGTGGCCATCACCATAATGACGAAGCTGATGATGCATAACTCGGCAAACACCCAAGTAACGCTCTGAACATCAAGCCAATGCTCTGTCAATCTGTCAGTAACGACAACTGGTGTCTCAACAGGGCACTTACGACAAACAAATGAAAAGATACACCCTAGAGTGTTATTGATGACCGAGACGCCAACCATACCTTCGAGAATAATCTCAGGGTACGCATCTTCGAGGTAGGCCATGGAGAGATCTCCGGCACAACCCCACCCGAAACCGATCATCCCGAGGCCAATGTAAGGCCAAGTCCAGCTCCACCCCTGATCTGTACCTAATCCAAGAAGTAAAAGTCCGATTGGGCTGATCACTCCTGCTGGGAGTACCAGCCATAAGCGATGCTCCGCCTCGGATATTCCATTGTTGATTTTTGCCATCTGACGAACAAAGATGTCGGAAAAGTATCCTCCGTAGAGACATCCTATTAGGGCGCCAATCAAGGTCGGCACGTTCATCAGAGCGGCCGTTACCTGTGAGTAATTCCACGGAGGCCCAACCCAGTTGTCCTCTTCGATCGTCATGTAGAAAGTTAACCACGCGTCTTGCGCACCCCATTGTAAGCCAGAGTACCAAATTGCGGGCAATGCGAAAACCTTCATGTTGAGAAACAGAAGTTGGAAGTACTGCTTGGTACCCGTGCCCTTCACATTGGGCGCAGGGGGGAAAAATAGGCTGGCCAAGTGCGGCGGACATGGCTCCAGCTTCCCTGCTCAATATCATGACTGGTGTTCTCTGATGTCGAAGTCTCGACCAAAGTCTTTAACATATCGGCTGATTCTTTTTGTGACGATGCGACTTCTACCAAAGAAGCATGTGCTCCAGAAGAACCCGTAATTTGTGGTGTGCGATCGAATGAAGTCTCTTCAAATCCAAGAAAGAAAACAATCAGCGTGGCGACTGAAAAGATGGTTCCAAACCACCCAATCCATCGCCAGCCAATCTTATCAGCAATAATACCACCTATCAATGGGCCCAAATAAGTTCCAATACTGGTTGCCAGGATGTACAAGCCGAGGACCGTTCCTCGCTGATGTTGAAAAAAACAAATCAGAGAGAGATAGCTGGGCTGTTGCTTCGGCGCAAGATTCGGATGCGCCAACAAACAACTGATTCCACAGAGCACTCTGGGTATTCTGTGTGCAGGCCAGCCATACAGAACCAATTATTGAGAGAAGGAGGCAGACGATATAGATTACTCTCCGACCGTAGAGAGCTGGTATTGGCGAGAAGAGAAGTGTTCCGTAGCCAATGGCAAGAAATAGAATGCCGGAAGATGTGTTCACGGCTCCCCATGATATGCCCAACTCATCGTTCATGCCATATTGGGCCGGCGATATATCGTTCGACGTAGCGGCGGTCAATCCGACAATAAAGAGAACAAGAAACGAATGCCAGTATTTCCTACCCAGTGACCAGTTGAGCGGATCATTGGGAGAGTCTGTCGGGGTGGGGCTGAGAGACGTATCAACCACTTGATCAGTGGAGCTAGAATTTGTGGAGAAGTATTTGATGAAGTCGCGAAGCCTTTGATATACAGAAGCCATGTCAGTGGGGTAAATTGATCTGATAACAATTGATGTTGTGAACACAGGCGAGATGATTCATCGCAGATGAAAGAGGGTGATGTTCTTCGCCTTAAATATATGGTCGAGACTTAAGCCAGTTGAAAAGATATATGATCTGGAAGGCTTATCAGTCTCATGATACGCCCGCACGTCGTAAGCCTTGGAATATGGTTGTAAACATCCCGCATGTACCTGCTCCTTCAGGTTTAACAGATCGTTGAGAGATTAAACCTCAAGTCAATATGACAGAACATGATTTTTCTATTTTGGCAAGGATCACGGAATCAACGCGAAGATTCACTCAGATTCAAATACTACATTGATAGGTTCCAAATGACTGGGGATTATCTCTATCCAATAACGCTGGTTCCTTTATATCCCAGGGTCATCTGGCTGTGTGAATCTCCTAAGAATGTTGACAAAGGCATTCTGTCCTAAACACAGATCAATGTCCTATTAAAGACGAATCGAGGGCAAAAGAGATGAGACACACACTAAGTGATAAAGTAGCAGTCTATATGAGGGAAAATCTCAATGATCGTGTTTTCATGATCCACTCTCTAATATCTCCGGGATAGCGGGAGATAAGGGAGGGGCACACAGCTTTCTGGCCTCTTCAGATAGGCGCCAGTATGATGATAGGTGTGTTACCTCTAATGTGTCTAATTACGTGCAAGTATATTTAAGGCATAGACTAGGCAGGAGAAACTACAGTATTCATGTCTTGTAACTCCGCTTGTTCATGTTCATCCTGAAACCGTAGTTATCGTCCACTCCGTCTCGACACCCTCCAGTAATCACAAGACTACGTGTATTGATAGCTGAATCAAGTTGATCTCCCATGTTAGACATGGTGAGTGAACCATCTAGCCAATGATCGAGGGCCGTTCTTGGGTCTCTTTACGTGAGACCATGGATGGGCTGAATGCGGGGTAAGAAATCATCCAGCCAGCCCCTTGTGCGATTCTAACGCGACATCGAGGCGCTAACCCTCAATGTCCGATAAAGCACTGGAAGGTAGTCTCTGAGAAAGCGGACAGGAAGCTTAAGCGATGCCACTCTTCCCCGCGAGCGTTTTAGCCTAAGGCGCTAAGGCGTAGGCCTTCCCAGTACGGCAAGTGGAATTCAGGTTGAACCTTGGCAAAAGCTTGCTTCTCTAACCGAAGGTCACGAATTAATCCCCTTGATTGGCTACTTTTTCTTATCGGCAGCGAAGTTTCGTGCATGCAAGTGTCAAGCATACTGAAATTCCAGTCTGTCCGAAATTGGGCAGCCTGGCAACATTGCATATGATTGAGACAGTCTCGTCTCTTAGATTTTTATTTAAGAAGGCCAGAAGAGACGCTAGAGAGTTCAATCGGTCTAAACACCTATAGATTATGAAGATCCCATGATCCTCAACTGCAGCTCTAGAACATACATTATCGCGATTTCGAAATGTATCACATGCTTAATCAACTTCGTTGTTTTTCTAAGAGTGACACATGAGGGGGAAGTTTGACTCGTGTATCAGTGACGAGAAAATAGTGGTTCCTCTGCTTTTAATCACAAGCCCCGCTTTGTCTTGTCGCATCAAATGTAGCGAAGAGCGTTCGGGGGCTGATGGTTTCAACGGTCCCCCTGACCACTCCACTTCGCATGGACTTACCACATTTTCTGTCTAGGACTTACACGATAAAGCTCATCTATTCTAACTTTTCCTGAGATATGAACTCTCTATTTGCAGTACATTCACATACAAGTTCTCCTTTCACTTCTCAAGGAACATCCTCTTTCTTTCCCCGGAATCTTGGAACTTTCAGAAACTCAGAATGTCTCTTCACGTCAAGCCAAGTCTTATACCAGGCTCCATAGATCAGGAGTCCAAGGGCCGTTCTTTGTTTACTCTTGGTCCAAAGACAAGCCTAAGTCATGTGATCGAACTTGGGTCCTTGGAAGGAGAAGGTATGCTCGCGATCAAGAGAACAGAGGCGGCTCAACACCCCCCCGAACTCCCTTCCGAGATAGTGCTAAAGACAGTTCTTGTCGTGGGAGCGGGAATATCTGGACTTCGCGCTGCATCGATCTTGAGACGCCACGGTCTCAATGTGATCGTTTTTGAGGCTCGTGACAGGATCGGAGGAAGGATTCAAACTAGCCATAAGGATGGGAAACCAGCACGGGATATGGGTGTGTCATTCCAACCCTCTTTAGTTTTGCCTCGACAGGATTTTGCAGGGGTGCTTTTAGCTCAATGTGGGGAACAGCTCCAGCGAGTTTCTTCTTGAGTGATAAGTCTACTTTCCACAGAACGTCCGTTGTGAAGAGTTTGTTGTACTAACACAAGAGACTAACTACAGGGGCCGCTTGGATGCACGAAACCTCCCAAAATAAGCTTGTGAAGCTGATTCCAAAACTCGGGCTTCAATACTATTATGACGATGGGGCGCCATTCTATTATACCTCCGCTGGACGCGCTGGCTCCCAGTTCAAAGCGAAGAAGGTGGCCGACGAGTTCGCAGACTACGTCGAGTGGTTCTATGAAACAAACCCTAACGCTCAAGATCGAAATATCGATGAGTTCATACGAGACTTCACTAGGAATCATCCACTGATTACCCATGACGAAAAACTGTGGGCACCACAAGTAATTAAAGAGATTGAACAATGGATCGGAACGAGCACTACGCAGGCATCTTCAAAACATATGAGCTACTTCATGACTGAGCGAAATCTCTACATGAAAGATGGCTATGATTCGATCGTCAAATGGACAGCTCAAGATTTAATCGAAAACCCCGGCTCCATCCGGTTGAGTCAAGTCGTCAAAAAGATACATTGGAACGATGGACCTCTCTCATCGGTTTTTGTGGAATGTGCAAACTCAGAAGACCCAAGTCAAATCCAGACATTCCACGGTGACGCGATTGTCGTTGCGACTCCGCTGGGCACTTTTCATCACAACCTAATATCATTTGACCCCCCTCTCCCTCAGGATATGCAACACGGAATCAACAACCTCAGCTACGGAGCACTGGGTAAAATATTCTTTGAGTTCAGTGAGGTATTCTGGTCCAAAAATCACGATCAGTTCATCTATTATCCTTCTCCTCAAGAGTCACCCGACGAAACTGTCAAAATACCCAATGACACCGAAGCACCGGACACCATTCTGAACTACGCCACGGTAACAGTGAATCTCTTACTTGTAGCGGACAGCAAAGAACTGTGCGTGCAGGTAGTTGAGCCACTGACACAAAAGGTGGAAGCCATCACTGACAAAAAGGAGCTCTATGGGTTCTTCGAGCCGTTGTTCAAGCTCTTACGAACAGAACCATACAAAGCTCTACCTCAAATCACGAGCATTGAGTCCACTTGCTGGACGCAAGATGCATTTGCTGGATTTGGGACTTACACATCCGAGAAGGTTGGCGATGACCCTACGATCCTGATAGATGCGGCGCAAAACCGGAAGAAAAGCATACTTCAGTTCGCAGGCGAGCACCTGGCTACTGCAGGAAGTGGATGTGTTCATGGGGCCTTCGCAACTGGCGAGGCAGCAGCCAAAAGGATACTGGACACGCTAGCTATTGATTGCAGAGAAGAACTTTTCAACCTCGATTGAAGATCGCTCAATGTTATTTAGCTTTAGGAAGGATATATTCTCCCAACCAGATAATCTATTCAAACTCCAAAAGACTGAGCGCATAGAGATGTTGGCTGTTTATAGCTAGCTAGCTTAAATTATAGACTGAGTTCATGTAGCACGGCTAATGCTTCAATCAATAGATCGGCCTTTTTACCACGACAGTCCTTTAGTCCCCATACTCCCCACATCCACTTCTTTCGGAGAAGACTTCCTTGTTTGGAAACTCCCCTAGGTGAACCCTCGAGCAATTCAAACCTGGGCGAACCGGCCCCAGAGACGTCTCACTTGGCCCAGCGCTTCAGGTTCTCCGTGCTAAGCTCACTTCCACGGTTAACAAATTATTTCAGATCAGAAGAATCAGGTACATCTGGGCTGAGGTATAATTATGCGTATTACGCATGTTGCGCAATCTGCGCATCTCGTATATCTGTTCTGATTCAAAGTTAATCTCCGAGATTGTACCTCGCCGATCTCCGAGAACTTTTCTGCAACCCCTTGCAGTATGTACGTGTTCCTTCCGTCCGGTAATTGCAATTGCATCTTGAGGTTTGTAATTTCCCATCGATTTCACTGGCCCGCTCCCTTTTGTCACGAGCGGGGCCCTACCATCTCCGCACCTGTTGTGCCACAAGGCACATCGGCGGGGCCCGGCAAAGGCTACAGCCGGACCATAAATCTAAGAAAGGCTGGTTCTAACTACGCGGTCATGGGTTACTTCAAAAGTATATTCAAAGTGTTTTGCAGGATAATCTGGACAAAAAAGTGTACTGAAAATAATTCTATAGAAATGCCTAGAGAGATGTCGACGAAAAAATGAAGAAATCGATTCTGGAGACCACTGTAAATTATCTTCTCGTCCAGACTGTGCACAGCATCTACCAATAAGTTCACCCCCTACTTTGCTACGCCACGACATTCTTCATGTTGGATAGCATGGGGCTTCTCCAAGTCATCTTCGTCAAAGCGCTCAATGCCGTCAGGAGAAAGATATTTCCCGTGACGACCGATCCGATACCATGGTAGAGAGAACAAAGCATCCATAGACTCAAGACTCCGTCCAGCAGTCTCAGGAACAAAGAACCAAACCCAAAGCAAGCCAAGAACACAAATCGCGGTACAAAACACGAAGAAGCCGTAGTTGGTCATGGCGATGAGCATGCTGGGAACAGCCTTGGTATTACCGAATTGGTTGACGAAATGAATACACATTACCAGAGATGAGCCCAATGCGCGCAGTCGGAGGGGATAAATCTCAGCATTCACCAAGTACTGGAAAGAGTTCCAACCCATTGCCCAGCCAAATCCAGAGATGTAGAGAGCTGCAATAGCACCAATACCAGCACGCTTAGCAGATCCTGTAATTGCAGCTGCACCGCCAACCCCAATATGAGCCGAGGCAGGAACCTGGGCCAAATAAATTGCAACGTAGCAGATTGAGACGGTCTGTAAAAGTATGCCAATGTACAGAGAGCGGCGACGGCCGATAAAGTCAATCAGGAAGAATGCACAAAGATAGGCAGAGCAAAATTTGACAACACCGAGGATGCAAGTGGCGAAGAGTTTCTCGCTTTGACCAGTCTTTCCAAGAGCAGCAAAGAAACTGTTTGCGTAGATGGTGATTGCCGATGCACCAGACCACTGGCCGAGAAGTTGGGACATGACACCCAACATGAAACGGTAACGATTTGCAGGAATCATCACTAACTCTTTGGTCTTGCCCCAGAAAGAGGAGCCATGGGTGCTTTCTTGCTCACGCTCCAGTTGATCTCGAACGTCGATTACCTCAGATGTGATTGCAGGGTGATCTTCGGGCAGTTTACGAAGTCTGCATAGGTTCTTGAGTGCTTTTTCATGTTCTCCCTTCATGATCAGGAAGCGAGGGCTCTCTGGGATGGTCCACGATGCAAGAAAAATTACTCTATCAGAATCTTGTTAGCACATGGCAAGCTACGTAAGCCCAGTGGATAGTACTCACCCAGCAAACATGATATGAATTGATTGTGGAATGACCCACTGATTGCGAGTCTTGTCCGAGATATTCTCCGAACATCCCCAATTCGCAAAATAGGCAAGCATCACCCCAAAGTAAACGGATCCAGCAAAGATGTTCGTCAACATGCCACGAATTGCTTTCGGGGCGACCTCGGCCAAGTATGTCGGACCGACCACAGTGGTCATACCGACTCCAAGGCCGGCCAAAAACCGACCGGCTAGGATTTGCCCGATATTGCCAAAACTAGTAATGACAATCACAAAGCCAATTCCCCAGAGAATAGTGAGAGCTTGAAGTGATCTCACTCGGCCGATTCGGTCGCACAGAAGAAAGGCTAACAGTGCGCCACCGATAGAGCCCAGTTGAACCATGCTGGTAATATTGGATTCGCGGTTGGCGATCTCTGCTTCTGAGCCTACCTCTAGGGGAAACTCATTCTTGAAGCTCTTGAGGCTGACCATGCCACCAACTAGACCTTCATCGATTCCTCTGGCCGCTCCCAGAATGCCTTCAATAAATGCTTAGTAACGACGTCGTTGTTTCTTAAAGAACTCTGCACGGAACTTACCAAAAACGCCCACGGACCAAAAGAGTTGGAGATTGAAAACTTCCCGGGGTTGGTTAGCCAGGCCTGTGGGCTTAAAAAGAACCATCCTGGTAACAGCTGACTATTATCAAGATTTGTGCTAGCTAGATCAGTTTTTGATGGTGCAGGTGAAACTTGGAAGTAGATGAGAATAGTGTATCATCAGCCGAGGGAGCAGATGCGTACTTTATATCTTGAAGCCGCGACAGGTCTCTGCGCAAATTGATGTGGATCATGAATCGTATTCCAAAACCCTCATTTTTCTCTCAGGTCCAGGCCCAACAAGTGAAGGAGGGGGAATAATCAAGGATACAACGACGAAATCACCCCACGATTCGTAGAATTGAAATCTCTAGCCGGCGTCTACCCCACGGGCAAATTCTTGGAAATCGTGGAGACTCCAATGAAAGAAGGTATCCGAACCCTTCCTGAAAGCCAAGACAACTAACGTCCTCGTACTACCTAATTTAGGTAGTAGCACCAAGCGAAGTGTCAAAGCGGCTAAGCATCGGAGGAGATCAGATCGCCGGAAGTTGGCCGAGTCCACAAGCCACCCGTGGGCGATGATATCTAGACGACACCCTTCCGCTTTCTCGTAGATGTAACATTATGAGGTAAAATTCTTAGTGGCAGAAGCCATAGCTCGCCGAGATCTTGGAAACCTGAGATTAGCCGATGCTTGGGTCAACCTCGGGGTGAATGGCATTGGGATTTGTGAGAAGAGTAACTCGTGGTTCTATAGATTCGCAATCATACACGTCCACAAATGCACCTCAGATCTTCGTATTCTTCTCAGCCTGTTCAAACTTCATTGCGCTGTCCTAAATTCTGCCATGGTGATGCCGATATTGATAGGCTCTCAACTCGATCCCTGTGACAACACTCTCATGGCCACGAACCTGAAAGCACATGTATGCGACGAGGCAACACCCCAGGTCTCGGCGAGAAAAATGCGGAGATGTCAAGCACAGGCCATGCATTCGCGGGGATGCCAAGCTCGGAAATTGCTGGTATCGGAAGTTGACCGACAGGAGTTGACTTGTTCAATAGAAAGAGTTTAGAGAGCCAAGATCTTGGCGGTCGTCCGTTTCATTTACCGGCATCTTTCGAATTGGTAACATCCGGTCGTTGGGTGAAGCAAGGTTAGCGTTTTTTAGTAGAGGCCCGATTGTTCTTGATTGTGGCTCTAATCTCACTGAACTCTCACTATGATACAGTCTTTCCTTTCGCCGGAACATCTGACTAGTCCTGTAGGAAGATCAAGGAAATACACGCCTCCTTCACTTTCTCAGGGAGATACATTGAGCCCGAAGCGACGAATTTAACTCTTCTGTCCCGGGGTACCGTCACGATGCGCCAGGCCACGAATATTCCGGCTCTATTCCAAGTAACCTCTTTGAAAAAACAGCTAGAAACGCAGAGGTGCGAAAGTCTGCAAGCTCATTGCTTCTTTCTATAGTGTCTATTCCCTGTCTTGTAACTCCGCTTGTTCATGTTCATCCTGAAACCGTAGTTATCGTCCACTCCGCCTCGACCCCTCTCCAGAAACCACAAGACTACGTGTATTGATAGCTGAATCAAGTTGATCTCCCATGGTAGACATGGTGAATGAACCATGTCTAATAAATACCGGTTATCTCAATATCTAGTGATATCATCGGCAAACGACCGTCCTAGCCAGTTATTAGTTATTTACAGGCGAATAACACCCTCAACGGCTCCTGACGGCGTAAGCCTTAACTACTAATCACTCACCCTTAGTCTGTCGTTACAGTAGGCCAGGAAAATAAGGTCTAGTTCTCTCGTTAGCTATAATGATTACGGCGTTTAATAAACTAACACCTAGCAACTTCCGTTAGTCACCCGCCTCCCCGTCCGATATAAGCTACACTAACTTTAATTTAATATCCCCGATCGATTACGCCTCTCCATAATAAACTACTTTACAAAAGAATAGTCTTCTATTACTCTAGCTCGGTGATTAGCAGGAAGGTCGAACATATAACGAGGATCCACCGTCTTATATCCACTACTTAATCGAGTGGAAGATCACTTTCAATAATGGGATGGTGGCAAAAGATACAGAATAAGATCTAGTTCTAGCCCCTCGATTTCACTACAGTACAGCAGATTACTAATGACACACCAGAGTTTCACTTTTAGCTGCTCTATCCTTCGTTTCAGGACTCCCAATTTTGACTGCAAGAATCGACTGACCCAACGCAGAAGTTTCGCGCGCACAAAAGTCCGTAATAAATTTGTAATTTATGAAAGGGGTCGGTTACACGCTCGCACGATTAATTCCACATTCAAAGTCTATTCTTGGCACAGTTTCAGACTCGCAATTTTAATTTTTCTTTCTTCCTCTTTTCTTTTCTTCATATTCTGTCCTCTTCGCTCTCTTTTCTCCCTTCTAGGCAATGGATTATGATGACGAGGATGACGACCCCATCATGTGGCCCCCAGTGCCATGCGGAAACGCCGAGGACCCCAATGGCACGGCGGCCGCACGAGCGGCCAACGCACCGCCGCTGCTGCCAGCCAAACGACCGCGGGCTCTGACACTTCCACTTCCTTCTGAAGATGGTGGAGAAGGGGGAGATGAGGAGGGCGGCAGCAGCAGATACATGCTGCGAAACCGGCCTGGCCCAAATATCACAAAGGCTGCCCGCAAAACTTCATTTTCGGGCCGTCAGCGCACAGCCGACCAATCGCAGGCTCGGCTGCTTTCGACACTGCCCGCCGAGATTCGTCGAGCTATTTGGAGGCACGCCGTGGGCGGGCAGCTGCTTCACATGGCCCGTGTCCCCAACAGACTCGTCGCTCTTGAATGCGCCCAGCCAAAGGACCTGACTAAGGACCTGGAGACCCTCAGGCATGACTGCTGGTGCATGACGAGAATCGGAGCCCTTCGTGGTACCATTACACGCGTGTACCGAGCCAAGAACAGTGCCCAGCCCACACGACCTGCCAACCTTCTTCCGCTACTGCAGACCTGTCGGCTAGTATACGCTGAAGCAGTGTCAATGCTATACCAAGACAACACCTTTGATGTTGATCACGTGGATACACTTCTTTACATGAAAAGATGTATACTCCCTCAGCGTCTACATCAGATTACAAGACTTAACTACTCTTGGGATTTCTCTCAACCTGTATACCCAGACTCTCCATGGTACAAGACCTGGTGTGAAGCGTGCAATGTGCTCTTAAGTCTCAGCAGACTACAGGAGCTTACAATACACCTCACCGGAACTTTCGATGTGGCCTCGGAGTATTACGAAAGTAAGTCCTGGGTGCCCCTGCTGGATGGACTCAAGCAGGTCAAGGCAACCCGGCGATACGAGGTGTATATCCCATGGTCCGAGGAGGAGTGCAGCAGGGCGGCCGCTGAGAATGACTTCCCTTTCACCTTGGTGTCTCGGCCCCAGAAGCCGCTTACCCCACGAAAAACTGCCAAGGGTGAGACCGTTACGCTATTTTAGGCTTTGGCTTAGGCTTTGCTGGAGCTGGCTTCGGTGTGGCTTTTTGTAAAATACCATGGGACGCTAAGAGTCATATATCCCGCCCCGCAGGTCCTATAGGACAGGACGGACTGGTCCCATACGGGAATTCCCATAGGACTGTCACAGTCTATTTCTGACACCCTACTAAGAGTATCTTAATTAAGAACGTGGAGGTGCGAAAGTCTGCAGGCTCATCGCGTCTTTCTCTAGTGTTATCGATGTATGTGCTTACCTAGGCGTCATGGAGTTCCAGGACCGAATGAGGGAATGAAGATAGAGCTCCGAAGGTTAAAAGGTTGGTGTGACAACACATTGATAATGAGGCGTGTATTCAATTTATTACTTTACGAGGCTGATGTACTTTTGTCATATGGTATTGAGTCCATTGATTATATGTTTGGTCTGCGTAGGCCTATAATAGTACATGCGAGTCAAAAACTTATTTGCTCTCCTTTGCTTCCTCGGCAATCTTCTCCACCTGTTCCTTTCGCTTCTTCAGCACATTCTGAATTTCCTCAACGGTCTCTTTCAAGACGTTCTCAGCCTCGCTACCCTTCTTTTGTGCGACAGTCTGTAGTGTCTGCAACTGAGGGAGGACCTGGGAACCACCAGGTACGGACTTTAGCCACTTGTCCAGGTCGCCGAAGCCGCTGTTCTGCGCTTTACCAGCCTTGTCCTTGATAAACTTCTCCACATCCTCCGTCTTCCCTGAAGAAGCGCTCTCCTTGACAAGACCCCACAGGTCCTTGACATTGCCCTTTTTCAAGGTATCGGCATTGTCTTCAACCATTTGCTTGAGCTTGGGACTCTTGTCAAGGTATTCCTTGGACTCCTCGAGACCCTTCTGCCATGCCTCATCTCCCAGCTTCTCAAGCTTAGACTTCTTCTCCTGGATCAAATTCTTGATCTCTTCAGCCGACTCGACACTTGCGCCGCGCTGCACAATGCTGGAGATTTGTTGCCAGGTCTTGTTGACCTCCTCCTTCGCTTGAGGCCCATAGGCGTCGCCCATCTCCTTTAGCTGATCAAAACTACCACCGACCTTCTCCTTGAGTTGAGGGTGATTGTCGAGAACATTGCTCGCGGCGTCGCCGGCAAGATCGAACAACTGCTTCATATATTTTTGTAGCACGCCCAAAGCCTTAGACGCCGACTCTGTGTTCAACCCCTCTTTCTTCGACAAATCGCTCAACTCGTTGTATGCATTTTTGACCACTTCATCAAATTCCTTTCCGTGGTCGTTTCTGATCTTATCGAGGTCGTCAAATGCGGTGTCGATGTAGCCGCGCGCGCCAGGGATGAAAGCGGCATAGCTTTTAGCCGTATCTTTCACCCAGTTGAATGCCTCGTTTGGCTCAGGTGCCTTCTGAGCGATTGTCTGCTTGGCCTGGTCGAGGTATGCTTGTGTCTGCTTGCTGGTGTTCACGACTGTCTTGGCTCCGGAGAAGTGGTACCAAGTGTATCCCACAAGGAAGGCGGCAGATCCACCAGCGAGACCGCCGATCAAAGCGGGATTGGTACCAGAGGGAGCCGCATTGGATGCGGTGGATTGAAAGCGAGAGTTGACGAAGCGAGCTTTGGATTGAAGTTGCTGTCTAGCAGTCCGTGTTGCGGGCCCTGAAGTTCGTCCGAGCATGTTGGCAGTAATGGGATAATAAAGTGAATGAAATTGAGAAAAAAGTATTGTGGTGTGTAACAATTGTTGACAGGTCAAGTTAAAATGTAGGAAGTACTTGAATACTTTGACTGTTGAGCAGCAGGAACATGAGCTTTAATAGGCGGAAGAAGCCCCAATCAGCTTTGGAAAGCAATCCAGTTAGCCGCGGACTGAAGACTGGCTTTGCTTGGTCGAGATGACGTGACTTCCAAGTTGCAGGTCACTGGTGGCGCTACCTTGGCCATGTGAGCCTTGGCCCTCGTCCATCAAAACCAGGTAATTATACCTAGGCCACTTCTACAGTATTAGACGTCATACATTAAGTTCCTACTCTTGAGCTTTTGAGTTAAAGTAACTGGAACCCGAACATTCCAGATCCAGGTACTTGGAACCTTGACCTGGGTGCCAAATGACATCATCGAGTTCAGAGCTATGTCGGTGATTAACAAAGCCGTGATTTTGTCGAATTGGTGATTGTTGATTTGAATCAACAGAATAGATCAATGGATTAGATAGAACATAACATGTCAAGTGCAATTGAGGTGACTGAGATCTCAGTTACCCAAGCGAAAGAAGTAATTAATGAGCCAAGCGAGGCAGGTTGAGGCACATTTCCGCCTATCCGCGTCACGTGGCCCCTTATGAAAATGAAACAAACCTAACTATGACATCATGTGACCTGCAGCTCACAGTTTGTCTGATACCAGCGCTAGACCTAAAGCGGTAGTTGATGCCTCTAGAGCTTAAATCTCGCTTTTTACAACGATAGAACTACTATAATAATAAGGCCTTGTATGGGTGCGCAGACGGCCGTTCTGCCTTACTTTAAATACTACTCTGTGAGATTATGGAGGCAAAGGAGTCTGTATTCCTGAGTATATGTAAAGAAAGGCGCTACCGTGCGTCAGGAAAAATAAGGTAATGTAATTGTACGCACCTCCTCTAAAGGTTTTGTTATAACAAAAGTGTGGATTAAAACTGATTTCGAATATAGCTATATAGGGCTATCAGAGTTGTGAGGCTCGGCAAGGGTATATTACACGTCGCCAAGGTTCCCGATAGCTTTGATGCATCGTTAAGACTGGTTTGCGGTAAAGAATGGCAAAAAAATTAAGGTACGTTTTAAGTCATGGTCAAATAGCTCAAGAGTTTAATCGGAACGTATTAGGAGTGAGAGAAGGAGAAACACGATGGAGGCATGAAAAGCGCTTCTCAGGCTACTTCAGAATCAGCCCCGGCGCCTATCCCGGAGCCGCTTGAGAGTCCTTGTCGGCTATGGTAAATGTTCGGAACGGATTAGCACGGGTTTACAAAAGATAAGATCAAGGGGAATGACTAGATATTTTACTTTAGATTGAGAAACAGGGGACCAAGAAAAGAGCGAAGGATGAGACCCTTAAAGATCTAAGGCATGGGCACTGGTTCCGGGGATGGCACGTGCGAGTCCCGCCTTGGAATCTTCGACCCTTCGAATATCTGAATGCTCGACATCCAGCCTTTGCACTCCACATTCTTTTCTAGACGCACTTTAACTCCTCATTGCGATCCAATCATGGTTCGGAACAAGCGTCAAAACACCCAGCCACTGGAGGACACCTCCGTGGCCCCCGCGACATTCACCGACGGCCTACCTCTCCCCAAGCTGATCGTCTTCGATCTTGACTACACTCTATGGCCATTCTGGGTCGATACACACTGCAGTGCCCCAATTAAGGCGCGTGATAACAACTCGCGCGTTGCGGACAAGTAAGGCCTTCAACCCAACGGCCACACTATTCAATCTAACCTACTTCAGATGGGGTGAAGCCTTCGCCTTTTACCCCGCCGTGTCCTCGATTATCTACGCCTGCAAGAGTCGCTCGATCCCTCTAGCCGTCGCCTCGAGAAGTCATGCCCCCGAGTTGGCTCGCGATATGCTGAAAGCCCTCCACATTATCCCTACATTTTCTGATAACCCGTCGGCCAACTCGAAGACGATTCGCTCCCTCGATTACTTCGATTTTATTCAGATCTTCCCAGCAAATAAGACACAGCACTTTGCGAAGATTCATCAGGCCAGTGGCGTTGAATATGAGGATATGTTATTTTTCGACGACGAGACGCGAAACCGCAATGTTGAGACGGAGCTTGGAGTTACATTTTGTCTCGTGCGCGACGGGATGACCTTGGATGAGATGGATCGCGGAGTTCGGGCTTGGAGGAAGAGGAATGGCATTAAGAAGGCCGAGGAGTAAATATTCCCTGAGGCCCTGGACTTGAATGTGGGCGTTTTTGCATTTTAGATTAGGCATTAGATACCCAGCGGAATTGTATAGAATTGTGACTATCTTAAGTCTTGAACTCACCTTTGAGTTGGTGAACATCGCCGAACCGTCGCCGCACCACTCCCAAACTCCGCAATCCCCGACCCCCCAAACACCAACCCACCACAACAAATACAACCATCATGGCCACCCTCAAACCACCGTCCAGCCGTCCAGTCCCAACTGGCCCTCCAAAAGCCCCCCTCAAAGCCGATCCCACAGCCACAATCGCGGACACAGCGGTCTTCCAAGGCACATACCCCGTAACCATCGGCGCGGGCACAATCATCCACCCACGCGCGCGCTTCTACGCCTACGAAGGTCCCATAGTCGTCGGCGACGGCTGTATAATCAGCGAAAAAGCCATAATCGGCGCACAACCTACACGATCCACCGAGAACAACGAAACAGCAACGCGTCTTTCCTACTTCGTTACCATCGGCCCGTCGTCGACTGTCCACCCCGGCGCGCACATTCATTCGTCAGCGACGATCGAGGCGCTCGCGACGGTAAACCGGTATGCGGAAATAGGCTCTCATTCGAAGATTTGTTCTGGGTGTGAAGTCCCCGAGAAAGGCAAGATCGACGAGTGGGTTGTTGTTTATGGGTCGGGGCTTGGACAGCGGAGGAAGAGGGCGCGGGAGGCTAAGGAGCCTGGGCCTGCTGTTGTGGTTGCGGCGCAGGTTGCGCAGGTCCCTGTGCCTGGGTTTGCGCCTAAGGGAAAAGTTATCGAGGACGCTAGGTTGATGGTCTTGCAGAAGGAGAGGGAGGTTTTGGCGAGGATGATTGTTCCTGCTGGGGCGAAGAAGAAATGAACCTAGAGGTTATGTATGTGAGATGTTGTGGTGCTACTTGTTTGTGCGATGGAGGGGGGAATTGAACATTTAGTGGGCTTGATGATACCCTTTCTTGTTTTGATAATTTTAAGCAGCTTTATACCCGTGGCTTCAGTGATACCCGGAGCTGTTTTGCATGCATCAGCTTGGAAGTTTTTAGAAATTGAAATGAATCATAGAGTAAAATTCAGAGGTGTAATCCATCTCGACCCATATTGGATCTGATTAAACATTGCAGGCCCGGAACGCCCCCATACAATCACTAGATACAAAAGAGAGGAAATAAGACTTTAGGGCTTCACTTCAAACCAACCCTCAAAGCGCCATTTGCCTTCCATAGATCAAAGAGAAAACAGAATACATGATAAGAATATAGGTTGATACAGGAAATAACCTTTATGAGGACGCTCCTCCGCGAGCCTGCCCTCCACCTCCTCGCATGCGTTTTCCACCACTTCCGCCGTCATTTGCGGCATCCGAGTTATCATCACGGCCTCGCTTGTTGCCCTGTCCGGGAACAAATTGCTTGGCTTGGACGTTCATACTTCCGCGGTTGGCCGCGGGCGTCTGGGGGTGGTTCTGAGCGTTGGTGGCATTCTGGTTGCCGCCACGGCCCTGACCACCTCCGCGTCCACCGCGTCCTCGGGAAAGGCCTGTTCCACGCTGGCTCTGGCCTTGACCCTGCTGTTGCTGTTGCTGTTGTTGCTGGCCATGACCGAATTGATTCTGCTGGCCACCGCCACGCGCCGCATTACGGCCACCTCGGGCTACTGGAAGTCCTGATTGAAGTGCTTTCAGGGTTGCAGGAGCGGTTCCAGGCGGTGGTTTGCTAGGCAATGAAGAAGGCTGGCTGACCTGGTCGTTCTGTTGCGTTTGGCCGAACGGGTTCGCCGGAACGGATTTCTCCTCAGCCTCTCCATCTTCTGTTTGTCCTTCTGTCGCAGTGGATTCGGGGACTGCGGCAGTTTCGACGCCTGCAGCCGGGGGAGCAGCTTGTTCAGGTGCTGGGGCTGGGGCTGGGGCTGGGGCTGGGGCTGCAGGTGCTGGAGTTGGTACGGCAACAGGCGCAAGCGCAGGAGAAGCCGGTACAGCTGGCGATGCGGCCGGCTTTGGTGCAGCCGCTGGTGGTCGTGCTGTTTTGGCTATCTCCCAGACCTCGACAACAGGCTTTTGTGGCGTCTCGCTAGCGGCCTTCTGAACGACTTCAATCTTGGCCTGCGCGGTCTTCATTCGAGCGTCCAGCATGCTAATGCGAGCGGCAGATTTCTTATCGGAGAGCTCGCGGGCAGATTTGACCTTTTCTTCCACCTCGGCCACGTGGGCTTTCTTGAGAGTCTCTCTCTCCTCGTTGAATTTCTGTTCAATCTCCGCGGCAGCAGCGTCATTTCCAGTGGAGGATGCTTGGACTTCCTGGATGATCTTCTCCTTTTCTTTGGCAATGTGATTGCGGATGTTGGTGCGGATAATGGTTTGGATAGTCTGGTTCTTGGTGACAAGCTCGCGTGCTTGGGCATCTGTCAACTCGGGGAGGACAAACGTTTTGGAAGGTGTCGAAGGTGCCGATTCAGTAGCCACGCCAGGTGTAGCAGGTACGGGGGTTTGTCCACTAGACAACTTCTCCATTTCTTGGCGGTGAGTGGCTCTGACTTCAGCGAGCTTGTTGTTAAACACCTCCTTGAGTCGATCAGCACGTTCCTTAATCTTGGCCTCAAGCTCAGCATCCTTTGATGCCAGAAGACCATCTTTCTCGGCGAGAGCGGCCTCGAGACGCTGGACCTTGGCTTCCAGAGCCTTGATCTTTGGTTCATCGCCCGAGGCGATAACTTGGGTGGTCGAGGTGGGGAACTGCGATGCTGGTGTGGGATTGACCCCGGTAGATTCTTCAATAGCAGGCGCAGGTGCAGATGTAGGCGACGTGGCAGGAACGGAGCCGTTAGCCGCATTGGCCTTGAGTGCCGCCAACTCAGCCTTTGTTGTGTTCAACTCGTCCTGGATCACTTCCTTCTCCTGCAAGGCCACATTGAGTTCTTGCTGCTTGCTGTTGATGCGACCTGATAGTTCCTTGGATCTACCCTTGAACTGATCAGTAAGCTTCGTGCGTAGTTCATTAACTCGGGCCTCGGAACCGATCCTCAACTGCTCGGGGAAAGAATCGACTTCAGCCTGCAGAGTGTCGCGAGCAGACACAGCCTCATCTCGAGCAGCGACCGCTTCATCTCGCTCTTTCTCGAGGGCGGCAATCTTCTCATTGAGAGCTTCCATCTCGGCAGGATCGACCCGATCGTATTTCTGGAGGATGTTTTGCACGCGCTGCTGGTAACGATCTCTGTCCGCCTGCAAGATTTGCATCTCCCCATCCTTGCCCTCCACAATGTTCTCCAGTTCGACAATCTTGGTCTCCAACGGCTCGATCTTCAGGCGAAGCTCATCAACCAGGGCAGACTTTTCGGCCAAAGAAGTCTCCGTTTGCTTCACCTGGCTCCGAAGGGTGACATTACTCTCACGGAATAGATTAAGCTCATTAAGAGTATCCATAAGCTTGTTGTGGTTCAAAGCATTATGGTCACTGTCAGCGGCGGCACGGCGTTGTTGTTCCAGCTTGAGTCGTGTCTCGTCGAGTTGAGACTGCGTGTAGTCAAGCTGTTGCCGAAGACGTCTTCCTTCTTGTTCAGACAGGTGGAGCTGCACGTCCACAATTTGCTTTTCTTGACGTAAGAAGTGAATGACTTCTTGGAGACCCTCCAAGTTTGATCCCGCCTGCTCTCCTTCCTGGTCATATGACTCGGGGACATTGGCACGATCACGCTTCAGGGAAGAGATTTGGGTAGTAATATTTTCGAGCTGAGTGTGAAGCAGCGAGTTCTGGTGAAGAACCTCCTCGCGGCGTTTATGTAAGTCAGCGAGTTCGCCCTCATACCTGGCACGCTGCTCAACCCAGCTCTCCTCCTTCTGAGCCAAATCCTTCTTATAGGTCTCAGACTGGGTTCGCAATTCGGCCATGTCTAGTTTGAGCTGATTGGCGTCTGCACGAACGACCTGCAAATTCTTGGCCGCCTCAGCGTGTCGGACGAGCTCGGTTTCATAGTTTTGCTGAGCATGCTGAGCGATCTCTGCCTGTGCCTTGATATCCTCCTGATGGAACTGAGCGGCAGCGACGTGTCGTTCGTTATCATCCTTGAGGCGAATGATCTCGGACTCGAGTGTGGTTTTCTGTTCTTCGAGGTGTCGTGTGGCTTCGGTCTGCTCTTCGCGGACCTTTGAGATCTCTGCAGTGGTGGTGGAAAGCTCTGAAGAGATCTCCTCAACGCGGGCCTCCAGATCCTTAATCTTCTTGTCCTTCTCCTCAATAAGACGGTCGGTTTCCTCGCGGTACTGGGCGTTAGTCTCAGCCTCAGCCTCCATACGCTCCTCGGTGGACTGGCTGATGGCCTGGTATTCTTGAACCTGCTCCTTGGCATGCGCAAGCTCGCCCTTCGCCAAGTCCAGATCGCGCTTCAGCTCCGAAACCTCGATGGCCAGTTCCTGCTCTCGTGTAAGACCGCTACCGTCTCCTGCTCCCTGGGTATCGATGGCAAGGGATTCTGTGGCGTTCGCGGAAACGCTAGGTCGTGACTGAACAACCTGCAAGCGCTCCTCTGCGCTCTTAAGCTCAACGGTAAGCTCATCCACGCGAGATTGAAGATGATCCTTGGTAGTCTTGATAGCAACCAACTCTTCACGGACTGCGCCCAGGCTTGTTACCAGATCATCGATACGCTTCTGGCTCTGTTCCTGTTCGTAAACACGGCGTAGACCGGCCTGCTTGGACTCCTCAGTGATGGTGTTGAGTTGGCGCTTGGTGGACTGGAGCTCCGACTCGAGGGTTTCAACGCTTGATTGAAGTCGACGGCGAGTCTCGGCATCGGTGTGCTCACGCTCGTTGAGCATAGTCTGAAGATTGGCATTGTAGGTGTCGAGTCGGGTTCGCTCGTTCCGTAGGTTTTCGACATCCTCCTGCAGTCTCTTCTCAACGCTCTTCCAAAGATCCTTTTCAGCCTTCAGGTTGGCATTCTCACGCTGAAGACTCTCCGCAAGACCCTTAGCCTCCACAAGGTCCTCAGCGGCTTGTTGTGTGCGAATCTCTTGTCGGTTGGTGTTCTCAAAGAGAGTGGAATAGCGTTTTTGGAGATCAGTGTTCTCGGTCTTCAACATGGTGAAGTTGCTTTGAAGGAGATCGGCACGCTGAGAGGCACCAGCAAGTTGACTGCTTGAACGGCTGATTTCACTGAGAAGCTCGCTGTTCTTCCTCGAAAGCTCGTTGATTTGCTGACGAAGAGCGGCATGATCAGATGTCATCTCTTCGCGGTATGTATCATATTGAGCTTGGACACTTCGAAGAAGCTCGGCAGAGCCACTCATGTCGCCAGATTGGCTGCTGGCGGCTCCAGGAGGAATGGCGCCGAGGGGCATAGATTGCGAGAGAGCAGATTGATCCCCGATCGTCTGTCGGCGGTGACTCAACATGCTCTTGAAGGTATCACGCTCCTTCACATAACTCTTGATCTGGGACAGCAAGTTGGCGATTTCGTCCCGATAAGTCTGGCATCTGATGCGCAATTCCTTCAGCTCCTCCTGTTCCTGTTGGTGAACAGCCGACTTCTCGCGGGCTTCCTCGCTCTCCAGCTTATCACCGATTTCACGCAGCATACGACGAAGATCAAGGTTTTGCTGTTGCAAATCGTGCAGGTTCTTGAATGTGGTCACGTTTTCGCTAATCCAACGGCCAGTAGCGTTGAGTTCGGCGGAGTTATCCTCCACTTGCTTGCGAGCGATCCGTTCTAGCTCCTCGCGGTCATAGTCTTCACCTTCCTTGGCAAGTGCCACTTCCAACAGAAGCACCTTGACGGTGGCGCTGATATCGTGAAGTTGTTGGCGGAGAATGCTACCCTCACGGGTCAGCCCCTCAACTTGGCCTTGCCATCTCCGTGCCTCTTTCGTGGCATCATCCCGTTCCCTGTTGGCGGTATCAAGGATGTTTGACATTTCCATGACAGCGTTCTCGAGACGGCCGTGATCTGCACGCAGTTCATCAATCTCGGGCTTGCTGGACTCCAATTCCTGAACCATTTCATCAACAGTGGACCGAAGCTCTTGGTTGGTCCGTTGCTCAGAAGAAAGTAACATGCGCATCTTGTCGTATTCAGTGTACATCTGAGTAAGAGTAAGACCGCCCTTGGTCCGAGAGGCCCGAGGAGAGAAGGTGCCTCCCGGGGTTCCCGCCCTCATCGAAGTACTAGGACCGAGACCGTTGAGCGAGCGAGCAGGACTCATAGATCGGTTACGGCCTCCGTCAGACTCCAGTTGTGAGATTGCCACTTCAAGCTCAGAAACACGCTTCTCGGCAGCGGTCTTATCCGCGTGCTCCGATTCGATTTCAACACGCAGACGAGACACTTCCTCCGCCGCATCGTCCTTGGCCTTCTCAAGTGCCAGCTGGCACTCTTGAACGCGTTGCTTGGCTGTTTGGGCGGCCGAGCCTTGAAGCTCAGCAAGCCGGTTGGCGCTGTCTAATTCGATGCGGAATGACTCCGAAGCCTGGATCGCATCTTCCTTGAGCTTAGTGATGCTGGCGAGCGACTCTTCGTAGCGCTGCTCGGTTTCATCCAGGCGGCTCTTGAGCGAGTTCTCGGTGCGTCGAAGGGTTTCAATTGTCGAGTTTGCTTCCTCGTTTTCGTGTTGGAGTTCAGAGATGCGAGCACTCTTTTCCTTGCGGAACTTGCTATGTTCGGCGCTCTTTGTCTTCAATTCCGTCTCGTACCATTCGTTGTTCTTCTTGGTGAGATCCAGTTCCCGCTGTAGGTTTTGTTCTCGGAATCGTGCACTTGCGGATGCGGAATTGGCGTTCTGAATATTCTGTTCTGCGGTGGAAAGCTCGCGGCGCAGCTCAATGGTCTTCTTGTGTTGAGCTGACAGCTCCTCCGCAAGTTTGTCGTGGGCAGCGGACTTGGATTCGAGAAGTGCCAGAGTATCCCGATTTGAGGCTTCAAGGGAAGTGATGCGCGACTTCAGAGAGCTGAACTCGGTTTCATTGGTGGTGGACGATGTTTTGAGGGTAGAAATTTCACTTTCGAGGGTTGAGCGAGTGTTTTCTATAGGTTGTCAGAGAGGGTCGGATTATAAGCTGGGAAAAGTGAATCATACCGGATTCATGCAGCTTCTTCCTTAAGTCTTCGATCTCGGAGTGGCCCTTCTCCACCGTTACTTTCAACACCTTGATCTTGGACTCGTTGCTTCGAACAGCATTCTCGAGTTCAACCTCCAAGCGAAGCTTGTCCGACTTCAGCTCATCGAATGCATGCGCTTTCTTAGTAATGGATTCAAGAAGCTGATTAACGAGATCCGCAGTAGGCGCCTGGGTTAGGGTGCTGAGAGTTGCCTCGGGGATGGCGTAATGAGATGCCAGGTACGGCAACTCAATTGCTGTCTCGGCCATCTTGCGTAACAGCGTCGGATTGGAAGCCTGACAAAAGAGTGAAAGAAAAAAAACTGAGAATCTATGAAGCTCGAGCTTCAATGCTCGGAGTTCCGGACGCGGTGTGCACCAGGTTCACGTACACACGGTGTCGAGAAACTCAGATCATGACGATTTCCCCAAGTGCAAGAATGTCGCAGCGACCGAAGCGACAATGGTGGTAGGCGGATGAATGGAAGGGCAAGGTAGATGAGTCCAAGGGCGAGTTCTGCGCGCTGTTGCTTTCAGGAAAGAGGGCTAGCGCCGCGTCACATCACATGACCTTCCCGTCGCATCTGCGGCTCTTTGACACAACTTCGACCCTTCTTCACTTGGACAGGGCGATCTCTTTCACCCCACGCTCCCGGTCTATCTTTGTCTCTTTGCGGTCCATCCTTGAAATCGACGTTTCCTATGATCGACTTCTAACCTCTGAGCTTGTACCAGCTTGAAGCTTGAAGCACAACGGCACCTCTCTATTCGACTTTCTTTGATTTCCTCTCGATCTCAAGTGCGCAGTTGGAGCATCATCCGTCACCCACCGCAGTCATGTCCTACCTTCAGAATCAGCTCAAGAGCTTCAACGCCAGCGTGATGGAATCGGCGAACCGCATGCCTCAGCAGAAACGTGTGGTCAACAACGCCCCTGCTTCCGCCAGAAGCTCACAGGTTCCATCATCTGCGCCAACTCCCTCTGCTACCGCCGCCGAACCTAAGAAGAAGCGCCATGATGTGGATATAGTTTACTCTCAGCCTGCGAACACGGGTACCGGAAAGGATATCAGAACCCAGGTGCTTTTCGCGATCGAGCACATGAAATCAAAGGGCGTGCCGCTTAGATTTGCCGATATTGTCTCCTACCTTTCCCTTCAGCACCGAGCGAATGACCCCGGATATGTCCAAGCACTCCGACAAATCCTACAGACAAATGACAAGGTGGACTTCGATCCGGCTGGCGCAGGCGGCGAAGGCACCTTTGCCTTCCGCCCCCCTCACAACGTGCGCAACCCCGAGCAGCTTCTCCGCAAGCTCCAGTCTCAGACTACCGCGACTGGTATGAGTGTGCGGGAGCTGCGGGAGGGCTGGCCAGATGTCGAGGACGCCATCAACCAGATGGAGAAGGAAGGGAAGCTTCTGGTGACTCGCAACAAGAAGGATGATCATGCCAAGATGATCTGGGCCAATGATCCTTCGCTGATTGAGCATTTTGATGATGAGTTCAAGCAGATCTGGGAGAAAATCAAGATCCCAGACCCACAGGCTGTCAAGGAGGCCCTGGAACAGGCGGGGATTGTTCCTACGAACAAGAACAAGGTTGTCAAGCCCCGAATTAAGGTGGAAGCTAAGAAGACCAAGAAGCCACGCCGCAGCGGCAAGACGACCAACACCCATATGATGGGTATTCTGAGGGACTATTCACACCTCAAGCGGTAAATGATATTTGCTGTCTTCTCAGAAGTGGCTGGAGAGCCATCCTCGCATTGCATTGGCGTTTGAATATTTCTTGCATTTTGGCCTAGACTAAATCGGCCCTTTTACTCTTTGACAAATTTCCAAGTTTGCCAGACTGTACATTATGACAAAATGATTGATACCCATATAACAAAAATCAAATGTCAAGACTCCTTCACTTGCACCTAGAACTCTCTGCGCGGAATTCAAAGCCCCAAGATATAAAGTCTTTTGTCCATTCATCTAAAGGTATCCACAGAAGCAGAGATATACAGAGGCAGACAGAACCAGGGCCGGATATAAGAAAACAACTCATAAGAATAACCACTCAATGCGACCCATTCACACCCTCATTCTTCTCCAAATACTGAACCAAATCTTCAATTGTACAACACTTGATGCCCCACTTCTTACCAAACGCCAAACATCCATCCCTACGCATCATCCCATTCTCACCCTGGATCTCAGCAACGCCCTCAGTGACTTCACCCCACTCAACCAGCTCAGCAATAACACCGGCCGGCGCCTTGCCCGCAAGCCGACAGAAATCAACAGCCGCCTCAGTGTGTCCTGAGCGCTCGCGCACTCCGCCAGGACGCGCCTGCAGCGGGATGATGTGGCCCGGTCGTCGGAAGGAGTCGGCCTTCGCGTCTGGAGATGCGAGTGTGCGACATGTCAGGGCGCGGTCTTCAGCGGAGATTCCGGTTGTCACTGAGGCGTCGGCAGAGTCGATTGTGATGGTGTAGGCGGTTCCTTTGGGGTCGGCATTCTCGGTGACCATTTGGGGGAGGGCAAGACGAGTCGCGAGGTCCGGGGTGATGGGGGCACATATTAAGCCGCTGGGGTGATTGGGTTAGATTTGTTTTTTCTTTGAGAGTATTGCGCCAGATAGGGTAAGAGTTGCTCTCTTGATGAGAACTGTCTTGGTCCTGGTTTCGGCGGGGGCGTGCTTACCTGGTGTAGCGCACTAGGAAGGCCATTTGAGCCGGGGTGATGGTCTCGGCTGCAATTATGAGGTCGCCTTCGTTCTCGCGATCTTGCGAGTCGAGCACAATAATGAATTCGCCATTCTCTGTAGTGAGTCACGGATTAGTCGTGCTCCATTGGAGGCCATACGAGTAGGACATTGCGGTGGTTGGAGGAAGAGAGATTGAGTACTCACTGAAGGCGGCGATTGAGTCTTCGATCGAGTCGAATTGCTGTGCAATTTCTGTAGAAGAGGGCATCTTGGGCAATTGGTTATCGGCGCAGTTATTCTTGCCCCTCACTGCGCAATCTGGATGTTGATAGAGAAGACGAGGTAGAATCGAGAGCTCCCCAGTCTTGTATGGCCAATGCAGTGTGCTTTCAGGGTCACACGATCAGGAATGTCTTGGATTAGAGAAAAATGGGAGGTCTGTAATGGCTGACAAGTGCATTAGAAATGCTTGTGATGCTCCGGCGCGGGGAGCCGGGCGGTGAGTGGATCGTCTCGGCCTCGGCCTCTCGCCCCTCACACTATCAGTCGCTTCGATTTCCTTCTGTGGGAATCTCGTGTTCATCTACTCGGTCCTCGGAGTCTTCGGAGTTCTCGGAGTCTTCGGGTATTATTAGATCGAGACGGAGATGGTGATTTATATTCGGTTACAAGGACGTGATCAATGAAAATTGAAAATAAATTAGCTGCTCAAACGGACAGTATATGCAATTAATCACCGGGTGAGCCAATCTGATCTATGCTAGTAATGGAAGTGCAAATTTGAAACAAAAGTCGAAATTCATGAAAATGAGAGGTTGTTCGTCAAAAGGGCAACAATAGTACCGTAGGTGATCAGCTCATGCCGTCTGTCCCCATCCATCGCACTTCATCCGCCTGTCTCTCCAATGCTTGCCGCATGGCCTCTTCATACTTTCTTTCCTTCTCCCATTCATCGCGGTGTTTCTTTCGCATGGCTTCTCGCGTCTGCTCGTCGACTTCTGCATGCATGAACCAGTCGTCTTCTTCAACCTCATCAAGATAATGATCTTCGGGAACGGAGAATCTGATGCGCCCAATCCGCTCGCCCGTCCAGATGAGCAACTCGTCTCCGGAAAGATTCCCTCCAGTAGGAAGGACTTTACGTGCGACTTCATTGTTCTGGTTTTGGGTTCCGGAACTTGGCCACAAACCACGCGGCTGTGATGGATCAGAAGGCAGCGAAGTGTTGAGATTCCATCGGCGAACTTCTGCTCGGCCGTTTCGCTCTACCCATTTGATATTGCCCTCGGAGTCCGAATAGACAAGCCGGTTACCATGGGATGCTACAGACAGAAGCTTGGAGCTCGCCGCACTTTGCCGGTTTTTATACATCGGGGTCAGCTGTGACGTCCTCTCTGATGGATTGTTGTTTTCGGTCTCCTTAGACGAGGACTGAAGATTGTAAAGCTCCAACGACCCTCTGCCATTGTACTCGCCACAAGCGACAATGGCGTGAGAGTCTGGGTAGACATCGTCTGAGAAAACCGGGAAGCGGGGCCCAGGGGCAGAAGCAAGACCGCATAGTCGACCGCCAGAATGGACAGTACTCTGTAGGCGAGGGAAGAAGCGCCGGTCATAGCAGAGAATGCTAGGGAATCGACCGGCTAGCAAAATGGTATTCACGTGCGGGGCTGGGGGATGTAATATAGAAAGAGGACCGGGCTGGAACAGCGGCGCATAGTTCTCTTGTTCAGGACCCGGGCTGCGAAGTCGACGAGGCGGCAGACCATTTGGTTGCAGTTGTAGTTGCGGCGAGTCGGAGTGCGGGAATATGTCCAGCTCTGGAATCAATGGGACTGAATTCCTCTCGCATCGTAGACTGATTGCCTCCTCTTCTTCCGCGGCCGATAATCTAGAGTCATGTATCTGCAGGCTAAGCGTGGTTGCTAGCGTTAGTGGTACTGAATAATCAGTCTCTTGAGACAGCGCAAAGATGGACCAGGGATAGCGCTGTTGCGAAACAACCCGCAGAGTCTCTAGATCAACCTCATTGAGGACGTTTCCAATGGCAAGGTAAGCTCGTCGCCGGAACGAATCAACACTGACACCCTCCCCGAGATTGATAAAATCTAGGGACGATTTCGAAGGCGCGTGCTCTCTTCGCCCCGAGAGATCCTTCATGAGAACACCCGGCTCGCTCGTTCCAAGGATCCTGCCTCTACCTGATTGTGAATCAGAGGAGTGGGAATGGTTCAAATCCCAGATACAGACGCTGCCGTCGTCAAGGGGAGCAATAATCTTGTTTTCTCGTGCAGAACTCCAGTCTTTCAGCAGTCCCATGCCCTTGATCTCATAGGGCTCCCGCTTTCGACCATCGTCTCTTGCGTGTAGTGGTTGTTGCACCCATGAAAAAGACAGAGGCCCATGGCGAGCAATATATTCCGAGTACCAATCCACATGTTCTCCTTCTGCTGACGAGTCCCATTCGGCCGCTGCCCTCGCTCTTTCGCTCAAGGGCAACCCTCGGGAGTCTTCGACATCATCTTCAAGCAGTGGAGCAGGAGGTTGAATAAGATCGCGCAATGAGTTCTGTCCCAAGGTTGTCAAGGTTGCAGTCTCATTCGTAAGCAGACTCTCCGAGTTCCGACCTGCGGGGCGGGAAGCCTGCAAAGCAGCCCACGACTCCTCATAGCAGTGTAGTTTCCAAAGGTTGTTATCGCGCGCGAGATCAAAGATCTTCTTGGAGACCAATTGCAGCTGCACCTTCTCACGCGGGGTGAGAACTGGTTATCGGGCACTTATCAGCGTTCGGGCGTTCTGCAGGAAATGGTGCGGAGAACATTCGGGGCGGCGCTTACGGTCGATGATTTTGGTCAGGATTTCTACCGGCAGCTTGTCCATGAGGATAGCTTTGGAGGCTTCAGCATTGGGGGCAGATTGGAGTGTAAGAGGGGTTCGAGGGGCCGCAGCCTGTTATGTTTTGACTAGGAAAAGTTGCAGACGCCTCTTCCCCGCGATCTGCGCTACTGTCACGTGCCTCAAAAGCAAACTGTTTACATCGATAGATGATCATCTTAGACCTTAGGTCACAAAATAGACGGGGTATAGTACTCTATACCGAAGTGATGGACCCGTGACGTGAGTTTTGGTGGATAAAGTATAAGCCTCGACACTGAAACAGTCATTACGGATGTCTTTTCCGAATCGCGAATAGAGTGTTCCAACTCTGTTTGAAAGCCATGCGCGTATATACATTAGAGACAAAATGGAACTGGGCCTTTGGCTAGAGAATAAGACCTGAAATTTTCAAAGTCCCAACGCCAGTCAACCGGAATACCCCTCCTGAGTCGTGAAGTCATAAATTCAGAACAAACGTGAGGAAAAGGACAAATAAAGAGAAAAAAGGGATGAAGATGCAAATATATAAACGGTCGGAGAGCATGAAGTTACTCGTCTGGTTTGAAAACTGCGTCCTTGCAAAGAATGGCGACCTTTTTGAAGAATCGGCGCCATTCAAGGGGATCACCCTTGATCTTGACGAACTCGACCTCGAAAAGGCTCTCGGAGACACATTCAATGAGCACTTTGCCTTGAAGCGGGCACATTCGGCCGTCCTTGGCAACGACCCGGATCATAGCATAGGTGTCACCGGCACTCACGACAGGAACGGATGGTACCGGAACTCCAAGTCGGTGGAAGGCTTCGCATATCAACGGGACCAGAAGCTTCAATTCCCATGCGGAGTAGAAGCGTGTCATTGGGCGAGAGGGTACAATATCTTGGAATCTCTGGGCGTTCTGGGTGCGGCTCACGGGGACTGATGGTTGTTGTGAGAACTGTGACATCGAAGGCTCATCCTCAAGGTGACTAGCCATTGCAGCATCTTGAGAAGCAAATTGCTTCCCAGCAGGCTGAGTAGAAGAGAACTCGGAGGCCAAATGTGGCGTATCCCAGTCCATCACCAGTCCAGCCCCAACTTCTGGCTGTGTGGATGAGAAGCCCGCGGATGGCTGATCAACATCCATCTCGATATCCATTGCTTCAAGGCTCCGGCTGGGACCTTTCCGCTTTTGCGAGAGCGGATCTTGGCTGAAGTCGATATGCAATGACTCGAACATGGAGGTAGCAAGATTGATAGGGTCTCTCAGCTTGCCGTCGCTAGAAAGGAACTTGTTCGAGCGTGTATACCATGGGTGTCTTCGCACATCTTCCAGCGAGAATCGACTCTTGGGCTCCACTGTCAACATGCCGCGCAGTAGTGAAAGAGTGGCAGCGGGTAACTTCTGCCACAGCTCGTCTGTGGTTCGTGAATTCTTCGCAACATACTCGTGGAATTCGTAACTGTCATCGGTCGGGCTGTCCCAGGGCGTGTTTCCAGCCAAGAGAACGAACAGAACGATACCACAAGACCAGATGTCCACCAAGTCCGGATGGTACCCTGACCCTTTCGTCTGACCACGAGTACTGCTGGTAATCACCTCCGGTGCAATGTAGGGCGGACTGCCACAAAATGTTGTAGAGAGCTTCCTGGTTCCCTTGTACTCGAAGAGGGCGGCCAGGCCGAAGTCCGCAATCTTCAAATTTCCATCAGCAGTCAAGAGCATGTTCTCGGGTTTGATGTCACGATGACCAACACCCTTCGAATGCATGAAGCTGACGGCGCTAATGAGCTGTGAGAAGTATACATGGGCAATATCTTCGCCCACGCCCTCGTCAGCCTCTATCTTGTCGAAGAGATCACCACCTTCTGCCAATTCCATCGCGATCCATCGCCAGATATCATCCTCGCCAGTCTGGTAGAAGCTGATGATATTGTTGTGTCCCGTAACATGTCGATGCACTGTGACCTCCAGCTGTAGTTGTCTGGCGCTTATCTTGCCGTGGCGCGCGGCGTAGTCTTTGTGGATGTACTTGACGGCAAAGACGGGGTTATCCGAGTCCAAGGGGCAGGCTTTCTTGATGCTTAGAGAATGAGAACGCGTCAGTTTCTAATCTCGGGAGGTACAAGGAGACCTGTTACTCACCACGCATACGCGCCTTGGCCGATTGTCTTGGAGACAATGCGAAAAGGCACGTCGTTGGGAAGCGGGGCCAATTGCGAATGTTGCATCTTGGGTCCCAAGGAAGAAACGAAGGGAATGAGAGGGAGATATGGAATTCAAGAACGGTTATGAGGAGTCAGGCATCACGAGTTGAGATGAAAGTGAGGGAGTGAGATGGGATGATAGGCAAGGGCGCAAAGAGAAACGCGGGTCGCCGACGCGAGCCACTTTATCCTGTTCGGGTAGTGTGTTGACACCTGAACTGCCCTGGTATATCGATACAGGAACGGCTACAGATAAAGACATCGTCTACGTATATTCAGGTAAGACTAGGGACTTCGGATGATAGTATTCAAGCCAAATCAACAGGAGTACCAATGTGATACATAGTCCGAGCCCCTCTTGTATCAGTGCGACCCGCAGTGATCGCACTAAAAGCTCCGGGTTTAGATCGATAGGCCTGTGCTTTTGGATCTGACACTTTGATTTTGGATCTGATGTGCATACTGTCGAGTTCTATCTCTACGTTTGTTTTTTATAAACTCCCAGTCTTCAATTGCTTTTCTCTGAGATCAGTAGTGCGTTCGTGGTTCAATACTTCCTGTTCTCAGGTCTGGCGGGGCGGTCATGGTGGTTGCCGGGGTCGCGCGTAAACAAAGCGCTAAGTCTTTCTCTGTCCCACTCCCTTTGATCTCCTCTAATCTCACCTTCTTCCCTTCTAACAATACCTCTTTGCTAATCCGTCCACCCTCAATCCCCTCATTTAATCATTTGTTACTGCATTTGGAAGTTGTGGGGCCGTTGTTCGGATCCGTCGTCATTCCATCGCAACCCTCGTGCTACTGTAACGAGCATTCCAGGCACCGTCCGGGAACCCTACGAGATCACTTCTTTTAGAGGACCTTCTTTTTGATTCCTTCTACGATGGACTACACTATGGAAGACACCCAAAACTCGACGCCTGAGGCGCTGGAAGCCTCCAAGCTGAACACCTCTGCCCAGCGGAATGAAACCCAGAGCGTCACTAAGCGGTTCGTCCGCTCTACCTCCTTTGGAAGCCCCCATTGTACTAACTCGTTCTCTTGCATCTAGCCTGCAGGCCGAGTTGATGCAGCTCATGATCCAGCCCTCGCCCGGCATTTCCGCTTTCCCCGACGCCGACGGCAATCTGCTCTCCTGGACAGCGACTATCACTGGCCCGACCGAGACACCCTACGAGGGTCTGAACCTGAAGCTCACCTTCGCCTTCCCCAACAACTACCCTTACTCCCCGCCGACAGTCCTCTTCAAGACCCCCATCTACCACCCCAACGTCGACTTCTCCGGCCGTATCTGCCTCGATATCCTCAAGGACAAATGGAGTGCTGTTTACAACGTGCAGAGCGTCTTGCTGAGTCTGCAAAGTCTTCTGGGCGAGCCAAACAAGTAATAATTGCCCTAGATCCACGCATCTTTCCTGATACTAACAACACCCACAGCGCGAGCCCGCTCAACGCTCAAGCCGCTGAGCTCTGGGACTCCGACCAAGAAGAGTTCAAACGGCACGTCCTCGCTCGTCACCGCGACCTCGACGACGACTAGATGGCTGCTTCTGGAGTCTGCATCGGCGTCCACCCTCGCTCCCTGCCCCATGATGGGGACGTGGAGGCTTGGTATAAATGCATAGTGGCCTGGTTCATTGGGTTTGGAGTTTTTGGTGATTGTGGTTCTACTGTTATCTTTATTGCGCGCATTCAGGTACAGGTGCGTGTGGCCTTGGCTTTTGCTGGGTGCCTGTCTTGATAATCTCATCGTGGAGGTGCATTCTGCCATTTTCACGCGTTCGCTCTTTCAACCCTTCATTATACGGTAGTCTGCCAGTAATTGCAACCCGTCTCGGGAATGAGTAGTCATCCAGAAGGAGATAATGTAAGAGAAAGATCTTGAGAGCTGTGCTCTGGGTGAGTTGTATTCGACATATTGTGGTTATAGAATACTGATTAATATGCAAAGAAACAACCACCGGGCTTATAATGATATCGGATCAAGAAGAGAAGTACGCCTTCTCGTTCGTAATAAGCAGTCCAGCAATAGTGGCACTGGTGAAGGTACTAAGAGCGCCCGTGAGCATAGCACTGATCGCAACTCGCGAGACATCCCCACTACGCCCGGGAGAAATCTGCGCCAGGACACCGATCTGTTGACCCAGGGAGCCGATATTGGCGAAACCGCAGAGAGCATAGGTAACGATGAGACGAGAACGGTCGGAGAGGTCCTGGTAGGCAGCCTCGTTCTGAAGGGCGTTGTATGCGACGAACTCGTTCTATATAATGTGAGGTCGATATTCCATAAATGGGGAAGAGGACTTACCGAGATAATTTTGAGACCGATCAGTTGGCCCACTTTCAGCAGATCTCCGTCGCGGGAGACGCCCAGAAGGAACGCAATTGGGTAACAGATGTAGCCAACAATGAGCTCCAGGGTCAGTGGTGGGTCATTGATGTTCAAGTAGTGGCCCCACCAGGTGAGTAGGCCGTTGATGAGACCGATAAGGGAAATGATGCAGAGGAGGGTGGTGCCGATCATGGCACCGATCTTGAGACCCAGCCAGGCACCGGTTGAGAATGCGTGCAGAGCATTCGAAGATTTATGTTCTTCATTGTCAGGAATAATGACACGGCCGCCTGTCAGGCTTTCTTCTTCTTCGGGCCAGCGCAGCTTCGAGCAAGCCAGAGAGGCGGGGATACTCATCACACAGGAGGAGACGAGGGCTTGTGGATTGACTCCCATGGTGATGTAGGCGATCAACACGCTACCTGCGATAGTGGCGAAGCCGGAGCACATAACCTGGTGCAACTCGGCCATGGTAAGATGCGGAACAAAGGGTCGAATGAGCATGGCTGACTCGCCCTGTCCGATGAAGGGCGAGGCAGCTGCCACGACAGCCTCGGCGCCAGACACACGCATGCACCAGAAGAAGAATGTGGCGAACTTTACAAGGAACCATTGCAGAACATTGCTGTAGTATAGAAGTTGAACAACCGAGACGAAGAAGATGATCGCGGGAATCGTGCTAACAAGGAACCAACTGCCCGGGCTGATAGGCGAGGTCATATTGTAAAAGTCTGAAGCAGTCAGGAAGATCACACCATCACTGGCGAACCCGAGAAGGTCCCGAGCAAGAGTCGAGATGAAGTTGAAAATATCGTAACCCGCCCCGCTGCGCAGCACGAACAGTGCAACGATGAACTGGCACAACATACCGACAATGACAGTGTGCCACACGATCTTCTTGCGGTTTCGTGATGTAGCATACAAGATAAAGAGAATTACTGCCAGACCGAATAGACTAACTGCACGATCCGCGCGCGAGTTATCATGACTCTCAGGGGAGGCAAATGCACCGATGAGAATCACGCCGATAGTAAGAAGACCCGAGAGAGGCAATCTCAGTTTTTCAGGAATGATCGCAACGAACGGACGAGCGGTGTGGCTCCAGACGAAGTGCATCGGCCTTGTCACAATAGAAATAGGCACGTAGAAGAAGATGATACGCAGCGTGATGGCGAGATACAGCAGGAATGGAATCAACCATCCCAAATCATACCGGTGCAGAATCAAACCTGCGATCCACCAGCTAAAAACAGCATAAGTCTCTGAATACTTGCAATGCGCCTGTCCTTGCGAAAAGCAAAAAAACAGAATTGTGTGTTCCACTCACCCGGTGAACAGGAGCCAGATCACGGCGTGGGCCACATGACGCCAGTGCTTAAGCATGCGTCGCTGCCATGGTCGCTTTGCGGGCTCCGTCTCTCCCATCTCTTCGTCGCTTTGGCTATGGCTCTTGCTAGCATGGTCGAGTGCTGTCGGTTCAGGCACAATTCCCTTCTCGAATGCGGTGTCCTTGGAATAGACCACTTCTTCCTCGCGGCCCTGCTCCGCGAAGGTTGTGTGGTGGTGATGCGCGTGGTGATGCTGGTGCTCTGGTTGCAGCGCAGGATCAATTTGGTGTGAGCTATGAACGTCCACGTCTACGGACGTTTTGGACTCGGTGTTTTCGGCCATGATTGGAGAAAGGAAGATCGATGTTGAATCTTCGATGTCCTCTTATCTCTTCACGTGGACATTCCCTTCACACGTTACACAAATCCCAGGAATGAAGATCGGCTCCAAGGATGGGGAAGGATGTTTATAGACGCGTACCAAAAGTGATTTATCGGAGATCGAACATTTTCATTGTGGCTGGCTCGGTATTAAACGTTCCTCGCACGGCTATTGGGGGCAAAGGGGGGCAAAAAAAATAGGTTATCAACCGGATTTCTGTGCGGGGAATAACTTCAATTGTTAGTGCCCTAGGGCGAGATAAAGACATTCAACAGGGGTTTAGGTTACTGGTTCCGCAAAGCCTTCGGGCTGAATCCGAACGTCAACGGGCTGGCCGACGGGCTTTCCGTCCCACCTGAGAGGGGCTCATGTAACCAAAGCTTTCTGGTTGAGCAAATCACTTGCTGTTACGCTGCTATCTCGGTGATCGAACACGATTCAGGTCACTATCTTGCCACCTCGGCCTCAGTGGTTGGTGGACGACCACCGGCTCTAACCTTGAAAAGGTAATCTCCGCACCATGCGGCAAGTGGGGAGCGCATTCTTTTTTTTTTCCTCTTCCCGTGGCTTGAGTCGTGTGCTCTCTTGGACTTTTAAGGACGTGAAATTCTTTTCGTCAAGATCTGCGATGTCATCTCTGTTACTAGCTTGATTGCTTGGATCCCTGACTCAGCAGGAAATAATAGCAAGTGCCGATACCTTATCTCTTGAGGCTTGCGCTAAGGTCCTTATCGACCTTAGATATCTTGGGCCCACTCCAGCGCTAATGCCTGCACACAGAACTTCATTCTTCTACGATAGGCGATTTCCGCCCCAGTGAGAGTAAGAGTTGGCAAATTAGCTGCATAGCTTGGCTGTGGCTTGCCC
Source organism: Penicillium corylophilum (assembly GCA_018410145.1). Lineage (NCBI taxonomy): Eukaryota > Fungi > Ascomycota > Eurotiomycetes > Eurotiales > Aspergillaceae > Penicillium > Penicillium corylophilum. The sequence goes on from JAGUQL010000009.1 coordinate 1,144,290, forward strand.
TACAGTAGAGAGTAACCCTGTGTTGAGAGGCCTTGACTTGGCAATTCTTGGAACATGAACTCACCTAGATCTAGAGAACCCCGCTAGGCCTAGGGGACAATCCAGCGATAGATGGCTGAAAACTGACTGGACAAAACTCGAACTTGATGGTCTTGGCATGTAAGATTCACCTAGAGTAGTCCTCTCGGACCCTCTATACCTCTAACAATCACAGTACGCTGCCATATCAGACAGCTATGTTATTCAATAAACAAGGCGGGTCATCAAATTTTGGTTGGTAGTCAAGATTAGCATCTGCATAAAAGTTACAGACACTGTGGCGCCAAATATAGCCGCCCACTCAACAGTTCATCCAAAAGCTGGGGGTGCCTGCTAATCGTTCTTGACACCAACATAGTAGTTCAAGCTAAGCAAACGCCATTGAACCATGCGTTTCCCACTATAAAAGGTCCACTTGCTGAGGTCTAAGCCTGTTTCATTCAACAGACTATGAATTTCCTCGTTCGTGCGTGTTCTGAGGCATGATATGAAGCCATCAACCCAGGTAACCAGAGGTACCACAGGCAGAATGAAAGTGAAGAAGAGATGAACAGGTGAGCTCCAAAACCAAACAAGGGATACAAAGAATGCCCCGAAGGACATCAAGGTGGAGCACAGACAGGTGCTAACATCACGTGCAGTCACCTCAAATATACTAGACAGACATTAGATTGCCTCATGGTCAGATGCAGCGTGCAGATCACTCACATGAACGAATCAGCTGATTGAACTGTGTTCTTCAGGATACCTACAGCATCCTCATCGCTGAAATGATGGAAACAGATATTGAAAATTCGACATTCCTTCTTCTTTCCCATGCGAGGAAGATGAGGAAAAGCTCGGGCATCGACAGGGGTCTCAATGTATGTCACATTTTGCTGCTTCTTCGAAATCTTCTCCCAGGCTTCAATGTGTGGGTCAAGATCGCTCAAAACGAATTGAATAGGGTCTTTGCCCTGGACCTCGAGCTCCCTGTTAAGCTCAGATTCAAGGACCGGAGTAGGACCCCCTGAGCCAGCGCAGATGTCGAGAACCGTGTATGATGAAGGATCACGTAGATACTTCTTGAAGACCTCACATGCTTGGGTTGCAAGGCTCCTGTGACTCCAAAGAGGGATATGCAAACTCCATAGCTTGGCGAGGAAGACTTGTTCGTGCTGGTGAAGCCAAGAGGGGCACCATGGTTGGTCTCCAATTTCCAAAAGCTGTAAGCGTGGCCAGGCCATCTTTCCTTTTATTTTGTTCTTTTTTTCGGAACCCGATAGGGCTGACAACGCGCAGATTGTTAAGGATAGGCTGGACTAGGTAAAGGACAAGATGATGAGACACGATAGTATCAGTTTGATGACTGAATAGATTTGAACTAATCCTTGAGGAAGGAATATTATCTGGGTACAGGTATCTCCCTTTTGTATGTCTGTGGGATCATGTGACAATACTCGCTTCCATGCAGGTTAATGCAAGTTGTCAGTGTTAATACAGGTTGTCGGTGGGTACTCGGGGGGTTCCCTGTAGCGTCCCGATATACTATGTAGATGTTGGATTGCCTCAGGTTATGCGTTGTACCGTAACACAGATGCAAGTAGAGTGCGCCAAAAACCGCAATTGGGGGTAAACCTTGCCCCCAAAAACCAAACCGCAGTGGTTGCGGTTTTGGTTGTTTCCATAAACCACTGCGGTTTGGTTTGGGGAACCGCAATAAACCATTTTTGGCATAAATTTGCATAAAAATGCATAAAAATGTATATAAATATAAATAAATATATAAAATACCTTACAGTCGGTACGCACATATATTCAGTACCCACATTGCCACATGATCAATGCTTCTCCTTCATGACCACTAATATATCGGGTTGGGTGATGCTTAAGGTGGTGATTGGCAGAAAACCAAATGGATATTCAAGTGGGTACTGAATATATGTGTGTACCCCCTGTATATTCAGTACCCACATTGCCACTTGATCAATGCTTCTCCTTCATGACCACTAATATATCGGGTTGGGTGATGCTTAAGGTGGTGATTGGCAGAAAAGCAAATGGATACTCAAGTGGGTACTGAATACATGTGTGTAGGGACTGTAATAAAATTATATACACGTGACTACTTAGCCCCACTTTAAAAACCATTGCGGTTTCTTAAACCATTGCGATTTCTAGACTAGGCCCCAAAAACCAAACCATTTGCGGTTTGGTTTGGTTTGGTTTTGCGGTTTTGCGGTTTCTGGCGCACTCAAGATGCAACGGTCGTAGTTAGACTCGGAGCCGGAAGATGTAAGCCTCCGGGCGGATCGTGGCTTGAAGTGTAATATTAGGACTCACCGCCTTTGCCCTCTGGCCCTCACTTCTTCGTGTATCCTAGCTTTCTCATCTACACTCATCATAGTCATCAATACATTAATATCTATCATTCCTTTCTTCCTTCTCATCATATAATCAAGTCGAGGAAGATTGGGTTGGATGCGGTGGATCTCTGGTCTAAGAGCTTTTATTTTGTTTAAGAGACAACAGTCGCTGTACAAAAAGCTTCCGCCAACATTTTCTGGGACTGTTGACCGGCTTGGAGAGCAGCCACCATCCATTGTTTCAAGTCACGGCCGTCACTTGGGGATTTAAATATGACTGGAGAGATAAGCCATAGCTGCCTTTCGAAGCATTTAAAATCACGTTTCTAATAGGATGTAGAAGACTGTCAACTATAGCAAGCAAAAGCGAGTCCAAATGAAGCCTCGTAAATCGAAAATTCCAAGCTCCTCTTGACTCTGATTATATCCCAGGTACCCGGGAACTCTGAGTCTTGTCATTCAATCCCACCAGCATTGATCAAGCAATCGCGTACTCGTGGGCTTCCTGTCTGCAACTCCATACCCAGTGGAGTTTCCCCGGCCAAATTCCGAGGATTAACGCCAGCTCCATAATGGATAAGTAGATTGATTATATCACACATTGTATCCCATTCGGTGTCCCGTACAAACGATCTGTTAGACCAGTGCATAGGAGTCATCCCTTCTCTGTCCGTATTGTGCACATTCGCACCGTGCTCGAGGAGGACTCGTGTCAGCATTGGAGACCCGCGTCGAATCGCAGAGCAGAGGGCACTTTGGCCTTGAATATTCTCACGATTTGGATCTGCTCCAAGTTTCAGGAGGACATTAATGATTTTGAGAGATTGTTTCCAAAACCTTGGCGATTCGATGGCCGTGAATAGTGGAGTCTCGCCGTTGTCATTGCTCCAGTTCACATCAGCACCTCGTTGACAAAGCCATTCCACCATCTCCACCGAAAGATTTTGACCAGAGCCATGTAACACAGTACAGCCGCTCTCATCCCTAGCGCGTATATTTGCACCGAAATACAGAAGTAATTCTGCTATCTCTTGGCATTGAGAGTTGTCTTGTTCCACATTAAGGAGCAAAGGTGTGCGTTGCTGTGAATCTCTAGAGTCCACATCGGCTCCACGGTCTATCAGCAAGTTGATCACAGCTTTGAATTGGCCCCAACCTCTGACGGCATGGTGAAGTGCTGTTTGTCCGCAATGATATCCGGCGGATGTGCGAAGATTCACGTCGGCTCCACGTTCCAAGAGAACCCGGATTGTATTAGCAGCTCGGGGAAAGGCAGCCTTATGTAGTGGTGATAGGCCACTCTCAGTTAGGCAATTCACATCAGACCCGGCATCCACGAGCATATTCACAATTTCGAAAGATATGTCTTGCTCGGCAGCAAAATGCAGCGGCGTCCTCCCATCTTTAGATTCTCGAGCATGTACATTGGCCCCTCGGGCAAGAAGCAACGGCACTCGTATTGACTTGTTGGCGATAACAGCAGTAAACAAAGGGGTACGACCCGAATATCCTTTGAGATTGACATCGGCTCCATAATCCAGCAACATCTGAATGATATCCTCACCGCAATCGTTCAGAATAGCTGTCTCCAGCGGCCCATGCTTAACATTGTCCATGAAATTTGGATCTGCACCGTAGTCAAGGAGATCTTTTACAATTGCTGTATGATGTCGGCTTATAGCGAGCAAAAGGGCTGTTCTGGTATCCCAAGGTGGCCCTCTAATGTCGGCACGGACCCCGGCAGCGAGCATATGCTGAGCGGCAGATTTATACCCCCAGTTCGCGTAGAAAAGCAAGGCGAGACCGCCGGTATCGCGAATATCTCGTCTGTAAAGTTGGCTGATGAGAAGATCGTGTAGAAAATGGTTGACTAATAAAAGCCCTAGAAAATCTTTGTTTGAATGGAGTTGATTTGAGACCAGCAGAATTATCTCTGAAGGCAATGAGAGGAACGGCATCGCGATGAGAAGAATAGTGATGTTGATGTGGAAAATGCATGAGACGCTTTAGGGCGGGTTGTTCAGGGCCTAGTGAGGCTGGGTAACTTTCACGTGGTCTTGATTGGAGCCTAACAGGTAAGCCCGGGCATCCACACTGCCTTTCTATCTCCACTTTAGAAAACTGCGCTTATATGGGCAACTACACACCACCCATTAACGTGCCTTGAGCGTTCCACAAAAGGAAGTTTTGGATCTTATGGTATCTCGAAAACACGAAATAAACCAATGAACTGGATCCCACTCATCAATGGACATATTATTGAGCAACAAAGATATTGAACAGACTCTAGGCCCTAGTCTAGCCTTCTATCTCGTTCTGGGCATATTCTGACTATCCCTAGAAGGTGTTTCTCAGGAGGTCCTTGTAATGTATCAAACTAGTCGGTCGCAATCCACAGTGGCATCTGTTTCGTTCCAAGATCTGAGCCCTTCAAATGCGATAGATGCCAAACAAAGTATCTTGAAACCTTGGGAATTATGATGAAGTAACCAAGAATCCAGTCCAAAGCTATAATGCGCGATGAAGGTAACCCCGCTTTGATCGTATCCGGAATAACAACACTTTTTGTTTTATTTAACGCAGCAAAAACACCGCGCACAGTGGCTAAGAGGCTGATGGCAATTACAAAATCCAATTCCTTCAATGAGGGAGGCCAATGTGCAAGTAGCATTTTTATGTACACCGTGGCGGTATCGCTGAATGCGATAAACACTTAGAACATGAGCTGTAGAAAGGGAGTTTTTAAGGGAAAGCTAAGTGTCCTGAGCTTTACAACTAGAATATGAGGACCTGTGAAAAGGACGCCGAAAATGACCGCTTTTGACGCCGGAAACGGCTGCCTTTCCACCCGTAACTTTGGTCGTCCAGCAGCCCCTTGACCGCCCACTGCCCTGTAACATCACTATTCTGCACCCGCCAAGCACTAGTTAATTATTGGCTATTATTAAATGTTGGACAGTCAAGGCTGACAATTTTCCGGGGTCGAGCCAAGAACACTGCAGTTGCAATGAGTCATACCGACAGCAGCTGCAGTGCTGATTTCGATGATTTCTGAACTGGAAACTATCCTACCATTACAAAATACTTGAATGCCATGAAGTTGGATAGTAGCTGTTTTAGCGGCCAGATAAGGCCCCGCGTGTGAATTCCAATTTTCTCGGCACGCTATCATGGCAATTGCTCACTCTTGAAAAAGTGGCTGCGATGCCACCGCGCGCAGAGAAAGTCTTTTGCTATATTGCAAAGAGCGAGCTCTAAGCTCATCAAGTCAAGCGGAAGACTGGCAAGGCTAATCAACTTTTGATGGCCTTTTTTGATATCCCGCCATTTGACTCGGTTCTTGCAGGATGCACCATTTCCAGTGCGACCGCAGCAAGTTTTGCTGTCCCCCCGAGGGGCAAGTCCCATTTCACAGACAGCTAAAGGGTCCCAGAGTGTATTAGACACTCAGGCGGTAGTGGGTGGAAACGAAGAGAACAATAAAAAAGGCGAAATGACCAGAGTAGAGGAACGAGAGATAATATAGCATTCAACTTTGCAGTGCTATACACTCTCGAAGAGCGACGCATTTATACTTGTACGGCTAGCATAGCGAGTTGCTTTGTAGCATATACATCATATTGTAATTAAGATCTTCATTCCTTCTATGCGAAAATTCTGTGTGCCTGGAATGAGATACTTCGGAGGCAAACATATCTTTTGACCGATGGGTAGAAGAAAGCTTGAATATAACTGAGAAAATTTGACATCAAGTGGTTGCCGCCATTTAGTAAGCAATGATAGAATGATTTCATGATGAATGCTCCTGGCTGATGTGATTGATGGATCTGGGAGCAAGGAGACAGGCCCTAGGGTCGCAAAAGCTCCCAGAATTTATTGTCAGGGGTGTGGAGGTTTGGGTTTATCCACGAGACTGCCAGGCCAAAAAGGCACAATGTTTGGTCAGCGACCAAACACCCAAACTACTATATATGCTCGAACTCTGACAGTGTATTCCCGATTCCCCAGGATTTATTTCCCCATATTTGTGGGGAAGAAACAGGTTCATGTGCCTTGTGTGGATGGACACTTATTTTGGCGGATTTGGTGGAAATACTGCAACGATCGACACAGGTCCGAGATCGGCTATTAGGAATGCAATCAGGCGGTTACCCCAGATGCGCTCTTCCTACCCATGATCAGTCATATTTACATATATATGGAATAGAGAGGTTAAGCGTGTACCGTTGGCTTGAACAACTTGAATATGGATGTATGGCCAAAGTAATTAATGGTTAAATGGCATTTTTTGATATATCATGATATCTCAGTGGAATCGATTCATCACGAGTTCCAAGGTTCCAAGGTTGACTGTTCCAACACCCTACATACTAGTACTGCTAGTAGTAACTTCCTCGTCAGCCTCCTTCTTCTTCTCCTCAAACCCAAACTCCGTATCCAACTGGTCGCGCAATGCAAGACTCCGAATCAGGAAAGACAAAGGCACTCCGATTGCAGCAAAGGCAATTCCCACCTGCCACACGAGCTTCAAGCTTTCCACATACACGCTCACTACCTGCGCCTTTATCACGGGCGTGCCATCCAGTGACTGCATGAAGGCTTTGGTAGCGAGTTGGTATGCACCTCCCCCGACAAGAACATCCTGCAACTGCGGACTGGCGATGCGACCGACCAGCTGAGTGAACCGCGTGTTGAATATAGCAGAAGGAATTGAAACTCCCCAAATAGATCCGAAACTGCGAAGAAAGGCCCAAGTCGCTGTGGCTAACGCAACGTCGGACTCGGGCAGACTCGCCAGAACAGCAGGAAGCGTGGCAATAAGGGAAATGCCAGATCCGAGAGCCAACACCACCTGGTAGACTACCCAGCGCACGGTGTTGGTGTGGTCATCTAGCATGGTGAAGAGTCCCATTCCGATGGCCATCAGGACGAATCCAACGACCAGGAGCGGCTTGTACTTGCCGGTGACAGTGATGAGGACCCCTCCGATGATGGCACCTGGGACCATGGGGATAACCGAGGCGAAAAGGTCAATTCCGGACTTCTCAGGCGTGGCCTCCAGGATTGACTGGAAGTACACGGGGAGGAACAAGCTGACCCAGTAAAGGATAATACCGTGCAAAAAGCTCAGCATGTAGGTAAAGGCAGCAGTCCGATTGGAAAACAAGCGAAGAGGCATCGTGGGCTCGAGACACCAGTGACTGCTCTGGTAGGCAAGAAATACCCCCATCCCTGCGAATCCCAAAAGAAGCGGCACGATGGTGCGCCAGGACTTCCAAGGGTGCGTTGTTCCAGCCCATGTGAGAGACAGCAGGATGGAAATCACTGAGGCGATTAAAATGGCGTTTCCTGCAAAATCTACGCGTTTGAGCTTGGCTATGACGGTCGACTGGCGGTCATACTTCACATGCAGAAAGAGCAGCATGAGGACTAAGGTGACTCCACACAGGGGCAGGTTGATATAGAACACCCATCTCCAACTCGTATGGTCCACGATCGCTCCTCCCACTACCGGTCCAATAAAAGTCCCGACAGCAAAGGCTGTAAATACAATTCCCATTATTTGTTGCCGCTCGCGTAGAGGCACCAGGTCTGCAACAATGATCTCTGTCATGACATTGATTCCGCCGCCACCGAGACCTTGAACAACTCGGGCGGCGATGAGCATATCTGAACTCGATGCTCCACCACAGAGACCACTGCCCAAGGCGAAGAGAGCCACGGAGACTATCATCGGCCATCGACGACCGAAGATATCGGCAAGTTGGCCGCACAAAGGCTGGACGGCTGTTTGGCTGACGAAGTACCCATTGATTGCCCAAACGTACATCTCCTCCGAGTTTAGCTCTTTGGATATAGTGGGCAGGACGGTGGACAGAATGGTCGTATCAAGAGCGCTCAGCAAGCCCCCAATGCATAGACCAGGGAAGATGGCCCAGAACCGCCATCCGTAGCCCTTCTTCTTCTGCTCATCTGGGGTGGCTGGGCTGCTTATTGTGGGTGTGGCGCTCTCGACGGCACCCATGATATGCAAATTGTAAACAATGGCAGTAAATCGAGTTGATCGATAAACAGAATTATTATTCGAATAGCTGTGTTTCGGCCAGCTTTTGATCTATTTAGGAGTCGGCTCGGATACCTTACGTTCGGCTTCGGTAGGCTCCCCGTTATGGTAAAACCCGCCGAATGAAAGAACACAACAAGGAGGAGAACGGGAAATTGAAATGAATAGCTCGCTATGAATTGGTCAATTCTCTTTGAGTAATTCGATCAAGTGCGCCTCCAGAGTCTCAGGTTTCTTCGTTGGCGACCACCGGCTTCTGACCTTTCCATGGCGATCAATGACAAACTGAGCGCTTTGTTAATATTCCTGTTCGGCCAATATGAAGGGAATTCGGGCCTATACCTTCGTAAAATTCCATGTAATTCTCTGACATCCCAGTGATCCTTTCTTCTGCTGCTTCAGCCATTGGTAGATGTGCGCTGCCTGGCCTCCATTGACGTTCACTTTTGCCAGTACTGGAAACGTGACCCCGTAGTTGAGCTGGCAGAAGCTCTGGATGTCGTTGTTGGAGCCAGGCTCCTGTCGTAGAAACTGATTACAAGGAAACCCCAAGATGACAAAGTCCTCATTGTACTGTTCCTGAAGCCGACGGTAGATATCCTCCAAGCCTTCGTACTGCACAGTAAAGCTGCATTTCGACGCGGTGTTCACGACAAGGACAACTTTGCCCTTTGTAGAGGACAGCGGATATTCCTTTCCATTTCCTGCGAGTTGCGATCGGGCAAAGATTAGATGTGCCAATTGTTAGCAGTTAATTAGCGCTTGGAGAATGCTTACGGTCCAAGACCTTGAAATTATAAAATGGTGACTCCTTGCAAGTTGCCATTGTTTCTGCTCTTGGCACAATTAACTTAGAAGACTTTTTTAGACCCTAACACACCACCTGGGCACTGGCATGATAATGTTTCTCTATATATGTACATTATGACAACCTTAACTAGTACTAGCTCTACACCCTAGCACAGGCGGAGTGGGACCGTACAATGCCGAACCCGCCGACTGCTCCGAATTTAGACAGTGGAGACTGAATGGAAGTGATCCAGCGCTGCTTAGTGGTAATGTGAGGTTCGTGCTACCGTGCACTTTCCCATACAAGAAATCCAGCCAGAAAACAGCCCCAGGCTGGCACGTCCACCAAGCCACCCCGAATAAGGTTCATTCTACACCATCGACGAACGATCTCTGTGCTTCCTGAGCTGTCTTGCTTCTTGATTGAATTTAGGAGATTCATTGCGTGAGGACCCCAGAGCATATGCGCAATGCTGAAGAGAAGTCCGAGAAGATATAAGACGAAGGCTGCGATACTAGTTTTCCACAGATGGGCCACAGGAAGATTCGCAATGGCCGTGCACCAGGTCAACGGGTATATGGTGAAGATGAGAACCATGCCCCGATTGTACCATGCGGTAATGTAGGACGGGAGAAGGTGATCGGCGGCTCCGACGACCGAGGGCTCTAGGTAGGGTTTGAAGTAGAGGTCCTCTGCGATCGTGAAGGTAAGGTAGGACGAGGTGGTGAGGAGAGGAAGAACACGAAGGAAGACCAGTGCGGTCATCTCGCTCGAGTCGATGCTTTTTCCAGGCTATTGGATGTTTTTTTCTTCGCTGTATTCGCTCGTCCATTGTCTTATACCTGATGTTGTTCTGGTGATATTCGTCCATTCGGCGGGTTTTGCCAAAACGGGTTACTGTATAGAAGATCACTTTCATGGGTTCTTCGGTCCTAGTTCTCATCCTCCAACTTCTCATTGACGTCTGTAACAGACTCTAAGAAATGAATCGACCGTATGATCTGGTTGTGTATGGCGCCACTGGCTACCTTGGGTCGCTGGTGGTGCAATACCTATGGGCTCATGGTCCACCAGCCCTCCGATGGGCTGTCGCTGGTCGCAGCGAGCAGAAGCTCGCGACCCTTGTCAATTCCTTGGACCGAACCACATCCGACCGTAATCTGCCTCATACCATGGTGACTGCCTTCGCCGGCGAGGACTTAGGTCGCATGGCCTCCCAAACATGCCTTGTGCTCAACACGGTCGGAGTATGTACCTTGATGTCTACCGCGCTGTGACCAGAAAAGCTGACATTATAGCCTTTTTGCAAATATGGGACGCCAGTTGTGGCAGCTTGTATAGAGCATTCCACCGCTTATGTGGATTCTACGGGGGAACACGTTTGGACGCAGCAGCTGGCAGCGCAATGGCATGACAAGGCGATAGCCAATAAGGCAATTGTTCGCTCCCTATTGGACGATGTATGAAGGGAGATGGCTGATTGACAGAGAAGATTATCCCACAATGCGCCGTGGAGTCCAGCCCGCCGGATCTCATGACGCTCCTTATGGCACGCACGCTGCGTCGCCCTCTTGGGCCTATGTTCTTCACAATTCAGCATTCCTGGACCGGCTATAGCGGGGGCACCATTGCAAGCATCTTCGCCGGGCTCGAGACATACTCTCTCCGCCAGATGATGGCTGCCCGTGCACCAGGGGCGTCGTGTATCCCAGACGCTGGACCACATCGGCCTCATTCTGCTCCCATGCTCCCTGTCCGACGTGATCGCTTTCTCGGCGACGTCACTTTTAACCCCTCGGCGATGGCCGATCAGAACGTCGTCATGCGCACCTGGTCACTCATGAATCGGTACGGTGAGAAGAACGAACAATATGGGAGCCGGTTCAGCTTCCAGGGCTATACCGCTGCTCATAGCCGACTGGGGGCGTGGTCTTCGTTTCTCACTATGTCCGTCGCGATTTTGTGTACGGTGCTATTCCCACCATTCCGGTGGCTTCTTCAATGGCTCTCTCCGGAGCCGGGAACAGGGCCACAGTTGAAGCCGGGGGAGAAACATTTCGTGGAATGGAAGGCAATAGTTGCAGCGGATGGGACCAATGTACATGAGTCCAGCGCTTTGGGTATGATGCGCATGGATACGGATGTATATAGCGTCTGCACGACTTTCGTTAGTGAAGCCGCGTTGACCCTTCTGCTCGTTTTGACAGGCAAGTCAGAGGACTCGATGGCCGAGAAACTAGGAGGAGGCATCCTCACACCTGCATCATTGGGGATCACGTACGTGGAGCGGTTGGAAAAGGCAGGGTTGCATTGGACGGTGACCGAAGCCAAAGGAAACTAGTACAGCAGTTACTAGAAGTGTCTGTATTGTTAAGACTCAGGTATCAAGTTTGATAGAATCATTCGCCAACAGCATAAACAAGTTTCTTCCCCCTAACCTGTCCACATCTCAACTGTTCAATGCCTTCTACAATGCCCTCCCATCCTCCGGGTTGAACAGATGTAGGGTGCGGTCTCAACAGGCCCTCCTCGACGAGCTTCCCTGCCAGTTCATACCATTCGGACGCCCACTGGTAATCACCGGGTACGGCATCTCGTCCGAATGGACCTTTCAGATCGACCGGTTTCCCAAAGATGGTCAACACCATGACCCAGTCCGTTTGTACGTCCTTGCGCGCAGTAACGCGGGTTGCCGGTGGTTCCAGAGCAACATACTTCCCCCCTCGAGCGCCCATAGCAGCATAGCAGATCTTCATGCTATCCGTGGAGGTGATGCAGTCGAGTATAAGAGATAGCTTACCCTTGGTAAAAGCGCGGATGGCCACCCCACATGATGCAGAGTGGTAGTCGAAGGCTTTGACAGCCCCATAGGACTCAACCAGGGTATTGTGGGCAGGCGAACAGGTCGTGACTGGATTGTATCCTGCTCTATTTGTCATTATTAGCACTTCCTGTGTAATACTGGACATCAGAATGTGCTTATGGGTCATACAATTTGGCCAGTTGAATTGCCATGGTCCCTGTCGCGGTACTGCCTCCGTACACCAGGATGTACGGGCGTGTATTTGCTTTTCTAGTCCCAATAGCCCCGCTATCCTCTTTAAGCACACTCAAATCTCCTAGACCGGTCTCTGTTAAGGGGATACCCAGATCTCGCAGCGCCATGCCCGCTGTTACCACGCCGGCTCCGAGACATGCCGCTTCGGCCATGCTGACTTTGTTCTCGACGGCACGCATGAGTAAGTCCTCGCGAACGCTCACGTACTCAGCAAACGCCCCGGCCCATTCTCCCTCCCCGGTGTGCGGATCAAGGCCGTAGAGAAAACCACAGACGGAGTCTCCGATCTGCCACTTACTAACGGCCGAGCCAATGGCCACAACCTGGCCGCTGAAGTCGTTACCACCCACAGTGCCGATTGCTGGAGAGAAATCTACCATTTTCCAGTTACATGGGTTCAGAGCGACAAAGGATACCCGGATAAGAACATAGGACGAAGGTAGAGGGTTGTGTGACGGTAGATGGTGGGTGGTGTTGAGGGTGTATTGCCCTTCCTTGACGGCAGTAAGCGCGCTCTGAAATTGAGGAAAGGCCATTGTGCTTCTTGAAGTCAAGATAGAGATAATCTGTATGATCAATCGAACTATGTAACCCTTATAATTCATAAAGGCCCGGCTTCGTTCCTATTTCGGGCTGGATCTACGCTTACAAGCTGGTTGGTCGGCCTTGCGAGATTCGGCATCGGTGAGTTTTACTTGTTTAATAGGGAAATCTTATATGCTTCAATCGAACGTAACGATCATGCCAAGGGAAGAGTTGGTTCTAATCCTATCATCTTAAATATGCATGCTCTTCTCTAGCTCTTTCTTCAGCCGTCGCAGTTTTCTCCGCAACAGTCCTACTTTTCCGCGGCGGCTCCCTTCTCCCTCTCCTTGGACCACGAGCTCAATCATGGCAGGACTTAGCAGTCCCATACCGTTGCCGACTCCGACTCGGTCCCCATCGCCGACTGTATCTCTTCGCCGGGACTGTCCATGAATCTGAGCAAAGCGATAGGACCTCCTCTCCTCAGAGCGAGATCGCTCACGAGTCAACTCGCGTTCCCATTCGTCGACGCCGAGAACGTGTTCAACCTGTGTGAACAAATAGGAGATTACCTGGATGACCATTAATATCTGCAAGGCACCGTAGTTGGCAGGCTGGAATCCACCCCATTGCAACGGTGGGATAACGGGGTGCATCCTTTGGCGGTAGTCTGGGGCCCCGTTCATCGATTGTACGGAGAGTGCGTGGACAAAATTCGACATCTGTGTTACAACAGTCATGTAGAGATCGAGAATCCGCGCATAGCCAGTGGTGAAGAGGAGGGCGGTTGGCAAATCCGGGCTCGCTATGCGACGTGGTCGATCAGAAGAAGACGTACAGAACTGCGGAGGCATATCGCGCGACATATAGACGTCTACTGGTGGGAAGAAAGGAGACGAGCCCTGGCTGGAGGTGTCGCTGTCTGGTGTTTCTTGGTCGATGGGAGAGGATGAAGTCAACGATGATGAAGGGGGATTTGGCAGTGAGGCGAGATAGATAGATGTTTGCTGTGCAATGTTGATGAAGCGCTGGGTCTTGTTAAATGCGTCTGTCAATGGGTAACCCTGACTGAGCGTGTCATCAGGCTGGCCTCCGGCACAGTTACTGAGTTTGGTGATCACAGCAGTTGGGGACGCAAACATCGAACCCCATGGCTCGGCGTGCAAAGATTGCTCTTCGTCGAATAGCGCCAGATTTACGTTGGAGAGCTCTCGGGTGATGTCCTGCAAAGTCTCCAGCCTAGGAGGCGTGCCTGCATCCACGGGGACCCCTGTTTGGGCGCCGACAGGCATTTGGAAATAATCGGTCACATTAGGCATTTGCGGTACACTATCTGGAATCCATAGCGGGGGGAACAGGCTTTCCCGCGAGCTATCATGTGGGCTTCCAAAATTGAACAGATCGGACATGTTGCAGTCTGCAATGGACGGGGGCCCTGACGGCGGCGCCTCCGATATCCCGACAGGCATAGGGGCAGGCTGAGGATGAGTGAGAGTGTTAGGGGTAGGAAGACTTGGCTCTCTCGCAGATTCCAGATGGCTGTCTACTTCTGGTGTCATTTCGAGAACACTGAACGATCGTTTGCGACGCTTGTCTTTATGATCAAGACTCCTTGCTGGGCGGCCGCTCCGTGATGGAGGACTCCAAACACACTGGCGGTTCAACCGCTGACATCGAACACAAGCGGTGCTGTTTTCTAACTTTGTGCAACGCAGTTTTTGGGCATGACACTGGTCGCAGGCAACGCGACGTGCAGACGGATTCTGGATGACTCCCACGTGAGGTGAGGGGAGCTGGTGGGGGCCCATGGTGGGAGGAAAATGCGCAGAACGGAGACAAAGAACCTGGATCAGAGGAAATGCCAGCCAGTGCTTAGTATTTATCCCACCTGATTTCACAGCCCAGACATGAAATTCTTTTTTTGTTTGTCACGATGGGGGCTGAATGTGCAGAAACAAAGCGGGTTGGTTGTTCGTGTCATCGTAGAAGGCCATGCATGCTGCATGCACCTCTACTAGCGGGTCGAAGGATTAGCGAAATTACGCCGTAAATCGATCGCATTATAGTATATAGTGTCAGACGAGAGTGAGCGCGTACAGACTAGTTCTTGCCTCCATTTATAAGAGGGTTGTTCTATTCAGTTGCTGGGTCAGGTTGAACGGCCCTTTTGGTCACGAGGCTGGAGGGCTGAAACTTGAAATCGACGGGAGAGAACCACGAGGCGTGGAGCCTGGGGCTTATTTTGACTCAACCACGGGTATATTTTGACTCAACCACGGGTAGTTCCATGAGGGAGGATCGGAGTTTTGAACATAAGCAATGCAGATCCGATTACCAAGAGAGCGTATTCGGCAAATCTTGAAGATGTGTTAACGGGTTGGCAAAATGTGTTCGGACGGAAAATGTGTTGGGGGAAAAAAACACGCTGTGTATGACCCTTGTATCGATCCTGTAACTTTCGTTTTGCCCATTTGGGGTTGTGTCTCTCCATCGTGCCTGCAAGTCCCTTTTATTTGATTCCTCATGTTTTTTTTTTTTTAAATTTCTTTTTTTTTATTTTAATCTAAAGTGGATACGAGCCTACATCCTATTTTTCTTGGACTATATCTAATTTAGAGTTTTTCCCAGTGCAGTCAATTCGATCGCGCAATGTTCGGAGCCCTCCGCTCGTGACTGGGAGTTCCTCGAGCGTAAATCTGCCTCGTGGAGAATGGAAAGCAAACACTCAAGCTGGACAGTGATTGGTTCGCTCGCAGGTGTGGAGCATGGTATCTCGTCGGTCCCACTTCCTATTTTTAAAATCTATAGTTTAATAAAAATTGAATCGGATGCTTCTTAGTTCTCACGTCAGATAAGATGAGATGGTTTACGAGCTTCCTCTAGTTCAGCCTTGGCGATAGCAAACCTCAACACTCGCATGCTCCGCATTTGCACCAGAATCGACGTGTAGTGTTTCGGGAGGCCCGTGAACAGTTTGTAGCGTCTTCTTATGCGGACCAAGAGACATTAAGAAGCTTCGGCAGGCCTACTTGCATAAACCACTACCCCAGTTTTTCACCCAATAAACGAGGCTTCTGGACTTTTGAGGTGGACCAAGCCTCTCACCCTGGGTGTCTCTCAGTTTGCTCCTTAAGCATATATCACGGGCTGTTCAGCTAGGACGACAGACACCGCTTCAACCGATCGAGATCGGTTTCAGACCCTCAGTGCGAGTGAGGTAGTTGAGTCCCGGCTCTTTGTGCACCGACACGCGTATCCGTCCTCTCGGGCTATATAGACAGTCTCTTGACAGGCCCTGACCCTGTCGTAGTGGCTGCTATTATACACTACGCCCCGCGAGACCTTGAACCCTCGTTTCGCGTTACCTAGGGAGGTTTCCCCCCGCTAGGCCGACCGTGTCTTATAGAAAGCCCTCGTATACGCTCCGTCCGGCAGTGTACGTCGGCCACTTTCCACTAACTAAGCTTGTTCCACGATATCTAAGTAGGATTGATGGTTTGCCCGTGGTAACGCCTTAACGAGGTCTATCGTTTACCACCAGCTAAATACCAATATCTTCTAGAATACCCGTGTATCTCCTAGGAGGATGCCCGTGTCTCGGTGGTGTCCGTGTTAAGAAGAGGAACCGCATCAAAGGTTGCTTAGGAGTCCACAGCTTCAAGTTCCCAGTTGTCGTTAGTTAGTATGTATCCATTGATTTTTTCCTTTCCCCCCCTCTAGAGTCAAGAATCAGGATATATACTTCGAACATGGAACATTCAGAATGTTTTTGAAGGTTCCAAATTCCAAAAGATCTTTCCAAAAAAGGTTTGAATGTTTTTTCCTTCCAAGGTATTTTTTTTAACGGAATTTCATTAGAATTAATTGAAACATTTTTCAGATTTACCTAGATAATAAATGTGTACCTATCCAGCATAAACATCTGCTACTCGAAACAAATCGCGTGCACAGACACATCTAGGTGACAGAACACCGTGACCGCTCTGAAAGGAACAACCTTGAAACAAGCGTAATGACACATGCAATTAGAACAACAAACTTTGGAACTACCTAAGGCAAACATTTCTCTCCCTTTCGATCAATCTTCAAAACCTCGTCCAACCATTCAAACGTCTTGTCATGGACCGACGAAATAGCCGCCACCTTGGCCTGCAATCCCCCTGAGCCCACCCCCTTAGCCACCCACAATTTAGCGTTTCCGGGATGCAGCCGACTAAGAACGTCGTAGATCTTCGTGGCATTTCCCTGGGCAGGAAAATACGCCCAGTCCGCTGCCCCAGTGACAAATACGGGACACTTGACATCGGCTAAGTACTCACCCTGCTCTCCATCCCCACGCAGGGAGAACTTTTGGAACGCACGCGTCGCCTGTGCATACGTCGGCAACCCCAAAGCAAATCGCGCATGTGCGAATTCAAATCGTGTGCGAAAGTGTACTTTGCCCATCGAGCGGATGACGCGGTCGAAAAAGCGATCGCCCAGTCGATCCCAAGCCTTCAAAAATACGGGCGGGATACGCGAATCGGCAATGTCCCACATGTCGTAAAACCCGTCCATCGCAATGCATGCTTTGATCCGGGGATCAGCTGCGCCGCGTAGCGCAAAATACGCGCCCATTGATTCGCCAAAGATGGATACCCGATCGAGATCGAGATGGAGGTGTTGGTTTTCTTCGCTGTATTCCCACAGCCGATCGAGGACGGGACGGATGACAGCCTCCCAGTCATGTCGCATATACGCACCCTTTGGTGCTTGGGCTGGGAAGCCAGCTTGCTGGTCTAGTCGCCTGTGGAAGATGCCCTGACCGGGGCCGTCAAATGTGAGAACGGCGTACCCGCGTCGGCGAGCGCCGGCGGCAATGTAAAAGTAGAGCTCCTCTTGAGTGGAATCAAAGCCGCCGCTGTTGACCACGACGGGGATGGACTCCTTTGATCCCGCCTCTCGCAATGGCATGAACAGGTACGCTGGAAGCGTCAGGCCATTCTCGTAGGGGACCTCGAGAGAGAGCACCTCGCCGCCATGGCCCGCCGGGTCAGCCAGCAGAGCAAACCCACGCTGGAAGTTGCGCACGCTATGCTCCAGCGTATCCAGAAGTCGAGCGTCCTTGGGAGTGCAGTGCAGCATGTACTCGGCTGCGCGAAAATAGTTCCCTGACCGAATCCATGCCCAGCGAGCGGCTTCGCGATCACCGCGCTTCTCTGCAGTGACAGCGACGGCTTCTGCTTTGCGTGCTGCTGCGACCCAGGCGTCGAACCAGCTCTCGGCATCATGGTTTTTGATGCAGGCAATTGCTTCGAGGCATTCACCGATGTCGCATCCCTCGAAGGGAGCGGTACCTAACACTCGAAGAAATTCAAAGTGGAAGAAATCCGAGTCAAAAAAGGTATACATGGTGAATGTGACTCTGCAACCTAAGACTGGGAACCAAGAGCATAATACCAGACCGATCTCTGCTAATATTATTGCTGAATGCAAGAAAACAAACCATTCGGCCTGAACAGGTTCGGCATCGGCCTCCGATGCCCACTCGCTGGGGCTGACTGGGGGCTAAATTGTGGCCCCGGGCTTAGGGCTGTCAGATCGGCTTCACTGCCCCAAATGAACCACGAGAAACAACGAGACCTCCGATTGAGACCGAGGATCAGAAATGGCTTAGTTTGTATCCGGTAATTTCTCCCAGCTCTGATAACGACGATATTTATATAGATAGCCTGGCGCTGACCCTTCCCAGTTACAAATCACACTATACTAGCTCTGCATGTGAGCATACATACATCTAGATTGCATCGGCACACTCCACTCGTTCATTCAACTGAATATGGATACCCAAAATCTTGAACCAATTGCCATTATTGGCAGCTCCTGCAGGTTCCCTGGCGGGGCATCTATGCCCTCCAAACTGTGGAAGCTGTTGCATTCTCCCCGCGACGTCCTTTGCCCAATTCCCGCCGAGCGATTTGACCCAGCCGGCTTCTATCATCAAAATGGTGAACACCATGGTACTTCAAACGTGCGTCATTCATATCTCCTGGAAGAAGACCCGTGTGTCTTCGACGCCCCCTTCTTCTCTCTGAATGCCCGCGAAGCAGAGGCCATGGACCCTCAGCATCGAGTCTTGCTGGAAACTGTATACGAATGCTTAGAGAATGGAGGAACCAGTATTCAAGACCTTCAAAACACCCAGACGGGGGTCTACGTTGGCCTCATGACCAACGACTACCACGACATCCACCTCCGTGACATGGAAACAATTCCCAAATACAGCGGCACAGGCACCACGCGAAGCATACTCAGCAACCGTGTCTCGTATTTCTTCAACTGGAAAGGCCCTAGCATGACAATCGATACAGCTTGCTCATCGTCCCTGGTTGCCGTCCATCTGGCGGTACAAAGTCTGCGATCAGGAGAGACCCCTGTGGCGATCGCAGCTGGTGCGAATTTAATATTCGGGCCCGAAATGTACATTATTGAATCAAAGCTGCACATGCTCTCACCTCAGGGTCGATCCCGAATGTGGGACGACAAGGCAGACGGATACGGACGTGGAGAAGGTGTTGCTGCAGTAATGCTCAAAACACTGTCAGCCGCCATCCGCGATGGGGATCACATCGAGTGCATTATTCGCAACACTGGTGTCAACCAAGATGGTCGCACCCCTGGAATTACTATGCCAAGTCCTCTCAGCCAGGAGGCATTGATCCGCGACACATACCGTGCTGCCGGCCTCGACTTGACTCGAAAAGAAGATCGTCCACAATTCTTCGAGGCCCACGGGACCGGAACGCCTGTGGGTGATCCTCTTGAGGCAGAGGCAATCCATCGTGCCTTCTTTGAAGACCAAGCCATGCCTTCGGTTGACAAATCAAACATCCTCCATGTCGGCGGAATCAAGACTGTCATTGGACATCTAGAAGGTGCCGCAGGATTGGCAGGTCTGCTCAAGGCATCGCTAGCACTTCAGCACAAGGTCATCCCACCCAATATGCATCTGGACCAGCTCAATCCCAAAGTGGTCCCTTTTACAAAGAACTTGCGCATACCACAGCAGCCAATTGCATGGCCTACTGTCTCTGATGGAGCCGTTCGCCGTGCCAGTGTGAACAGTTTCGGGTTCGGTGGTACCAACGCCCATGCGATCTTGGAGAGCTACGATGTTGCCCGAGATGAGACATTACCCGAGCCATCTCTCTCGCTGGGAGTCACGCCGTATGTATTCTCTGCCAACTCAGACTCGTCACTAGTCGCTTCAGTGAAGGCGTTCATAGCCCATGTGGCAGAAATGGAGTCTTCTGCGGGCCTTCTGGATCTAGCATGGACATTACAAGCCAAAAGGACCGAGCTCCCATTCCGAAAGAGTTTTTCAGGGGCAACCAAGGAACAACTTCTCGAGAACATGCGTAATGCTGTCTTAGCCGTGGAGAAGACCCCAACAGCTGTCTTTGGGACTAAAGCGCTGGCCCCTGGCCAAACCCCTAAAATCTTGGGAGTCTTCACGGGGCAGGGAGCCCAATGGCCATCTATGGGCGCGGAACTTCTGCGCACGTCCAAGAGGTTTGCCGAGTCCATCCAAACAATGGAGCAATCTCTTGGTGAACTAGCAGATGGCCCGGAGTGGTCGCTTCACCAGGAGCTGAGTGCGGCCGGATCCAACTCCAAAATCCATTTGGCAGAGATCTCCCAACCATTGTGCACGGCGATACAAATCGCGCTGGTCGATCTTCTGCGTGACGCAAATGTCCAATTTTCTGCAGTCGTGGGCCACTCGTCTGGTGAGATTGGTGCTGCCTATGCTGCGGGTATCATTTCACTTCAAGACGCCATCTGCGTAGCATACTATAGAGGTGTGCACGCCAGGCATGCTGCTGGTACAGCATCTCAGAGTGGTAGCATGATGGCCGTAGGAACTTCATTTGCCGAAGCTCAAGCACTGTGCAAAGATGCCCAATTTTCTGGGCGCTTGGTCGTGGCAGCGAGCAATGCGCCTTCAACCGTGACAATTTCCGGGGATAAGGACGCGATTGACGAGCTCAAGGCCCAGCTTGATCAGCACGGTACGTTTGCCCGTGTCCTCAAGGTCGATAAAGCCTACCATTCACACCATATGCTGCCATGCGCTGCTCCCTATCTGGACTCACTGAACGGCTGCGGCATTCAAGTCGAGCTCCCCACTGGTGCTTGCTGGGTTTCGAGTGTTCATGGAGAGACCATGCGCTCAGGAAGCACTGGATTTGAAGCGCTTTCAGGAAAATACTGGATTGATAATATGGCACAGCCTGTTCTATTCTCACAAGCCGTTGAAAAGGCCGTGCTGGATCATGGCCCGTTCGATTTCGCTATTGAAATTGGACCGCATGCCGCATTGAAGGGACCAACAACACAAACTATCAAAGCATTGACAGATGTTACTACCCCATATCACGGCTCACTCAATCGCGGAGAGCGTGATGACATCGCATTTTCATCATTGCTGGGACTCCTGTGGGAGCGATTCGCGTCTCGAGGAGTTCTACTGGGACAATTCACAGAATCCCTCACGGATCGTGCCCCTGTGCTGTGCAAGAATCTTCCCGGGTACCAATGGGATCATCGACAGCGGTACTGGAAGGAATCTCGTCTGTCAAAGAATTTCCGACAACGCTCGCGCAGAGTGCATCAACTCCTTGGAACAGCGTGCTCAGATAATGTGGATGGATATGATCTCCGTTGGCGCAACATCCTTCATCTCGATGAGATGCCCTGGACGCGCGGCCACAAGTTTCAAGAGCAGATCCTTTTCCCAGCAGCTGGCCATGTGGCCCTTGCTCTGGAAGCATCTAAATCACTCGTCGCTGGCAAAAATGTCCAGCTAATTGAGCTGAAGAACATTTCTATCGGCAAAGCCATAACGCTCGAGGAGTCAGGCCCTGGGGTCGAGATTCTCTTCTGTTTAAAACGCATCCAGTCTACGAACACGAAAATTGTCGCTGACTTTGCCTGCTATTCATGCCCTGATGATGGCGACAGAGCCATGAACCAATGCTCCAGCGGTCGAATGACGCTGTTCTTGAGCGATGAACAAATTGGCAAAAATGTTCTTCCGCCTCGCCCAGACGCCATCCCTGGCCTTGTCCCCGTGGACACTGAGGATTTCTATGGCTCGATGAGCCATATTGGGCTGGATTATACCGAAATGTTCCGCAAGATGGAGAATATTTGTCGGACCAGAAATTACGCCACCTCCACCACCACCAAGCCAGCGATGGACCAAGACTATATCGAGGAGCTGATGGTGCACCCTGCTCTGCTTGACATATGTTTCCAAACGGTGATCGCAGCCTTTTGCTATCCAGGCGATGGCTCCTTCTGGACTCCATATCTCCCAACTAGCATCGAAAGCATCAGGGTGAGTCCCCTTGCTTGCATTGGTGGGCACGATGATCCTCGAGTCGACATCGAGGCAAGCATTACGGAGGATTCGGCCGTGCGCATCGTCGGTAGCCTGGGTGCGTATAGTTCCAATGGAGAGCAGCTCATCCAACTCGAGGGACTTGTTTGCCGCTCTTTTGCAAAGGAGACAGCTGCAACTGACCGATTGTTGTTTGCGGAGACTATTTGGAAGCCAGCGGTGGCCCCAGTGGAAGATGGCCTGTCGATGGCATTGGAGTCACACAAGGATGACCCAGATGAACTTGATGCAGTTGAGGCAAATGAGCGCGTGGCATTCTACTACCTCCGCACTCTTCTCGAAAAGTTTACTGCAGAGCAAGTGTCGAAGTTTGAATGGTGGTACCAGCGTCTGTTCGAATTCGCCAACCACCTACTGCCCATTGTGAAGAGAGGTAGTCACCATTCACTTAAAGCTGAGTGGTTTTCTGACACATACACCACGGTGCAGGGTCTGGTGAAGAGATTCTCCGATCAAATTGATCTGCAGTTGGTGGTGGAAGTGGGCGAGAACCTCCCCTCGTACGTGTGTGGCACTGTTCCGCTGCTGGAAGTCATGCTGAAGGAGGACCGTCTGACACGTCTCTACCAAACCGGACTCGGTGTCCCTCAAGTCAACAGAGAGCTTTCGAACATTGCAAAGCAGCTCTCCCATCAATTTCCAAACACGAAGATCCTCGAGATTGGTGCAGGGACTGGCGGTATGACACTCGACGTATTGAAGGAGATTGATGGGGCTTTCGGATCCTACACTTTCACTGATATTTCCACGGGATTCTTCGAGAAGGCACAAGCACGACTGGAGGAATATAGCCATGGGAAAATGATCTTCAGTGCACTGGACATCGAGAAGGACCCAGTCACCCAGGGCTATACGGAGGGGTCGTATGATGTGATCATCGCGTCGAATGTCCTCCATGCTACTCGTGAGTTGCGGGTGACAGTTGAAAATGTGCGTCGTCTATTGCGCCCAGGCGGCTATCTTCTGTTGAATGAGGTTACAGGAGACATGCTGCGACTGAAGTTTATCATGTCCGGTTTGCCAGGCTGGTGGCTGGGTGGTGATGATGGCCGTCGATACTCGCCAACAATCAATCCGCTACAATGGGACCAGATTCTCAGTGATTCAGGTTTCTCTGGAGTGGATGTGATCCGACGGGACTACTTGGACTCTAGCAAGCAATCTATCTCTGTCATTGTGTCCCAGGCCATGGATGAGATGGTAGAGTTCCTGCGAGAGCCACTGCTGTGCCCATACATGGCACCTGATGTCCAAGGTTTATTTATTGTCGGAGGGAAGACCCTTCTCGTCTCCCAGATGGTCAAAGGGTTGGCAAGCCAACTTCGCAGCTGGACCTCGGAGATCACTCTCACAGACAGCCTTCTTGCTCTGCAGGGTGCCGCCCCCGAGCCCGGATTCACTGTTGTCTGCTTGGACGATCTCGATGAACCCATACTGGAGACTACCACACCCGAAAAGCTCAAGGCCCTCCAATTCCTGTTCTCCAATGCAAAGCACGTCCTGTACGTTACTCGGGGTGCCTATCAGGATTCGCCTTATTCAATGGCAATCTATGGGCTTGGCCGTACCATGACATTTGAGAACCCGGACCTCCAGTTGCAATTCCTTGATATCGCCCAACAGTCCGATATCAACGCTCGAGTCATTGCGGAGGAACTACTTCGACTTGTAGCTGCCGAGACATTGGACCCATCGTACCTGTGGACACCAGAGCCTGAGGTGGCATATGTCTCCTGCCAGAAGCAGATTCCGCGTGTAGTGTCCAACCGCCAACTGAATGACAAGTTGAACTCAGATCGACGCCTAATCACTGAATCAGCTATCGCAGCAGAATGGCAGATTGTCCTTGACAACATGAACGGTGACCTTACCTTTCTCTCTAGGGGAGTGGCCAGAAAGAGCCTTTTGGCATCATCGCCGGCTGATTCAACGTTCGACGCCCTGTTTTCCCTGGTGCACCCAATGAAGGGCACGGATGGCCGCCCCCAGTTCCTATCTGTTGGTAAAACGAACAACTCGTCCCAGGTTGTGGCTGCTGTCACCTCAGAGCTTGCCTCCAGCATGGTGGTCTCCGCGAGCAAACTTCTCGTCCTTCCACAGCAGCAATATGTGGATATGCCAGACGTACTCAGATTATCTAGCATGTGGCTCCAAGCACAAAAGCTTATGTCACTCACTCCATCTTTGGGTCGTATCATTCTACATGAACCTGATATGCTGTTTGCCGGTCTTGCACGGTCACTGGCGATGGAATCAGGAATCGAGTTGACTTTCACGACGACTGACCCTACACTACGAAAGACACAATCGTGGTTCTGGTTGCACCCATACGGGCCAAAGTCTCAATTTAGCGGGGACATATGGTCTAAGGCAAATGTGTTTGTCAGCTTCACACCGGTCCCAGAGCAACTGCGTGCTCAGATTGCAGGCCGTCTAGGAGACCGATGCCTTGTTCTCTCAGCTAATCAGCTCCAGCCTTTCCCCTCCAACGCTCCTCAGGGAGTGGAGACTATCTTGAGAGCTGTGGCATGGGCATGCACCAAACCGGCAGAAGAGACCTCTACCCCTGGGCTTGTGGTTAACATTAAAGAACTGGACTCTGATCACGTCGCATCTCGTCTCCAGGTCAGTCGCCCCGAAAGCAGCAGATTGCTTCCTATACTAAGTGCTATTTTGCAGGATACATTTGCGGTTGTCGACTGGACGGCAAACTCACCAGTCACGGTGCAGGTTTGCCCAACGGTGACCGACGGCTTGTTCTCGGCTCATAAAACGTACATCTTGTTCGGGCTCAGCGGCGATATTGGCCACTCACTCGCGGATTACATGGCCGACCATGGTGCGCGTCATATTATTCTAACTAGTCGTCGCCCTCCGAGTGTGGAAGCTTGGGTGGAGCGGCTCAAAGACCGGGGCGTTACTGTGAAGTTGCTCGCAAACGACATCACGCACAAAGAGCAGACTAAGACCCTCATTGACCAAGTCAAGACTACGATGCCCCCGATCGGAGGAGTCGTGAACGGCGCCATGGTACTTCAGGACAAACTTTTCTCGAATATGGATATCGAGGACTGGAATGCCGCTGTGAAACCGAAGATTGACGGATCTCGCCACCTGGACGAGTGCTTCTCTACTGACCAGTCATTGGAATTTTTCATGATGCTCTCTTCACTCGCGAGCGTCATTGGTAATAGCGGGCAGTCGAACTACAATGCTGGAAACATGTATTGCTGCGCCCTGGCTGCCAACCGCCGAAAGCGCGGACTGGCCGCTTCGGTCATTGATATAGGCAAGATTGTGGGAATTGGATATGCCGCCCGCAATCAAAAGGCTGTGATTTCGCTACGTTCTCACAAGTTCCAGCCCATATCCGAGCCACTCTTTCACCACATGTTCGCCGAGGCCGTTATATCAGGACGACCTGGCTCGGGCCGTCAGCCCGTGTTGACTAGTGGCATGCAGAAGCGTCTGGGTCTTGCAGAGGAGGACTCAGCACCTCCTTTGTGGCTAAGCAATCCCCGCTTCTCCCACATGAAGTGGGAGGATAAGAAAGTCCTGGCCGGAGACGCGAGCGCCTTGGCATCTCCCAGAATCCCTGTGATGGATCAGCTCAAGACAGCCTCACAGGCCGACCAGGCCGAGTCGATCCTTTGTACATCGTTTGCCACTCGTCTCGCAGCCATACTGCAGATGTCGGTCGATTCAGTCGCCCAAGATACCCCATTGGTGGATGTCGGTACGTGTTCTTCTTCTCTTCTGTATTCTAGTTCCGAGCAGTTATGCCAACTAACCCTGCTATTTAGGAATCGACTCTCTTATTGCGGTAGAGGTGCGCTCCTGGTTTCTCAAGGAGCTGAATGTGGATGTGCCAGTTCTGAAGGTTATCGGTGGCTCATCAATTCGGGACATCTGTCGCGATGTTCTGGGCAAGTTGTCTCTCGCCTTCGAGACTTCTGAGTCTCAGGACAGCCCACCGGGAGTGAGCCCACCGGCGATGAGCGTAACAATGGTTGAGAAAGAAAAGACTCCTATCGTGGATGTGGTGGAAATTATACGGTCGGATGCCGAGACAGTTACTCAAGGTAAAGAGTTATGGCTTGTGTCATAGTTTGGAATATCCCCTGTTGACCCCAATCGCTGTTATATAGATGAACTTGAATCCAGTATCGATATTTCTCCTGCCACACCATCCACCGAGTCAGTGACCGAGTACAGGAGCATCCCTACACCTGGGTCAAGTGAAGGTACTTGATCCCTTCCTTGCCCCGAGTCTTATCTTTTAGAAGAATTCTAAATTTGACTATTTAACTAGATACTGAAGGCGAGTCAGCCGAGTTTGATGTCGCGAGCTGTGTGGCAGATAATATCGCTCCGTCATTATTGCAGGCGCCCGCAGCAATTAGAACGGCCCCCCTATCTCACGCACAAGAGAGGATGTGGCTTGCGCATCGGTATAGTGATGACCCCTCGGCATACAATGTGGCATTTGCCTGGAAACTGCAAGGCAACTTGGACTGTGACCGCTTTGAAGCTGCAATACAAGCAGTTATTCAACGACACGAGGCCCTGCATACAGCCTTTGGGGTTAATGCAGCTACCGGTGAGCCCGAGCAATTCACCTTCCATCGGGAGAACTTTATACTCGAAAAAAGGCCCATCGTCCATGAGAAGGATATTCATGCTCAGTTTCTCGACTTCCGCAACAATGTGTTTGACCTTGACAACGGCCAGACCTTGAAAGCCGCCCTCCTGCAGCTGTCAAGAAAAGAGCATGTCTTTATGCTTTGCTACCACCATATTATTATGGACGGAATCAGCCTCCGAACGTTTCTGGGCGATCTCAATCAAGGATATACATCGCCGGGCTTTTGGAAACCAGCGCCGCAGTACCTGGATTATGCCGTCGCCGAAAGAGAGCAACTCAAAGGCCAGGCCATGAAGGAGGATCTCGATTACTGGAAGCAGCAATTCGAATCACCGGTCGGATGTCTGCCTCTGCTACCGTTATCCCGAGTTCAATCTCGACCTCCCCTACGAATCTCCGAGAGCTTCACAACCCATGCTTTCATCAAGGAAGAGACAGTGGCCAAAGTGAAGGCGTGCAGTCGACGGTCTGGATCAACCTCCTTCCACTTCTATACCGCAGCCTTGCAGGTCCTTCTCTTTCAACTCCTTGATGGCTCGGTCGACGACTTTTGTATCGGAATTGCCGACGCAAACCGATACGACGACCGATATGTCGACGCCGTGGGATTCTGTCTGAACTTGCTCCCAGTCAGACTCCGTGTTTGCGGTCAGGAGACTATATCGCGGCTGCTCAAGAAGACTAGAACGTCCATTTACGGGGCCCTCGCACACTCCAAGGTCCCCTTTAATGTTCTGTTGGAGGAGCTCAAAGTTCCACGCTCCTCCACATCCAGTCCGTTGTTCCAAGTACTCCTGAACTACACCCTCGGCATTCGTGGACCATCTAAATTTGCGTCCTGCGCCATGGATATGGTTGAAGTTGAGGACGCGAGAACCGGGTGTGACCTCGTTGTCAGTATTGTTGAGACTGCGGGTCAGGACACGGCGCTCTCCTTTACGATGCCACCTTCTCTGTATCTGGACCAGGATTGTGCCCGTCTGCTTGACATATACGTTGGGCTAGTGGATCAGCTGTCACAGCTCCCCGATAGTATTGTCAGCGAGGTGAATTTGCACTCCCAGTTAGATCCATCGCTAGTCTCAGAAATCGGCAGCGGTCCGGTGGTCGAAACATGGGAAGGTTGGGAGACGACAGTTTCCCAACAAGTAGATGTGGCAATCAAAAGATATCCTGACAATCTTGCTATCAGAGTGGGCTCCACAGACACGGAGATTACCTATGGTATGCTCGATAAACTAATCGGCCGAGCCGCGAGGGCGCTGAAGGATCTCAACGTTGGAGATGCTTCCAAGGTGGCCATTCTGAGTGAACCTTCAGTAAACATGATCGTCTTCATTCTCGCCATCCTCCGTGTTGGTGCTGCGTCCGTTCCTCTAGACTCTCGCAATCCCCATGAACGTCTGTCTTCGATCATTGGTGACTCGTCACCTTGTGTTCTGCTCACCGACAGCAAAATGGTCGAACGCGCCTCCGTCCTGGGCGAGGGGCACACCATGCCCGTAAGAAAGATGGAAATGTTACTCACGGCAGACTCTCCAGATGGTCTGTACGACGAAAATGAATCTCATCCAGACAAGCCGGCCTTTGTTCTCTACACCAGCGGTTCAACGGGTACTCCGAAGGGGGTTTTACTGGATCATCGCAACTGGGTCAACCAGTTTGCCGCGGTAACTCACCATTACGGGCTTTCGCAGGAGATAGTCTTACAGCAAAGCTCCCCAGGCTTTGACATGGCTATTGAGCAGATTTTCATTGCTCTTTGTAATGGTGGCACCGTTGTCGTGGCTCCCAGCTCGATTCGAGGAGACGCTCTGGGGCTCGCCCAGCTTATCATGGACGAGTGTATCACTTACACGATGGCGGTGCCTTCTGAGTACTCGGCCATGATTCAACATGGCTCTGACTGGCTACGACGCTGCAGCCACTGGAGATACGCATTCTCTGGCGGTGAAAAGGTGACTGATCGCCTGCGGGACGAATTCCAATCCCTTCGCCTGTCACAGCTGCAGCTCATCAATGTATACGGCCCAACAGAGATTACAGTTTCATGTTGTCGCGGCGACGTGCCTTTAGCGATTGACAGTGGTCGCAATGGTAACTACTGTCCAGTCGGGCGCACGATGCCGAACTATCAAGTCCATATTATCGGACCCGATGGCAGGTCTCTCCCTACCGGGTTCCCAGGCGAAATTTACATCAGTGGCCTTGCAGTTGGACGAGGCTACCTAAACCAACCCGAGTTGACAGATGCCAAATTCCTGTCTGGTGCAACTCTCCCTGCCGGCTTGTCAGGTCTACCAGAGTCGCATGTGGTCTACCGAACTGGAGACCGTGGACGACTCCTAAACGACAGCTCTTTGGTGTTTCTTGGAAGACTTGAAGGGGACAGCCAGATTAAACTACGCGGACAACGTGTTGAGCTGGATGAGATCGCACATGCTGTGCTCCAAGTATCCAAAGGAAAGGTCGCCAATGTGCAAGTCAGTATACGTGGAGCTGGCACTGATGCGTTTCTCGTGGCCTTTGTAGTCTTTTCCAATAACGCTCTAGATGAGGGAACTGACCGAACTACTTACTTGAAGCAGTTGCGCCAGAGGATCCCTCTGCCCCGATATATGTGGCCCTCAATCATGGTTCCGATAGAAGAGCTACCACTTAGCGTCAACGGGAAGGTCGATAGAAAAGCCCTTGATGCAATTCTGCTGCCTGACTCAATCCCTGATGAACAGGCCTTGGTGAATCTCGACGAGAATGAGACGACACTGCTTAGAATGTGGCAGGAGGTCCTCCCAGACACAGCGCCAAAGCGTCTTAAGATCACCAAAGACACTGATTTCTTCGAGGCTGGCGGCAACTCGCTCTCCCTGGTACGACTGCAGGCAGTCATTAGAGACCAGCTCGAAGTCAAGATTCCCCTGGTGGAGTTGGTTGAATCCTGCTCTCTCGAAGCGATGGCTCGGCGACTCTGGTCAAATCATTCGATTTCTTCCAGCCATTTTGTATGGGAAGACGAGGCCAGTGTGCCGGAATCAGAGCATGATTCTGAATACGCTAATCTAGGAGTTGAATCTTCTCGTATGGCTGGCAATCCCGGGAATATCGTGATCCTCACCGGTGCTTCCGGATTCCTTGGGAAACACGTTCTCCAGGGCCTCGTTACATCCTCTGCCGTTTCCGAGGTGCACTGCATTGCCGTTCGCTCCCAAGAGTCCATGCAGAAATTAATATCCATTGGGTCTCCCAAGATCATCGTTCATACCGGAGACCTGACTCACCCTCGTCTGGGGCTCGACATCCCAACGACTCGGTCACTTGCATCAAGAGCCAACATCATCGTCCATAATGGTGCTGATGTTTCGTTCCTGAAATCTTACAGCTCTCTGAAAAAGGCCAATGTGGGTTCAACCGCAGAACTTGTGCGCCTCGCAAAACCACGCCGCATCCCCATCCATTTCGTCTCCTCCGCCGGCGTCGCAGGATTCGTTCCGCGCGATGAGCTGCCTCTTCGTGAGGCGAGTGTAGCTGCCTATCCACCACCTCAAGATTCAAGTGCACACGGCTATCAGGTCGCAAAGTGGGTGAGTGAGCGCCTTCTTGAAAAAGCAAATCAACAGTACAATCTTGATATTGTCCTGCATCGGCCAACGGGGATTGTGGGAGAGGAGGCTCCCAACGTCGATATTCTTGGAAACCTCCTTAGCTACTCGAGGAAGGTAGAGTTCGCACCGGACATGGATGGCTGGGATGGCTATCTAGATCTGGTCGACGTGGAAGTGGTGGCGCAGCGAATTGTTGCTCTTTTAGAGCTATTGCCGAGTGTGTCTGAAACCGACGCAGGAGCAGTTAGTGTGGTTCACACTTGTAATCCAGGTGCCTTTCCAGTTCATGAATTGGGAGAATACCTGGGAAAGTCACAGGGCAGGCCGTTGGACAAATTGCCCATGACCGAGTGGACTGCGTTGGCCATGGAGGCGGGAATGAACAAAATGGTCAGGATGTATTTGCAGGAGGTGAGCTCCAAGCGCATGGGATGGTATCCCCCGGTGGTATCGGATTCTGTCAACTAGGAGTATCCGTCCTGTATTCCCCTTGGAGGCTAGTGTCACAGTTGAATAATTTACTATCGCCAGACCCCGATGTTTTCAAAGTTGTCCAGCAACCAAATCTGTATATTTATTGAGATATATACATAATGTTATCATTTATTTTTATCAAATAACATTTTTCATCTTATAAGAAAATAATTTTAAAACAATATGTACGTAGTGGAGGGGCTGTATGGAGCAGTTTCTCCATTCTCTAGCATCGGGTATGGATTACTTGTTCCAAGACGCTTCGATGAGAGGGAGATTGGACGGAGGAGCCTATCCTTGGTAATCTACTCTCCATAAAATTGATGGCATTGTAAGACAATTCGCGAATCAATGAAGATGAATCATCTTTTTCTATCATAAAGGCTTAGATTGAAATTCTTGCAACGACCGTTTATTCAGCCGCCAAGTCGGGAATAGTGCTGACAAGGAAGGATGCCGATCTCCACTTTTATGTGAGACTACTCAAGGGTCTTCGCCATAATTTACAGGTTAATCTTTGACCCGTCGGAGCTATGATCTTTCCGCTGGGTCTAATCTCGTATCTGATAAAAGGGGTCGCTCTTGTGTTCAAAGACTTCTCACTCCACACTGGTCTTCTTTTTGATTATAATATAATCTTACAATCATCGCATTGTCTTCTTGGCTTTGTTGATTATCTCTTCGAAACTAAATAAGCACGTTCCTTGCGGCCATACGAGATCTATCTCTTCTATAATATTTTCTTTTCAAGCCTAAAGACACTCCAAGTATCGCTTTGTGTGAGAATCCCTAGCAGCCTTGGGGGCTTGGCTGTGGATTCTTATGCACCAAGTAGAATCTTTTTCACAATCTCGACCTCCTCGGTCGTTCCACAGACCAGACCCGCAGTCTCATCACAATCCTCCAATGGCCGGCTCAGAATATCCTCCCCCGTGGCAGGATCAATTGCCTTTCCACCGGCGCATTCCAATATCAGCGCAATAGGGAACAGCTCATACAAACGACGCAGCTTCGCCGGGCTTGCTTTTGTCACAGGAGACACATACACGCCGTGTCCCTTCACCAATGCGTGCACAATATCTGGTACCAATCCACCACAGTATCGCAATGTATAGCTCTTCTCGATATAATGCGTAATAAGGCGCATGTATTTCTCATTCTCTCCTGCTGTGCGGAGATTGGCCGGGGCAAAGTAGCGTGTATTGAATGGCGGGTCTGCGAGTCGCACACTGGATCGAATGATTTGATGCTCCTGTCCGGAATCTCCGATCCCAATTTCAAGACATTGAGGCTCGCCACCGGGTACTCTCAGGGCAAGAATAGCCGTGGTGCGCGGTCCATAGACGCCCAAAACAGAGACAATCTGTTTCTCCGAGGGTTGTAAGCCGATGGCCGAAGCGCCGTCCCAGATGCCTAGGATAGTGCCCACTGTCCAATTGGGCGCAATGATCGAGCTTCCATCAAGAGGGTCGAAGGCAATTGTGTATTTCTCTGATGTGGAGTTCACAGCTTGGCCGTCGCTAGCAGGCCGCTCCACGGGCTCTTCTTCGCTGCTCGCAGTCGCTACCGAGGGGCACTTAGCTAGCGCTGCTCGAACGAGCTTCTCTGCTGCCATGTCTACATTCAACTGGCCGTCACCAAATGCGTTTGTGGTACCAGCGAGGGAGACATGTTGCGACTCGCGGAGGGACTTCGCGATCTCGGAGATACAGTCCAGAAGAGCCGGTAGCACGGAATTGCACAGCTCCGTCCGGCCAAGTGGCTGCAAGAGTTTCTTTAGGTGGTTTTCCATGATGGGTGGCAGGTAGGATCCCACTCAATAAGGATCGTAACAATAACTGGGGACTGGGAAACTGGGGGGTAATTGTTGGTGGCATGTACCCGGCATTAAAGTAAGGCGGTCAGAAAATGACGTATGGGTTAATCCGAATATAAGCTCCGGTGTAGATCTTCGTTCTATGAAACGACCACAAAATGAATAACCCTTGGTGTCCAATTCACAATCTTGAAATCATGTTTAAAAACATTCAAAGGACGAATTGAACGTTGTGTACTCAATCAATGTCCCAAATATGCTCTATTTGCTGTCTTGTTTGGAGTTCAATGTTTCAAATACCTTGAAAAGTTTGCGTTCCATTTGTTCAATATCTAGTTTGCTTCTTCTTACAACGCTTTTATCACACATTCCTCGGAACTCAGTCTGCATCAGATTCCAACATACTCGATTTCAATTTACTACAGCCATCTTGTCCATTTCCAGACCCATCATTATCTATCGCTTACTCTTCCCAGATTTATCTGATTATCGACACCATGTCTTTTCCACTCTGATCAAGTACCAGCATACCAGAAAGATGGATTGAAGCTTCGGAGGTACATAGAGGGCCACTGGTCTCGTCACTGCAAAACTTCTCAACCAACACTGCTCAAGGGAGCAGGCTGCAACGTGAACGTTCAACAGCGAAGAGGCCTGTGGGGATGCCATGGATCTAGGTCTCTCATACGAGGAAGATGAATACGTTCCCGACGATATATTCAATCTTTACTACTTCAATTGAGAGCAGATGATCCTTCCGATGGTGTTTAGAACGGGTGAACTGGACCTGGGTTGGTTTAATAGAGAATTTTATAGCGACAGAAGGAAATGTCTAGTCCATCCATGTCTCACGGTACCAAGGCAGTCTGTGAGGCACATCATGATATTCAACATCCGCAATATGTCTACGTTACGCTTGTCTCAAATGAAGAGACTCGAAACCTCATGGACCAGCATCTCTTTAGTGTAGAGAATGATCTCTACTGATTATTCCCAGATACACGAGAGTGGGAATATGGCATGCCAGAGTACCAAGCGCTGCTGGGCACTCGTATTGGTAAAACTGTGAGTTATCTGACGTCTAATTCGTGGGGAACGCGTCGCATTACCAGGATTTTCACTTCCCAATTTCCAATATAAGTGGTAACTTGCTGATCGCATATGATCTCCAATGGGTGCGAACTGTGAGATTTTGAACCTGCTTCAAGTGGGCTCCTATGCATCTGCGATCGGCTTCCGCGCTAGCCAGTTTGGGCGAAGTAGTAGCCGCGTTCATCGATGAAGACCCACTTGCGGACCTGCCAATCACAGCAGTTGTCGAATGAGCGGTAACAACGCGGGGCACCCTTCGGTTCAGTGCGAGATAAGGTCTGCACAGTCAACAACACTCGGATGGCTAGCGATAATTCATGGGAGCTGGAAGAGGGAATTCCTCAGGTCGAGGACCCTTTCATCCAGCAGTATCTAAAAGGGCGCGACGCCCTGATCGCGGAAGAACAGAAGAGACGTCATGGTAAGAACATCTCCCCCGCCAAAGAACTAAAGATCGCTGATTTCACCTCTTCAGACGCGACATTTCGCAAGACCTTGTCCCCAATTGCCGCCCGTGCATGTAAAATCGTCTCTCAGATCCGTTCCCGCGAGCAGAACGAAGTGTGGACCACGGGACTCGACGATGAGGCCGCGCATCAGTCAGATGAGATTCTCTATCCGGGCGTCATGTTCCATCATGCCAAAGGTCGCATGGAAAAGACCAATCTATGGAAGATCGTCGAAAAAATGCCCAAGGGGTCTCTCCTACATGCGCACATGGATGCCATGTTCGATATCGACTTTTTGATCGACCAGGCCTTTTCCACCCCAGGAATTCACATGGTTGCACCTCAACCGCTACTCACACCGTATGATTATGATACTGCGCCTGTGTCTTTTCAATTTTCATCTCAACCTAGCGAGGCATCCAAAGATAAGCCTGCCGCCTGGTCGCAGGCGTACGAGCCGTCATCATTGATCCCCATCCAGGCAGCAGCGGATTCTTTCCCTCATCGCGGAGAGGTTGGGTTCCGGGAATGGCTGAAAAGTCGGTGTATGTTGATGCCAGAGCATTCGTATCATCATTACCATGGAGTTGATGCGATCTGGTCCATTTTCACCAAGACTTTCCCGGTAATTAACTCCATTCTCATGTATGAGCCCATTTTCCGTGCATGCTTCCGTCGCATACTGGGAGAGCTCGCCGCAGATGGAATTAGATATGTGGAATTCCGCATCTCGTTTGTCTTCCAGTACAGAAAGGAAGGGCAAGATACGATAGAAGAAGACTACCATGCGTGGTTCAGAGTAGTGGAAGAAGAAGTGGAAAAGTTTAAAACGACCGAGGAAGGAAAGAATTTCTACGAAGCGCGGATTATCTGGACGACTCTACGGAGGCTGCCGAACAAGGATATTGGTGAAAGCATGAAGCAGTGCATCATATCCAAGATGGACTTCCCTACACTGATCAGTGGCTTTGACCTGGTCGGACAGGAGGACAAGGGCAGAACCCTCGTGGATCTCGTGCCGCTGCTCTTCTGGTTCCGAAAGACGTGCGCAGAGGAGCAGGTCGACATCCCTTTCTTCTTCCACGCTGGTGAATGTTTGGGTGATGGTGACTCGACTGACCAAAACCTCTTCGATGCCATCCTGCTGGGCACGCGACGGATTGGCCACGGGTTCTCTCTCTTCAAGCACCCGCTACTCATTGATCTGGTCAAAGAGAAGAAGATCATGGTCGAGTGTTGTCCCATATCCAACGAAATCCTCCGCCTGGCAAGCTCCATCAAGACTCACCCGTTGCCCGCTCTTCTCGCCCGAGATGTACCCGTATCGCTTTGCAATGACGATCCCGCCATCCTTGGCCACGGAAAAAATGGATTGACACATGACTTCTGGCAGGTCTTGCAGGGGTTGCAGAATGTCGATCTTGTGGGCTTGGCGATGATGGTCCAGAACTCCATCCAGTGGAGCTGCTACGAGGACCAGTCGACACCCGAATGGAAACGTGACATCGAAGAGGGCATCCTAGGCCAGGGTTTGAAGGCGACGCGTTTGCGCGAATGGTGGTCCGACTTTGAGAAGTTCTGTGAGTGGGTAGTGTTGGAGTTTGCGGAGTTTGATGAGGACGATTAGGCTCATCTGAGCAGAGTTTAGCTCTAAAATGGTAATGAGATGGGATAATACTGTGTCAAGGCGTAATTCGCGTAGAACGTAGGAGTAGTGAAGTAGTGAAGGAGTGAGAAAGAGATGTGTTGGCAGGGACCCGCCGAACCTCCACCTGACTCCGGAATCACTTATCGCTTTATCAGGTGCCCTCCGCACGTCATTATCAACTCCCTCTTCACAACTCCCTCTCTACGAGGGCTTGCGCTCTTTCTATTTCTCGACCATTTTTATCATGTCCGCCCTTGTACGAGACTGATCGAGCTATCTGCTCTCTCAAAATGGCGTACTTCCTGCCATCGTTCTTTCAGAAGCGCCTGCTTAAATATGCCTTGTCACGTCTGGGCCTCGTTGATACGGAGGCCTTGGACCCTGACAGTTTAGGAATCCGCTTCGGACAGAGAAGCACGGTGGAACTTCGAGATATCGGTTTGAAGCTAGAGGTGAGAGTCCTGGCGATGGCCCTGGCACCCCGAGCACGCGGGGCGGTCTGCGGCTCTTTTCAAGTTGCCAAGCGGTATATACTGACGTTCGGTCGTGTTTTCCAATAGAAACTAGCGACTCTTCTTCAGCTTCCCCCTAAGTGCGAGCTTATCGGGGCCCGAATCCAGTTCCTGCGAATCACCGTCCCCGCCGACATATACAGTAGCGGTATCGTCTGCGAAGCCACCGGTATCAACGTGCATATCCGACTGCTATCGGATGAACCAGCTAAGGGGAAACACGCAAGGCCAAAATCGCGACCCGGCACCGTGCTAGGCACAGCGGGGTCCGATGGTCAGATTTTACCAACGCCGTCCAACTTCGCGGAGTCGTTCCTAGAGGCTGAGCCTCAGGAGGAAAAAGAAGAACTACAAGCCGCGATATCGTCACAATCTCATATTCTACAAAAGTCATCTTCATTTAACGAGGAAGAAGATGAAGAGCTCGGACTGGGGAACGATACTTTATCGTTGCCGAGCTTTGTTGCGGCATTCCTCAAAGGTGTTGCGGATCGGCTACAGCTCAAGATCAGGGACGTTGCTGTGCGGTTAGATATGGAGTTGAAACAAGACGGTCCGTCCAAGAGACAACCCGAAGACAAGCAGGATCTTGTCGCGGGATTGCTGAGCATACGCGAGATTGATGTCCACGGCGTATCCGATTTCACTTCTGGTCCAGGTGACTCATTTCCTTTCCGAGAGGGCAAGAGAGTGGTCTCAATCGAAGGCATCAATGTCGGTCTCGTGTCAGACCCGGTTGTATTTTCCAACTATTCGCGGTTCACGGCTCCTTCGTCCCCGACGACCACGATGCAGTCGAAAGAAAGCCATCCGTCCAGCCGAGCGCCCTCACCCCGTCCATCAGACTCATCTGGCTCTAATATCGGCCTTGCTATGACACAGTCGACCATTTTCCAGCCCTCTGCCCATTTAGATCTCGAAAGGGTCGACTACGGAAGTGTCAGCGATCATGGGATGGAGGGATCTGTAACTTCACACGGTGGCCGGTTCTCGGATGCGGACTCTGAACCGGAGAGTAAGCATGATCGGTACCTTGAAGACTCTCAGTTGTTCGGAGATGACCCGTTTCAAGACAATCCAGGATATTTGGACTCGGTGATCGATACCCAATTTGACGATTTTGACGATGAAACGTCCACCTCAATGCATTCACAGAGAGACCTTATGGTGGAAAGTCACGACAACCATTCTCCCCAGGACCTTTCGTTACGATCCAGTGGGATAGTGGCAGAGCACGAAGATACCGAATACGCTGGAAGGGGCTCCATGCCACTTGAGAGTATTGATGGGTCGCAGACTTATGGATCACAGGGCGAAAGCCATGTGGATATCAAAGCTGACGATCCACAACGTTTCATCCAATATTTCAATGATTCCGAGGATCCTTTTGTACCGCAAATGGGTGTTTCGCAGCATCTATCTCAAGCGTTTGCAGCACCCTCCGACTCTGGCGGCACTGCTTCAGGATCTGCAACTCCCGATGCAGAACTCATGGAGTCAAAGTACTTTTCACATGATGAGGCGCAAAGTTTATACATGAGTGCTATCAGTCAAGGCAACCCTGAAAGCTTCATTCCAAACATGCCAGGAGCTTGGGATTCATTCGCCCCTAGCACAACATCGGCGAGCACTTCCGACGACCACGCAGAGAGAATTAGTTCAGCCGAAGAACTTCAAGCGGGCCAGGAAGACCTTGATGAAGCTTCTGTCTCTACTCCGAAGTTGACTGGCCAACCTGGTTCTTATTTTGGCGACCAGCCCCTAGAGAGCAGTCAAGCCGATACTCAGTCGGCTTCTCCTGACAAAGCTTCTACCCCACCATCGCCGACTCTGCACAAAATGAGTGAAATGTGGAAACCCATGCTCATCATTGACAAGGTTCTCGTTTGGGTGCCCTCTACCCCTGATGAGAGCATCAACTCGGAGCATCCATCGCCAAAATTGGAAAAAGCAGAAAGTGATTTGAAAGATTCAGAATTTGGATTAAATGAGTCTATGGTTGACGAGAGCATGTTTGCTTCCAAGGCATACGCTTCCACTAGATTCCCAAGAGGTCCAAGCGAGGCTCACATACATGCCGAGGCGGATCGGTCAGGGAGCTCCCAGAAGTCTCCTGACAGCAAAACACAGGAGCTGGAGGTGGAAGTATTTACAGTTGCAGTCCATTTTGACATCGCGACTGGCTGGCTTCTGACCAAAGCATGTCAGAGGGTGATGCAGGTGGTGCCTGAAGAAAAACAACCCAAAAAGCAGACCTCGCCAAATCAACCAGCTCGTCAAACTTCCCTGCATCTTCTAGTCCATCAGCTGTCTGTCAAGTTTATTGAGCACGTGGCAGGCCATTCGCACTCCGCTGAAAATGCTGGTACCCCTCTGCCTCCTCCATATCACTGCATGGAGGACATTGTCCTTCAAATTGCAGCATCAGGCTTCAAGGCTCGCGTTCTGGCAGATGAAAAGCGGACCAACTTGAATCTCGACATCTCGAAGTTCAAATTTGGACTCGCTTCCGACGATCTGATCTCTTTCAACGAGGCGTTGAAGATGCGTGAATCCACTCGGGACGTCATGACGTCTTCCCCGGTTGACATCTCCCTGTCATTAAGCAAATCGGCCGAATCCGCCAAACTTGATATATCCACACTTCCTCTTCATCTCAATCTCAACGTTCAGCAACTGGAGGAAGTTCTAGGTTGGATGGGCGGTCTGAGTACCATTCTGGAGCTGGGAAGCTCTATTTCCTCAGCGACTACCTTGAAAGGTGGATTCAAGCCTCCAAAGAAGCGCCCACGTGGAGTTCATTTCGAGACACCAAGCCCAGCATCTGACAAAAGAAATGCGATTTCTACTCTTTGGAAAACAAATGCCCGATGTGGTGGTATCGTGCTGGATGTTGTCGGCGAAACCCATTATCTCAAACTCAGCACAACTGCCGTCAAACTTGTCAGCCGATTTGAGGGCATTGGTGTCCAAATTGACAGGGCGGAATTAGCTGGTCCGCTACCGCTTGATGATTCTTCTATCGCACCTGCCGTGGTTTCGCTAGACAACATCAGAGTCGAGCT
This sequence comes from Penicillium corylophilum, assembly GCA_018410145.1. Taxonomy (NCBI): domain Eukaryota; kingdom Fungi; phylum Ascomycota; class Eurotiomycetes; order Eurotiales; family Aspergillaceae; genus Penicillium; species Penicillium corylophilum. Next base: position 1,183,859 of record JAGUQL010000009.1, read on the forward strand.
CCTGTCTGTTCCCAAGGAGAATTATATCGATCGTCTTCTGGCCTTAATCACACCATCGAAAGATAAATATGATGACGATGATGATATTATGCTTGATACGCTCATCCGACAGCGAAGACAAGGCTCTGTTCTTCGAACAAAGGTAGAGGAAATGGAGGTTCTAATTTCGAATCCCAGTGGCCTGGTTCCTCTTTCATCGCTCGCTGTTGAAATAAGTCGGCTGTCCAATGTCACCAAATATCTTCCTGAAGATGACCGCCCTGGCATTCTCACCTTGACAAAGGTTTGCAAACTTGACGTCAAGGTTCACGTTGGCGGAGAGCTAGGAAACATGAATGCACATCTGGTGGATTTGGAAGCTGCTTGGATTAGCATGCCTTCGCTCATCGCGACTAAAATCGAAAGCATCAATATTCTTCGAAAGACCAAGGACAGCAATGAGGAACTCGTGGGTGAAGCTATACGTCCCAAAGCACAGAAGACACAGCAACCCATGTTCATGGTTCGGTTCATTCCCGATGAAATGGATCCCACTTTCAAGATCAAGTTGAATCGTCTCCGTGTCGAGTATACGATCGCGTCGACTATGGCTTTCCTTGGTCTAAGCCAGAACACGACAGGCGGAGAAGTGGCTGGTGAGATGGCGAATTCCATTGCCAATCTGGTAGAGCACTCAGGCCGCGCAACAGATCCACTGGCCTTTGCTGCGCCGTCATCTGACACCTCCGGGGCTTCCACAAAGCCAATAAGGCTAGCAATTGTCCTAAGAGATTGCGTTTTTGGGCTGAATCCTCGAAATTCCCCATCGAAGGGTCTTGTGGTGTTGACGAATGCTAAATTCGGTGGCATATTAAATGAGGAAGAATCTTCGGAGGCCACACTGGACATTCGAAAGTCATCGATCATGATCATCGACGATGTGGCAAACGAAGGGTACACAGACAACCTTCATCAGCGAAATTCAGCCGTTGTCCAGAGTAGCCAAGTCCAGGAATACATCGGCAAGGGCTACGTACCGGTCTCTACAATCTCCTCTGCGACGGCCGTTGTCAAAATGATGAAATTGGCCGACGACGGTACCAAGTCATTGGATGTTGAGCTTCACCCTGATTTGTTGATTCTCGAAACATGCGCGGACTCGACACAGACCCTTATCAGTGTTTTGAATGGACTCCAGCCTCCTACGCCGCCCAGTGTCGCCGTGAAGTATCGAACTGAGGTCATGCCCCTCCAGGACATGCTTGCCTCCTTTTCAGGAGACGCGTTCCCAGCCGACCCTAGCTTGCCCCTGGAATTTGAAAGCGATCTAGAACCTGTCATCGAGGAACAGTCTCCGGGGGAGCAACTGAGCGATGAACTTGGATATGTCAGTGAATTCGATTCCGGAATTCAGGGCGTTGAGCCCTTGAGATCAAGCGAGAGCAATGATCTTCTTGACAGTTTCCATTCACAGTACCAAGTGTCTTCTAGCATCGCAGAGCTGGACTTCCAGGAGGACCACTTCGCCAAACAGTCTGCCATTGGCGGTACTGCCCACCGATGGGACTCCACTCACAACACTTACGGTCTTTCTAATGACGCAAAGCTCCAGCGAAGCCCACTCCGCGTCAGAATTCGGGACATGCATATCATCTGGAATCTCTTCGATGGGTATGACTGGCAGCGCACCCGAGATACTATCTCCAAGGCTGTCAAAGATGTTGAGACCAAGGCAACTGAGCGACGCGCCCGAGCCTCGCGTATGTCACCTACGGCTGAAGATGAAGAGGAGTCGGTCATTGGCGATTTCCTTTTCAACTCCATCTACATTGGGATTCCCGCGAACAAGGACCCGCGTGAGCTCCATCGCGAGATCAATCGTGACATCGACGATCTCACAAGCGAGACCGGGAGCCATGCGACAACGACGACTGTCACTGGTACAACCAGTGGACAGGGTCGACCTACGTCCACGAGAGAGAAGAAACTGCGGCTTCACCGGAGCAAGCACCACAAGATGACCTTTGAGCTTCGAGGCGTCTGTGCCGACTTGGTGGTCTTCCCGCCCGGTTCAGAGGAGACACAGAGCTCTGTGGATGTGCGAGTGAAGGACTTGGAGATCTACGACCATGTGCCAACCTCGACGTGGAAGAAGTTTGCGACTTACATGCACGAAGCGGGAGAACGAGAAAGCGGGACTAGCATGGTCCACATTGAACTTCTTACTGTGAAGCCCGTACCCGAACTTGCAGCATCGGAGATTGTTCTCAAGGTATGTTCCTCTATCATTTACGCTTCGATTTGGATTTTGACTAACAGCTTCAAGGCTACTGTTTTGCCTCTCCGGCTTCACGTTGATCAAGACGCCTTGGATTTCATGAGCAGATTCTTCGAGTTTAGGGATGAATCCGTCGAAGAGGCTATCACGCCAGGCGAGGTCCCTTTTCTACAGCGAGTCGAAGTCAACGCTGTGCAGGTCAGACTGGATTTCAAGCCGAAGCGAGTTGACTATGCTGGTCTCCGATCAGGTCGCACCACGGAGTTCATGAACTTCTTCGTCCTGGATGGCGCTGACATGGTCCTGCGACACGTTATCATCTACGGAGTGTCTGGATTCGATCGACTTGGCAACTCTCTCAATGATATCTGGATGCCCGACGTCAAGCGAAACCAGCTCCCTGGTGTCCTCGCAGGCCTTGCACCAATCAGATCCCTAGTAAACGTGGGAGGCGGCGTGAGGGACCTCGTCCTCATCCCGATGCGCGAATACAAGAAAGACGGGCGAATTGTGCGCAGCATCCAGAAGGGAGCCATGGCCTTTGGCAAGACTACATCCAATGAATTCGTGAAGCTGGGCGCCAAGCTCGCCATCGGCACTCAAACTGTGTTACAGGGGATGGAGGGCATGCTGACCTCGCCTAACGCCCCCGCCGCCTCGGATGAAACTCGAGATGATGAGGAGGAGGCAAAGAAGATTTCACTCTACGCCGACCAGCCCGTGGGTGTGGTCGCAGGCATCCGGGGTGCATACAGCAGCCTCGAACGCGACCTACTCCTTGCGCGAGACGCGATTGTGGCGGTACCGGGTGAGGTTGTTGAGAGCGGGAGCGCCAAAGCGGCAGCCAAGGCTGTATGGAAACGTGCGCCGACCGTTGTCCTTCGGCCGGCGATTGGTGTCTCCAAAGCTGTGGGACAGACCCTGCTGGGCGCAGGGAATACCTTGGACCCGAGCAATCGGCGCAAAATGGAAGATGTAAGTGGATGTCCAACGCCCCTAAATGACCTAGACTAACAGCCCTTTAGAAATATAAACGTCACTGAGAACGAAATATGTGCCGGCTCAAGGCTATTTTGGACTTTTGGATTTGCATGAGCCTGTAGATACAACTACTTTACTTTGCTGCGATGATACCACTCCGCTCTTTTATGGGATACGACTATGCATTTAAAAATTGCTGACAATACGCATGATTTTGGAGTTACAGTTTCCATATTCGATTTTCATGGCATGCTGTTTTGCTTAGTTTGCTGTGCTAGGTAGATTGAATCAACTGATCGGCTCAAGTAGCACATCAATGCACGGAGTCTACGTACCCGCCACCTGCGCCCTGCATGTGAAACCACACACCATCATTCGAATTGTTCGTTGCCCGACGGCTATGGCCCCCGCAGATCTCAGGGCTAATTTCCTCGCTTTGCATTCCCCCTTTCATGCGGCCATGAATCATGCATTTCGCAGGTACGAGCCTGGCTTGAAGTCTCGAACGGGTAAACCATGGATCGCACGTTGGGAACGACCGCCCAATGGCGGGGAAACGGCCAGGCCCCGAAGTATTTCCCTAATATCCGGCTATGTCCGGTTGTGCCTTGATTTCGTGGTGGGTGTTTAAATTCTTCTCCGAAATCGTACCTGGGGGTTTCAGGGTTCTAAGGGTTCTCGACTCCAATCTAGGGTGGATCGCGGGCCCTTACGAGATCTCACGCGTGGCCCCGGAGAGATCGGCAGGGACGTTCCAACGTGTATCGCATTGTAACGGGCAGATTCCAAAGTTCTTGCCTTAAGCCATGCCTTGCAAAATATCTTCATATGGGTCTTCATAGGTATTTTAAAAAGATACTGCTCTCAACCCAGATACCCTTTCTCTTTGCCCTTGCTGAACTGTCGGATTAACATGCTGCCTATTTGTTGCTTTGCTTGAAGTTAGAAGCGACTGACTTCCATGGTAAAGATTGGGTCTTTTCAGAAGTTGATCGGCAAGTTCCCCAACCCAAGTCTGGCAAACCCTTTAGAAATTTTCTTCTTGCGGGACGCGGTCTAGAGCGACTTCAGTCAATGCGAATCAATAACGATCAAAACCACCCACCCCATCGCCAACTGTACCAAGCGACCTCATGAACGCTTTCTTTCGAAAGGACAGACAGGTGGGTCATCGAATTTGAAATCATCGCCGTTATCCCGTCATCATAGTACATTACTCATCGACCCACTGCAGGGAGCGGACCCAGTATGCGCGGTGGTCTTTGAAAGGGGAATCATTGGAAAGGAGCAGCTCAATAAGGTAAGCTTCGTCGGGGCCTACTGGGGGGAGCACTGCCGGCGGTCCGGGCGTCTTGATGATGGTAGAAAGCGGTGATGGTGTAGAATTTTAATTGTGTTGAGGCATGAGTGTGCTATGACCGAATGCTCGGGGGGCTGTACCTATCGAGGTTTGTGTTATGTACCAAGGAAGGTCGTGGCTACCTGCATCCTCTTCTATTGTTCCTATGTCGGTGTGCACAGGTGTAGATATATTCAAGATCCTAATTTGGGTATCCTTTCAGTTCGTATCCAGCTCGGTCCCTTCCAGTACGAGTTTTCTTTTTATCGAGCTCGTTATGGTGTACGACAGTTAACGAACTGCTTCCTATTTTTAATAGCAAATTCAAGCATGTTCAAAGAGAGCATTGTTCTGAAGAGATGGAGTTAATTGAATTAAGATCGGCGGCGATCCACCTGCAAGGAGCTCAAACGCATGATGGAGAAGGTGAAAGCAAGTCTTGCCCGACGTTGTAACGGTAAGCAGATCCTCCCGGATATGATATGTAGGGACTACAGGTAATCATGCTCGAGTCCAGTTCAGAGCATGACAACGCCTAGGTCAGATCAAAAGGTTTCTTCGTGGTCTGGAAAGATTGAAGGCCTGGCAGCGATTATTTTCTGGGGCTAAGCCGGTCGGTAAACCGTGTACTAGGAGTATTGCAGGGTACAAAAGAGGGGTAGAGTTTGAGAAATTGGATGATGCTGTGATAGAAGAACGGCGCATCAATAATTTGCCAGTGATCTTAATGGAAAAGAAGTCTACCACCCTTGGCTTGGGTATGCGTTGGCCTAGGGCATGTAAGTGGTGTAATCAATCCGTGAGATACGATGATACAATGCAGGCGCAATCTCCATTGATATGGTCCTACGAATAGAATGCGAGGATCAGAAGGCAAAGTGAGCTTATTATGGACTAGATGTCTCTGTGTAATTGCCCAACTATAAAACTAGAGGCAAGCGTCGGGCGTGAACCAGCGTGATGCAGGCTGTAATCAACACGTAATGTATGGGCGCGCGTGGCCCTGCATTGCCACCGTGTCCGACGCTCCTGAGCAACGCCAGCCAACCATCCCACCTCCGAGATTTCTGCCCAAGTCATCGCCTTCATTCCGCGCCAGCCTCAAAATGGCCACAGGGCCGTTCTAGCCACTGACTGGACCAAGTTGCCCGACCGTAAGTGGGCCAGATCTATGTCAGAGTAGTTCCACGAGCTACGATTGGCCCCCAGCAAAACGGGAGGGTGTGCTACTAAAGACATAGTAGTATCCCGCTAAGATCATGAGGAGTAAAGGGCGATCGCTAGGGCCATCTGCATGTCATTTTCTCTCCATTGTGATGTATCCCGGTTGCCGGTACCTGGGTGCCCAGGGGTAAAAATCAGCCAGACCGACTTTTTCACAATCTTTTTTTAACCCTACCAGGAACTGGGAGTGTGACGTCGATGACTCGCTATTTAATACAAATCGACCGCCATGGCATTTGCGAGTTGCCCTTTATGAAGTTCGACCCGCCGGTTCGCCCGCCCGCGATCCAGAGTTCGTGGGTTCCAGACCGCGTCGCCTTCCATGTGGACCGGTAGTGGGTTTCGTGGAGAGAAGAAAAAAAAAACGGATCTTGTTTAGTTGCCAGGAACCTCCCGAAACCCGAAGTGCCTTTATAATCATCTCGTTCCTTTGGTCTGGTACCTTGCATTTTCTAATTTCTATTTCTGTTTTGGAAGTTGAAGCTTAGATCCTGGTGTCCCTTGCAGTCGTTCGCCTGAGGAATCAGATGTATAACGTCCGGGCATTGGATTGATCTCCCGATCGTCTTACAAAAGAGATATGTCACTTCTTTAAGGTTCTGTCTGGATACGAACCCCCTCATTATCGCTGCAATCAAGTGCGCCGGTTCGCGCCATGTACGAACATACCGATTCTGGTGACTCTGGAAGTTGGCGAGACGAGCCGGGCTCGCTAGTATGCTCCTGTCCCGACCTCCATCCCGTTCATGCATCCTGCACTCCTTCGCCCCTACCAGATGCAGGGTCACTTCCCCCTCGTTTAAAGTCGGGACTCACTGGGTCATTGTCCCTCCACGATTATCGAAAATATCTTTCCCAGGAGTACGTCGACGATCCTGTCGATCGGTCAGACAAAACCCTCAGACGTAAGACTGCAACATCCAACTTGAATCGTCCACCGCCGATTTCTTCTGCTCTTACATCCTGTGCGGTTTCCGTGTCATCTGCGGCCTCCAGCCCACCGCCTCTATCACCTTCCTACTCGCATAGCGTTATCTCTCAGTGGAGCGAGCAAGAGCCCGAGTCCCTAGAAATACCTGGTTCGTACCTCCACTCTGATCATTTTCATTTTAAAAAGAAAATTAAAATTAAAAAGAAGCAAAGCACTGACACTATTGCAGCTCCTTCTCAGAGCTCACGAGATTACCTTGTCTCAGAACATCTGATCCGTCCTAGACCGAACAGGAAGCGATTGGTGAGTGGTCTGAAACATTGATAAACACCTATTTTCCCCCGTCTAATACCTTCTTCTAGAACACTTTTGTGGAAAGGTACAAGAAAAACGTTCAGGCTCGGGACCAGGCTCAACGTTTGCCTCAACAACGTCCCCAGGAATCTGATCCGATGCTGGCCAACACGCAGGCCGTTTCCACCATCTCGCACGGCGGTGCCTCTTTCGAGATCCTCAATCCGCGCAAGTCGCTGGATATTGCGAGGATCGTCTCCTTCATTGAAGATGTCGATGGCTGCTCGTTGCTGTCTTTAGATCCCATCCGGGACTCCGAGATCTCCACCACCACCGTCGACTTGGGACTGGACCGATGCTCCATCTCTCAGTTCACCGATGCTTCCTTGCCATCTCACTACTCGTCGCATTCTCCCTGGACCTCTCCGTCAAAAGGATTCTCCGCGCCCAAGCGGCCAACCACCGACATCCCCTCCTCGTCACCTGGTGTGCACGGACGAGCCCGCTCTCTCTCCGACTACTCTCTGCATGAACAAAACCTCTGGTCACATAGCCAGTCAAGCTCAAGCTCAAATTGCCCTCATGAAGAAATGTACCCTGACTTGATTGGGGATTCCCCGAACCACCCAATCACCCCGATCACCGAGCATCTCGAGGAAACAGAAAACGAAGACGAACGTTCATGCTCCTTCCCTCGCCCACCATCTTCCCAAAAGACCTTTAACTCGGACGACGACAGCGACATCGGCGAGCCCGGGTCCCCTGTCTATGCCAATGGCGAATGGGCCCAGGTTGACGAGCGCGACCGCGGCATCATCTTCGAGGAATCACCTTCTGCCTATGACATCTACTACGAGAACACAATGCCCGACTATTCCTACTCCAAACCTCACGACCCTTACGACCTCTTCTCCCTCGACCCCCATGTCCAATCCGTGCTGGCCGCGGCCAATGCCGAGAACATGGGCCTGCGCGGACAAACCGCTCGTGCCCTGGATGACTTGCCGCGCAAGTCTGGCAAGGTCGATGATCGCAAGCTATCTTCCCAGAAGAAGAAGTTGCGAAAGTTCTTCAGCTGGCGACCTGGGAACTAAAGTAGATTTCTTTTTTGAAATCTGATATGATCTCATGATGGATATGCGGCGAACATTTTTACCTTTTCGGTTTCTCCTGTTGTTTTATACACTTTTTCTTCCTTTCTTCTATCTTGTCTTCTTATACCTATTCTTTTATCTTTCTGTTCTCTTTGAGTCTGAGACTCTGTTTCATTATCAAGAATCTGATATACAAGGATGTCAATCCTTATTTTTCTCACGCCCCTTCGGTCTCCATGTCTAGTGGATCCTGTAGATCAGAATTAGGCTCGACTGTATCTGGATCGGCTTCACCATTCCCCTCAATCGAATTGATCTATAAATATCAAGTGTTAGATGTGACCTTATGGACTAAAATTTATTCCTGGGGAGGTCGAGGACTTACAACTCGAGTGGTGCGCTTGGCCCAATGGACCAAGAGCAGAGTATCTAGGGTCTTGCCTAGGCCGCAAGCATCCGCGAGGATGCCACCTTTCACAGGTGACTTCTCCTGCTCGAGCATCCAGTGCACACCTGTAGCCTGCCATGGCTTGATCGAGATCTTTGATGAGGTACCACTGGTGCTCGTAGAGAATGGTCTTGTTGAATTCATTATGGCAATAACGATCGTGAAAAATGCTACCAATTCGTCCATAACGTGATCGAATGGATGAAGACTACACAATTTGCCAGAGCTAAGAAAATTCTTCCTAGCAGCTCTGTCAGCGACGGCTGGAGCTACTGAGGATGGAAGCATTCTAACTGGTGAGGAAGTGTAATATACCAGAGCTGAATTAGAGCAGCTTCGCCAGGGATGGAGCCAAAGACTAATGATTGATAAAGTCCCTGACGGCATTAAGGTATCAAAGCTCATAAAACCGTCTCATGCTTTGTTCCATACTAGATGGATAGAGAATCGGATGGATCACCTGTAAGAAAAAGTGAGAAAACCGACCGAGACAATTCAATTTTATCATCTCAGCGCAGAGGTCAAAAATCATCACCGATAGGTCTACGGTATCAACGAGTCGCGACAACAATAAGCCTCTAATCACATAACACGAAAGGCCTATAGTATTATTATATAAGCGGATTCTGTAACTATAGAGTAAATAGAAGGCTAGATAATGTCCTTTGGCTGCCGACGTTCCGGTCAGTACAATATCGTTATCAGTGTCAAAGGCCCCGTAAGGCTCATTTCAAGCATTGATTGCGTCAGGGCTTAGCATAACTAAATCCTAATCTCACCTCGCAAATCCAATAGACATCGCAATTATTAGTGGGGCTAATAGCTCATATGTCGATAGTGTAAGGTTGTTTGTCGCAATGCAGTGCTAATGAATTTCCTATAAAACCATCTCATGCTCTGCTGTGTACTAAACGGAGAGAAAATCGGACCACCTGTAAGAAAAAGAGAAAACGAAAACCGACCGGAACTATCCAGTTGAATTGTCTCAGCGCAGAAATCAAAAACAACATCACTAATGGGTCTGCCGTATCGACGAGTCGCTGTCATTGGCGCTGGTCCCTCTGGTATCTCAGCCATCAAAGCGCTACACGAAGAGAATATATTCGAAAGGATTCGCCTTTTCGAGCGGAGAGACCGCCCCGGTGGAACATGGATCTATGATCGCATCCCTGATATCTTCCCTGATCCAAAAGGTTCAAAGGAGAGAAACGAAATTCCAGGGACTCTTCCTCAGTTCAAACCTCCGAGCCATGAGGACACTACTGCGAGGACAGCTATCTATGATACTCTTGACTCCAACGTTGGCGCCAAAGCCATGGAGTTTACCCACACGCCCTTTCCAGAGGCCAATTCGGCAACATCCATCAAGCAATATGGACACGCGAATCCGACTCGCCCGTTCGGAGTTGTTGCGGGATATCTGGAAGATCTCTTCCAGTCGTACCACCATCTGGCTAGCTTCAATACGACTGTCGAGAAAGTCGAAAAACACGGCAAAGAATGGGTAGTGACCCTTCGCCAGTCCGGCCATATCCATGACAACAAGCAGAGTGACTACTGGTGGCAAGAGCGCTTTGATGCTGTCATCGTTGCTTCGGGTCATTATAGTGTGCCTAATGTCCCGGATATCCCAGGGCTAGACAAAGCCGTGTCGTCCTTCCCAGCCGTATTCGAACACTCCAAGGCATTTCGGTCTCAGAACGACTACGTTGACAAGAAAGTCATCGTAGTCGGAGGCAACATTTCGTCCGCTGATCTGGTCGTGGATCTCCATTCTCTCGTCAAGGGTCCTTTGTATCTATCCCAGCGAGGAAAGAACGAATTTCTTCAATCTGCGTGGGATCTACCCAACATCCAGCTCAAGCCCACCATTGCCAGGATAGATACTTCGCCCCAGGGTATAACCGCGACCTTCTCGGATGGCACCACCCTCGAAGATATCGACAAGATTATCTTCGCAACAGGATACAAACTATCCTACTCCTTCCTCACCCCCGACCCCGTAACACCCAACAACCGCGCATCTGGTTTTTACCAACACATCTTCAAAATCGGCGATCCATCACTGGCACTCGTCGGCCAAGCCCGCGGCGCAATCAGTTTCCGAGTCTACGAATACCAGGCCGTGGCAGTGGCACGATACTTCGCCGGACGAAATGCAAGACCACTGCCCAGTCCGCAGGAGCAGGATCTGTGGGAGGTCGAACGACTGAAGTATAAAGGTCCCACTGATCTCTTCCACGAAATCAAGCCTGATTTCGGTGAATACTTTGGCTTTTTGCGGGATCTGGCTGGACCTTCTGCGCCGGAGAGTAATGGGTATGAATTGCCGCCGTGGGATGATAAGTGGGCTGAGCAGGCGTTTGAAATATTGCAGTTGAAAGATGCTTACTGGAAGTCTCTTCGGAAGCGAGCAGAAGGTGCGGATCGGCAGAGAGCCAAGCTTTAGATTTTCATCTGGACTTGTACGACATGTGCATGGATAGATATATCGGAGCGCATGGCATGAGATATATGTCAATATAAGATCTGTAGCACGACTCTATTCTCTATAAATTGGGTATCAAATTTCAAGTATGTACAAGAAGGTCAAAACGCCAGACTTATGAACTGTTCAAGGTCGCTCTACGACAGATGCCAGCGCCGCGCTGACCATGCTCTTCCGGCGGAGTCCCTGGTCACCCCGTTTAGAGGCCTCGCGCCCGGTATGAGAAGGATAATGATTCTTCTCAATCCGGTGAGATTGCGTGGGTCCCGCTGTGCTCTTCCTCCGTCCGCGCGCTTCCGCGGCGTAAGAATCTGGCCCGAAACGACTGCGGTGAAGTGCCAATGCCCTTCGAGGTGGCGATGACCGCGGCGGGAGTGAACTAGGGTGGCAATCGTCTTCATTTGGGACGTCAGGTCCGGGCCCGTAGGATTCCTCGGACATGACTGTGCGGCGGATGGCGTCGATCTCGCCTTCGTCACATTGCAATTGTGAGATTTGTTGCCTTTGCAACCGGATGTTTCGGTGGTCTGGCTGGTTGGGATTGAAGTTGGGAATATCGGTGCTGTCTAGAGACGGGAAGTCTGGTGGGATGGACGTTGGACTCGGGTTTGTACCCCAAGAAGGAGAGGTGTCGAACTGTCCATCTTCGTCGTAGTCTGTGTCAGGTGGTGTAAGGACATATCCAGAGTAACGATTCCGGAGTCGGGTTCCGTCGGGGGTTAGGCGTCCCTTTTCGGAGAAACGCTCGCCCTTCGGGCCTTCGAGTGTGTGTTCATGAAGTTTCTGCGTGAGTGTTGAAATGGAAAGACGCTTTTGTTCGTAGGAGAATGGTACTGAGGTCGGAGGCGGCTGCTGCGAGCGAAAGTGGGAGGATCTCGAACGGGAGAGAGTGCGGAACCGGTGTGAGGGCGACGGGCAGCGCGATGACATTGGCGATATGAGAGTGCTGTCAGAGTCGACCATGAGCCGGTCATCTGTATCGAGTGCGAGGCGGGCCGGTCGCGAGGACGGCGAGGAGAAGGAGAAGTCCTCGAACATGATGTGGCTAACGAGCGAAAAGGTCGGTCTCAAAGAGAGTCGGGGTGGTCGTTTGAATGGTCAGTCTGCGCTCGATTTGGTGCCAGGTGTATTATATACACTGATCGAGGCAGGAAAGAGAGATATATCACACCGAAAAAGAGATTCCGCCGATTTGCCGCTGCGAAAAATCTTGCCTGGTCGACCGGTGGTCGATGGGAGGCGACGCCACGTGATCCGCGGCTCTTGTGGAGGCCAACTTTATAATCGCATTGTTTAGTTCCATGGAAATGGCATATTCGTGAAATTCAGAGGATGAGTAGAGAGATGATCATATTTGTATACAATGAGAGAGTGGAATTAGACAATTAAATAAAGGTGAGGCTCAATCTTGAGACACGTCTTTGCCGCAGATCGATTCAAACACCCCCACAGTGTGCTCCCACACCGATTTACCGATTTCATTCTGGCGATAATCCTGCAAGACCTTCTGATTTCCAGCAGCAGATCCATCCCAGCTCAACAGATATGCCCCGCCGCCTTTTACGCCATCGGCACCGGACGCAACATCCTCGCCACCAGTGGAGGCCTTCGGTGGAAAACGCGGGCTAGTTGCGGCATATAGATGCCGATCACCACTCTCGTTGAGAGGAACCAACCAGGGCTTAGCTAGAACAAGCATAGCGTTCAACGCAATCCGTGTAACGGTTCCGAACTCACGCATGAGGCCCGTCTTGACGACTCCGGGGTAGGCATGGACAAAAGACACTTCAGGGTGTGAAGCGGCGAGCTCCTGCACCGACAGGGACGTCATGGTAATAGCATGTTTGGCAGCGTTGCGGATCGAGTAGCCCGTCTTCAGAGACAAGTCGTCCAGGTTTAACGGACCTTCTCCACCAGCCTCGAGCACGGAGACTACGCTGGCCAGGTTACCACGGAGGCCGGGTTTGGCTGGGGTCGAATCCTCGGACACAGTTCCAGCTTTGGTCAACTGCGGCAGAAGATTGCTGATGAACCGCATGCGTGAGTAGTAATGTAGACTGAGCTTCTTGTCAAGTCCCTCGTCGGTTTCTAGCGGGTATTAGCAGATGCTCAAGGCTTTGTGGTTGCAGATTCGCCAGTACCATCGCGTCCCCTGGTAGTCAACATTCCAGCACTCAAGAAAAGAAGGTTAATCCTGTCTTCCTTGGCTTGGATATCCCTGCATGCTTCATCCACACTATGCAGCCTAGCGGCGTCACACTTGATGAAGCTTAGCTGGCCCTCTGGGTTGAGCTGACGTAGCTCCTCGATGATCTTGGATGCCTGGGACTCATTGCGCCCGACTAGGAATACTCGTGGAGACTGCGTGTCTCGCACAAACGCACGAGCGGTCGCTTCGCCAATGCCGCTTGTTCCGCCGACTTGACGCATCCATGTCAGTCCAATCCACAACAAACTGTCATCACCCGGAAGATGTGGGGTGGGATGTAGTACCGAACACAGCCACTAGATTGGGCCCATAGTCTTTGAGACTGGCATTATTCTTGTGTACCTCGTTGAGTGTCACCATGTTATTTCGATTGTTTGTGGTTGAATGTTAAGTCAGAATTGATGTTGTATGGCCTAGTCACATGACATGCCCTGTTCCTTCAACAGTCAGGTAGTTCGAAAATTCCTAGGAAACTATTCCAGGTTTGTACTTGACGAGAAAATCGACTACTAATGGGTTTTTGTATAGCGGGCCACTCGGCGATGCTGACACCGGCGTAACGGCATTAAGATTTAAAGACCCACATGTCCGGATGTCTTGGTTCCAAAACTGCCATCATAAAGGTTTTTATGGCTATAGGGTCTTGGATGTGCACGATGACATCCTTGATCGAATGATATGCATCATATGCGTCGTCAGTCATTCTTCCAAGAGGTAGGTGATCAGGCTTATAGCTAGGCGAACGTTGGGAAGGTAGACAATTTCTTCACGGATATTTGTATCTTCTTCCTAAGGGAATAGTCTAGGTGATTGTCTTACCTAGCTAAAATATTGAGCTATTGCTCTTGTGTTAGCTCTTCAAACCTATGCTGATTCTCTGAAGACCGACACTAATAGTCATACGATATATGCTGTCTTCGTTGCATACTCTGCTAGATTGGATACAAGAAATCGATAATCATGTGGGTTCAATAATTTGATTATTTTACTAAACGTTACCATCTCTCCGGACTTTGACAAATCCAAATATAGCCCTGGAGAACAAATGCGTATAGAGGTAATGGCAGCCCCCGTGGTCCAGTGTATTTGTTAATTGCTTACCCCAACTCATTAGTCACCCAAAGATATACATATCCAACAACTTTGCGTGAATCCTAATTATTGGATTGCAGCACCAGCAAATCCCCCAAGTCCTCGATCTAAGGTATTGCTCATACATAGCCTTAATGATTATCTGATCAGTATCACAACCTACCTAGAAAGAGGCGTCCCTGATCGATTCTCAGTATTTATTAGCGGCGTCAGTCTTATCTGTGCTAGGTCCCCGCATCGGACTTCCGAGCGACCCCCGGGCCCCGACACCCCATGAATAATGATTTCACTTCTCCAACGCGCCTCCAATTCCCTCTTTGACACATTTTCATACTACGCCCACCAGAATGGCAGCCTTTCTGAAGAAGCCCCTGAAGCTGGCTCTCGTCCAGCTTGCGTCTGGTAATCGATCCGATCAAACTTGACGCGGCTTTCAGACTAACGCATGAACAGGTGCGGATAAGGCCATTAACCTTTCGAATGCCCGCAGCAAGGTCCTGGAGGCCGCGCAGTCTGGTGCACGCCTGATTGTTCTTCCTGAATGCTTCAACTCTCCTTACGGCACTCAGTACTTCCCCAAATACGCCGAGACCCTGCACCCTTCCCCCCCGACGAAGGAACAATCACCCTCGTTCCACGCGCTGTCGGCGATCGCCGCCGAGGCAAATGCATACCTCATCGGAGGCAGTATCCCCGAGCTGGAGCCGAAGAGCAAGAAATACTACAATACCTCGCTTGTCTTTTCGCCCACGGGCGCCTTGATTGGAACCCATCGCAAGACACACTTGTTCGACATTGATATCCCGGGCAAGATCAGGTTCAAGGAAAGTGAAGTTCTATCCCCGGGCAACGAGTTGACGGTGATTGATCTACCGGAATACGGCAAGATTGGATTGGCGATCTGTTACGACATTCGATTCCCGGAATCGGCTATGATCGCAGCTCGCAAGGGCGCTTTCCTGCTGGTTTACCCGGGTGCATTCAATAC
This sequence comes from Penicillium corylophilum, assembly GCA_018410145.1. NCBI lineage: Eukaryota > Fungi > Ascomycota > Eurotiomycetes > Eurotiales > Aspergillaceae > Penicillium > Penicillium corylophilum. The sequence continues at coordinate 1,199,204 of JAGUQL010000009.1, forward strand.
TGTTACTGGACCTCTTCACTGGTCACTCCTTGGACGTGCTCGTGCTGTTGACAATCAGACTTATGTTGCTCTGTGCAGCCCCTCGCGTGACTTGGAGGCGACCTACCATGCCTATGGTCACAGTCTGATCGCGGATCCTAGTGCGAAGATCTTGAGTGAAGCAGAAGAGAAGGAGACTACTATCTACGCGGATCTCGATAATGATACCATTGTGGACACTCGCAAGGGTGTTCCGATCTATACTCAGCGCCGGTTTGATGTGTATCCTGACGTCAGCGGAGAGAGCTCGAAATAAGTATGGGCATAGACGCTTGCATGGTTAATTCATGCAAACCGGGCAATAGATTACAATACTGTACAGACTTTGAATGAAATGAAAAACCAATTCCAAGAAGAAATGAGCTGCTCGTGACTCTGATTGTAGCCTCAGGCCGAAATTCATGCCTCTAAAAAAGTGGCATCCACGATCTGCTGAGTCATCATACCCCCCCACCAATCACAGGACGCCCACACGATAAGCGAGCCACACTCACCCGCGGGCCACAAATTCGATCACATTCGTGATTTTCTTCATCGACCAATTCCGCCCACAGTCGCCGACCCCAACAGTCAGTCTTTCCCACCAATTCAACCCTCCTGAATACCTTCTGACAATCAGCAGAGATGTCCAACGTCAACTCTGGAAAGCAGCGTTCGGCTATCGCCGACGTGGTGTCGCGCGAGTACACCATCAACCTCCACAAGCGCGTATGTTGAAAATCCCCAATCTCACTCAAGTACCCCTTACCTGTGACAATCTGGAAAAACCGTGGAGGCAAAAATGGACAGAGAACACACAATCCTGAAACATGGAACTTTTTCTTTTGTGTGTGTGCGTGGGAAGTGGAACGAGGACCTAAAAAATCCTTCGACCGCCTCGCCCTCGAACAGCCGTGGGCAACCACGGCTAAAAGTCGTCATTTATGACGGCTCGACAGCTGCAGATTCCTCGGAGTTTTGCAGGTGGCATACACCTCCCAACGGGGAACAAAAGAAGAAGAATTAGTTTTATGAAGTCCACCTCTATGGCCGAACCAGAGCATCGCAGAGTCTCGACTCTACCAGATGGCATTCGGACGGAAGACTAATGACCACTTCTTTCGGAATACAGACCCACGGTGTCAGCTTCAAGAAGCGTGCTCCCCGTGCCATCAAGGAGATCCGCGCCTTCGCCGAGCAGGCCATGGTAAGTTCTAGCTCTCCGTGCGCACGCAGGATTCGCCCCGCTAACAGTCCACACAGGGTACCAAGGACGTCCGCCTCGACCCCGCCCTCAACAAGAAGGTCTGGGAGGCCGGCATCAAGGGTGTCCCCTTCCGTCTCCGTGTTCGCATCTCCCGCAAGCGTAACGACGAGGAGGGTGCCAAGGAGCGTCTGTACTCCCACGTCCAGGCCGTCAACGTCAAGAACCCCAAGGGTCTTCACACCGCTACCGTCGATGACGCGTAAATGTGTTGACGTCGATGTCTTTGCTTCTATGATTCCATGTAATTGGGGTTCGGTCGGGGCTTTTCCAAAATAAAAATACCTTTTACCCATGGTCTGGTTTTCTTGTGTAGTGGTAGTAAACCGTCGGTTTTAAAGAGTATAGCACTCGCAATTTCGCCCCTGCACATGTGGAGTCGCCTGCTGTCGCGAGCGAATATTGCAAGTAGATATATCTTGGGCTCGGTATCCTACGTTGCTGTGCTATGCGCCATTCCAAGTTCTGAACGCATATGAGAGTGTAGGTACTTTCCCCCACGGCGATCTTTAGCCCTGGTAATCGTCCACTATGGACTGATATTCCTCCGCCCAAAAGTTATCCTAGTCGGTTTCCAGGATAGTGGAGATAGGCCCCTCACTCGAAATCCAATGCTTGCCATCGTGTAGCAAGGTACTGATATTATTAGAAGTACATCATAAGATGAGTGGGTTACGTCTACCACGTAGGCAGCGATGATGTCTTAACGAGAACCCGACTCAAGCTCGCGGCCTTAGTTGGCAAAACCTGACGTAGCCTTGAAGCCAACAGCACTGGTCTTAATCGAAATTTTGACAAAGCAGTAAATTCACATTGGCATTGAACATATGAACGTCACTTGACAGATGAAGGAAAGTTTCTAGATCCTCAAAAAAGCCCCGAAATGTTTTAGGTACCTAAAACTGTTGAAGGGTGAATTGTTCAGTAATTCGTCCGATCAGTGAGCTAGTTGAGCCAGCTTTTATCCCCGGTGCTAGATCTCTCACAGGTCTTTAGCACTGGAGATCATCTGTCAGCAAAAGATTGCGCGTGGAGTCCCAACTAAAGTGTTCAAATGATCAAAGACTCTGTTGTCGTTCCTTCTCGCACAGATGGCGATGTAAGATATGCTCTCATTTAGCTGAAGCGCGTATACCATCATCATCCACTCAAGCTATTAGAGCATAGTTGTTCAGCTTCCAAAACCTTTACCGTCTTTTCTACGTTGTGTTGCTTTCTCTGGAGCCGCGCTGACTCATGGTTCAGTACTGCTATAGGGAGCACCTAGGACCCTTCGCCCGCAGCGTGATTCAGAGTTACTATCAATACTGTCCATACATATATTGAAAATGAGAAATCTTCAAGAAGGCATCTAGGTAGGACCTGAAAGATTATACGCCGTTTGGCGTCTGTTCAACAATAATGTCAAAGTCCATCGGTTTGACGTCCTGGAAGGCATAGGCCCATGGGGTCAGATGATAGTTGGACTCAATCACTCGCCGACTGAAATGGTGCTATGGGTCTTCTCGGGTGACGCGAGACGATGCGATGGTAAACCACGACGATGCAATAGTGGACCGCTTCAATATTGAATGCCTTTTGACTCGTTACTCATCCTTACTATTGCTGTTTCTCTTTCAATCTTACTTCTCTATCTTCATATCAACCAAAGAACAAAGACAGTAGACAGAGAAATGGAAGACGAGGGCGAAGACCACCGCCGATACTGGCCTCCTATGACCGCCGCAGACAAGATGTAAGTTGAGACTTCCAGCCTCCACCCTCCCAGTGCTGCACTCGACTTCCAGAGAAGAAGGGCATCAGAAGCAATATACTGACCACTGTTCCTCGGCTGATAGCGAGTGGCGTAGCAGATGCTTGCTCACAGTGATGGTCGTATACCTAACCGGCCCTTGGGGCAGCCATTGGCAGAATGTCGATTTCCGGCTGGAAATCATTTTCTCACCCAGTAAGCGAAGCATACAGCCAGACTGAATTTGAAGACCGTGGAATAAGAGCTGACAAAAAGATTGAAGCATATCCTGCCACCGCTCCGACTTTATGGATTCGCAGAGCCGGGTTTCAAGACCTGTTTGGCGTCCCAGTCCCGCTTGTCCTTGATGGACTGTCTGGTAGCGCCTGGAATCCAGGCACTACCATGGCCGAGATCGTATTTCAAGTGCAACGCGTCATAGCGTGGTGCAGATGGTTGGTGGACATCCACAACGAGGCGGCGGAGGTTAAGCAAAAGCAGCGTGAGCAATGCAGTCCCGAGCGTCCAACAGCTAAGGGTATGAATGCTGATGAGTTATAGTAACCGACATCGGACAACGGATTGAGAGGAAACTAATGATTATGAACGGAAAGCCCAGTTTCATCTCTGATGAAGAATGGATTGGTCTTTCCGATGATTTCCTCTTCATTGAGAGTATGGAATTTCTGCCGGTTGACTCGGTCACTGACAGCGACATCTTCAAAAGAATAGAGAAAGTTGTCCACTGCTCGCGGCTATCGCCCACAGTAGGACGTGATGACCCGTATCATCTTCGTGATCGTGCCGTTGGCTTGATCACCCGCTGGAAAGAAGATTACCCAGAAACCTTCGGGCCCGGCGGACGATGGTGGAGATCCGACTTTTGGTGGAGATGAAGCATCACGGTGCCAGAATGTGGAACGGAGATGGCGAGGGCAATACATTCCAACAATATGTCCACTGATTGACGCGTAGAAGAAGATGGAGTGGATTCCCGAGCAAGTTGAGATGCCGATCTTGGGCCGCCTGTGCTGAGGCACCTTTGATCTAATGTAAGACCATGGACGTGGGAGACGTAGAGCCATGGGACTGGGTCTTTACTTCAAATGCTTTTACAACTAAATCGCCTAGTCCTCGTGCAATGACCAAAGCTAAGACTAAACTCGAAGAAGTTGTTGATCCAGTCATCCCAGGAAACCGAAGAATGTGAACATTCAAATTACGGAGCTGCCCTTCTCGAAGCGGCCGAGGGGATGATCACTTTGGGCCCCTTGGATTATCCCTAGTCAGGCTGGCCTGTAAGACCTAATTCATCTCTGCCCAGAGATAATACTCGCCAATTTCAAGCTCAGGTCACGCCTATCGTCCCACCAGATAGTCATAATCCTCCTAGCTTAGTTCAAATACTATAAGTGCCTCAGAAGTGACAGGTTTTTCCAAGTCCTCTTCGTCAATCTTATTTCCAGCTAGACGGGTAGCGTCTACCTCTGGACCGTCAGACTTTGGAAGCTTATTCTTGAGAAAGAAGATACTGCTGTTGCCGGTCTTGGCCTTGAAGATAGTAGCCGTCTGCTTGGTCAAGGTGAGTTGAGCATGTGGTTGGACGAGATCTCCCACTGGATTGGGCATCTTAATCTCTTTGATGGACCAGCCAAGCAAACGAGATTGGGATAATGAGTCGCGGTGAAGTTCATACATGGTCTCTTGAAATATTAGGTTCTTCATGGTCCTGACGAAAGGTGTAACGCATGGAACTTGGATGCGATGCTTCGTGAGACTTTGACCAAGTACGGTGATTTGGAAGCCAAAGCAGGCAACGAAACGGAAGAGACCGGCCGGGATGAGAACAAACCCGGCGTGGGCAAGGCTCTTGGGAAAGAAAACGGCGCAAAGGGTGAATGCTGCAATACGATACGTACATAACCTCCAATAGGTTTCAATGCAAGATCTCGTGTATGATATTAAATAGCCCTAGGAGTATTTTATGGAGACGAGTACACAGATATGACAATGAAAAGGAAATCAGGAAAAAGGCTTGGATGCACCAATGGACGTTTCGCCGATATAATTCGACAGAAATGCAAATAAAAACACCAAATGTTGAACTCCATCAATGTTGTATCGTACAGTTGGGGTGGCCAATAAGAAAAAAAAAACAAAAAAAAAACAAGCTTCTTCGCACTAATTTTGAAACACCATACCCTTGCCTGGCCCGTCATGATCATCAATTTAGCCCGGCTTTAGTTCTTAAGTTCTTCGATCTTGCTGTGAAGACCGTCAATGAACTCGGCCTTAACACGGATGGCCCAGTGTTCAGGCTTGCCGTCGGCTTGAGGGACCATGCACTGCACGCTGTTGTTCATCTTGGCATAGTCAAGCTCCTTCTGGAGGTAGGTGTTGAGGATGACATTTCCGCCAGGATCACTGCGGAGGACGATTCGAGAGCGGCCAGTGTCGGGGTGCTTAAGAAGCTTGATGATGCCAGTGCCCTGAGATGTCCAGCCAGTGGCCAACTTGAATGCTCGAGCCCGACATTCGAATTCGACTGTTTCATCCTGTTCACCGTTGACTGCACTGGAAAGATCAAAGATAGCTCCAGGGGCGGCCTCTTCATCGGATGTGGCATCTCCCGAGGTGCCATTTCCGAGACTTGAGGCCTGAGTGGACACGGCAGTCGGCGCTGGGGATGCAGTAGACTCGCCAAATTTGATTGGCATGCTGGGCTTCCAGGTATTGTCGGTAGGGGCGGGAGAAGAGGCAAAGAGGCTCGACGTGCCAGAAGATTGATCTTTCTGGGGCGTAAGGGTTTTGCCAAAGCTGGGGGCGGCAAAGGCGGGAGTAGAGGCGAACAGATTCGACGCGCCGGGAGACTGATTTTGGGTCGTAGCCGGCTTGCCGAAGCTGGAAGCGAACAGGCTTGATGTGTTGGTAGAGCCCTGCTGGGGCGCCGGCGAGTCGACCCGATCGAATAGACTGCGCCCAGCAGCAGCAGTAGGGGCAGGAAGGGGGGTGTCCAAGCTTGACTTCATGGTTTCAGAAGCCTTGTTTCGCTTGGACCCGTCCTCATCCCCACTGGCCTCAGAAGCACGACGCTTGGGAGAACTTTCCTTGGCCTCACTGTCGGAATCATCAGTGTCCTTTCCATTGTCGGACGGCTGTGGGGTTGCCGAAAGACGACCGAAAATGTTCTGGGAATTGGATAGAGGGCGACTAGATGATTCAAAGATTGAAGTGGTGGATGGGGCGGGAGAAGCGGCAGTCAAAGGGGACTTCTCTGCAGGCTGAGAGGCACTGGCCCCAGAATCAGTTGGAGAAGACTCATCAGCATCGATAAACTTGAAGCCTTCGCCAGGGACAAACACAGATCTTTTTGTGGAGGCACCCTCAAGCTTCGCACGCTTCTCGCGTTGCTTTTCGGCATCTTGGCGCTCCCACTCCGCTTCATCATCCTCATCAGAATCAAAGTCTTCGGCCTTTCGCTTAGCTTTCTCTTTGGCCTCGTTTTCCTCTGCCTTCTTCTTGAATTGGGCCATGAAATCGATCCCAGCAGAGCCGTTACCGAATTTTGGAACACCGGAAGCAACCGGCGCATCCGCAGGCTTGGGACTGGCAAACATGTTCCCAGCTAACTTGGGAGCCGCAGGGGGCGCAGCAATTGGTGCCTTTTCAGCTGGGGCCGTGGTCATCCCAGTCGAAGCCTTTGCGAACAGATTCTCCTTAGGAGCGGCAGGGGCATTGCTAGTAGAGAGAGACGCAAAGGGGTTGGCCTTAGGCTCCGGTGCAGCAGAAACGTTCGCCTGTGATGGCGTATCGACAGGTTTAGCCGCATCGATCGTCTTAGCTGGGCTGCTGCTAGGAGACGAGAAAGACTGCGAAAAGAGACGCGCGGTATTTGAAGAGCTGGCGTCAGCAGTGACAGCTGGCTTTTGCGCGTTGGGGGTCGGCTTGTACGAGTAAGCACTGCCCTTGAACTTAACACCACCCTTGGGTTTGAGAGGAGCGCCCATGGCCTGACGAGCCTTCATATAGAATAGGACCAGATTGTCAAAGGCATCACTTCCAGGCTCACACTTGAGGATTTCATTCTGGTAGAACTGAGAGAGAGACTTGACTTTCCAGAACAACTCGGAATTTCCAGTTGTTTCCTTGGTTGCACTAGCGGGAAGGGCAGACTGAGGAAGTCGGGCAGCCGGATCAAAATCAGCACTGGCAGTAGAGTCTAACTGGCCCGGAGTACCCAGAGAAGCCTGAGGCTTTTTGGGCGCAGGCGCGGCTTTGTTTCCGCCGAACAGATTGCCAGAAGGCTGACTGATAGTCGCAGCTGGTTTTGACGCGAAGATACTGGAACCAGCATCGGGGGTAGATTGGTTGTCCTTGGCCGGAGTTGAATTGGGCACAGGGGTGTTGGCATTTAAGAGAGACCCGAATGGGTTGGCGCTAGCGGGCTTCTCTTGTTCACCGATTGTTTTGGGCGCGAACAAGCTAGGCGCGGGGGAAGATTGAGCTTTCTCGGGCTCAGAAGACTTAGGTGCCGGGGGCGCGCCGAAAAGAGAGCCGAAGGGAGTAGACGCGGTCTTCTCAGGCTCTGAAGGCTGGACTGCAGTGGAGTTTCCGCCGAATAGACCCTTGAAGGACTGAGACTCAGCAGGCTTCTCAGAAGCCTGACCAACCGTTGACTTTGGAGCGAAAAGATTGGCGGTTTCGTTGGCAGGCTTTGCTGGGGAGGAGTTGCCAAAGGTAGGCTGTGAAGAAGCCCCGCCGCCGAAAATGTTTTTAAAAGGCTGCGCATTGTCGGTAGAGGAAGCGGCTATGTTTTGTTCTGATGCTGCTTTCGGAGCAAACGGATTACTAGGGGCAGGGGTCTCTCCGACTGGCTTTGGTGAGAAAATGTTGTTAAAAGCAGGCTGAGGAGCATTCGCTTTATCAGACTCCGCAGATGAGGGTTTGGGAGCGAATAAACTGCCGCTTGTGACAGGGGCTGCAGGAAAGATGCTCGGGGTGCTGGCCTTTGTGGTCTCTGAAGTAGATGCAGCGGACGTTGCTCCAAAGAGTCCACTGAAGGGCTGAGCTGGGGCCGTTTGCGTAGCAAAGGCAGGCTTAGCTGCGAAACCTTCAGCTTTGTCGCTGGTGGGCTGGTCCGTAGCTGAGGAGACCTTGATGCCCCCAAAAGGATTGCCGGATGGCGTAGTAGTAGACTTAGGGGAGAATAGATTCGAAGTTTCAGATGAGCCACCAAAGAGATTCTTCTGAGGTGTAGCTGAGGGGTTGACATTGAAAGAAGGCCCCTTGGGCTTTGCGTCAGGCGACATTTGCATGGACTCAGAGGCAGAGTTCGCGGAAGAACCTTGTCCAAAGGCAGGGGTACTTGCAGGAGCACCTGTACTTTGCTGTGCCCCGAAAAGGCCGTTCGAGAAGGAGGGTTGGCTCGTCGGCTGGTTGCCAAATCCGGAGAAGCTCGTAGATGCGCCAGGGGTTGATTGGGGAGTAGAGGTGGCAGCATTGAATGAAAATGGGTTTGACGACGGAGCAGAACCGCCGAAGCCTGAGGAGGAAAAGTTGAATCCGGTCGAGCCACTACCGCCGAAGGAGAACGGAGTCGAGGCAGTCTGGGCGGGCTGGGTGGGCTGTGTGGATCCTGAACTAGCACCCGGGAAGCTCTGGCTCTGTCCAAAATTGAAACCAGTCGAGGGTGCGGAGTTGAATGAGTTAGATTGGAAGCCCGAAGCCGCCGGGGCAGCTGGGTCTGAAGATAAGGACGAGAAGGCGCCGCCGGAAGGCTGAGAAGGAGCTGCACCACCGGTTGGGGTACCAGCTCGAGGACGACGACGAACGTCCTTGATTCTGCCGAAGTAGACATCTGCGTCAGTCTTTCTGCGAGGCATTGCGAAGAAGCGAGTGAAAGCTGAGAAGATATGAAAGCAACGAACATGGGTAATGGCAAGGAGAATGGTTGCGAAGCAGAAGTTTGGGGAAAGCGAAACATGTGTAGAGGGGAAGAGGAGGGGAAGATGACAAGTATGAGGAGTGGGATATCAAAAAAACCGCTCTCGAACCGCAAGAGACTAGGCGGAGCAGCTCCAACCACAGGCTGCCGCTCTCCTCATCGAAAGGTTCCGCGAGATTACAGCAGCGTCAAGATGTGATATCCCATCATCCATTCCACATCCTTCCGCAATTTAAAAAAAAGCCACTTACTTTCTGCTTGCCATCTGGGCAGCGGTCGCCCGCTGGGGCTTTTCATCCGGAGTACCTGACATCGCGAAAGCGTTCTCGTCGTCCTTGGATCCTTGAGGACCTTGCGCCGTTCGTTTGGACATCTACGGCGTCGTTGTCCGCCTCGACACACCCAAAGCACCAAATTCAAAGTTTGAAGGTAGCTATGATGTTTTCACGCCTGTTTCGGGGGACGGGGTTGAGGCACAGCTTGTCCGTTCAATTGGGGACGATGCGGCGAGACTCGGTCGTTGATGCTGAATCAAGTACTCGAGGAGCTCACGCGTGGGGATCGCTGGTCGCACGCAGCTGGTCGATAGCAGACACGCTCGAAATAAACCCGAGCAATACGTATTGAGCTGGCACTGGTAGCTCTTTTTTCCAGTCAGAGAGCAAAAGTCAATTTGTCTCTGCGAAACTCGAGGGGGTGGTTGGCGGTGTCTCGTTCCGTGACACGACCTTGATCGCGACTCGTTGCGCAAGCTGACAACCACAGATTCACCAGGGTCAAGACCGATGAAGAAAAGAGGTCAGGGAGCTGTTTCTCCGATGGAAAAGCAGATTAGTCGGATAATCGGGGGGAGGGAGGATTGGGGATGACCCTGGTAGTTTTTTTGCGCGGAGGCTCTCGCGGACGCAAGAACACCACGCCGTGAAAAAATGTGGTCACGTGGGTCTTGGCATGACGGAAGCTTAGAACAGTCAGCTTCTTTCTATTGCCATCCTTGCTTGCATATGTCTCCTTCTTTACTGGGAGCTTCATCCTTGGGAAGTTTCCTAGCTTATTCTCAGGATAGAGAAATAGGAAGCACAACACAGATTTCAGATTCCTGGATGTATCCGAGCATGACGTCGTTGGGAAGAAAAGTCCGTCTTAAACCCGTCTGGTAAATGCATATTGGGTCGTGCACGGTGCACTGGAAGACTTGCTCGAGTGACCTGGGAAGAGGCGTGGACCTTGATCACAGTTAAACATGGGTTCACCCGATCCATCCTGCTACTACACGCTACATTCTCGGCATATTCTTCTACGCGTCAGGCTCACCTCAACCCGCACCTGTAGCCGCCGGTTTCATGATTTACCTTACACAAGCTTCTTACCCCTGAGGACTATTCAGAGATGCAGATAGGTTCTATCTTAGAAGCCACAAGCGCCTACGGGTGCTCCCTGTGGCGTGGTAGGACCAGAGGAGACTACGGTCAGGGACTACGTGGCTGACCCTAAAATAGGGCTGGGACCTGAGCTAGTCAAGTCGCTCTGCTACACTCGAATGGGTCGGTCGAAGTCACAGGAGCCGCCAGGAGTATCCAAAGGGCTATGTAGGGCTTTGGGCCGTAGCCGGATACAAAGGTGAAGACTAAGTATAGGTAGTTTATTTCTGTTGCTCGTGCAAGAGCACGGGCCATACCTCCACAACAATTGAAGTCTTCTGATCTGCTGTACTTTTTGTGCGATAGATTTACATGAATGGTCATAGTGTATGAAACCACACAATCCTAAAGGCTCTTTGAGCCACAAAGAAACAATTTCCGGCTTTTACGTTTGTCGTCCACAATCCCTGTAGCACAAAAAGCATGACCCCTGAGTCACATTTCCCTCTCAGTGTGGCGGCAATGAATTCTGCAGCTAGTCACATTCCTTTCCGCTTTTCGATGTAGTCCGTCAGACTAGCCCGTTTCAACTCTCTCACATTGTGATGTGGTTGCCTTTTAGCCTCCTATTGGCTCGGTCTGCTTGTATCGACAGGGGAGAGGATTCCCCGTGGGGGCCCGATCGGCGCGCTCGATTGCCAATCTCTTCTATTCCTCGATCATGAGGCAAGACGGCCAGCGTGACCAGATGAAGGTTAGCGGATGATGGCTTAGAGCTAATCCTATTCTCGCCCTATCATGACCAGATCCAGGGTCATCTGCAATCAATTTCCCGTCTCAAGTGGTACTCCGGGGTAGGATTCATTGAACAGCATGTTTGGACAATGGCTGAGGGTGTGGATGACACTAGGTTCCACCCCTATTGTTCGTCATGCGTGTTTCATGCAGTCTCTCGATATTAGTTGCCGAAACTGTGTGATGGGTGGTATATAAGGAAGCGCGTCGCCTCGCCTACGCGCAACATATGGCCCGCATTCTTTTCGGCCTATCTTTCATTTCAACATGCTCTTCGCTACTGTGGCTAGCTGCCTCTCCTTTATAGCATGTGTTCACGCTCAAGTGCTGGCTGGTCCAGCCTTAGCCGGGCCTTCTAGCTTTACTTCGAAACCCCTGGCCAAACATACATCTTCCGCGAGTCTTGCCAGCAGCCTCGAGACACCGGCTGTGAATGTACATGCTACTTCTGAGACCACGGACGATGCGTCGTACTGGCTAGCAGACATCACTCATCAAGGAGTCGCGGCTTTCAATTCGAATCCTTCCACTTACACGGTGTTCCGCAATGTAAAGGACTATGGCGCCAAAGGTAATGTCTCGTAATTGCGATATTCATCTTCCTTAAATTACAGACAGCTAACCAAGTTGATAGGTGACGGTGTAACCGACGACACTGCTGCTATCAATCTTGCTATTAGTGATGGTGGTCGTTATGGTCCCGCAAGCCGAGAGTCCTCGACCACGACCCCCGCTATCGTATACTTCCCAGAAGGAACATACTTGATCTCGACCTCCATCATCGACTACTATTTCACACAGCTCATTGGTAACCCTAACTCCATGCCAGTGATCAAAGCTACTGCAGGGTTCTCTGGCCTGGGGTTGATTGACGGGGACCAGTATCAAAGCGATGGCAATCAGGGCTGGACCTCGACAAACGTGTTTTTCCGGCAGATTCGAAACTTAAAGCTGGATTTGACAAATATCCCGGCCACCTCAGGAGCAACAGGCATTCACTGGCCAACCGGACAGGCCTCGAGTATTCAAAATGTGGAGATCGAGCTGAGCTCAGCTTCGGGAACGCAACACCAGGGCATCTTTATTGAAAATGGTGAGATACGACATAGTACTCTGATACTCCTTGCATGACATGCTAACTATATCAGGCTCCGGTGGCTTCTTAACCGATGTTACCATCACTGGCGGTTTGGAAGGAGCCAATGTTGGCAACCAGCAATTCACCATGCGCAACTTGGTCATCTCGGACGCAGTGACGTGCATTTCTCAGATCTGGGATTGGGGCTGGACTTACCAGGGTCTGAAGCTTTCGAACTGCACCACCGCTCTCTCCGTCAACAACGGTGGTGCCGGAGACCAGCTCGTTGGCTCAGTGACCGTTCTCGATAGCACAATCCAGGATTGCTCGACATTTGTTGCTACTGCCTGGGCAACCTCTACCTCCTCCAACGGAAGTCTAATCTTGGAGAACATTGTCCTTGAAGACGTGACTGTGGCCGTGAAAGGGACCAGTGGGACAGTTCTCGCTGGAGGGTCTACTACCATCAGTGCTTGGGGTCAAGGCCATAAGTACACCCCCAATGGTCCTACAAATTTCCAGGGGACTTTCACTGCCCCGACCCGTCCCAGCGCATTGCTTGCTAGTGGATCCTCCAACTACTACACTAAGTCCAAGCCTCAGTACGTGGCCTCACCGACCGCTTCATTCGTCAGCATCAGAAATTCTGGTGCCAAGGGAGATGGGTCCACCGATGATACCTCTGCTATCCAGTCTGCACTGACCTCGGCGGCCTCATCTGGCCAGATTGTGTACTTCGATCAGGGAACTTACAAAGTTACCAACACTCTTTACTTCCCTCCTGGGTCCAGAATTGTGGGCGAAGCCTATCCAGTGATTATGGCCAGTGGCAATGTCTTCTCAACCATATCTAAGCCTGTTCCAGTGGTTCAAGTCGGTAAGTATGGGGAATCTGGCTCCATTGAATGGTCGGACATGATTGTCAGCACGGAGGGCTCCACACCAGGTGCCGTTCTCATCGAATGGAACCTGGCAGCGAACGCTGGCTCTGGAATGTGGGATGTTCATGCCCGCATCGGAGGTTTCACTGGCTCGGAGCAGCAGGTAGCTCAGTGCCCAACTTCGGCCGCTGTGTCGGCGACCTGTGAGGTTGCTTACATGTCCATGCACATTACAAGCACCGCAAGTGACGTCTACCTTGAGAATGTTTGGCTGTGGACGGCAGACCACGATCTCGACAGTGCCGACAACACTCAAATCTCAGTATACTCTGGTCGTGGACTGTTGGTAGAGGGAAAGAACATCTGGCTGTGAGTAAGACCAATCGCCGAGTCGACACAAAGCTAACCCCTTCTCAGATACGGAACCGCGGTCGAGCACCATCAACTATACCAGTACCAGTTCTCTGGAGCTAGCAACGTTGTGGGAGGCTTCATCCAGACCGAAACACCGTGAGTCACATCCATCACCACCGGTGTAATATGCTAACTCATTATTCGTCAGATATTACCAACCCAGTCCCAATGCAGCCGACGGCCCGTATCCAACCAACTCCACCCTCAAAGATCCCGACTACAGCACCTGCCTTTCTGGTAACTGTGACGCGCTTGGCCTACGCGTTCTTGACAGCGAAAATATCATTGTATATGGCGCCGGTCTTTACAGCTTCTTCAATGACTACAGCACCACTTGCTCTACTTTCCCTACTCCGGAGAACTGCCAGAGCGAGATTTTCAGTGTCGAGGGAAATACCACTAACCTGGTAGTCTACACACTTAGCACTGTTGGCGTTACTAACATGATTGTCAAGGATGGGACTTCATTGGCAGTTGTCAGTGATAATTTGGCGACATATGCCGCTAACATTGCATACTTCACTTTGTAACATGTCTTAAGGGGCCGCTTGTCTGAGTACATATTTTTCCAACCACTATGCTTTTGTTGACTGATACGCATCTCCGTAAAACGATTATACAGTAGCGCGTAAAATTTTGGAAACACACAGCTATAAGATGAACTAGTCATAAAATCTTATTTGAAGGTCATTCCCAAGTAACAGGCTTCTATAATGATGATTCGTATGGATACTTGTTATCTGGGTCCCTCAACGGGAAGTTTCTACGTTCAATCACATTCTTGCCTAAAACACCTAGGTCTTACAGCGGGAATAAGAGGATAATGCAAATGGGTCTAACAGTCTTATGGAGGTAGCCCGGCTCTTATTTAGCTTGCTTGTTAATATTAGCGTCAGGCTAATGACTAGTATTGACTTTCATGCCAAAATAGTATGAAGTTCTCAGACATACAAGCGTTCGGATATGAATCCGAGCTGTGGAGACCCGGACTGTGGGGGCGCGGGGGCGCTGGCTCAATGAGGGCCGCAACTCGGGGAAATGTCCCGAGGGCCATCTGTCTCTGACCATATATGATGCACGGATTTCGGCGACAATGCTTCTTTCTTAAGTCGCCTCTGAATAAGTGGAAGTCTTTCAAACCAACTTGCATCCAGACAATATGGTAGGGACACAAAATACCAGCGGGATATCCTTTGACTCTCTCCCGTTGGATCCCAGCGGCCCTCGCGGAAATGCTTGGGGTCGGTTTGGACCCAATGACGAGCTTGGCACATTAAATTTGCTTACACCGGGGGTTGTTGTTGAGGCTGCGAAAGAGATTCGGACTGGAGTGCGCATCTCTCTGGACTGGCCACTTAGCATGCCTTCCTATCCAAGTTTCAACCGCAATCCGTTCAAACAGGAGATAATTCTCCGTGACCCGAATTGTATTTTTGATGATATTCTGACTTTCAATAGTCAGGGTTCGACCCAATGGGATGGTTTTAGGCATTATGGTAGGTGGAACGTATCCTCTCATCAAGGGCAAAGCTAACTCTTCACTATAGCGAACCAAAAGTCTCGGAAATTCTATAATGGCCATACTACCGAGGAGATTCAGAGCTCTGATGTGATTGGCATTCACGGTAACGATCATATGACCCTTTACCTGGATCATCGATGCTAACAATGTGAATGACAGCGATGGCCGAGCACGGCGGTATCACTGGCCGCGGCGTTTTGCTCGATTATGCCGACTGGGCTGCCTCAAACTCCGTCTCTGTTTCAGCTCTTGAGTCAGAGGCCATCACCCTTGAAAATCTCAAGCAAGTAGTCAAGGATCGTAAAGTTGAATTCCGGAAAGGCGACATTCTGTTTGTGCGCAGTGGCTTCACTGCTGCATATAACGAGTTAAACGAGCAGCAACGGAAGGATTTGCCGAATCGCCCGTCTCCTGATTTCAATGGAGTGGAAGCCACGGAGGGGATACTGCGGTGGTTGTGGGATCACCAGTTCGCTGCTGTCGGCGGAGACGCACCCAGCTTTGAGAGGGCTCCTATTCGGGGTCCCCATGCAGACCCTAACTTCAATCTTCATGAGTGGGTTTTGGCGGGATGGGGTACACCTATAGGTGAGTTGTTTGATTTGGAGAAATTGTCCGCGCATTGCAAGGCTACTGGAAGATATAGTTTCTTCTTGTCCAGTATGCCCCTCAAGGTACGTATTCGATATCCGATGTAGCATAAGTAGCTGAGCTAACCGTGATACCAGGTTGTTGGCGGAGTTGCGAGTCCGCCCAATGCTTTTGCTATTTTTTAGGACAATTGTTATGTGTTAAGTGTAATAATGTTCATCGAATGCGAATGCAAATGATCTTCGGCTTCTTGTCTCCGAAAGAAGCGAAACCAGCACTTGAAAATAAGCAAGTCTAACGAAAATAGAAATTTCTTTTTCTTAAAAAAAAAGCCTCCTACTTGCATTAGCGTATTCCTAAAGTCATCTCTCTAGTTCAGCTGAAGATAAATTGTACACCCAAGAATCTATGACCCACCGGAGGAATGTTGTTCCCCAGCCCCGCGGCACGAATGCAGCACAGCACGATGCAACACGACTCAACGACAGCTCACAGGAATTGATCGTTCAGTCGAATCCTCGCGGGATGAGTAATGGATCAAATTCCGCTGGTGCACGATACTGAGCGGCTCAGTTGTCATTTCTGGGTAAGCACTCGGGGACCTCCTTACGTGGATGGTGTACCAGCTGACCAATCCAGGACTCGGACAATGCATGGTTGTCACCCTGCGCTTTGCCATATATCGTGATTGCACCAGCGAGTGTGGCCTTGATCATTGCACTGTGTCAAATATTGGGTCCTTTTCTGCAGCAGTGGCGTCCCAGGTGGACGTTTCCCTTTGTCTCAGAGAGGGATGAGTATCAAGAGCTCCCGCCTGAGGGGGTGAAAGTATCGCTTCGGTGGACTTTCGCTCTTCTTACTTTCTCGGCTATTGGATTTTCAGCCGAAGTTGTGCATTGCTTTCCTCCAAGGATTGAACTGTCTTCCATCGTTCTTGTTGCGTCATGGGTAAGTGGCCTTCGATATTTTGAATGACGATTGTTGACACAGACAAGGCCACGATAGCCGTGTTGATCGCGGTCAAGCGACCAAGGTCATGCTCGCTTTCAATGCTGGTGTTCTTTATCTTGAGTCTTGCCGTCGAGATTTCACTGGCTTCGAGTCCCGGCGAGACCCCGAAGTTTAAGACAATCAGCCGTTATGTTGCGGCGGTGGCTAGTCTAGGGGCTTGCTTCACAATTCTATTGATGCCATTTCGAAAGCATTCACTCCCGATTTTCGACATCAGTTCAGTTGGTCAAGCACCATGTAGCGACTTCCGCAGCCCAGAAGACAATCTAAGATTATGGCAGTTTTTGACTGTGTCCTGGATGGCACCTCTTATCTCTCTCGGGCGGCGAAGACAATTGAATGAGCCAGACGTGTGGCTTCTGGGCTATGAGTTCCAGCATCGACGATTACATGAGAAATTCCGCCGCATTCGCGGCGCTGTCCTTGGTCGATTGTTGAAAGCTAATGGCCTTGATATTCTCATCATCTCTGCTATTGCCACAGTCCAGATGTTCTGCGACTTCTCTACACCTGTCCTGCTCCAGCAACTTTTGCAGGCTATGCAAGACCCATCCAAACCGAAACGAGTGCCGTTAACCTATGCGCTTCTATCATTGGTGCTTCGCCTGGTGGCAGCTCAGTCTCAAGTATTGAACCTTTGGTACGGCCGACGATCTTACGAGAGGTCCAGAGGCGAGATGGTGATGATGGTCTATGAGAAGGCCCTATCGCGAAAAAATATCCTTGGCGCAAGAAAGGTCGAGGGTGAATCTTCCTTGACTGAAGAGGAAGCTACGAATGCCGATGAAGCAAGACAGGAGCTGGAAGAACATTCGGTTAAAGCCGGAATCTGGAGCCGTCTTTTTCCTAGACGCAGAAAAGCCAAGCAGGTCAAGACCAAAGAAGCTGCGTCCCTAGGAAAAATTTTCAATCTGCTTCGCGGAGATGTCTACGACGTTGCTCAGCGATTCTGGGAGGTTGATGTTCTTATTGACAAGCCTCTGGGTTTGATTATTGCTGTCTGTTTGGTCTGGACTCTCTTCGGCCCATCCTGTCTCCTGGGTATCTTTGCAGTTCTGATTGCACAGGGTATGAACGCCTTCGTTACTCGAATTCTTCTCCAATGGGAAGAAAAGAGGCGAGCGGCAACAGATTCTCGCTTGCAAATCACATCCCAATTTGTGGA
Source organism: Penicillium corylophilum (assembly GCA_018410145.1). Classification (NCBI taxonomy): domain Eukaryota; kingdom Fungi; phylum Ascomycota; class Eurotiomycetes; order Eurotiales; family Aspergillaceae; genus Penicillium; species Penicillium corylophilum. The sequence continues at coordinate 1,216,980 of JAGUQL010000009.1, forward strand.
AGCAATCCGTCATCTTCGCTGGTATGGTTGGCAAGGTCACTGGCTTCGACAAGTAATGGAAGCTCGGCAACATGAGTTGAACTTGAGAATTGTGACGAGCCTGTGGAATATTCTCATTCGTTTCATCAATGCCTTTGCTAGTGGTGTATTCCCGGTTATCGCTCTCTATGCTTACACTATGCTAGCTGGACGTGAGCTGCGTATTGACATCATATTCCCCGCGCTACAACTCTTCACTATGCTCGAGACTCGGCTGCGAGACATTCCTGGCTTGATCACGGCCTTTATCAATGCGTCTATTGCGCTAGGGCGTATCGAAGACTTCATGGAAGAGCCAAACAAAGATCAACTTCCACTTGACGACCCCACGGATGAGACGCCTTTCCAACTAGAGTCTTGCTCATTCGCATGGCCCGGGAAAACAATTCCTGTGCTCACTGATATCAACGTGACCATACCCAAGGGTATCACTGTTGTGAGTGGCAAGGTTGGCGCAGGGAAAACAGCCTTCCTTCAAGCTCTACTCGGCGAACTCGATCGACTGGATGGTTCGTGTCATATTCCAAATGAGATGGTAGGCTATTGCGCCCAGACGCCCTGGCTGCAAAGTATGAGCATCCGTGACAACATCCTGTTCTCCGCCCCGTATGACGAACAACGCTACAAACGGACGCTTGAAGCGTGCGCCCTGCTTCCAGACCTGTCCCAATTCAAACACGGTGATCTGACGTTTGTGGGCGAAAATGGTATCGGTCTTTCGGGAGGACAAAAGGCTCGGGTGGCTCTGGCACGAGCAGTTTACAGTGCCTCTCGTGTTCTTCTACTGGATGATCCGTTGTCAGCTCTCGATCACAACACCGCCGAGTTCATAGTTCGCAAGTGCTTGTCTGGTCCCTTGATGCAAGGCCGCACAATCGTTCTCGTCACACATCGCACTTCGCTAGTTCGCGCCATTGCGTCTCAGGTCATTGATATCGATGAAGGGCATGGCAAAGTCTATAACAGAGATTCCATCGTGTCTTCGACAAAGTACGCAATGGAGTCTTCGATGCTCTCGACTGATTCTGAAACAGAGACAGAGGGAGAAGTTAGCCTCCAAGACCAGGCCACGGCAGTGCCGGACAAATTCATCGAGGAGGAACACCGGGCGGAATGGGGCGTCAAAGCCCGAGTGTATTGGAGTTATATCAAAGCTGGCAAATATCGCTGGTGGCTGGCGCTGGTCTTGGTCCTGACCGTGTATCGTCTGGCATCTGTCGGGCAGTCGTGGTTCCTCAAAGGATGGGGTGAGGCATACAATACAAGTACATCTGCCTCTGAAGGTCTTTACAGAGACACGACGTGGCTTGCTACCTCATCTGTGGACGCATACTTCGCTCCGCCTAATCCTATGGACCAACTCCCACCTCCACGGGATGATGTCCGGCCATGGCTCTGGACCTTCTTGGCCATCATCTCCTTCCAAGCGGCCGCATTGCTCATTGCACAATTCCTTATGCTAGCCATCGTGTATTTCGCTGGCAAGACGCTGTTCAAAAAGGTTATGGCCCGTGTCAGCCATGCAACCTTCCGGTTCTTCGATGTAACCCCCGTGGGCCGATTGATGAACCGCTTAACCTCGGACATTGGCGTGGTTGATGGCAACATCAGCGAACAATTTCAGGTTATCGCTTTCCAAGCTATTACCTGGATATCCTCTATCCTGGTCATCGCCACTGCAACCCCAACATTCCTGATCCTCTCGTTAATATTGACTGTGGCTTTTGTCCTCATCTTCCTACGATTCCTACCAACCTCGCAGAGCCTCAGGCGACTCGAAATGGTCTCCCTGACTCCGCTCCTTTCCAACTTTGGAGAGCTGCTTCACGGTCTCACGACGGTCCGTGCCTTCCGCGCCGAGGAGCGCTTCCAGAGCCGTGTTATCTCCGTTGTGGACAAGTTCCAGGGAATGGACCACTTCTACTGGTCACTGCAGGCCTGGCTTATGTATCGTTTTGAAAGCCTGTCTGCATTTTCGACCTTCTGTCTTACTGCTCTTGCCCTGTACACAAACACAACTCCTGGGCTCGTAGCGTTTGTACTCATCGCTGCGAACAATTTTGTTGGATCCACGCATGCTCTGTGCAAGCAGTATGGCCAATTGCAGATGGACTTTGTGTCGGTAGAACGGGTGGACGAGCTATTACATATTGAAGAAGAGTCCCCTGGAACTGTCGAAGCCCCAGCCGCATGGCCAACTTATGGAAGCGATATCACCTTCGAGGATGTCACAATCCGCTATGCACCGCATCTCGATCCTTCACTGAAGGATGTGTCTCTCCGCATTCCAGGCGGCTCAACTACTGCAATCATCGGTCGCACAGGTAGTGGCAAGTCCACGTTGGCGGTATCTCTCCTCAGCGTCATCAGACCAGAAATCGGCCGAATCACGATCGACAACATCGATATTGCCGAAGTCAGCACCCAGGCGTTGCGAACCCGGGTCACCTTTGTTGCACAAGACCCCGTTCTCTTCCCTGGTAGCATTCGTCTCAATCTTGACCCTACCGGCGATTTCTCAGACCGGCAGTGCGGCGATGTTCTCGAGCGGCTCTGTAGCCGTCATGGTTGGCACCTTGAAACACATATTGAAGCTGGTGGGAAGAACCTTAGCCAGGGCCAGCGGCAGCTCGTTGCGCTCACGCGGGCAGTCCTTCGACGCAGTCCGGTTGTTATTCTCGATGAAGCTACTGCTTCGATTGATCATGAGACATCTCTTGATATCCAGCAGATTGTTCGGGAGGAGTTGCAGCTTTCAACAGTCATCACCATCGCGCATCGTATTGAAGCTGTCAAGGATGCGGAGTACTACGTCGTCCTGGACCAGGGACGAGTATCACGACAGGGTCACGTTCGAGACTTGCAAGCTTTGTAAGCTTCTGCATTGTATACAGAATAGAACATTGAGCGAATTTCATACATCCGAAGCGCCGAAGCACCACATAGCCAGAACGTAACACAAGTGGGAAAGCGATAATCACCCTGGGGCATATTCATGTACATATTCTTGATAAGAAAAAAGGGTATCTAATCTTTACAGCTTGGCCTTGCCCTGGGCCTTCTTAAGGATCGGCTCCATCTTGGTTGCCTTCATAATGTTGCCCTTGATCTTGAGCTTGCCACCCATGAACAGGCGCTGGGCATTGGCCTTGCCGGAGACGAGCTGAGCGAAATCGGCATCGGAGAGAGACAAGGTAACTATTTATGGAGATGGTTAGAACCGCGCGACCGTAATATTTCTTGGGAACGACTCACCATCGGCCTTGCCACCCTGGGGAGCGGCGCCTTCACCGACCTCGCCCTTGTTCTTCAGGTCGAGGTACCAGCTCTTCTCCTCGCCCTTCTCGTTCTTCAGGTTGAAAGCGACGATGGCCTTGGCTGAGTCGACGGCACTCTTCTTCTCGCCCTGGTCGGCCTGCAGAGTCTGGTTGATCGCGTCGAACGCGGCGGAGGAGGGGAAAGAATCTGGGGGGAGCTGTCAGCGTGGTTCCAGGGTTGCAGTGTGTGGAAATGCAGATGCGCAAGTGAACATACCGTCCTTGAGACCCATGGTGAATAAGTTAATACGTTGATATGTTGCTAGAGATGAGCAAAAGACAGTTGGAGCTATATAAGAAGAATGATGAAATGCCCCGTGGGTCATGGACATGTGAAGCGCCGGATGTGCCGAGGCCCCGTGAAGCCGCGCTTTCTCCACTTCACATACTCTATGTACTTCTTCGTGACATGCGCTCTACTTGAACCTATTCCGACTGGTTGTTCTTTTCCCCAATTTCCCCGTGCTGACCTAGAGACCCCTTACCCTCCTCAATTTACCCCGGGAAAGAAAAAGGGGAGACTCCACATAGTCCCGGACCGTAGCCCTCGATGGTGGGAGGTCGCACAAATCCGGTATGCATCGCGACACAGGAGATAATCCGACAATCCTTTCCTCCCGAGGACGAACTCCCGCTCGCGTGCCCCCCAACGCCTCCTGGCGCCCCAACGTCACCGGCCACAGCTGAACATCGATGACGGCAGCAGCCGCTTCATATGATCGGGCCTCCCCCAGATCCACAAGCGCGCCCGCATCTTAGCTAAGCTGCGCAGTCCGTCTTTTAGTCATTGGACAGGGTGGATTCCGCGCTGTAGTTGCTGTGGACTGACTCCTGATGGGTGCAGTACGATGAGTACGTCGACAGTGCTTTTGTGGTTTTCCCTGTCTACCCATTGCTCGCTGTTGCTGGGCTGGTTTAGTGGTGCTAGCGCGTGTCCCACCTGTTCGCAAGATCTCATCTTGAAGTTCGAGCTCGCTGAGTGAATGCTGACGGTCTATTGTGAATCATACCTCTCTGTGATGCGTTCGTGGCTTTGTATGCTCCCGTTACCTGTGGCTATCAGAACATATACTCTTTACGTCGCGGCGTATAGACGAAGGTTCTACGGGGCCATCGAATCAATCACCGGAGACATGAAGCTTTTTACGTTGTGTAGAAATTTGAACGTCACTTGTCCGGGTGTTGTGCCCGATACGCTCGAGTGCTGACAGGCGGCATGGTCGACTCCTCAAGGAACAAATTATACAACAGCTGCTGAAGAACCGCTCTACCAAAAGGACCTGTCATCATGTCGATCAGTCTGTCGGGACCTCGCGGCCCGATTAACACCACTTGTCTTCGGGGACATCACCGTTCTCTTCCGCAGCTGTACACTAACTCGAGCCATTGTATGCTTGAGTGGTCTCGCCATGGCTATACCATGTAGTATAGTAGGGCTCTCTCACAGGCACAGAAATAGAATATATTCCATCGAAAGGACTTGGACAACTGGTTCTGGTATTTGCAATGGAACCTCCAGGTGGTGTTATGGATCTCCAGGTCGGGTGATATTCTATCCTTGTCTCGTTACCCCCTAGTCCGACTGTTGGATACTGCAGCTAGGCGCCTTCGAAAATAGTCCATATGAGTATACTCCCCAAAGAGGCAAGTAGGGCCAGCCCTTCTATTGCACTGTTTGCACTGTTTGTCTCACAACGCGTGGACGCGTCAGCTCTAGACACGTGCCGATAAGGCTGGGAAGCCAGATGACTAGTTTATGAGTGTAGCAAGCGATGCAAAATTGTACAGTGATGAAATTTCATAGCGTGGCCCACAGTAAGTCGAGTAGAGCCTAGAAGTACAGAGCCTAAAGAGATCGCTGTGGTTGCCCGAAGAGCCGCGTGGGAGACATGCCGAATCTTCACCCGGGCGTGGCGACGCTCATGACATTGTTGCGCCACTCGTCAACGAGCTGGACAGTCAATGGGCTCTAGCACGGTCTTTTAGACAACAAGATCAGAGTAAAATCTCCCTTTTCTAGGGACATTCGCGAGTTCCCTTTAGACCGGACGTGTTCCCGAGTGCTCCACCTCCGCAACCTTGCGATCCGCCAAGTGCAGATTACCAAACCTGACGCCTTTCAGCTCCTGTCACGGAGATCTCGCAGCGCGCAAAATCGGTGGAACGTGGACGTGTCCTGTCTTTGCTTTTTCCGGCCTTTTGCTGTCTGATTTCTGCCTGGCTGAGACCGCTCTCTCGTTTGTCGCAACTTCTCTTTAAGACACCAGATTGATCCACCCCCATCTTCAGCTTTGATGCCGCGGGTTTGCGGACTCTTCTCATCGTCCTTCCACCGTCTATTCTGCCACTCAACGGCATTGCAACTAGCCTTGAGTCTGTCGTTCAGATCGGAGTGACATCATTCGTTTCGAAGTGGGTTCGCAGAGGTCGACGGTCTCTGCCCATCCGCGACGCCAAGTAAGTATCAAGGTCATACATAAATATCGTGCCCTTTCATCCCATGAAAGATATCCGGAGATTTCGGTTTACTTTCACTTTTACTTTCACTTTCACTGTCACTTTATTCACTGAATACTGTCGCCTTTCTTCGCCCCGTCAATTAACATCGAAATAGTCGTTTCTCGAGTCTAAGTACCCCAAATCCGAGATACTACGATTTGTCCCCAAGTGACCCTTCAAAATACGCCATTCTCTCTTATTCGTGGCTCTCAGACTGGATTATTTCTTGATTGTCTTGACATTGAAAGAACTTAATCTTATTTCTTCGCCTTAACTTCCACTTACTCGAGTCGACGCAAAGTCTCTCAATCTCATCTGTTTGAACACCAGCCTCATCGTGCCAGACCCTCGTTATTTTCACTTCGGCTTTGAGCCATGGAGGACGAAGTCAAAGATTTGTTGGAGGATCTGGACCTCCACAATCTTATTCACGCCGATCTTCAAGAGAACCGACCCGATGACAGCTTTGCTATCGCAGAGGCTCTGGATAAGATCCGTGAGCTTGAGAGCCAAGTCGCTCGGCTACTAGGAGAGGAGGCGCCTGCTGTGGCTCCACGGACTGCCCCGACTGCCCCGCCATTTAGAGTCGAGACTCCCGCTACACCTGCAGCTGCGACTACTCCAAACTTTCCTCGCCACTCGTCCTCGGATGCCCGTGGACATACTCTTCCCTCCTACAATCTGGCTGCTTCTCCAATGAGACCTGATACACAGGAACCACCAGATCCTATGTCTGTCTCACGATGGCCATCTTCTGCCCCATCTCCCTTTGCCACTGCATCCAGTCGATCTGGGTATCCTCCGCCTAGTCCCTTCGATGTGACTCGAAAAAGGCCTCGACAGGACTCTTTCGGCTCGTTGGCTCCTGCGCAGACATCGAAACGGACTGTTCTGGACAACACCAAGTCTCGAATGGCCAAAATCGATGAAGACTTGGAGATACAGCTAGCTCAAAACCGTGATATCTATGCAAGCCTGCTAGAAGACCGAAATGTGCGAGACGTGGCCTACTTAGACGGCATCTCGGAAGAGCAGGCCCGCGAGAAGATCACAAAGGACCAGCTGGAAAGTGAGCAAGAGATCAGACAACAATTCCAACTGGAACGGGATGGGGAATATGCTCGCATGTTGCAGGCACAGCAGTATGAATCGAGTGATGATGAATACAGCTTTGATCGACGCCAACAAACCAATTCAATGGGTTATGTCACTCCATCATCGACATTCAGCCCAGCTCGAACTTTGCCTCCACCAAGTTTCAATCTCCCCGACCGAACCCATTACAGTGGTCCTTCCAGTGGCTTTTCGAACTTGGGAGAACTGAGTCGCAGTGGATTCGACTTCTCTTCTAACCCTCCAATGCCGAGGCCAGCGGATTCAAGAGGTGTTGCAGCGAATTTCGATCGATCAGTGCCAATGTCATGGATGGCACCACCTGGCTCAACAATGAAAGGTTTTAATGACGATGATGATCTCCAAGAGATTACCCCAGACGTTTTCAACTCCCAGTTTGGCAAGCTGCCCCAATTGGGTCCTGCCAGAAATTTTCTTACTGGACCTACGCCTATGCCTGGGAGAGTGCTTCCGTGGATGGAGGAGCCTGATCCTCGAGCACGTGAAATTTACATGCGCGACCCATACATGCGTGATCCTAAAGCCGTGGACAAGGCGATGGATCTGGTCCGCGAGCAGATGGAAGTTGATATGGATGAAGACGACCTTATGTATTTGTTCCCCAACCCTCACCCATCCTTGCCGAGTACTAACGTAGATACTTCCAGACATTATGAGGAAGCGGATTTCCCTCAAGACATCAAGAACCTGATCACCGGTATCAAGGATATTCGGGAGGCCACAAAGGCAGATAAAGATGACACGCCAAGCGGCCTTCACGTCACGTTGATGAAGCATCAAAAGATTGGGTTGGCCTGGATGAAGGCCAAAGAAGAGAGCAGCCACAAAGGAGGTATTCTCGCGGACGATATGGGTTTGGGAAAAACAATCCAGGCCATCGCTCTTATGGTTGCTCGCCCACCTACAGATCCCGAGCAACACCCAGTTCTCATCGTGTGTCCCAAAGCTCTCATGGACCAGTGGAGATTAGAGATTCAACGCCACGTCCGGGCCGGCGACGACCAGCTATCTGTGTTCATTTTCCACGGGGACACACGAAATTCCCCGTGGAGGGTTTTGAAAACCAAAGACGTGATCATCACGACTTTTGGCACACTGACTGCCAATTTTAAGCTGGTGGTCGAGGCAGAAAAGCTTGAGAAGGATGGACGAGATGCGAGCCTCGTGAAGAAAATCCAAGAACAGGCCGTTCTCTTCCTTCCAGTGAGCAAGTTCCACCGAGTCATTATTGACGAGGCCCAGAACATTAAAAACCCCTTGGCAAAGTCCACCAAGGCTTGTTCTCGCGTCAACGCTAAGTATCGCTGGTGCTTGACTGGAACACCTATGATGAACAGACTTGAGGATTTCCAGTCTTTGCTGGGATACCTCCGTATCAGGCCTTACAACAACAAGGAAAAGTTCAAGAATGTGAGTCTGCCCATTATGCTTTACATAATCTTCAATGCTAACTTATCATATTTATAAGACGTTCGTTCGACCGATCAAATCGGGAGGGGGGAGAGGTGAGCAGGCGATGGCCCAGCTGCGAGTCCTCGTCAAGTCCATCTGTTTCCGCCGCACAAAAGAGTCCAAGATTGACGGCGAGCCTATTCTCCAACTTCCGCCCAAAGTTATCGAACAGGTTCACGTAGCCTTTAGTGAACATGAGCAAGAGATGTACGCGACCCTCAATGCCAACACTCAAGACCAAGTCAACAGGTACCTAAATGCCGGTACCTTGGGTCGGAATTACAGTCATGTCCTGGTTCTTCTTCTGCGGTTGCGACAAGCGTGCTGCCACCCCCATCTCATGCATGGGTACAACGCGGAGCCGGCTACGACCGTCGAAGGCGTGAACCTGGTAGCAAACGCAAAATTGCTTGACGAGACTGTCGTCAGCCGTATCAAGAACAGTGAAAATGAAGACGACGGCACCTGTCCAATCTGCATGGACACGGCCGAAAACGCCGTCATCTACATCCCCTGCGGCCATTCCGTATGCACAGAGTGTTTTGCCCGCATTTCCGACCCCACTATCCTCGCCCGCGACGACGAGTCCGGGATGATTAAGTGCCAGAATTGCCGTGGCCCAGTCGATCCTACCAAGATCACCGATGCGAATTCCTTCAGAATAGCCCATGACCCGAACGCAGCGCCTCAAGAAGCCGCCGCAGAAGAGACAGAACAATCCGCAGACTCGGATTCAGACGATTACGACTCCGATACTTCAACCGATGGAAAAGCAAAGAGACGCAAGAAGGTTTCACTGGCTGAGCTGCGCAAAGCAGCCCAGAAGAATAAGCGTGAGAAGCGGAAGTACCTCCGCCGTCTGGAAAAAACATGGATCCCCAGCGCCAAAGTCGACAAGGCGACTGATATTCTTCAAGCCAATGAAGACAGAGGCCAAGCCGAGAAGACTATCGTCTTTAGCCAGTTCACCTCGCTCTTGGATCTCCTTGAAGTCCCCATCAACCGCCGCGGCTGGAAGTACGTCCGCTTCGACGGAAGCATGAATATCGCAGACCGCAATGCCTCTGTGGCTGCATTCACCGACGACCCGGACGTCAGAATCATGCTCGTCTCTCTCAAGGCTGGAAACGCAGGTCTGAACCTCGTCGCCGCTTCGCATGTGATTTTGTTTGACCCGTTCTGGAATCCGTATGTTGAGGACCAGGCTATTGACCGTGCTCATCGCATCGGTCAGAGGAGGGAGGTCTTTGTTCATCGGCTGTTGATTGAGGGAACTGTCGAGGATCGGATCATCGAGCTTCAAAATAAGAAGCGCGAGCTGATCAGTGGTGCACTTGATGAGGGCGGCATATTCAATGTGTCTCGTCTGGATACTAGGGAGCTGGCTTATCTCTTCGTAAGTAACTCTTCTACTGTGTACACAATTGTACGTCGAAGCTAACCTCTTTGTCTAGGGTGTGCGCCATGATTGAGCCAGAATAGCAACTGGTCAGGTATACTTGCTGGAGACGAATCCCGGACCTTGTGCCTTACTTTGCTCATGTAGATGGTTCTGAGATGAGATGATCTTTCTTTTGTTTTTTTTTCCCTTGCACATGATACATACATTTGACTTGCTTGTGGGTGTTTCCGGCGCGGAAAGACTTCACTCTGTGTGACTTATACCCTTGCGATTCCATTTCATGACAGAACTTACAATGTGTTTACTTTCTTTCTTTCGTTCTTTCTTTACGGTGGAGATAGGAGTGTTCATCAAAGTATCAAAGTCAAGATTAAAGGTACTCGAAGCCTTGTGTCATGAGAACGTAGAAAGAAATTCTTTTAGATCTTGTTGAAAGAGGACTTGCTTTTTTTTTTATGCAGCGTGCTCATTTCGGGGAGAAAAAGAAGCATTGAGATGGTAAGGGTCTAAGCTACTAAGGTTGGGGGGGAAACAAAAAAAGAAATGCATAATCGTGCCGTCCCTTTCTTCAAACCGCCACTGCCCCAACCGCTTTCGTTGTATCGTGATTCTGGGAATAAATTTTGTTTTTGCGGGGCAAAGTCAAAAACATTCGGTCGTGGGATATACCGTCCCTCAAGAGCTGGTCGAAGATCGCGCCAAAAGGAAGGGCTGGAAAAGTCGTGGGCCCGTGAATTGGATGCACCAATTTACAGGTCGGCATCGTCCTCGTCGGGGAGGGGCTGGGAAACGGCAGCCTCCATCTCCTGGCGGTACTTCTCCATCTGCTCGTGGTCGACCTGGACCTCGGGGGGAGCGAGGGCGGGGGCAGCAACGAACTCCTGCAGGATGGGTCAGTAAAGGATTGGTTGGGAGAGATAAAGAGGTTAGAGGGTGTACGCACCAGCTGGGGGTTGCCAACCAGCTTACGAGCGAGCCACAGGAAGGGCTTCTCGAAGTTGTAGTTGGACTTGGCGGAGATGTCGTAGTACTGGAGGTTCTTCTTGCGGTGGAAGGTGATGGTCTTGGCCTTGACCTTGCGCTCCTTCACGTCGACCTTGTTACCGCAGAGAACGATGGGAATGTTCTCGCAGACACGGACGAGGTCACCTGAATGGAATTAGCGACGAAATCCGATAGATTGGCGGGGCGACTCACGGTGCCAGTTAGGAACGTTCTTGTAGGTGATACGGGAGGTAACATCGAACATGATGATACCGGCCTGGCCGTTGATGTAGTAGCCATCACGGAGACCACCAAACTTCTCCTGACCGGCGGTATCCCAGACATCGAACTGGATGTCACCCAGGTTCTATCGCTTCGAGTTAGTCGACTAGGAATTCGGAGCGGGGTTCGGCGGGGTATAACGTACGGTGGTGAACTTCAACGGGTGAACCTCGACACCAAGTGTGGCAATGTACTTCTTCTCGAATTCACCAGTCAAGTGGCGCTTGACGAAGGTGGTCTGTCAAATCGAGTGCGTTAGCGATGGCTATGTAATGACGACGCGTAGGTTGGGCAGATATTTTCATTTGTTGTTGACAATCGCGGGGCAAGAAGGATCATCATAGCAACGAGGCTGACAAGGCCACCATCGGGCGGCGATGACTGTCCTCAGCCAGAAGATGTCCTTTCTGCCCAGCAATCGACGGCAATGATGTCGGAATCGAGCTTACCTTGCCGGTACCACCGTCACCGACCAGGACGAGCTTGAAGGTGGGGGGGCCCTGTTCAGCCATGTCGAATATGAAAGATGAGCTTTGGTAATTAAATGATCGCACGCCGATAGTTCAGCGGGAGCGTATTTTTTCGAGATGGGTGGAGGTGGGGAGTTGATAGATGCGGTGAAGGGGGGGAAAGGAAGGGAAGGGAGTCTGAATAATGTCGTTTGGAATTTTTGGCCCGGTCGCGGGTTGGTCACGTGTATGTGTGCCTGAGGGGCTTGACGTAGTGTTAACGCTTTCTCTTCTTACCGTCTCTCTATTGCGAATAACACCATATCTAATCGGCCTTGGGGAGTTTTATCAAAAGAGGCTTGGGCTTCATCCGTTGATCGTTATTCAAGAAATATCTTGCTTTCTCAAAGCCATAAACTAATGATTCATGAACAATGCGCGCTATGGTACAAAAAAGGAAGCGTACACCAGAGAGCGGGAAATATCAGACTTTGTAAATATATCTTAACAAAATCACAGATTACAATAGACTTCTAACAGACATCTTGATGAGCAGACCTAAATCCAACATTCCAACATTAAAGATGCTCAAGAAAAGTACTATTCAAAATGAGATTTATATGGCATCGACGCCGACCAACGCTTCCTATATATCCTTCCACAACACACGTCCCAAGGAGAGCACGAGACGGGATCCTAACTCAAACATAACCACCTGTATGGAACCCACCTGGGAGTGAGAAGCGTGCTGGCGAATGGATCTCAACGTCTGTGCTGCTTCCGCTGAACACAGTCGTTTACTTCTCGTTCTGCTAGTTATTCCGCTTCTCTTTTCTTTTTCTTTTGATCACTTTTGCAATTCTCGCTTGTTCCGTTGGTTACTTGTGGTAGAAAGATTGCCAGGCAGGTACCTTTGGTCAGGAAGAAACAGAGTTTGGGATGCTTGCGGCTGAGTCTTACAGCCTTACTGATCTCATGGAAGGACTAGAGGGGTTTTCCATTGGACTAAGCATCAGGAAGAGTTTCTGGAGAAAGGTTTCGCGGCACTTTCCCAGCGAAGCTACACATTGACAGCATTTGGTTTTTCCCGATATTAGAGAAATTTGAACATTCATTCTTCGACTTCATTCAACATCTAGCTCAACTATAAGTTGTGGTCATCTGCGGCTCAATCATCCAATGAAATTGATCTTCAATCAGCGTAGATACTCCGTAGTTCCGTGTCGGTCGACGAAAAAGAAGACTAGGGATAATCTTTATAGACACCAAGACCAAAAAATTGGAAGCTGCAGAGAAAGCTGTACAGTTTGACTCCAACATAGATCACTGAATGAGTTAACTAGATTATCGCTATGCGAGGGCCTGTAACAAATGGCAGTTGATGGTTAGGATGTTAAAGAGATATTTTGGCTGTATCGGTCGGCCTAGTTCCATCTTTGGTCCGTTGTTCGCCCGATATTATCCCGGTAGCTGTGGCAACAGAGGGCTGATCGGATATTTCATAAGGGCACTAGATGACACCCCAGTAGCCCCCGGCCTCCCCAGTTGCGCCGCGGGGTGAGCTGTAAATCCAACTCCGTTGTGCCCGATCCACTTTCGTTCTTCCGTGATACCTTGACAGACAGAGGACGCTAGATGGGAGTTAACATGAATTTGAGATGCGGAAAGGAAAAGGAAGATCTAAGCGTACCCCTTCGTTCTGTTGTACCGCCTCGGCAACTTTTGAAAGACGCTCGTGGTTTAACCAGTGCACAGTGCCAAAGCCTCGAATTAAATCACCCGCCTTCAGACCCGCCTGGTGCGCCGGACTACCAGACTCCACGCTATTAACGCGAGCAAATGGTGTGCCCAGTGTGCCCGCATCTGCAATACTACTGTCCGTGGCGGAGGGGGGCGCAGAAGATGGCACACTAGTACCATTCGTGGTGGCGCCTGCCGCACTCTGTAGTCGGGCAAAGTGGTCGTGAAGGCCCTTCTCAAGATGTGTCATGATCTCCTTGTGGTCATTTCTGAGATGAATAATTCGTACTCGCGTTGTTCGAACTGGGCAGTGGTTTCAGCGCATTGTAATCAGTGGCCCAGAGCGCGGTCGTGGCGTACCTTGAGCAATATCGATATCATCACGCGGGTAACCGTCGAAGGTGGTGAGGGTTGATCTCATGGACACTCCATGCTAGCAGAGTTGAATTATTAGCGAAAATCCTCTTAGGGTGACACAGGGCAGCTTACCGAGTTGAGGACGCTGCTAAGTGCGGACAGCTCCGTCTCGATCCGTTCCTTCTCCTGCATAAGCTCGGGCATCGACAGCTTCGATACATCGCGGACAGGACCCCCTGATGAGGGTCCAGAGGCGACAGTTGGGGCGTGAACGTCGTCCATTGGAATGCGCATAGTAGAAGGTGGGGAAGATCAAAGCATTACGGGCGCGCAGGGCGGTGGGTCGCACTTTTATATAAGCGCGGGCGCGTCTCATGAAGTATATACTCAAACCCTTTCCAAGTCTTGCATGACATGTGCACCTTCAAATGTTCGTATTTCACGCGACAAAATGCCCTCTGGGATAGATAAAATGCTACATATCTGCGATCTTGGGCCTCTAGGATTCCAATCCCACCTGTTGAGCTGCCTCACGTCATGAGGTACATGGTTCAGATTACAATTGTCGGTTGCTCAGCGAAATCTACAGCTGCCTGGAGCCGATGCCATTGTTACTATGCCTTCTCATCGTGCTGTCCCTTCCGGGTGGGACTATGCACTAAATCTGTTTCTGAAGCTTACAAAAGCCGAATTTCCCGTTTGTGCGCGCCGCCTTTTTGCGCAGCGTCCATCGCGACTGCCGAACCATGAAGCCAGTCCCAGCCTCAGGTGCTGCTGCTTCTGGGATGAAATTGCTGGTGCAGGCTTGTTGGCGCCCGTCACGCCCTCAGAGCTTGTGCCAGGACCCCAAACCAACTGAATTTTTGGAATGATGGAGTATAAAGAAGACGAGACCGACAAGCTTCTACAACCGCCAAACGAGACTGAAAACGATCCAGAGGCCACAGACAAGGACAGCCCAGTGCAAAGAGTCTTGCCAGCCCACCCGTTCAAGAAATGGATGGACAGTTTTCGAACTCGAAAGCGCGCACCACCGAGGATTCCCGAACGATATGTCGAGGGCTGGTCGGACTCCTCGGTTACTGACTTCCCGATACTGAGCACCATTCCCCGTCGCGGTTCCATCCAAGATCAGTTCTGGGAGAGATCCTCTGGGCGCTCTTCACAGCTTGGGATAGTCAAGACGGCCACCATGAGTATTACGAGTCAAAGCATGGCCAGGTCGAGAGGAACCACGCAAAGTGCAACCACTCAAAGTGCTCTCTCGGACATGCGAATCTCAGCCGACAGCTCTCGTCCAATCTCGAGCAACTGCGCGGATGAAGCTGCAGAGCTACGAGCAACTAAAAGGCGTCAAGTGTTACGGGAGCTGTGTGCTACCGAAGCTGATTATGTCCAAGGAATGAAAGCTCTTGCCGGGGTGAGTTTGAGATCTTTGGTCTCATCTGTTAGATCTCAATTAATTCCTCACATCCAGATACTATCCATGTTCAACACTAGGCCCCAGATATACCATAATGTCCAGCAGATTCGTGAGATTCACGAGCGATTCCTTATCATGCTTGAGAGAGCATCGCCCATGTCAGCAAGGTCCAATCAAGATGAAGCTTCCGACTTTGTCTCCCGCAGTCTGTCGAAGCGCTTGAGTACTCTTGATCTTCCGGGACTCAAGGGGCTGCAGACCAGATCCTTGAGGACACGAAGCCTGAAAGCATCGATGAAACAGCATTTTAAGACCTTGGTAGCTGAGTCACTGGAGGGCCTCGAGGTTGCCCGTGAGATTGAGAAGTTGGTAAGTTGACTGATATTGTGTATCGATGTAAAAGCTGAGTTTGATGTAAAGTCCGCATCATTTTCAGCTTACGAAGAGTTTTGCTCCAACTATGAACTTCTCGCCCAAGACGTGGTCATTCTACGCGGCTCTATCCCAAACTGGTCGTATGCCGACCAGGGAATTGAAGCATTGTCCAAGTCGGTTGCCTCCATGGAGAGCCGGAAACACGAGGAGAATAGGTCCATGAACCTTAGCGATTTGATGATCAAGGTTGGTCTGGATAATTCATGAAATCAGATCGAGATGTGTTAACACATGACCAGCCTATTCAACGTCTGTGCAAATATCCACTCCTTCTTCAAGATCTTCTGCGACACACCCCCGTCAGTGACTGTCCGTCTTCTCATGATGGAATACGGCAAATCTTGGAGAATCTTCGGGTTCTTGTGGCTCGGATCAACTCGATGACTGGCAATCCTATCAATAAAGATCGCATTCAAAAGACCATTCTTCTTCAAGAGAAGACCCAATTCTCGGAATCCGTACGTTTGATCCCCTCACCTGGCTAGTCTGCGTGTCACTGACCTGGGTGAACAGTTTATGCTTCAGGATATATATAAGGAACTCGGTCCATTGACCCTCTGTGGAGTTCTTCATGTTACATACCAGACACCAGAGAGCATTGTCGGAGACTTCCTGGTATGCGCCCTCTTTAAGTGCTACATGATTTTCATCAAAGGATTTGAGGACTTTCGTCGGCTTGAAGTTGTGGCATGTGTTTATTTGGGAGACTTGCGGCTGGACAGCCCTCAAAACGGACGAGGTAAGTGATGCTTAGCGCCAGTTGGGAATCGATCTAACAAGTCAGGACTTTACTGCTACGGAAGCCCGTTCTCATGGAAGATTCTTTTCCAGGATCAAGAAGACAGCCACGAGTTTGTTCTCAGTGCATCCTCTGCAATGGAAGAAAAACACTGGAAAATGGAGATGTTAAAATCTTCGGCATCATTGGGTGAAATGGCCAAGCCCGGACCAGCAATGGATCCCAGAAAGTACTCTTTTGTGAATTTGGTGCTGCTTCCTCTCGACCGCGCTCGGTTTACAGCGACCTCCGTAGCCAGAAGATCCTCGATGGATTCCATGACAATCTCACGCAAAGCCAATGTTCAACATATCATCATCAAGAAGACCCATTGTCCGCACACGTCCGAGGAAGCAGCAAGTCCATCAGGGGGCGAGGGAGAGCTTGAGAGGCCAAAGACACCGGTTGCGCGCGGTGCAGTGACTCTGATCGCAAGGAGGATGGATCGAATCCGACTGGAGCGTATGATCGCGGATGTCTACACTCGAGACGTGCTTCCCATGCCGGGCATGGTACTGGGTCGAGGGGATCTCTTCCGGCGAGGTTCAATCATGCGACGCCTGAGTCTCCACACCGGGTTCACCAAACGATCTAGCACTGTCAGTATCGTCAATCCAGGTCCAATGGTCGTCGATGCACGATCTGTGGAGGAGTGTAGCGTCGAGGAAAAGGAATTGGTAGCGGGCCATGATGGAATTGCTGATCATGCACACTCGCCGAACCCAGAGTGCGAGTCGCCCAGGTCACCAACAACCCCTCTGGGGCGCTCAAGGACCATTCGCTTTCGAACATCCAGGAAGTCCGCAGGGTCTGCCTCTTCGCCGCGCAGCGAGAAGAGCCAGGAGAGCAAACCCGACACTCCTCCGGCACGGAAGAAGTGGACGTCAGCAGTCTCCCTCTTCAACGTGCTTTCACCGAGGAATCTTAAGCGTTGATCAGGAGGATCAGGGGCAGGGTTTTAGGTGGGGAGCATCGTCAGCTATGGCCGACGTAGGTGGAGCGAAAAAAGCCACAGGAAGCATTGTTATTAGCTTGGCAAAACGTAATAGCTGCGAGGAATGAAAGCAATTGACTCCATTGCACCACTCTAAGCTCGGGACCCCACCGGGGAACAAATATATGACGTCGCGTGGGAGACGAGAAAGGAAGCTTTCCATGACACACGAGCATTTGCTGTCCAAAACGGCTGTGACGTCACCGATCATCATCCCACCTTTAAAGCTCCCCTCAGCTCTCTTTCTTCCTCCTCAATCATCTAACTTCTTTGAACACATTCACTATGCCTCGCGCCAACGAAACCACCTCTAAAGTATTCTACAAGGGCAAGTCTGAGGACTTTGTTGTCTTCGTCGATGACTTGGAAATCCTGAAGAAATGGAGACAGGACCGCAGCATCGCTCTCGCCGATGTTTTGAACGGCTGGAAGATCTTTATTACTCACTCGTAAGTTGAGTCCATGTCCCTATACCTATTTCATTCTAACAACGTTTAGCCACGGTGCTCAGGGTGTCCTGGACACTGCCAGTAATGCCGCTCTGGAGAACGAGTTTGGTACCAAGAACGAGGACGAATGTATGATCAAGATCCTCGAAGGCGGCGAATTCCAGCACAACACTGTTCGTATCCCCCCAATGGTATCACACCAAGCTTCCTTACTAACAGTTCATCCAGTCCCGCGAGCGTGAGGGCGGCAAGAACGACTCCAAGGGCGCCATGGGTATCGGCCGGTAAATCAGTTTATTCCTACTCAGAGATGACGAAAGATACCGGGCAGCCCCGGCCATCTTGATCGAATCCGTCCTCCATTTTCCACCATGTTACCCATTTCTCGGTCGCTCCTCTACTACGTCGGCGTCGCGGTCTCTCTACTACCTCGCTTGCATTGACTTTTGAGCATTGTTGACCGGCCGGCGAGTCTGTAACGGATTTGTGATCTGGAAGTTTATAATGGGGTCGTGCATAAGCTATGGACAGGCTTCCTTACCTGACATCATGAGATAATGAGAAAGACGATGAAATTCGTCAGACAAATACCATATTCATTTTGAATCAATACCTATTGATCAAGTAAGGTAGCTGCTACGTAGAAACGTTCTCCAATCTCTCGTCTTGGCTATTCCGTGGCGCCAGGGTGGCCCGGGAATAGTTGTCAAGAAAGACAGCCGGTGATGCCAACCTGAGTGATACTGGCTGAAGGAAATACACTGCGCCATCGGAAAAACCAATTGATAGAAATCTTCATATTCTGCAGGTAGTCATAAGCAAGGCGTTATAAATATCTCATCTATATCGTCAAAATCTATGATGTCCATGTGCAGAACCATCTACCCAGTGTAAGCACCAGGCATCGATGGAGAGCATCAGATAAAGCACAAATAGGCCAGCAAGCTCAACGAAAGCCGGAACAACTCCCCCAAGTATCATGATGAGACTCGTGATTCAAGTCACGATACCGAGCCTCCCTCCTCTCCTTTACCCACTGGCCCAGATCAGCCCAGATCTCCTGTTTCTGCGCAAGCGTGTGGCTCGTAGACACTCCGCTCGTTGTGGTCGCGACGAAGATTGGTGCGCCGCCCCAGTTCTTATCTTCACCTATGACCCAGGGATCTTGCCATCCATACTTGAATTCTTCTTTGCGTATTGACCGCCCCTTTTTCACTCGAAATACGGCTTCCCAGATGCCTTTTCCGACTAGACATACTGCCTCTGGTCGGTTCTCTCTTATCTTGGCTTCTAGGATCGGGACGCCGTCGTTCATTTCCTGTTTGCTAAGCATGCTGGCGTCGCGAGTGGGCCGCTCCACGACATTTGTGTTGCCCACTCTGTAAAGCTTTGGCAATATTATTGTATCCTTTGGTGGGTGTAGTTTTGGCGTGATCCCGGACGAGTGAAGCAGTTTCCAGAACTGGTTGGTCGGGTGCGCGTATGCAAACCCCGTTACCCCAGTCATTATGCCCGGGTTCACGCCCACTAGGAGGAGGATCAGGCCCGGTTCGATTGTGTCTTTGTAAATGCTTCCAACGGCGCGAGGAGGTCGTTGCACTCTGCTGATTGCTCGTTGCGAGGAAATGGAGTTTCCGTTCGGCTTCGATGATGTAGTTCGGGCAGGGGGTGTGACAGTCGGTTCTCTCGTTCGCCGCCTCGAGCTCCTAATAGGACCAGGAGATCCGCTGCTGGTAGTTTTCCCATCGGGCATATTTGACGGGGCCTCTTCTTCCACTTCGCGCAGCGCTTTCGGCTCGGGGGCTTGTGTTGTCCCAGGGGCATCATTGTCTGTGTGACGAAATCGATGGATTTCTAAGGTGCCGCTGAAGCTGGCCACCTTTTCCACCGGCATGGGCTCTGGCATCACACTAGTCGCAGCCTGCTCAGCTTCGTAGATATCCTCTGGACAGGCTTCGAAGACATCCATACGGCTTCCGAAACTGCTCATTCCAAAGTCGTACTAGGGTCAGTATATTTGTTAGCTCATCCGACTTTGCTTTCCCGATTGGGGCCATGGAGAACAGCTGGCAGGGATCTCACCCTTTGCGTGTAGAGCTGATGAATGATTAATCTTGTTTCTCTCGGGTGGGTCACGTGATGAAAATGCCAGCCGCCTGGTCTGTAAGGCATCACATTACGCAAGAGGTAAATTCTTGTTTTCGAAGATCTAGTTCCGAATGAAAACCGCCGCTCGGATACCAGCACTGGATAGCCTTTATATGCCCAGTCCTTGATTTTTCATTGGGTGGGAAACGAAGGAGAGCGATTGGATGCCGTTTTGGCGATGGACGGCTGAGATATAGACCGTTAAGTGACCGTATCCAAACTTGAGAAGACGAAGAATACCTAAAGAGGTGAGCTTCTCATATTGAAGAGTAAGGATTGTAGAGGACTAAGACACCGAGAATTTAAATATGGAGAACATGCGTCTGATGATATAGAGGTTGGTCGAACAAGCTTCCGAGATCAGTTGACACGGAAGAAGAACGATAAACTGAGGTCGATACAGGCACCAACCTGTAGTATTAAAGGGACAAATCTCAATTATGGCAGTTAAGACATCAAAAAGGGGTATTCCATTAAAAGCTCATTTCAATCGTGATCGGGGTATTATAGTTTATATACATGATCTGCGTCCGGTACACTCAATGCACCAGACCGAACAAAAAGGTTAGGCTTTCAGCACCCTTGACCTTTTTGGTAACGTCCAGGGCTCCGGACATACGACCTGTGAAGATCATTAGTAAGTTTCAAGGTCTTGACAAGTGATTATCGAACTCACCTCGCCTTCGCTATACGCCCAAAAGTACACCCCAATACCAACCAGATAGTAAATCGCAGGGTCGGTACCCTGATAGAGCAAGGCCGCAAAGAGAGCGCTGAGGGGGTATATGGCGAGTCGGCATTCAATGCTGCGATGTGGCAGAGATCCTGCTAGTGGCTTTAATGGCCATTCCCAAGCCAGACCAACGAGGCCCATTATTAAGTTGAGGATTTGGAGGACTGGTATCGGGTCGACGGCGGCGTCTATGTTCTTAGAGACGAAGTCCCAGAAGACTTTAGGCCAGATGAAGCCTTCAATTGCGCTTGCGATTTGATCTGCCATGGAACCTTGTTAGCGCTTCATTAGAGGTGGATTGGATTGGTCTAGGGCGCATACAAGCTGAAGCTGTGATAATGATCAACCTTCCCCAGTGGTTCTTGATGAGTCTGCCCATCTTGCCAGATTATTTTGTAATAAATTGATTCCTTCAACAAGGACTTCGTCCAGCGAAGTGTCCCGATGTTTGAGGCGGCACTAGTCGCTTGCGCAAGTCCAAGGTAGTGGTTGTAGTTCGCACGTATGTACGGCTGTCTAAGAGGAGCAATTTGGACTCAGTAATTCCGACCGAGCTCCATCGAGGGGATTCAAAGGTTTGTGAGATTTGTTGTGAGAGACAGCGCCAGATTGCTCGCACTGAGGGGTACGACCAGCTGATGGCCTTATCGTGATTGCATGGCTGAATCGAACCGGGGAAGAAACTGGTGACATTCAAATGGTATGCAGGCGGGGAGTCTACACATTCTATACTTAGACAGGAACATGATTGAAGAGGCAACTCGCATCGACAAGAATGGAACGCTTGGGCGCCAAAAAGGTGACGGATGCAATGCACCTGGAGAGAACTCGTCGTGATCCGCACGGATTCTAAGCGCCATAGACCAATCGGTCAGCTAGACAGGACCGAGACCTTGACATCCCCTCATTGTGATTGTCTTCCGTGGTCCTCGCTGCGGTGTGATTGGGGAACAGGGGATGTGACGGAGCGGATCGTTATGTGGGTGTAGACAAATCACGGCCCGCAGCGCCGTACCTTGGCGTGATGAGATGCAGCTCGTGGCACACGCTTTCAGGGCCCCGTTGTACTCGGACTGGAGTTTCACCCACATTTCAATTGTGTTTTTCCAGAGGCTATGGGTGGTCCTGCTGGTTTCCAGTATTGTAGCAGAGACATGACAGTGTTTTCAATTCATCGGGTCAGATGACCCCCCAGCCCTGTCACAAAGTTGGTCCTTCCCTGTACACTCGCGGAGAGAACAAGGTTACGAAGCTTCGGAGGTCATAGCTATGGTCACCGTGACTGACAGTGCCAAGTAGACCATGATATAATTAACGAGGGGCAAAGAGATAGCGGCACGAGTCACAGCTATTTTCAGAACAATCTTGGAAGAATTAGTCCAAAGTAGGATGATTGAGCCGAATTGGCAGGGCTTCACCGACTCTGCCCCGGGGTCCCCGTGTGATGAGCGATGAGCGCTTGCAGAATTCATTTTATAGGCCCACCTCAGAGTAACGTTTTGCCTTAGCTTCATTTACCGCTGGCCACTCACCAGCCTTCTCATAATCCATCCTAGGGCCATTCTTCCCAATTAATTTTCAAATGAAGGCCATTCACGTTAATTTCTGACCTCATAACCAGTCCGAATGCGCCCTCTATTGGCTCCACAGTAGCACGATTGCTGCTTCTGCACCTGGATTCGTTTCCTCAGAGGCATCATCGGACGATCAGATTCATAGTACATTAGCCAAGTATGGTAACAAGTCCGTGATCCGTGCTAGGCCTGCCATGTGCTGCCCAGACCAGCCTGAACGCCAAGGCGATCGTGCCAAAGATATTTTTAAAAAGGCCAAGGCATCATGACTCCAAGATGGTAAGATTTAACGAGGCCGGGGATAAGATAGAGTGGAAAACACCAGCCTTCCAGACTTGGAAAGAGTTCTAGCTTACGAGGCGAAACCTATCACATCGCGGAAGAGGTCATTGCCCTCCAAAAGAAAAGCACAGACGTAGAGATAGGTTCAGAAGAGTCCACACTTCGGTTCGTTCTCGGTTGCTGTGGCCGAAGCAATGTAATTATAGATCGGCCTCCCCCCCCCCTTCACCCCTGCAGGCAAAACCACAATGCTGGGATTCTCAACCTCCGCCCTCCCGTCATTATCCATCCAACTACTATAATCGCACCAGCCTAAGAGCTACGAATCTCAAAGTACTATTCCCCAAGCATCTGGCACATCAGCGATTCTCCAGAAGACTGCTAGCGAGTTGTTTCGTAAAGCGCACCGAAAAACATCGACAGGAGATTGGGCATCCGTGGCAACACTTCTGCAACCTAGGCGGATTATTTCTTTGCCACTGCGCAAGTGTAAGGCTTTTCGCTTCGCCAACCCATTTTGAAGCCTATCTGCTATCTCTCAGACCAATAAACCCTCCTGGTCGGCCGGGGTGGTTGTGATCTTGTACCAAGTTCATGGAGAAGAGAAGACGCAGACGAGTTATCCTTTCTTCACGCCTCAAAACCCTGACCTCCTGATTCAAACTCGGGCACAGAACTTTGGGCTATAGGACTGAGATCTCATCCCAGGGCCTTCTGGTTGCTGGACAACCTACGTTGCTCGCCGCTCCTTACACAAGTACTTACCACCGTCGCTGGTCGATATCAAACTTTCACAGCAAGATGGTCAAGTCTAATGATAACACTTGGCTCAAGCGATACGGCTTGACCCTTTCCAAGATTTTGTTCTATCTTAGTTTTTGGGCAATACATTTCGGTATCTTCGCGGTTGGATGGTATGTCACATCTTTCAGAAGTCGATTCTCTGGCTGACTTGAGCATAGGTATATCCAAGCAAGTGACAAGAAACTTGCTGCTCTGAATGTCCTTTCATACTCTGTTTGGATTTCGAGAGGTGCAGGCCTCGTTCTCTCGGTCGACGCAACCCTCATCCTTCTGCCTATGTGCAGAAATGTTCTGCGATGGCTCAGACCACAGATCAGGTGGTTGCCGCTTGATGAATCGGCATGGTTTCATCGCCAGATTGCGTATGCTCTGCTGGTATTCACTGCCATCCACACTGCAGCTCATTATGTCAAGTTTGTTCGGCCTTTCGCACCAAAAATTACTGTGCTAATGAACAACAGTTTCTACAACATTGAAAAATATCAGATCCGCCCTGAGCTGGCGGTTCAAATCCATTTCACACAAGCCGGTGGTATCACAGGCCATGTCATGCTCTTGTGTATGATGCTGATGTATACCACCGCTCATCACCGCATTCGACAGCAGGCATACGAAACATTCTGGTACGCGCATCATCTGTTCATTCCATTTATGCTAGCCCTCTATACCCATGCCACTGGGTGCTTCGTTCGAGACACCACCGACCCCTACTCACCATTTGCGGGCGAGAAATTCTGGGATCATTGTCTGGGATATGAAGGCTGGAGATGGGAGCTTGTTGCGGGATTCCTATATCTCCTCGAGAGGCTCTACCGTGAAATCAGATCCAGGCGCGAGACCACGATTACCAAGGTCATCCGCCATCCATATGGTGAGTCAAACAGGCCCATCCCGTAAGTGACCGGACATGAGGGTCTAACAATGGAGAAACAGCCGCCATGGAAATCCAGTTCCACAAAGCCAGCATGGAATACAAAGCTGGACAATGGATCTTCATCCAAGTCCCCGACGTCTCCAACTCACAGTGGCATCCGTTCACGATCACCTCTTGCCCATTCGATCCCTACGTCAGTATCCACGTCCGCCAAGTCGGCGACTTTACTCGAGCACTCGGTGACGCACTAGGATGCGGTCCCGCTCAAGCAAAGGATCTTGAAGGCCTCGATCCATTAGGCATGTACGAAGTCGCACTACAAAACGGACAAATGATGCCCAAGCTTCGCATCGACGGGCCCTATGGTGCACCCGCCGAAGACGTGTTCGAGAACGAAATTGCCGTCTTGATCGGGACTGGTATCGGTGTCACGCCGTGGGCTTCGATTCTGAAGAACATCTGGCACCTTCGATCTAGCCCAGACCCTCCTCGTCGATTAAGACGTGTCGAGTTTATCTGGATTTGCAAGGATACTTCTTCCTTTGAATGGTTCCAGGCGCTTCTTTCGTCCTTGGAAGCTCAATCTGCCAATTCTGCTGCCTACGAGGGTAGCACAGAGTTCTTGCGTATTCATACCTACTTGACTCAACGCCTCGATGATGATACGGCTGCGAACATTTATCTTAACTCGGTTGGTCAGGCTCTTGATCCGCTCACCGAGTTGAAAAGTCAGACGAACTTTGGCCGGCCCGACTTCAAACGCCTTTTCAATGCTATGCGCATAGGTCTACATGACCAGACTTACATGAGAGGTCTTCAAAGTGCATCGACAACGGAGATTGGTGTCTACTTCTGTGGACCTAATACGGCAGCACAAGATATTAGCGACGCGGCCACGTCCTCGTCGACGAAAGACGTCAAGTTCAAGTTCTGGAAGGAGCACTTCTAGATAGTTTACGTTTCCTTCTTTTTTTTTCTTCTGTTAAAGCGATGCTTGTGATCGCATACGACTTGATGAGTTATGAATCTCTGCTTTGTTCTTTCTTTCAATGTTTGGTAAAGCTCATGTACAGCATTGTTTATGCTGAGCTTTACATACGCTGGACAGCCTCATGTTCTGTACTATAGTTGATGACCGCGAAATAGTCTTTGAATTCAGTGATACCACTTGCTGCGATTAATGCATTTCGTAGATTTGTAATGTACAAATATTGCACAGAGAAGATCGACTTTGAATCAGTCTCCCTGGCTTCGGCCTCATGAAGAATCTTCGTCTGCGTCGGCTGCCTCAGAAGCGATACGCCGCTGAGCGAGAGCGTCAAGGATCTCGTTTTGGATATTCAGATGAAGTCTTAGTTGCTTCTCAATGAAGACATTGTAAAGCTGACAGAGGTCATCAAAATTAAAACCGATTGGCTTCGACTGTTTCCTGTCTAAGGATCTGGGATAATGTTGGACTAGATCTTCTCGAAGATGCTCGAATGCGAGCATGAGAAGACTTTTGGACCAGGGACAGGCACGAATGGCTCTGTAAAACACGGCTTTGGCAGCATTGAGATCCCGAGTTTGATAGAGCTCAAAGAAAATGTAGAGTTTCCAAACGGTGAGATTTGATCGTGCACTGTCGACGTCAGAGTTGTAGTGTGCATTCTTGTCACCTGGCTTGATCGAAGCCAAAGCAGAATGCTCGCCGATTGCCTTTTCAAATGCTGCTCTTGCGGAGTGGGCAGTACCGCCAGTGAACACGGGACGGCACAGTTCATGATAAATGGAGAAGAGATGGGTGGAAATTGGCGTGCTCTGAGAAGCAATGCCTCGGAGGCCGAAGTCACCATCCAGTCGGTACCGACTATCTGGGTCGGTGCTTTTGGTGAGATCACGAATGTCCCGGACCCGATCGAATATCGGAAAGCGGGATTCATTCCACATAAAAAGCGAGAGGAAGAGAGTGTTGTGAGGGAAGATGGATATGCTCTCTTTGAGAAGACTGTGGATCTGTATCGGCTTGAAATTTCGTTTCCGTTCAACATGAAAGTAAATCAATCTCGCTCGGGACTGATGCAGCAATTCGGCGGTGAAAGCCTTTAGGCTCTCCTCCTGCTCAGGTATATCCCGAAGCTTCAGGACTGCGGAAGTGTAGACATTAAGGGAAGTCTCAAAAGAGCCTTCCACGATATACAGAAGTAGAGCGAGGCAGTCTGTATACGAAACGTACACTTGGGGTTTCCTGTAGGCAAGGGCTCTCTCTTGAAACTCTCGCAGAAGACTTTGGACGCGTAACATACTTGTGGCATTGAACTGGACAGGATCAGAAGCCGTCAAAAATAAAGTGAGATCAATCTTTTGTGATAACATCGCATGCAGGACATATGAAGCTCGCACAAAGTCACCTTGGTGGAGGAATTCCCACGTCCACGAGTTCCACAGGAGACCGCAGTCGATCTTGTCGTAATCCTCGAAATCTCTGCTCATCGTGAGAGCTGTGGACCATACATGATTTGCAGTCGCTTGGGCCCCGGTGCGAGACTGCATCAGAGCAAAGCAGTTGTATAGCCTCAAGTTGGAAGATCTCGTCTTTAATAACCGTTTTGCAAATTTCTTAGCCGCGCCTTGGTCGCAAGCAAACTCGACTGCCAAGGCATATTCGGCCAATTCGTTGTCGGACGGGTGAAGCTCAGTCAAAGTACCAAGAGTCTGTCGTACCCAGTTAGAATTGATGACCGATGATTTGTTCGAAGTGTTCGTAGCCCATGCTTGAAGAGAGGAGAACCATTTATCTGGCGCAGCAAACACAGTATCCGTCGTGTGAACAAAGTTTGGAACAGGAAAAGAGAAGGGCAGTTTAGATGCGTGTGAGTTATCCGTCTGGGAGGATATCCATGGAGAAAAATCATCTTGAGCATTGTCCACAAATTCATTTCGCACGAAACTGTCTCCACTCCAAGAACGGGTTGTCGAAGCATTCTGAGGGACAGTCAGATGTGGCAAATGGCAGAAATAAAGGAAGCCGTCGATGAGCTCATCAAGATTATTCACATCCCAGAAAAGCGGTAGAATATGCTGCAGGTCTGAGAAAAGCACCACAGTGTAGGGATCGTCCATGCCGGATTTGAAATCATCAATGCTCCGCGCTGGCATTTTACAGTCCCCAAGTCGCTCCCTTTCCGCTTTGACCCAGGACGTCAAAAGCTCCGTAGAGTCGACCTCGACCTTGTAGGCACGGGTGGTTGGGTCGACATCATAGCTTGCGGCATTTCGCCAGCCTGCAGCACCGTCTTCTCCAATTCGTGCCACTTCCGATTCCCAAAATCTGGCAAAGGAAGAAAGAGCACCTTCTTTGTCGTTGCCTTCAACAAAAGAAGACGGTCTGAAGCAGGTGAACTCCAGCACTGCCTGCCAGAGACCGACGGAGAGTTCAATATATCCCGACTCTCGTAAGAACAGGGTGAAACGGAGGAACAAGTAACATTGGACTTGCATTTTATAAGGGCTTGCTGCGCTCGACGCATTGAGACTTAAACATTCAATGAAAACTGCCATGCATCGTTCGAAAGCAAAATCGTGGAAATCCGTTTGGCGGAAGTCAAGGTACTTGACCCAGAGACTGATAAATGCCGGGTTTTTCTTCAGTGTACCTTTCCACTCAGTCAAGATGTGTTTCGCATCCCATGATTTTGCACCCTCGTAAAGTCGACCTAGGAGCAGACGATCCTTGTGAGGACTCTCCCCCACCTTTTTGAGAGCTTTGTCATAAAGAGACAACTTGACTTCAGCCAGGCTTTGTCGCTCGGCATAGGTAAAGGTACGAGACTCGTCGTTTGTACCAAGAATAAGCCTGTCCTGATGATCGATCAATCTGAGCCATGCTGCAACGTCTGTAGGGCGGGTTTCTATAGCACGCGACAGCTCGGCATTGCGAGCCTTTCTGTCCGCATCAATGTCGATCTGGATATCCTGTTCCAGAGTCTTGGAATCGGGGAGTGCCTCCAACTCTCCCGGAATAACGTCTTCATCCTTTGCTTTTCCACGTATTGATCGATAAGCGTGACGCTCTTCGCCCGAGTCATTATCGTCGCTAGGGTTGTTATGCTCTGTGTACCCCAATTCAATAAAGTCTTCCATATGCTCAAGTGCATCACTCGTATCGTCCGGTTTGAGACGAAACAGCTGTGTTGGCTGTGTGAGGCTTTTGGACAAAAGTTTAGTCGATTTCGACCTGGCTCCGTCCGCAAGTGCTTGTTCTCTGGTGCGTAAAACCAAGGTGTCGGTGTCACGGTGTTCACGATCAATCGAGTATCTCGTGCTAATACCAAGTACGCGACCACTGCCAGCTCGGCGAAACGTTGAGACGGCATAGCGATGTGTGGCGCCGTAGGTGAGGTTGTGCCGATCGCCTCTCCGATCGATAATGAAGAGATCTGGTTCATCTGTGCCCTGCCAAGATTTGACATCGCTCATGGCACGCAAACCATGATCCTCATCTTTAACCTGCTCATTGTTGCTCCGCGATTCACGTCGGTCGCCGGACCGTTGCCGTTCTCTAGATCTGCGATGATCATTGGAGTTGTTACGACGCCGTTCCCTTGGGCGTGCATATCGGTCTGAAGACCGATCTCTATCATTGCGTTTGGAGCGTCTGGGCGAACGAGATCGGCGTTCATTTCGACTGTGTTTTGACGGACGAGAGTCACGCCCGTCTCGCTGGGTTATTTCGCGGCGGCGATCGGTCGGTAGATCGGGCTTGAGGGCCTGGGGAGGAGGTTTGAAGCTGGAGAATCGCGGGATGGACTTTTTGTCCTGCATTGGATGTTAGGAAGTCCAATTTTAAGCAGAAACAAGACGCACACTCACCTGCGAACTCGACGAGTCCATCGTCGCGGATCGTTGCTACTGTTATCGCGCGCGGCGGCATCTGATAACCCGGGTGGACTGTTGTTCCGGGGGCGGTGAGAGCGGGCCCCGTCAGAAAAAAAAGTTGCTTGTAAACCGCCTCAACATCTGCGCGCGCCGATTTGAGGTAGCAAGCAACCCTGTTCGGAAATACGAGAGAGATATGGGCTGCAGTGATCTGGTCTGAAAACCGACTGATTACTATTTTGTCAATATGGCCTCCTCTCTTGCGGCGCAGTTGTCGCAAATTGCGGCCAAGTCGACCAACGAGCTCGACCTCAAGGCCCAGCGCCTTTCCCACCAACAATCGCTAATCTTTGACCGGAAAATTGCCGGGTCACAAGACTTCGATACTGTCTATGATATCTGTTATGAAGGATTTCGGGAGCTTTGCTCTCTGGATGCTCGATTTGAGGATTTCGGGCGCACAATTTTCAGCGAACAGAGCAAGGCGGAAGACCGAACGCAAATCAGCGCTACTCAGAATCAGGAGCTCGATGCCGTAATTGAGGCTTTCCTTGGGCTTGTTGGAGGCCGCTTGCAACTTAGCCCCGCAGTTAAAGCGGTGGACTGGTTGGTTAGACGTTTCAGGTATGCAAGTTATGATGGTTGAGCATTACGGAAGAAGATTGGGCGACTAACTGTCACGGCAGGGCTCACGAATACAATACTGCCTGCATGATTCTCACCTTCCTCCCTTACCACACCACTCCTCTCTTCTTGAATTTGCTGTCCATTTTGCCGAATGACCTGACCTCGACATTCAAAGTTCTTTATCCGTATAAGACCGGCCTGGTCAACCCGCCGCGCCATCCTCTCGTTCACAGCGCTACTACAAACAAGCCGTTTTTTGCTGCTTTGAATGACTATGTTATCAAGGTGTGCCGACAGCAAGCCCAGAGCCACGCGCTGCTTTCCTTTTGGGCCGGCATCATTACCGAAGCGGTGGCGGGCATGCTGGACGCTGCTCGCTCAGGCAGGAGAGAAGCTGAGAAGCAGAAGCACGAGGACATCGTCATCCGTGTTCTGCCCGTGCTTAGCTCTGCTTTCTCAATGAAGAAGATTTCCGAGTTGATTATCAGTTGTTATATGATCTCCGTCGTGCTAGCTCAGAAGGCCACTCTCGCCGACGATGTTCTCGACGGCTTGATGGAAAGTATTGTCGCTTCTTGGACAGAGGAGACAATCAGCTCGGGTCTCATCTGTTTGTCCGTTTTGGCTCAACAGAAGCCAACGGCTTCCCTTCCCAAGAAGGTTTTCAAGGCCATATCTCGCCTTGAAAACCCCATGCAGCAGCTTTCCGAAGTTACCTCACAGTACCAGACATCCAAGCTTTTGCTTGGTCTTGTTGGCGGCTGTGTTAGCGATCTGGATAAGCAGAAGGACAGCACTCGCCTCGCACTGCTGTCCTCTATCTTTGAAACTGCCACCTTTGGAGAGGATGAGACCAAGGAAGCCATGACCATGGTCCTAAAGGCTGCTAGTGACTCTGAAGAGACCCGCGGCATGTCCTTTGATGCTCAGACACAGCTTGCTGAATTGGTGCAAGGATTCGGCCGATCCAGCTCTCTCCAGCCCATTTTCCAGAAGGCATTGGCTGAATCGACCTGCAACATTCAAATCCTGGAGCATAACTTGCAGACCGTGGTCGAGGCTCCCCTTCTTACCCCGGCGATTGAGGATGTCGATATGCAAGATGTTGATGACGAAATGGACTTGGATACTTTCACCCCCGCAGCAGAGGCTTTGGCCAAGGAGCCCGTATTCCCAACGTCTTTCCTCAGCAAGCAATCCATTCCAGAGTTTGACAGCCTCGTGCAAGTCTTCGCGCTGGCCGTTGATTCCGAGACGAAACTCGAGCAATTCACTAACTTGCGCATTCTTGGAAAGACGGATTCATCGAAGAGCGCTCAATATCTGTCGTTCTTGACCCGTGTTCTCTCTGGTCCCTTCCCTCTGGGCACCAGAGTTGCTGCTTTGGGTGCTCTCTCCTCCGCCCTTCAATCTGTCTCCGGTAGCTTCGACCCTCAGGCTCTCCTACCGTTCCTGCTTGTCGCCCTTTCCGATCCATCTGAGCGTATTCGCCGCGAGGCGACTGGTGTCTTGACTGTTATCGGTTCCACCTACAAGAGTAACAAGTCTGATAGCAAACCATGGGCACATGAAACGATTTATGGCAAGGGCAAGCAGTCGTCCGGTGTTGCTTGGTTGTCAGCTCAGGATGCGCAGAAGGTTCTGGAGCGCGCATTACTTCCCGGATTGGAAGAATATGCCCTTGATCCTGAGTATATTGGGAAGGTTCTTGATGCGACGATGCGTGGATCTGTTCTCTCAGAAGACTCTGGTGCTTCTGAACTCAAGAAGTCTGTCCGACAAGGTTTCTTCGCATTCCTGTCATCGCACGTCATTTACATGCCCGTCTATGCTCCCAAGTTCGCCCTGCTGCGTCTTCTCAACCGCGTTAAGAAGGTTTCGGGCACTTCTCGTACAAAGGAACTTCTTCCCTTCCTTGAGAACTGGCGTGCCCTGACTCAGAAGGACGTCGAGGAGATCTGTGCAAAGGAGCGTCTTTCTGCCTCGGAAACAGAACAGCAGGTTGTCGCAATCGTTTCACCGAAGGAAGCTGATGCAGTCGACACCCTCTTGAGCAAGGTCGGCCCCGTTGGCAATTCTTTGCGGCCGTCTTTTGTCGCTGCTGTATTCGCCCGCATCAAGGAGATCTGGGCTAAGATCCCAGAGGACAACCAAGTGGGCGCATCGGAGAAGCTTTTGGACATTTCGCTCGGAGTTGCTTCGGGCGAGCTATCCTTGGCAGACAACTGCCGCGATGTCCTTCGTAGCGTTGAGCTGTCCGGTCCCATCCTGGTCAGCTTTGTCAAGAAGATACCTGCCTCGTTGACGGATATTGAGTCCCTTGGCCCTGCTCCCAAGCGGAGACGCACCAGCCAGAGCAACATGATTGCTATGACCGTCAAGGATGAGGCGGAGCTTGCCAAGCTCATGGACAAGATGACTTTCATCCTGGAGGTGATTGATAGCTCTAGCCCTGATGCCCACCCACAGCTGGCCGATGGCCTGTTCCAGACTCTTGCTGCTCTTCACCACTTCAAGTCTCAGATCCAGTCTGGAATGAGCTACCTCTTGAGCTTGACCTTAGGCAGCCTCTTGGCTATTGTGAACAAGTCGAAGGGATCTCCTAAGCCCCTATTCGATACCTCGGTCATCCGGGCTGACTTGGTTGTTGACTGCGTTCGCACCACAGATAGCCCCCAGGTTCAAAATGCGGCTCTTCTTCTAGTTGCTGGCCTGTCAGTCATTGCTCCCGAGCTTGTCCTTCACAGTGTCATGCCCATCTTCACCTTCATGGGATCTAGTGTCCTCCGCAAGGACGATGATTACTCTGTCTCTGTCATTGACCAGACTATTGACCAGGTTGTCCCGGCTCTCATTCAGTCGCTTCGCAACCAGAAGCGTGACATTGTGTCAGGGACTTCGGAGTTGCTGCTCAGCTTCACTGCGGCATTTGAGCACATCCCGTCGCATCGCCGTCTCCGCCTGTTCCACGCATTGATCAGCAAGCTGGGTACCCAGGACTTCCTGTTCGCTGTCCTTGCTATGCTTGCCAACCGGTACTCCACTGACAAGGATGTTTTGACTCTAATGACTGGTGTCGCCTCAGACACTACTCCAGTTGTAGAGCTCACCACCTACAGCAAGTACCTCAATCTGATCCTTGACTCATTCGAAGCCAAGCCTACTATCTCCGCAGTCCTCCTGGGAATTGGTAGTGAAGATGGCCGTGCTCCCCAAACCGTTGCCGTGGATCTGCTGCGAGACTTGGCACACTTGCTTAAGCACTCGTCCCTCAAGTCCAAGCTGGAGACAGCATTCGAGACTGAAGGCCCCAACACCGACCAGGTCCGCGCTTGCTTCTCTCGGGTCCTCGGTCAGGTCCTTGCCCTTGGCGAGTCAGTGCAGAACATGAAGCCTGTCAGCCAGGCATGTGGCGAAGTGCTGGGCTCCCTCTTCGGCACCCTGTCCCTCGTTGACTTCTTGGACACTATCGAATACCTCCTTGATCCTAAGCAATCGAGCGATGACCTTCGCCGCAAGGTTCTTCGCCTGCTGGAGAACCGTCTTCGTCAAACACCTGAGCGTGACAGCGAGTCTCAGCTTAGAGTCCTCGACTTCCTTCCTACTCTGGTTAGTATCGTTCAGTCCTCGCCAGATTCCCTTCTCAAGCACGCTGCTGTCGCCTGCATCGACCGCATCACCGAGAAGTACGGTCGCAAGGACCCCTCCAAGGTTATCCCTGCCGCCCAGGCTGTCGCCAGTCCCTCTTGCCTTGGAGAGTCCGATGAGCGCATTCGCATTATGGCTGTTCTCTGTCTGGCCTCCATGGCCGAGGTTCTTGGTCAGGCCATGATCCCTGCTCTTCCCAACGCTCTTTCTCAGTCTTTGAGCCTCTTGGAACTGAGCTTGGCCCCTGAAAAGGAAAACTCTCGTCTTCACGATGCTGTTTTCTCCTTGTTCTCTGCGCTGTTTGTCAATCTGCCCTTCATGATGTCGGCTAGCCACCTTGACAAGATTCTGCTCCTGTCTTTCAAGTCTAGCAACGCAGAGCTTGAGGAGAGTTCCGAGGACAGCCGTCTGGAGACACTCCGATTGATGGCCTCTCGCAAGATGGATATGACTGCTACCCTTGGCGCCATTGACCGTAATTGGCAGCGAGCCGTTGCGGCCGGTCCCACTGCGGCCAACGAGGTCTTGGAAGTCCTCAACCTTGCCGTCGAGAAGAACACCAAAGCCGTCGTCGTCAAGAATGTCGGTGTTCTCTCCAACATTCTCTTCAAGGCCTTTGACCTGCGCCGTGAGCAAGTCGCTCTGGGTGATCGCGCCAACTTTGACGCTTCTGACTTGGACGAAGCTGAGGGTGCAATGAACGATGTCACCATTAAGATGATCTACAAACTCAACGACAGCACTTTCCGACCCATCTTTATCAAGTTTGTTGAGTGGGCCACCAATGGTACTCCCAAGAATGATGAGCAGGGTCGCGTGTCCCGTCTTACGACCTTCTATAAGTTCCTCCAGGGCTTCTTCGGCACCCTCCAGTCCATTGTCACCAGCTACTCCAGCTACGTCTTGGAGAACGTCATCGAGATCTTGGGCTCCACTGGTCCAGCCAAGGCTACCAGGACTCTCTGGCTGGCGGCTCTTCGGACTCTTTGCAACTCATTCCAGCATGATCAAGATGGTACGTCTTCCTTCCCGCTGATATTCACTTCTGCATATATTAACTACTATCTACAGAGTTCTGGCAATCTCCTTCCCACCTCGCTAGCATATCGGGTCCCCTTATTGCCCAGCTGGCTCACGCAACCACTTCGAAGACTGCGGATCTGGTGATTGAAGAGGTGGTTCCCGCCATAACAGACCTCGCCATTGCTGCCGACTCGACAGACAACCACAAGGAGCTTAACAACGCTCTGATGAAGTACCTCCGACCCTCGTCCGCTCCCAACGCCAAGTCGGCCGGTGGCGATAACGCTCTCACTCGCCTCGCTGCCTTGAAGGCTGAGCAGGCGCTCACCGAGCAGCTCGGCGAGGAATGGCTCGCCCTGCTCCCCGAGATGCTGCCTTATATCAGCGAACTGATGGAGGACGAAGACGAGAGTGTTGAAAGAGAGGTGCGCAAGTGGGTGAAGCAAATTGAGGATGTGCTGGGAGAGCGACTTGATGATATGTTGACCTAAAGGGGTTCCTTTGGTGTCCATGTATAAAATCCGCATTTGGCTGGCGTTTGTAGAGATAGACCCTCGGCAGGGCATGCAGCAACGTCTGCAGAAAAGAATATATTGTTTGTTTACACTGCCATATATATGAATTTCTTTCATTCGAGTCATTTAAATCAGGACGACCATTTCATCGTCGCCTGGCACTTAGTTTTGGGGAACTGGGGCGTCGGCCGCGTCGACACCCGCGTTCCACCGGTACTTTGAAGCCGGGTGGTCTGCAGCCGGACCACTCTGGCCAGGCCGTGCGTAGAGATTCTCACGGTAGGTGCCCTTCTCTACTGCATATTCCTCATGGAAGAGACCGCGCTTGCGGAGCTCAGGAATGAGCAAGTCGATGATATCCTTGAAAGAGCCAGGCTTGATAACGTATGCCTATTTTGATTCGGTTAGACCTCGACTCAAAAGACATAGACCTACAGGACTTACCAGATTAAATCCATCCACGTCGGCTTCCTCAACCCATCTCTCCATGTTATCGGCCACCTGCTGCGGTGTACCAACGGGCGTAGCACCGAGACCACCGACGGTAATGTGTTCGCCAACGGTCTTCTTAGTCCACTTTGGAATTCCGGGCATCGCCTTGGACCAGCCTTCGACGGCGGATCTAAAAAAAAAAATTCAGCAATTATCCTAGACGATTCGTACCATCGATACCTACCGGATAGCATTGCTCTCAACATGTCGCAACTCCTCATCATCACCATACTTATCCAGATCAATACCAGTCCAACCACCAAACAGCGCCAATGCGCCATCAATGGAACCAAGTTCCCGATACGACTTGAACTTCTCCTGAGCCTCCTCCTCAGTACGACCGAGGACCGGACACAACAGGGCCAAGAACTTGATACTCTGCGGATCACGACCAAACTCAGACTGAGCGAGTTGGCGAATCTCAGCAACGTTTTTGGCTACAACGACTGGACTGTGTCCCGCGACGAAAATGGCTTCAGCATGCTGTGCGGCAAATGTCTTCCCGGCCTTGGATGTCCCGGCTTGCAGGATCACGGGGGTGCGCTGAGGACTAGGCTGGGTAAGATGAGGTCCTGGTACATTGAAATACTTGCCCTCGTGATTGATCTGTCGGACACGTGTGGGTTCTGTGTAGACGCCGCGCTCGCGATCAAGAACGACTGCATCTTGGCGCCAGGACGATTCCCAGAGCTTGTAGGCGACTTTGATGTACTCTTCCGCTATAGCGTATCTGTCATCATGCTGGACATGTGTCAGTCATGGCTACAGTTCATCATGATGCAGTGGAACTCACGTGTGGCTGCTCTGCTGCCCCCAGATTGCGGGCAGCGGAATCGAGATATCCAGTGACGACCTATGCTCGTCAGTTCTGTCCAATGTTTACCTTGCAAAGGATGCGCTCACATTCCATCCAACACTAATAAATAATTCTGTTAGCTGCAGATCTGGGAGTCTGCTCATGAGTACTTACCGTCCTTTGGTAAGGTGATCGACCGTGGAAAGTCGCCTGGCAAGGTGATATGGCTGCTCATATGTAGTTGTGACCGTCACGCCGAATCCAATGCTCTTTGTCGCCGCAGCCATTGCGGGCACGACTGCCAGGGGCTCGTTCACGGGCCATTGAGCACCTGAGACGATTGCGGGGTCCAAGTTCCTGGGCCCCTTGTAGACATCGTAGCCACCTACCCTGGCATTAGTCGACGGTCGTAGCACCAGGTTCATGGACGTACTCACCGAGAACATCAGCAATGAAAATCCCATGAAACTTGGCAGACTCGAGTAGTTGGGCAAGCTCAATCCAATGATCAACGTCGTTGAATCGATGCGACTCATCTTCATGATGACGCCAGAGTCCCGGGGACTGATGGCCACTGCCTGCAGCATAATTAGATACTTCGTCTGGGAATCAATACGAAGAACTTACACATCTCAACAAAGGCGTTAAGAATTAGAGACTTGCGAGGCTTGTCGTCTCCCGCAGCAATATCTCCAGCCATGATCGCGAGTTTTGATTAAGTAGTAAATCGGGTGGTGTTCAAGGCGTCTAAGCTACTTTTCCTCGGCGATTTCTCTCAAGATGAGAAGTCGGATATTTCACAAGTGAAATGCGAATATGGGCGGGTATATTATGTATCTTTTGATCGACGAGCACCTCATTCGTGAGATCCCCGCGTGCGTCACTCGAGCAGAATACGCAAAGTATAGCATCAAAGTGGGCCGTGATGGCGCGATGCAAAAGATCCCGAGGGGCGCGCAACACAGCAGCCACCACTTTTACTGGCCCAATCTACATAAATCTTCTGCAATCACGCTAGCAAAACTGCCAATTGCCACAATTTGAGTCTTTGAGGGTCCTGTCTCTCGCCCGAGAGATAAAGTTGGGTTCATATGCTATTGACTTTGGGGTACATCCCTGTCCCTGGCTCTATTCGTCGGCATTGTTCCATTACCCCGGCGACGTTCCTGTGGACCATTCTAGATTATGTGCCATCAATCACTTGAAGTTTGACATTATTTCATGTACGTTGTCAATGGTCGCTCGCGCGCGGCCTTTCCTGCTGAGGTTGGAATGACATCCCTAGCCTTCTACCTTCACCGCGCCGTTTATTCTGTAGACCTATAAATCACCCAACTCAAACGATCGTCAGCTCCAGAACCAATTACTCATGGTCATGAGCGATAAAACTTTCCTATTTTTTAATGATTTATACAGCGTGACGCCTTGGCTAGCTATGATACCATTCAACGCCAATCAACCAACCTAAACTTTAAAAACCTTTTATCGCCAGCACTGAAAGCACCTCATCGTAGCCGTCTATCAAATCATTGTGGATCGAATCATGCTCATTTGCCCAGACGAAACCGATGCCATGGAATCGAACACCGGAGATCTCGCACACCCCTGTCCCTGGGGAGCTTATTCTGCAGTGGGACATTTAACCCTTCTGCAGTCCTAGTTTTCTGAGCTTGATAGCACCTCTCAACTTTTTTTTTCTCCCTTTCTGCATACTATATTTATTCAAATTTGACTTGGCGAGTGCGCTCTTGCTCTGTCTTCGCTGATATGGCCAATTTGCTGGCTCGCAATGGCATTTCTACTGTCCAACCGCCTCTGTCGCAGGCTGTTGGTTATGTCGTTGTGGTTGTGATCGGTCTCATTATTGCTTTAGGTGAGTGGCAATCAGCCTGGCTCGTTTGACCGATGGCTAAATAGATGATAGTGATGATGGTCGTCACGAAAGTTCTGAAGAAGACCACTGGAGAGGATAACGAGAAAACCGAAATGTATCAAGACCATCCATTCCGAAACAAGGTACTCCTTAAGCTGTGCTGACGACTAAATAGGTTCATGACGGCCAACCGGACTGTTAAAACCGGACTAACCTCATCGGCTGTGATTTCTGTGTGTTTCACTTCGACTTTCCATCCGCGTCCTTTCCCACTGATAAACTTCATAGTCATGGCTGTGGACCACCGCCTTACTCGGTTCCTCATTTGTCGGCTACAGCTATGGCCTCGCTGGTCCGTTCTGGTTTGCTGCAGGCTGTAGTCCTATGATCGTCTTCTTTGCCCTGCTTGGAATCTCTTGCAAGCGAAAGATCCCCGGAGCGCATACCTCATTGGAGGTGGTTCGTGTCCGATACGGTAGGCTTCCCTCTGGAGACATTTCTACTATACCAAGCTAAAAACTAATATTGAATAATAGGTCGCACAGCTCATATCGTGTTTATGATTCTTTGCCTGATCAATAACATCTTCGCGTGCGCCAACATGCTTCTCGGCGCTGCTGCTGTGATCACTGCCGTGTATGCTCCTCTGAAATCTCTTGGGATGGCAACTTACTGACATAATTAGCTCTGGTATGCATATCATAGCTGCGACATTTCTGCTGCCTGTTGGAGTCACAGTCTATACCTTTGTTGGAGGAATCAAGGCAACGTACGTCTATTCGCGGGAACTTCGACTGTTTATACCTGACACTTCACAGCTTCCTCACGGACTACTTCCATACTGCTATTATCTTGATTATTGCATGCTACTTCACGATCCAGGCATTCACTAATGATCAAGTCGGCTCCATTGGTAATCTCTTCGAGCTGGTTCAAGCTGCGGCTCAGCGACACCCGGTCGCAGGAAACCAGGATGGAACTTACTTGACTATGAAATCTAAGGGAGTGAGTTGACATTGATTATCTCCAACAAAAGCTATATTGACATCTTCCAGGCAATTCTATTCGGTATCCTGCACATTTGCAGCAACTTCGGTCTTGTCATTGTAAGTGCTACTACTTCTACCACCTTGAGTCATATTCTAACTCTATCTAGATGGATACTAGTTATTTTATCAAGGCCTTTGCGGCTTCTCCACGTTCTGTCGTCCCCGGATACACGATTGGAGGTATCTTTTACTTTGCCATCCCCTGGGCCCTAGGAACAATCATGAGTTCCGTCGCTCTAGGCCTGGAAAACCAACCCACTTTCCCAACATACCCTCGGGTAAGAGTATCCATAACTCCAACCGAGGGCAGCTTGCTGATATTCTTACAGCGCATGACTTCATCGGAGGTTAGCAACGGCCTCGTGCTTCCTTACGCTGCCCAGACAATTGCAGGCAAGGGTGGTGTCGCCGCCGTCCTCCTCATCACTTTCATGGCGTGCACATCCACGCTCTCAGCCCAGGTTATCGCCGTCAGTTCAATCCTTAGTTTCGACGTCTACCGTGAATACTTCAAGAAATCTGCTTCCGACCGTGACTTGATTCGCGCTAGTCACTTTGGTGTTATCTTCTTCGCTGCTTTCTCGGCCGGTTTCAGTACTATGCTGCACTATGTCGGTGTTGACCTTGGCTGGACTTTGTATATGCTTGGTAAGCTTGAATAGGTATCAACTTTTCGGTCCTTGTCTAACGGGTTGATAGGAATCGTTACTTGTCCCGGTATTTTCCCGATGGTCTTCACTATCCTCTGGAAGCGCCAGAGCAAGGCAGCTGCCATCATTTCCCCGATTCTCGGCTTTGCAACCGGACTCGCCGTCTGGCTAGGCACTGCGTATGGTTTTTATGGAGCGGTGTCAGTTGCTACAACAGGTGAAGTGTTGCCCTGTGTCTACGGTACAGTGGCATCTTGCTTCTCGCCGATTCTCTACTCGGTGGTGATCACACTCATCCGGCCCCAGAACTACGATTGGGCCGATTTCAAGAAAGAGAATCTGGCGCTTGAGAAGGTGGAGAGTGATCTTACCCTTGCACACCATTACCATGATGAGTCTCGTGAGGGAGTCAGCAGCGAGGAAGGAGGTGTGCGTAGCACTTCCTCCGAGACGCAGGAGTTGACGAGATGGGGTCGAATTGCGGCATTTTGGTCTGTCGCGACTTTCTTGGGGCACTGGGTACTTTGGCCATTGCCGATGTACGGCTCTGGTTATGTATTTGGGAAGAAGGTTAGTCTGTTTCGTCGTTCATCGGAATCATCGCGCTAATGACTAAAAAATAGTTCTACATTGCCTGGGTTGTTGTTGGTATCATCTGGCTCTGGGGTACCATGCTCATTGCAATTTTCTATCCGATTCTCGATGGAGGCGTGCAGCAGATTCGCCAAGTCTATCATGGCTTAATAGGCAAGAATACGGTCCACGGAGCAGAGAAAGGAGACACAAGCGCTGCTCCATCGTCGCCATCTGGAGGCTCTGTCAGTGACATCCCTCATTTGAAGGAGCCAAAAAGCGAGAACTAAGCACAAACGAGACTGGCTCTGGTGGAAGGATGAATCATGATCTAGATAGATTTAATTGGGCGGTGTGCTTTGAGATATTTCAGTCAAATAACACGCGTGGAATGTCACCACTGTGCCTGGCACGTAAACCATCAAGCCTAGGAGCAAAAGCTAACGGTCTATAGAAAAATGAGAGACCTCAGCACTAGAGACAGCTCACAACGCCCTCCATCCAACTGGACTTTCCCATCTTTGTATCTCCAACTTCCTCTATTCATCAACGACCATCATGCCTCATCTTTGGTTGTTGGCTGCTCTAATTGGCCTCTCATTTCTCAAAATAAAATATGCATTCACCATCTTCGATTTCGAATGCCTGCTTTTTGAAATGGTAGTGTTTGAGACTGTGGGCCCCAATGACCAGCTTCCTACCTTTGAGTTGGAGACACGTGAGGCGAAAGTGTCAGAGTTGGTGTGTAACCGACTACTTCCGCTGATCCATGAATCCGCGGGCGATGAAAGTCGCAAGAGATTTGTCGCGGAGCTGGCTGGGAGTGTCTACTGAGGATTATACCAACCTGAAGTCTTGAGTACCTAGGTAGAGAATGAATATTTTCTACAACTCACTGGCGACTTTGAAAGCCTGAGTGAATCTACATTTCTCGATCTAGATGAGAATACACGGAGAAATCAAATATGGAGTGATGTTCAGCAAGCTAATGAAGGACAATCCATCACAGTAACTCTCTCCCTGTCAGTATCCACTTGATATGCCATCTGCAAAATTGAAGCAAGGGGAATAAATGTGCTCTGTCATCATGTATTCACAGCGAGATTCACAATAGTATCCTTCCAACATCTTCTTCTATCCGGAAGGGAACCCAGCCTTCAGGTTAGCGTACTGCGAAGCAGGGTAGCTGAGCTGATTCTGGTGTTGGCGCAAGGCACCAGTTCCTCCGAAGGAAGTCACGACCTAGAATAACGTCAGCTATGTAAAGCATTCGCCGACCCGTGGCCTCTTACAGTAGAGATTAGACTGTCAGAGCCATTCTTATCACTGCTACTCTCCCACCACATACCACCCCCAAGGCCCTTGGACTGGATGTACTGCGCCTTCTTCTGCGCGACCTGCGGTGTATCGTAGCTGATCATAAGTCGCTGAGTGGAATCATAGCTGTAACTGGCGACCTCTTGGTCCAAATAGGTAACCGTAGCACCAGCCTGAGGAAGAGCCTTGTAGTCCCAGACGCCGTTCTCCCAGCTTCCACTTCCAACGCCGGTGAAGCTTTTGCCTGGTCCGTCGGTCCCAGCAAAAGAACGGCCGTAGAGAGGCATTCCTAGGACAATCTTGTTGGCAGGCACGCCATTGGATGTGTAGTAGTTTATGGCTTGGTCTGTGTTGAATGGCGTGCTGGCTGGGTTGGAGGTGGATGCGTAGACGTTTGCATCATGGCCTGAGACTGTGTCCCAGCTTCCGGCGTAGTCGTAGGCCATGAGGTTCCAAAAGTCGAGATACTGGTCCATCTGGGCCAGCAGGAGGTTCTGGTAGTTAGCAGGGCCTGAGGAGAGGTTAGCAGAATGAGGTCGCATTTGGGGACTGGTCTTACCTGCTGGGCTAGCAACTGTGATGAGGAAATGATACCCGCTTGCGTTGGCTGCGCTGTAGGTGTCCAATGCCTGGTTCGGGTCAGCGAAAGATGTATCATATAATGTACTCATTTAGAGATACTCACCGAGCGCAATGTTTTGAGAGTATTGACGAAATCAGTAGCCTGACTGCTGTCGGTAGGATACTACGTGAGGGTCAGTATCCAGTCAAGTAAGACAAATGATGAAAAACATACCTCCCAATCAATATCTATACCATCGAGACCGAGGTTCTGCACAAGGGTAACGGCGGAAGAAGCAAACGTCTGTCTTCCAGTCTCGGTGTTCAGTGGAGCAGCAAAGTTGCTCGAGTATGTCCAGCCTCCGACAGACATAAGAACCTTCAAGTTTCGGTTCTGTTTCTTGAGCAAGAAAAGTTGTTTGATGCAGCCATATACATTGGTGCCCACATCGTTCCAAGAGTCGGTGGGGTAGTGTTTGTCAATATCGGCGTAGGTGTCTGACAGGTAGATCTCTCCAGTGTCTGGGTGCACATTGGCAAACGCATACAGTACATGAGTCAGCTTATCGGCAGGAAGCTCTTGGGGCTGGTAGTTGCGGCCATAGATAGCCTGGAGAGTGGATGCTGGTTAGTGACTTGCATGATTCAGGTCAGCGTACGGA
This sequence comes from Penicillium corylophilum, assembly GCA_018410145.1. Classification (NCBI taxonomy): domain Eukaryota; kingdom Fungi; phylum Ascomycota; class Eurotiomycetes; order Eurotiales; family Aspergillaceae; genus Penicillium; species Penicillium corylophilum. The sequence goes on from JAGUQL010000009.1 coordinate 1,259,772, forward strand.
GTGACTCACCCAGTTGACAAAGTAGGCGACAGAGCGATATCCAGAGTCAGCACGAGCTTCGAGCTCAGTGTAATTGGACTTCAGAGGATGGGCGGTGCCGGCACTGGTGAGCCATCCCAGGCCTAAGATAAAAGGAAGGACAAGATGCATAATGAAGGAAGTGTCGAGGGAATGGAAATCGAGCCAGCGATTTCGATGGTGGGAGTTGTTGATGAGAAGTCGGGAGGAAGCGAAATAAGAAGAAGAGTTGGAGAGGGCATTTATACTCGGAGCAAGTCTAGATAGTGATATCCTGAATTCATATTCACTCAAGGCAGCCTGATCACATCGAGTCGCCGAACGCCGGTACCTAAACTCTGACGTGACTGTGACAATGAAGCTCCGACTCCTGATCAAGAGATGCACCTTTCCAAATTCAGTTAATATACAATCCTATTAAACCCATCAAACCCCATACTGTCCATGTTATCGGAGGGTTCGGCACATGCACATGGCCAACGTGGGAGACTGATCACTCATATCAACGCCACATTCCATCAGGAAAGAGTGAACCATTCGGAGCTGTCAAACACGTTTCACGATCTTTGAGAAGAGAGTGATTTCCATGTAACCGTCAAGCATGGAGCAACGTGTTCGTCGGATCTTTGCCTTGGCCTTGAGCGATGATCCAATCGGCGCCATACATACCTGAGGATGGGTGACATTGTCATCTGCGATATTTCAGCTTATCAAGCTCTGCAGATCTCTCGGAAGGTATCTTGCATCTACATCGATCGACCTCAGGACCCCATATTCCTAGGGTAGGTGTTGCATTCACATCTGAGCGTGAGTTTGTCGGTAGAATGGGGAATGTAACGACAATATTACTCAAGGCAGAGACTACCTATCTCCAACAAGGTTAATATCTCTCTTGATGTCAATATATGGGGAAGATAGACAGGGATGGTCAGACCAGGGCGAATGAGGAGGAGAATCAGGGTCCTCGGCAGGTGCCGCCCTGCAGGAACGCATCACCCGCGCGATAAGCCAGCCTTTGAGAATGTAACATCTTCGCATCCCATGCTTTTCCCACCATGCGACCGGGGCATGTGCCATACCACCCAACGCGGAGTTCCGTCCAGATTCTGTGTGACGGGATCGAGGTGTGACTCGGATTATCGAAGGGGTTAAGCTAGGGCATGGAAGTCGGGTTTCCGTCGGACTGGGCGTCCTACTGAAGAAACATGGTATTGGATAACCTTGTACGAGATCCGATCGTGGTCTAGAAGCTGGTGGGGAAAAAAACAAGGTGAAACCTGCGTTGCTTGGCGCGGGCCGTATTGCAACATTTGAACAGAGCCCCTTCACTCGTATTGAAAACCTGCAGGGGCTTGATAATATGATGGAAATTGTACAAATTTACTGTAGTGGAAAGATGGTATAAGCAAAAGGAGTCCTGAGACTGTGATATCCTGATATCTAGCTCGCTCTACGAGCTTGAGTTGTCGGCGCAAGACCAGGCAGCCGAACCTCCAGACTCCTTGTAACTGTTGATGATGGTAACAATAGACCCGTATGTACCTCCAATCATCAAAAATGTTCCAGCAATTATAATAAAGACACACCAACCAACCATGAACATCCACTTGGCGGTTCGGTGGTCTCTGCCCTTGCTCCAGTGGTCGTACAGCCACATGCCGGCCATCGGCTGGAAGCACATCGGTGTCCCAAGCAAGGCACCAACAAGTGAAACAAGGTCACTGAATACGGGAATAGCGCTGGCAATGATATAGGCGATTACCGTGGTGCCAAATGTGCATCCAATCCACGTGGCCCAGTGGGTGACGGTGTTTGCTACCAGATGGCGGGAGCCATGCATGATACGAATGAAAACGTACTTGGCCGTGATCTGGACAAAATCAGTATCGTAAAGCCAAAACCAAACTAGTAAAAAACTTACGTGAACGAAAAGCAAGGTGCTAACAATCAAACCAGGGAGCGCGAAGCCATAGCTCACAATCTTCACAGTCGGGCCAGCCGAGCCGAGGGCAGGAGAGGAAACGTAGGATCCACAGAAATAGTAGATGACAATGCCAATCGCGAGGTAGAATGCGGTCACAACGGACTGGCAGAGGATGAGAGAGCGGTTGTAGTGCAAAGGGTCGCGCATCTCAGATGCGATGGAAAAGAATGCCGGGGTGCCGGCGTAGGCGAATACAATGGTAGAGACGGCGGTGATAGCATCGGTAAATGAGACGTCGGACCTCACAATCTTGTAATCGGGAACCCAGACAGCATCTGTCGGTGCAGCAGCGGGACGATCCTCGATACCGACGGCGATGGTCACGATGAGAACTACCGGGCGATTAGATGGGGGGCCCATTATGTGGGAAGAAGCAGAGTACTCACTCGAGGTAAGAATGCAGAAAAGGCCAACCCACGCAAGCCACGAGATACGTCCTAATGTCCGAATACTGCCGAACAGGAACGCAACAATGGCGGCCACGGCGACGTAGACGGCGGTGCAGGTGGCGTGGGAGGAGACGGCGTTGAGACCGATAGAGATGCCTAGCATACCAGAGCCGGCGACAAAGATCCACCCTAAGCAAGAATCAGTAAATGAATTAATAGATCAAGGGCTCGTAGGACTTACAGAGAATAAAGGCAGCTCCCAGAACGATTCGACCGAGCTTTCCGCAAAGAAGCTCACCCACATCGTCAATGCCGTAGACCTCACGATGCCTCAGCTTGAAGACACCGATAATGTAATCTGACCATGTTGTAATGGCAGCGATGACAATCAGAACAATTACACCGGGAACAACGCCTAGGGTATCGAAGGCACTGGGGATAGAAAGAACTCCGAGACCAATTTGGGTTTTCATCATCAGCACAGCCGTGCCCAGCCATCCTACCTAGAGGAATGTCAGCAAGAACCTGGACTGCCAACATCATGAGAAACACGTACACTGCGGTAGTTCGGGCCATCACCTGTGATTTCACCAAAGACAGCATCGTGAGAACCTTCGGTAATATGGCCAACATGGGAAGGCACGGGCGTTAATGAGTCCTCTTGTTTCTTCTCCGACATAGTGGCAGTACAATAATAATAAGAAATAAAGACAGTAATCGGGGGTCACAATCGAGGGATCTGGGGTGACTTTTAAAGCCTCCCTGGACCAAGCCTAGTTAGGGCCGGGTACCAAACCCGATGCGTCCGTTATCTGGGGCCAGTGGCGCGCCTCAGGGGCAGGGACACACCTTAACGTCCCCACAAGAGATAAGAAACACCGATGTTATCTTGAGATCTTATAATCTGATTCCCTCACAATCTTCCTCTATCTTTATCTTGACAACCTCTTGTCCTTCTCTATGGCCCTCAATCTTACCCCCTAGGAGTGTGGCCCGTCCCCGGATTTCCGAATACTACCCTAACGCTGTTCCCCCGCATTCGAGCCGCACAAGAACTGAAAACAAAACCCACTTTTCAGAGTGCGGGGGACTTTCGAATTACGTCGGTGGACCTCTGAAATGCCTCACAGCCTCGGACAGGTTCCACTCCATACGACTGGCCATTGCACTAAAATGTTTTGAGAAGGTGACCCACCATTCCTGTTCGCTCACCCCCGATTCCTCACTAGCTACACGCTTATCGGGCGCCCTCCCGTCGCAGAAAACTGCCTGTCCAGCTGCTAACTGACACCTGCTTCGGGAAGGTCATTTCTATCTTCCTTTTATGACGTGAATTACATTCTGACCGCGACGTACAGGTCTGCCCACGATCTGCCCATCCCTTTATATAGCCAGTTCCACCCGGAGACCACCCGGCCCGGCTCCCGCGTGCCTTCCTCTCCGAACCGGGGGCAACGGCCGACCCGCCCGACATTGCGCATCATACCCCTAGCAGCGACGTATACCACTTCGGGGTACAAGTACACAGTGGCTGTGCCCATACCATGCACGGGGAATCTTCTGGGGCCTACAGGCCGAGATTTTCAAGACATTCTGACCAATTTTCCAAGTCCGTGTTGCGCCAAAGCTCGAGCCAAGTGCATCGGGCGTTGGGCGTTGGGGTAGCCGGGGACTTGTTTACCGAAACAGGATACCCTAGGCCTCTGCAAAACAAGCATACCATTGCGACGATTCGGAATCAATTGCCAATGGATTCGTCAGTCGCTCTACCCATGGGTCCATCGCCTGCAATGTTTCTCGTGCCGGGACGGATCACTACGGGGCAAGTGGAGAGGGAACCACAAGGACGCGGTGTTGATTCGATCACAATTGGAAGACAGGGGCTGATCTGACGCGCCCCAGAAAATTGTGCAGGAAATTGTGATGGATGGGGCCGTACGAAGTACGTGGTGGGCCTGCTCGTAAACATCGTGGACGTCAGACTAGATTGCGAGCCTCCTAAATAACTAGCGACAATTGGGCGCAAACACATAATTCCACACCTTCCTTAACTATCATAAATAATCCAACATTGTGGTAAGTCTCCCTGGAGTAAGTAACTTTGCACCAGGCCGCCGGCCATGCGCCAAGGCCAGACACGGCCAGACCGGCTGCCTTGCTGTGACTTCCAAAGAGCGAGGGAGAGCCATACTCCCCCTTGCTCGAGCTTGAGTCACAAGTACAACGCTACGCTGAGTTGTTAATCGGGCCTAGTCTGCGCGAAAACGTGGGCGATTGGCCACCTCTGGGGATTCGTGAATCACAGGAGTGGAGTTTGAAGCTTCGACAGTGACCGAAACCGACGTTGTGGCGTTGAAAAGCGTATTTTAACCTTGAAAGGAAAGAGGGTAGTTTCATTAGACACCTATCTCTTATCTAAGCGTTTGGGGAGAAGCAAGAGTTTCCGGAGTATCGGATGTCACAGCCGATACCATACGATAGGAAACGACTGCTGTTTACTAAGTGGAAAGTTTTCTTCGCTTAATCTTATCCAACCGTATCTCATGTTGGGACCGTTCTGACTCCGGAAAGACATGCCACTGATCACCCACTCTTGCAGTCATCCGGATAATTGTCAGCCAGATCTAGCAATGTCTTTGAATGGGCCAACTTGGTAATTTACGTTTCTAATCGAAGACGTAGTGTCTTTCCCTCTTCTTGTATGGCATTCGGAGGTACACCTGGGGCTACATGACGTTGGAAGGGTTCTCATTCACCGAGCAAGCCCCTCGCATGATGAGCCAGAGCCATAGCAGGATCTGCTAAATTTTCCCTCTGTAGCACTGCTTTTCTGCCACTGAACTCCTTGAAAGAGTGGCTCGGGTCCATGGACATAAGTCTGATTCGTCGAACGGCAGGATTCCGCATGAAAACAGACGCACGACTTCTGCATCTCTTACTCTTTGTTCATTTACTGATCTTAATCTCGGTGGTTCCGATGCTGTCGGCTTGACTGACCGATCTTTGCTTATCAAAATGATATTATAGAGTAGGTAAACCTCGGTGATCCTAAGATTGGCCAATTCGAAAATCCGGCTCCGTGGGGTGCCCGGTATGTTCCATAGGGATTCAGGGGTCATCTCAAGCCCATGCTCCAACTTATCTCCGACTTTATATCGTGACAAATTGCTTGACTTATCGAAACTTTTGCATTTGCGTAAAATCATTGGATCCGTACCCGAAAACAATGGGCTGATACTCTCCGGTATACTTTGTGGTTCCCCAGGTCGTAGCTGCACTGCCACTCGACGTTCTGTCGGTGGACGCTTAGGTGGCCTACGATGGCCACGTCAGTCACTTTATGTATTAGTCTTCCTAATTTCTTTGCCTACTGATGCCCTCTTCTATAGTCTTACATGTGCATGAGTCAAGGATGAAGCTTTCAATCGCTTAATGTCTCTATGTTCGCGCAAGTATATATTCACACAAGAATTAGCACCTGGGTGTTCGCTCCGCGTTAACCCAGATCTCATATTGGCTAAAACAGCCTCGACTAACAGCCAGAAGATGATGCGAACTGATGAAAATCTGTTGGAATTGATGGCGATAGAACCCAAGTGCGTTATTATTGTTACTATTGTCTCCGACTCATCAACCCAATGACTCTGTTTCAATGATACTGAATGAACATAATTCAACGCCCTCCGAGAGGCTTTTTATGAGCTGCCTTTGAATCCCCTCCTAATATTTTTGTCCAGCTCTCCCACTGTTTTCTACGTTTCTTTCTGTTGGCTCCCCTGCTCTTTTTACGATTTCTTGTTATCTACCTCACTCCCTCCCGACTCAGCTGGCTGAGCTTCCCCATCGAGAACGCCTCCAACAACTAAGCCATGTCACCGCAGCTCGGCATGTTCTCGCACGGCCGAACTGGTCACCCTCGTCGTATGCTGGGACAACCTTACCAACGCCGAGTCGTCGTACACAGTCATGCTCGCATGCTTCAGCCGGCCCGATGAATGCGGCAGCCCCGACATGCTACAACTGCATGAGTCAACAAGCTCTGTCACTACGAAGCCAGTCGGCTTCTGTGAGCAGACCTCGCGCGCATGTCGGGACATTCGGTCCGATTCCGAATCGGGTCTTCCCCCTCCCCCAAGCAATGCCAGCGGTACGCCAACTTTGTTAAGTCAGGGCTCATGCTCATCTGCCAATGCATGAACGTTGAGGTATCTGGTCAATCTGTCAAAGATGTGACCGTCGCTCGGCTCCGGGCATTGCGATACCAACCTGCGTCAGAGACAGCCTCCATGTCCAGCCCCGGTGGAGGAGCCAGAAGAAGCTCAAGGTCAGTGAGAAGGTGGTACATTAACTTACCAAAGTTGTCAAGGTTTGAATTGTTCGTATCTTTACGAGATCGGCGCTGACATTCGGCTTCCTCTCATGTAGAAGCGCTACCCGAAGCTGTGACCGTCTACTTTGAGTACCCGAGAACTTGCGTTATTCGAGAGACGATGAAGAAAGCTACAATGTCATTGAACGGCAGGAGCCAAATTATGACAGGTAGTTTGATGGAATTAGACTCCAGGCTTCGGATGTGGTGCCGAATCATCAGGCCCATGGTTGTCATCTGTCCAAATGACCTAGAGGTGACCAGGCATGTACAGCTATAACAACTTCCGGCTCCTGTTTGAGATAGAAGCTTTTCAATATTATAGAGGTAATCGTGACATGAGTGAATCATTGCAAAATATGTAATGTTTCTTTGGAAACATACTACTTAGCCATGAAGGAAGCCTCCCACTTTACTTTTCGTTTTCCAGTATTTAAAATGCCAAGTAAACCTTTTCTGGTCCACGCTTCCTCCACCATTTTACCAAATTTCTTCAAATTCCGAGACTTTCGTGTTGTCAAAATTCATTGCTCAGCCTGCTTCTCTCTAACCAGTTATACCAGTTATGGCGAATGAGATCATGAGCGCCAAGGGTATCGCCCAGACGGAAATGACAGCTGCTCAGCGTGCTCTGTCAATCAGAGAAATTGTGACTGAAATATTTTCCTATTTTACTGGTACTCTCCAAGTCTTCCTTGCAAGGCAAGTCTCTCTCAATGTTGGGCTCAAAAGACCGCTTTGCTCCGATGCGGGCGTGTCAACAGACTTTGGTTTGAACAAGCTATGCGTTACCTCTGGAATCCCCTAGATGGCGCGTATCACGCACACCTACCTTCTCGTTTCAATAAGATAGAGCCCCACCGCAGGCTTTTCTATTGCAATCTTGTGGTGAGTGGCTGGGTCGGCTTATTTCCAAATTCTCGAAAGGCTAAAAACGTGCTTGATGGCTGTGTCTTTCACAACCTTCACACTTTGCACGTACATCTCGTTGGTGGGGCAGGACTTCCAACGGCCATGTACCTCCCCAAAATGGATGCTCCGAGGCTTGATGTGGTAGAAGTTCATATTCCTGCTCATCATAAAGTGTATTTTAAAACGCAAGGAAAAGTCCTCAAGACTCGCTTTCCAGGGGTTTTACAGGTTGGTCTTCCAGTTTTCAATCATTTATTTCAAGAAATCTCACATGTTCTGACATAGCCCAGGAATACTTTCCGAGCCTCAAAGTCGTTAAATTTTCCCCAGGGGTGGAAATTGAGGACTGTGTGCACCAACTTTTCGCAAGGAGTCTACCAAACATCCGCGTTTGTACCTAGTAGGGTCCAATTGCGGATGGATGTCAGATACAAGAGGCAGGCAATATCACGGGTGTCAATTGCTCTTCCACCAAGCTTCAAGATAGTCAAGCCTTGAAGCATCAACCACTGCTTCCAATCCACAGATACGAAGAAGGGGATTCTTCCTTGTCAAATTTCACTGTCATCTGGAGTTACTGCCTAGATAACCCATACTATGCCACCTACAAACAACTCTCGGTTATAGGGTTTACTCTTCTCTGCTTATATCAGCCCCTAATGAGCAGCAAGCAGCACCATTACTGCATGTATGCCAGATCCCGTTACATCTCCCCCGCAACTCCTTTCAAACTTGTGGGCCCCGTTGTAATCTTCCCCGCCGGATGGTTCACCTGCTGGTCTGCCTCGCATCATTTAATCATCATTTCAAACCGCTTAGAAAGGCAATTACAACGAGTGTTTGCACTTTCATTGCTTATATTAGCCTCCAGTCAACCGCACCGGGAGTGGTTGCTTCATTAAATACATGCCAGATCCCGTCACTTTCATTTCTCAACTTTTTTTTTTCATTCCAGTGAGCCGTATTGCTATAGTTCGACCGTTGAAACTCCATAGCCTCTCTTCAGCGTCATTCTAAACAGCTCATTATGGCGATTGCAACGAGCCAGGACAACATGGCTGGCCAGAGAAGCTTCTTCATTGATAGATTATCAAATCAGAGCGACATCGTCGATCAGGGCGATTTGCTCCATCATATAAACGTCTTCGACCAGAGCAACGTCTACGATCCAACCTCCAGTCAAATCCCCAGGACTGCGGCACAAAAAGTTCTCTCAATTGGCGAGCTAGTCGGTCTAATTTTCTCCCACCTTGGTGATAACTCTCGCACCGTTGCCATATGTACTAGCGTGGACTCCCTCTGGTGTGCCGAAGCCATTCGCCTCCGATGGAAATGCCCTAAAAAGAAACCCTTCGGCAAATCCCTGGCTTCGATTTTCGCTGGCATCGACCCTCAACGACGACAGTTATATGCTAATTATGTCCAAGAAGGCCGTTTAGATGTCGTTCTCAAAAAGAACATCTCCGCATGGAATGCCTTTTTCCGGGAAGTCACATTCCACAGACTTTGCTCTTTGACCGTCTACGTGGACGTCTGCCAGCCACGAATTTACCTGCCTCACATCAGAGCTCCGGGAGTCACTATCTTGCACATTCGGTTCAAGTGCATTCACCCCCGACTCTATGGAATGCGGCGTATTGAAGATCTTTTGAAAAATCTACCTCGTCATATGGTCTGTCAGTTCATCCTCATGAAGTACACATTACTCACTACTTTAAAGAGGCGATTCCAGGGTCTAAAAAGGGTCAATTTGGAATGGTTCAAGCCACTTGATCCAAAGGTAGTGGATGACCTTACGGAAAAGCTTTCGAATCTTGAGGTCTGTGTGGGAAAATCTTGCTTTCGCAATGAAAATTGAATATGAGAAGCGCATTCGGAATATTCAGGACTGGTTATTGGATGTGAAGCCCGACGAAGCTAGGAATAGTGAATCATGAATTCGAGATAATAACACACTTTGGTTGTGCTGTGCTGAAGAGTACCTGTCGCTGTAGAGCTAGGTAGGCTTGAGCCAGCTGGTTTGCTGGTAGACCTTTGCTCGAATGTTCTTTGTTGCTTTGATGATGAGGTGACCCAGTGATGATGCTCTTTAGGCGTAAGAACCAGCTAGGTATTTGCTATGGAACGCTCCGTCACAACGGCTTGAAGATATAAATACATACTGCCGTACAATTACTCCAACTTTGCAAACTTTTCTGCTCCGCACATTCACCCCCCGGCCATCGACTGTCATTTGCTGATACCTCAGCCATCTCGTCAGAAACAATGCCTGAAGATATCGCGATCAAAGAAGGCTCTAGTCTAACGGACTCTCAATCAGAGAGCCCTTTGCCGGAGAACCCTATCCCAAATGACCTTGTGTCACATGAAGAGAATGATCCTGTGTCAGACAATCCTTTACCAGAGAACACTTCCCCAAAGACGGCTTCCCAGCTAGTCTTCTCAACCCGTACTCTGGTAGCCGATATAATAAGATGGTTCGTGATATTGTCCAATAGTCCATCTCACAGAGAAGACAAAGAAGTCAATGATGATCAAGATACCAAGAGCCTCCCACACCGCACTACGCTATGTGATCTAGTCACCATGAACAAGCTATGGTTCGACCAGACAATTCCAAACATCTGGAAATTCCCAACGACCAAAAGTTGCTCCATCCATCAACGCTTCGCCAAAGTCAACGAGAAACGCATTCAAACATACGCCAACTTCGTCGAAAGATGCTACCTTATCGCTGTATCACCACCAGAGGACCAAATTGACAAAAGTCGAATTCTCCGCAATGTGACATTTCCTCGATTGAATCACGTCGACCTGGTCCTCCGATACCGGGAACGATTACTCTGTTTCCCAAGCCTCAACGCCCCTGGACTGAAAAGCGTACGAATCAGGATCGCATGGGTCGTTAAGTCTAGGACCTCGGAGAAGATTTATTTCCGATTTGGCCATAGAAGGCTGCCACGGTTGACTGGGTTCTTGGGTCATAAGCTCGTGGGTTATTTTCAAGTCTGTCACAGGGTCCTTGATGATGAATTTGTTGTTTGACTTACGATAGCTCTTAGTCGTGCTTCAGCAACATCTCATGCATCATCTTCGGACCTGGCCTGTTGGTTCAAAAGGCGACGGTGAAGAGTATTTCTAGACGTTTCCCGAATGCTACTTTTGTTGTCGACGATGAGCCTTCTTAAGGAGCAGCTGGGTATTACTCCTGAGAGCCGAGCTCATATCAGTTAGCGCATCTATCATGTAGAAGATTCTTTTCGAAGTGAACATCAAGCATGATTGTCTCTCTCTATCTCTCTATAAAGCCCTCCTCCCTTATTCACACCTTAAGCATAATCTTAACCCCCTTCTTCCCGGGTCAGAAATTTTTCACCGATCTCATCATGCCGAAAAGATAACAGGGTAGCACCCCCGTCGCAGCCACGCCTAGACCCATTCCCTCCCCCTGGGATTGTGGGCATGATACTTGCTCATCTCATCAACGACAACTCGACAGGCTTAATAGGCGAAGGTACCAACAAGACTCTTTGACTTACATGGACCGTGTGCCTACCCCTTTTCCAATGTCTTTTCGTGAACTTTGTCTGGTTCAGCGAGGGCCGTACGGCTCCTCTAGCAACATCTAAGATCTCCCCCTGTGATACACCTGCGACTTTTCTTGGATGCGCATCTTATTCAAGCCAATTAACCAATCCAATTACACCCCATTCTTAAGATTTCCTTTCAAAAGGCAAGTTTCCATAATTTGCTTTATTAAGTAAAATCGTATTCTAAAAACATGCTTCTGCGCTTCAACGTAGGGAAAAGGGTATATTAACAAGCTCAATATCAACGCCAAAATCAACGCAACTTTTATGCACATGCAATGCATGATGGGAGGTATTATCAAGTAACGCATCAAGCCAGGGCAGAAATGTGCACTTGATGTTCACGTAGCAGCCACGCGAGGGGTAGAGGGAATGATCTCAGAGTACTCGGGCGGTGCTAGGTTCACGTCGATGACTTCGCTGGTGGGCGGGGACACGGTTCGAGGTCGGAAGAAGGCATTTACTTCTTCCTGAGTAACGATCACGCCCTCGATGGTAGACTTGAGGGAGTCGTATTTTGGCTGGGTGGTGATTTGGATCGGGAGACGGAGATAGATTGTTGGTGTGAGAACGTTGGTGCCCGGGGTGTGATATGTCAAGGAAAGGTCGAGGGAGTATGTGCGGGCCAGGAGGCATGAGTGGAAGGTTGGCACGAAGGTCTTGGTTTTAGGGAGTGTGATAGGGACCACGACTGATGCGGTGTAATAGGTATCTCCGAGGAATTCGGAAGACGGGCCGGTGGAGTGCTCTGAGGAGCTTGAGTAGGTTGAGTTCAGGGAGTCGCGACGATCGGCGTCGGAAAGAACGGAGTGCTTCTGCCATTGCGCGGAGGCTACACACATTGTTGAGAGGGGGACGGTCTCGGTGAAAAGAGATTGTCCGACTTGGGGCGAGGGCATGTTGCCGGAGTGGCAGGGGAAGTCCTCCCAGGGCGTGGCACTGTAGAAAGTGCTCGCCTTGAGCTTGCTGACCATCGAGCCGAGCCGAGGGGGTTGCTCGTTGCCCATGGGGTCGAATCGAAGCTGGACGGTAGCAACAGTACTCACAGTGTCGCGAGATTCACAGCTAGGAGGGGACAATCGAATGGGCTTAGGCTGCGATGATGAAGCTACCAATCGGCCCAGCTTTCCGCGCAAGAATCCACGCTTCACGCTCTTCTCCTTCCGGGTGCAGTAGTAGTAGTGGCCAACAGTGATGATAGGAGCCTCCTCCTCAACGACAGGAATAATGCGAACCTTCTTTGCAAAGTTGGCCAACGCTTTAACCTGGCGATGATCGGCCGTCGACCTCTTCATGACGGCGGCGCGAACCATATATGAGATCTGGCTCATATCTGGCGCCATATCATCGAGCAGCGTTTTCCCATTCCCAGCGAGCATGGGATCTCCCAATGTTGGCGGGAGCAGAGTGTGAGATCGGTGGACATGGTGATTATTTGTGGAGTGCGTGCACACCTGGGGAAGCAAGTGTTCGGGGACGACGAATGTGAAGGGGAAGCTGTATTTGTGATTTGCCTCGAAAAGTCGCGGGGTGGGGTATTCTGTATCTTCTATGGGTTGGCGAAGCTTCAGAAACATCTGCTGGGAGCCTGTGCGGCCGGGACATGATGCGCGCTCTACTGTGGTGTGGGATGTGCCTATATCGGAATTAGATGCGGGTGAGCACCACAACAGTGGAGGATTCTTACCTTGAAGGACAATTTCCACTTCATCAAAACGCGTCTCATGGTCGACTGTGATGGAGACCGTACCCTCGATCTGGTCACCAGTTGTATAGGAGTTGACGAGGCCCGGAGTCTGACCTAGCAGGTCGATTTCAATCTTGGGTTGTGATCGCCTGGTGAAGACATCCAGGGACTCGGAGCCTCTGCTGATGACCGAAGTCGCAACCATTGTATCGCTCTTGGGGAAGAGGAATCCAGGTCAGATATCAGGAGAAGAAAGTCAGGCAAGTCAAGCAAGGAATTAAGAAATGCGAAAAACAGGACAATAAGAGTGATTTAGAAAATAAGAGGGAAAAAAAGATGTAGAAAGTGGAGCCGTGGACAACCGCAACACCCAAAGACCAAGGAGGGGCCCCGTCTTATACAGAGTCAGACCCTCAATGTGAAATGTGATGTGATGGTGTTGCGTATTCTGCCAGATTGATAATCTCATGAGTCACGTCAGCTTGGAACAAGCTTGAGATTAAAGGCTAGAGCGAGTTGGAAAGGTGCTGGTGATTGGCAGCCACCTCCTACATCGGTCCCATGCTCGCGCCCTTGTCTTGACATTCTTGCTTGACCTTGGCTGATCTCGTGCCAAGAACTCTACACTGTATAGCCGATAGTACGGCCGATATGAATGCCATTCATCCTACCCCCTTTGACTGCCCATATTTTCCCGATACTTCTAAAGACGTGTACTTACACGTCTTTAGAAGTCATCGAGAAACAAGCGTGAAAGTGGGGCTTTGTGCGCCTTACGGCGACATGCACGCCCTTCGAGTCTCCACTTGGCGCGGCGTCTCACTAGGTCAGCCACAACTGCGATGCCAGGGAATTTCAAAGCACGGGTCGCTTCCGCATCTACTGAGTACCTTGATTATCGATGACTCTCAATTCCTGCTTTTCATTTTTCAGGCCCAAAATCCGAAAAACCGGGACACCATAGCGGCTCCAGCAGTGTTTTCCCGAGGAGAACTGCGACGACGGTAGCCGGCCTTCGGGAGCCCCAGAATTTTCCGCCCTTAACCGCGTCTCTATCCATCCCGAGTGGGTGCTCTTCGGACTTCACCACGGCATCAGGGGCCTAGTTGTTCACGCGCCCCGTGAATCTCGTTCTTTCGGTTAGCCGTAGCTAGGATTTAGTCGAGACTCCGATCTATCAAGTGATCGACACCTCTTCTACTGTACTTGATGTCCAAGGATGCTATAACTACATGAAGCGTTCATTTCTTCTTTCCAATTGGGTTTCATTCAACTCTGGACTCGTAACTATCTAGACTTACGGGATGTCCCGACAGATAAATTACGGTATATACCCGTGGTGCAAGGCGGATAAAACCGTACTCAAAAATCGTCGACGCGTGGAGACCACGCTTCTTCTCGTCTCATACAGGCACCACTCGTCGTAACGGGTGGGCTGCATCCAGCTCAAGATTAGCCGAGTGAAGCGGCAGACCGAGCGAGGCAAGAGACCTTCTCCGCAGAGATAGTCTAAAGGGAAAGGAAAAGATGGCGGAAGCCGTGATAAAAGAATGCGGTCAATGCCGCCAAGTGGTATCGATTAACAGGTACTAGGTATCGGAAGCCCAAAGCCCAGAGCACGAACGCCGTGATCAGACGCCCACCTGCCCAGAAATAAATTAGTACGCCACCCGAGTTCGCATATCTGAGATCTTGCGCTCGATCTCGCGCACGGAGCGATCCAGCTCCGCCGCAATCATCATCTTCGTGTCATTGGGCAGCAGGAAGTACATCTCGCAAAGGTCGCCATCGATGACGCCCTTGGAAGGTGCATAGTAGCCGCGGTAGATCAGGTGGTCTCGTCCCGCCAGAGGAGGCTGCTGGGCAGCCAGCTGCATCTCCAGACTCTGGAAGAAGTCAACGTCCTCACGGCTGACGAACGGCACAAACATGCCGATTGTGCCCTGGAAGCCGGTCCACACAACAACGTCCCGACCACCAGCCATCAGCTGAGCTTTGTGGATACTGGTGGGAATATCTTGCGTGTAGTAGTGCACCATCAGCTCCAGACGGTGGGGGGTTCCCTGAAGGTAGCCGCGCTCGTGAACAAGGTGCGCACCCGACCCATCCTCGTCAGCCTCTTCTGAGACCTTGGTTGGGCAGCGCACCATCCACAAGTTACCGAATTTGTCTCCGCCGGCGGTAGTTTCATAATCGACCATGGCCGTCGAGGTACAAAAGCGAGAAATAGAGTCATCCACAAAGGGAATCAAAATGTTCTCCTGGTACTTGTAGACGACATAGGTAACACTTTCGCGGAAATCGCTGACCACGATACGGCTGCCTTGCGTCTGAAGTCCCACGATAGTCTTGGGGACGACGGGAGCTTGGCACTTGCGAAGAAGTTGCTTCATACCAAGGTCATACAGACGAAGGATGTTGCCAACACCGGCAAGGACCCTGCCCTGGAAGGCAAGAAGGGCAAGGGGTGGCTCCTCAACCTTGGTCTTGTGGATGAACTCCAGCTCGCGGCCATCTTCCTGGAAGCGGTAGATGTGAATGAAGCCACCAGCGTGGGACGGAGGTAAAGAGACCATGTCCTTAGCAGTACCGACGACCAGGAAGGTTTCGCCGTCTTGGCTGGCGAAAGGTACAGCAGCGACGCTGACCGCTGCCTCGTTCTCTTCCAAATCAAGTGTGAACACTACCGACTTGGAAGATATGGGGTCCACAATCTGGATGCAAGAGGCCCAGTGGCCAGTGCCACGAGGATATCCGAATTCTTCCGGCGGCAGAACCTCGGACTCCCCATTGGCATGCGACTTGGAATCTTGAATCAAACTCTCCCGCGTAGCAGGAGACAGGACGTTGTTATCTGATTCAATGACGTAGAAGAGCGGTTGCTCGGGGTGCTGAACAAAGCGACGTGGTGTGTAAGCAAGAGGAATGGACTCCTGAAGCATGTTGTTGTCAAGCTTCTCGATGGAGAAAATCCTAATAGTTGTCAGTGACAATGTTCCAGTGCAACGTTTGAATGCAAAATGGTAGCAAATGAAGAACGATCTCAGTAGGAACAATTGGAAAATATTAAAAAAAGTTTGTCCTCATAAATAATTTCGGGCCCTTATTTTCATCATGTGATCGTGGGGGGGTGAATGGGTGGTGGTGTATCAATGCAATGCTGAAAGTGAACGTACCTGAGGTTGCGGCCTTGAATACCGATCATACCCTCGACACACTGCTCACTAGAGAAATTCCAACCCCACTCGAGGGGAGAATAGTCTAGCGGAGTGAGCATGAAGCCCTTGGTTTGGGTGTCGGAATATCCAAGCCATGAGCGGGAGCTGAGGGCCAGAACAGCTGTTTGGCCTTTGACGGAGACCTGGGACAGTTTGACGGGCTTTGCGCCCAAAAAGCGTGTCCGTGTATCGGACAGCTCGCCAGTGACTTCATCCAGGACTGTACGAAGGTACACGCCGGAATAAAGACCAATATGGAGATAAAGAGTGGTACCGCCAGAGCTTGAATCCGCCATGGCCATGATATTCAATGACGAGGGGGCAGAGGTCAATGCTTGAACCGATTTGTTCTCCAAAGTTGAGTCTGGATCGAGACTGAGGATACGGACAGTAGAGTCATCACAGCCGACGGCCAGGAAGGAGCTGCGCATACGGCCCTCGGGAACCTGGCCCAGACTGAGGGAGGTGACGGTACCGGACATCTGCCGTCTCTCATCGTACTCGGCCAAAGTGCCATCGGTATCCATTTCGAAATACACGATTTCGCCAGAGCTGAGGGCCACTGCCACTTGGCGCTCGTTTGTCGCAGCAGCCACAATAGACCGATGCTGCGGCGCGGGCCACTCGTTAACTCGACCACCCGAGAGAAGGTGACGAATACCCCGAGGATGCACTTGAATTAAAGAATCCTCGCCAAGCTGTTGCACAGCCAGCGTGGGTGCTGTTGAAAGGAAACCGGTATCACTGACTTCCTCCACAATCTCTCCGATACTCAAGACGAGAGTTCCATTGGCGAAGGAGAGAACAATGTACGCATCATACTCATCGCCGCGCGTCAACTTGGTCGTCCAGACAGCGGAAGGCGCAGTCTGGAGTTGCGACTCCACAATCTCGGAGACTTCCAAGCCATGCTTAAGAGTGCGAAAGGTACTGCGTGCACCAGTACCGCAAACCGAGTAAATTTGCGGGGCGTCGTCCTCGGTGAGGTTGGCAACCTTGCTGTCAATCAATGGGTTGAGAGATCCCAGGACTTCCATGAGATTGAGATTCTCTGCAGCCCGAGGACGGAAGAAGATGGGATCATAGGGCACAGATGGGTCCGCAGAATAGTTGTCGCTTGAGAATTCGAGCTCCACATCATCGTCACCAAGCTTTTCGAATTGGTAGAAATGGTGGTTGCCCGATTCGCTAGCGACATAGAGGAAACCGCTCTTGAGAATCAGGAGATTCGATGCGACGGGGACAGTATCGAAGTACTTGATCTTAAGACTCTGGACTTCTCCAGTCAATTGACCGTTATCATCTTCGACCATGTCGAGCGTGAGCTTGAACATGTCACCGTCATCGGTTTGGAGAAGGAAGAAGAATGCGCCTCGCATCTTGTGCATCACTCCAGAAACGATGGTCCGCTTCCGCTCGGGATTCTCAGTCGGGCCGCTCCGACGGGGGATAGGCACACGGAACGCATCCTGGTTGGAGTGGCGATATGTAACACTATCCTCGGCGCAAACCAGAACACCGCTGGGGCCATCTGCGCCTCCAGGGACTTGGAACAGCATGTTCGCAGTGCGGTCGACAGGGTCAGACCACTTGCGGACAACGTGGTTGAGCCCAAGGTCAAGCTCATAGTAGACCAAGACTTTCTCGATCTCGGCATACGCTTGTCCCGTGGGATCTTGATCGGCCTCGGAATAGTCCACTTCAAGAGCAGCGAAGACAGGATTCTCGTAGCCTACATCCAGCGATATCATCGCAAACACAAGCGTCTGTGCCTTGTGTGCTTCAAGGGGAGATGAGATGGTGAGCTCCGCCTGGGAGTTACGGTTAAGAACATAGACCAGCTTGTTCTTTTCCACAGACGCAATCAAACACGCGCGTCCCTTGGGATCCACGGCAAGGTACTGCCCGGGAACTACCCTGCGAACACCAGACTTGCCAAATGTTTCCAGATGGATCCGGTTGAAACGGTTCTGCGAGGGGACGTACTCGATGATGGTAATGCGACCAGAGTCTGAGCCGATGATAATGTAATCTATAAGGTCATGTCTCAGCACAATTCGTAAACGTGTTTTAACAGCGTCAACGTTGCTGGCCGGGGCAGGTCAAGCCCTCAAGGGGCTGGCTCGGAAAACCAGGACCGTGCTACCCGGAAAGCTTGAAGAATCACTAAGTTGAACTCGTAAATGCAAACACGGGTTAAAGACAAGACGTACCTTTGTTGCTTCCAGCGAGCCTGAATGCTGCCAGCGAGCGGATGATGCCGAAGACATCCTGTGTAAAGATTGGCGTAACCTTTCCCTGAGTCGGGTCCGGACGGTGGATTGTAAGCTTGGAACCGGACGCAGTGACAATCTGCTGCTCCTTAGTTCCAGCAAACTGACCCAAGATGGCCTGGGTGATGGCAGTCGGAGGCTGGATCGTCAGGGAGTACATGAACATGTGCGAGGTGGTAGCCATGGTGGGCAGCTAGCTCACGGGTTTCCCCCAAAAACACGCAGAAAGACGATTTTTAATGCAATTGCAGTCCAGGCGATGTGAGTATCACATCAATCCCATTGCTGCTGGACGGAGTCAGTGGGTAATAAAGACTCCTCCTGAAGAAATGTGCCACAACAGGTGGTGGAAAACAAGAGAAAGAGCTTGCAGGAAGGAAAGATGCAGAGGTGCAAAATTGCAGTGCGAAGCTCCCGGATCACGTGCGCACCGATCGGATTCGACCGCCTTCTGCAATCAGTTATGTAATGTGCCTGGAGTAACTAACTATGGAGCACCTCGCTATCTCACTCACTCAACCCTCTTGGCTCTCAATCTGTTCTCGGCATTGCTCTTTTGTTGCCGCTTAGTCGTGCTATATTCACTATATCTACTTCCCTCCTGATCTGACAATCTCCTTTTGTCGCAACCCTCCTTCTCTACATCCTCTCCGAATCCCCAACCCCACCCGGTGGCTCCCTCCAACTTGCCAACCATGGCCGATGATACCGGGGTCACGGAGGATACCTCTATCACCTTCACCGTCAAGTCCTCCACCGATGCCAAATTTACTCTGACTCTCCCTATCTCTACACCGGTTTCGGAACTGAAGCAGAAGCTATCGAGTTCTGAATATGCCGACACCCCCGCGGATCGCCAGCGTTTGATCTACTCCGGTCGAGTTCTGAAAGACAATGAAACCCTAGAGAGCTACAAGATCAAGGATGGCCACACCATCCATCTGGTCAAGAGTGCTGCCAGCAATCAGCAGCGTACGAACCCGACTGGTCAGGCCAGTTCGACAACGGCACCTGCTGGCGCCACCCCGAGTCAACCCCCTGCCGGTGTGCCCACTAATCTGGCTGCTGGCACTGGCAACAACCCCTTAGCCGGTCTTACTGGGGCACGATATGCTGGATTTGCCCAGCTTCCTGGTGCTGGTCTCTTTGGCCCAGATGGTGGGGTAAGTAAGCCCTGATATCATATGACCGCTCGGCGCAATCGTGGTCACTTTCGGGATATACTGACGTATGCCATTGGATCTAGATGGGCCCTCCTCCGGACTCGGACCAAATGCTGAACATGCTTGAGAACCCCCAGTTTCAGTCACAGATCAACGAGGCTCTGCAGAACCCGGCGGTGATCGATATGATGATGCAACAAAACCCCATGCTCCGTGATATGGGACCTACGGCACGATCGATGTTGCAAAGTCCGGAGTTTCGCCGCATGATGACTGACCCCAATCATATTCGCCAGGTGATGCAAATGCAGCGGGCGATGGGTATGGGCTCCGGCGGAACGGGGGGCGAGTCTGCCTTTCCCGCTCCAGGCGTGACCAACACTACCGCTCAAGAGGGCCAGAACACCGAGCAGCAAACCCCTCCCAACCCGTTCGCCCAAATGGGCCAGAACCCCTTTGGAAACCCATTTGCCCAGCTCTTTGGAGGTGCCAATCCTCTTGGCAATCTTGCCGCAGCTGGTAACACCCAGCCCACTGGCTCACAGGATGCCCAGAACACTACAGAACGATCCGCGACCGGTGAGGGACAGACTCCTGAGGCTGGTCAGGCTCAATCCCAAGCCCAAGCTCAGAACCCATTTGCTTCGTTGCTTAACCCAGCTATGTTTGGCGGCAATGGTGGTGCTCAGGGCATGAACCCTTTCGACCCTCAGCAGAACCCGTTCTTGCGTGACCCTGCACTTATGCAACAGATGATGCAGGCTATGGGTGGGCAAGGTGGAGAAGGCGGGGCTGCTGGTGCGAATCCATTGGCATCTTTGCTCGGAAATGGTGGTCTCGGTGGTGGCTTTGGTGGTTTCGGCGCTCCCCAGCCGCCTGATAACCGACCTCCGGAGGAGCGCTACGCTGATCAGCTCCGTCAGTTGAACGATATGGGCTTCTTTGAATTTGACCGAAATATCGAAGCTCTGCGTCGCGCCGGTGGTAGTGTTCAAGGAGCTATCGAGTATCTCTTGAGCAACACCTCATGAGCGTGCTTTCTCTTTCCCATGGCGCATTTTTCATGTTTATTTCTTAGTTGACGTAACTCATGGGCCCTTGATGCTTCATGGTTACGAACGGCTTCTGAGTGCTAATGACTTCTCCCATTACCCTTTCTTTTCGCATGTTTGTCCGCGGAGGTGGATTTTACCTTTATGATTGCCTGGATCAGCCTGGATGTTAGCGATTCTTCATGATTGTTGACCACTCCAATGCCAAATTTAGTTTCCAATTTTTCCTTCCGTATCCTCACATCTCTATATTTCCATAGAGCTGGGATGAGCCACGGTAGAAGTATTGCCCATGTTGCATGGCATTCCCATCTCATTGGATGTTGGTAAAATAGAAGCCCACGGGCCTCCACAGGCGTACGCAGCTCGGAGAGTCGGCAGATGCAACCTGAAAGCAGAACATACACCCCGCTTATCCAACGAAAAGAAGCCCGAGAATATAGGACTCTACTGTAAGGTTTTGTTTCGACCCTTGTCTCACCCCTGACTCAATTTTAAGTGCTATATCCACTTTGGCGCGAGTGTGGATTCGGGGGAACAAGCAAAGTAAGCTTTTTCCCTTTTCCCCAAGTTCAAGTCTGGGTGCATGCCGCCCCTTAGTAAGCCGTGTTGACACGCTGGAAGCGTCGAGGTCCTGACATTCACAGTTTCCACAGTTTCCACCCTTGGATTCTCCATTGCTGGCCCTGCGGCATTCGCCGTTTACACTCGTTCTCTTTCCCCTTGCTACAATTCCATCAGATCTCGTTCGATCCCTGGCGGCCCAGACCCCGGATCCTGCCAAGCACGCCTGGCGCACCTGCCTCCTAATACTGGACGATCATCTATACCTTGCTCAACAGTCAATTTTGCGACTCGGTCTTACTGAGCGAAAGTCAAGGATATTTTCCTCCAAATAACTCTGATTGATCTACACCTCGCCATCCACGTCGAGAACGCAAGCGGCTTCGTTACATGGTTGTGTAGACCCTGTCCAGTCTCGCGAGTAGAGCAGGACAACAATCCGCAATGTATACAGCATCCGGGCCACTTCATCCGCGAAACTGGGCACTATGGTTGCTTTTGTTAATGTCCAGTACCTGGGCTTTCTACATCCCTGGTAAGCTTCTTCCTTGGTCAGTTCACCTGCTCCGATCACTGACCCTGTCTTCCGCCCTTAGGTTACTCGGTTACCCGGTATAACGACGATCAGCCCATCCCTCTTCTCGTGAACAAGATCTTTTCCGACCATACCCAGCTCCAGTATGCCTACTTCGACCTGCCCTTCGTTTGCCCACCGAGCGGCCGATCGCACGGCGGCTCGCCCTTCGGTTCCGGTGAGAGCATCTCGCTCAATCTGGGTGAGGTGCTGCGCGGCGATCGCATTATGACCTCCGACTTCGAGCTTGCCATGGGAAAGGATGTAAAGTGCCAGTCACTCTGCACTGCCGAGGTCAGCCGTAAGGACGTAAAGTGGGCTCGCCAGCTCATCAAGGAGAATTATGTGGTCGAGTGGATTGTCGATAACCTCCCGGGCGCGACCAGCTTCGTGACTGTCGATCGAAGCCGCAAGTACTACGCCTCCGGCTTCAAGCTCGGATACCGCGATATTTCCCCCGTTACCGGTCGGCCTCGCTCCTTTATCAACAACCACTTTACAATTGTTATCCGTTGGCGCAGTGCACCGGAGGGTGGAAAGGTTATTGTTGGGTTCGAGGTATATCCCAAGAGTATCAGCGCTGAGGATCGCAAGGCGGACGGCTGCCCCAAGGCAGTCCACAAGGAGCAGGATCCACTGAGCCTGTTCATTGCACCAGACACGTCTAAACTTAAGGAGAAGTACCAAGGCCTGTCATATATTCCAGAGGAGGATGACGAAGATGATGATGGTGCCATGTTGAAAATCCCCTACACTTACTCCGTATACTTCCGCGAGGATACCAAGGTCGAGTGGGCGAATCGTTGGGACCTGTACTTCACCAACCAGGAGGAGGGCTCGATGACCCACTGGCTGGCGATCATCAACTCCTTGACGATCTCTACTGTGCTGGGCGTGACTGTCTTTGTCATTTGGAGCCGCACTGTTCAAGGGGATATCAAGGGCCGCGGTGATGGGGCCATGGATGACCGGAAGCCAAAGGGACCTCGACGCAAAAGATCTGGCGAGAAGAAGGGTGATGGACTGTTGGAGAACGATGTCGAGAACGATGCAGACATGTCTTCTGATGACGAGGCTTTTGAGGATTCCAGTGGTTGGAAACTTCTTCATGGCGACGTCTTCCGTATTCCAGCCTACAGTGGCCTTTTGGCTCCGCTTATCGGATCAGGCATGCAGCTGTTGTTCATGGCTACTGGACTTCTTGTGCTGAGCTGCTTGGGAGTCTTGAACCCCAGCTTCCGTGGTGGCTTTGTCAGTGTCGGCATGGGTCTGTTCGTCTTTGCTGGTGTTTTCTCTGGCTACTTTTCCGGAAGACTATACAAGACATTCGGTGGATCAGCTTGGCGGAAGAACACAGTTATCACGGCATTGCTGTTTCCAGGACTGTCCTTCTGCCTTGTCTTGATCTTGAATCTGTTCGTCTGGGCTCAAGCGTCCAGCACTGCCATCCCATTCGGTACCTTGGTTGGCTTGCTTGCTCTGTGGCTGCTTATCCAAGTTCCTCTGGTGTACGCTGGTAGCTGGTTTGGGTATGTGCGAGCGAGTCCATGGGAGCATCCGCTCAAGACCAACGCCATCTCTCGTCAAATCCCTCTCCAGCCCTGGTATCTGCGCAGCCCTGCAGGTCCCTTGTTGACCGGCTTGATTCCGTTTGCTGTCCTCTTCATTGAACTCCTCTTTGTGTTTAAGAATCTTTGGCAGGACAAGAGTGGTTATTATTACGTATTTGGTTTCTTGAGTGTGGTTTCAGCAGTTTTGATGGTTACTGTGATCGAAGTGACCATTATTGCGACGTACAGCCAACTATGCTCCGAGGCAAGTTTTCCCTTTCGAACATCTTCTTGTACCATCTATTAACTTCTCCACAGAACTATCACTGGTGGTGGCAGAGTTTCTTGACCGGCAGCGGCAGCGCATTTTGGATCTTCGCCTACTGCATCTGGTACTATACATTCAAGCTGCACATCACCGGCTTTGTATCTGGCTTGCTGTTTTTCAGCTACAGCTTCCTGGCCTGTGCTGTGTACGGCCTTTTGACAGGAACAGTCGGCTTCCTGGCCGCATACGCCTTTGTGCGGCGAGTCTACAGGTATGCAATATGATCGTTCTAGCCGTCTGAATGAATGCTAACCAACCATTCCAATAGTGCCATCAAGGTTGACTAAAATCCTTGCTGGTCCCTTTCACCATCTCCAGTCATTCCCTCGCAACCCAACCCCTTCCATCTTCCCCTCTCACGATTTGAACTGTCTGATAAGCATCGGTGATGTTGACCACCACGGCGTATACTGTCTCATTTCTTGCATCTCTCTCAAGTTGAGCACCTTTCCTTCAAACCCGAAAACATTCCGTCTCACGATTTCACAAACGGTCTTGCCTTTTCTTCTCTATATAGCAGCAGTCTCTTATACAAACTACGATCACGTTTGCTAGCGATCCGTTAGAACGGGGTCATGTCAGGCTGTGCATTCCACTGCGTTAAGCGTCAATCCTATATTCTCATTTCCATCATATGCCTCATTGTGCCAAGTAGCTAACTAAAACTATCACATGCCAACCTTGAATTCATGTGAAACATCGGGGTCTCCGCGGATTTGAAAAGAGCGTTTTGGGGGCGGAGTCCACTTGACTTGTCCCGATTGAGACTCCATAAGTTCACTTTCTTGAATCGCCTCACAATTCTATTGACACCCATATTGGCAATTCGATTCAGTCTGTCTGCACACGCAACAAACCTATTGATACCCTCATTCAAATCCCTCTTGGCTTCGCCCAACGCTACCTTGCTCGCGCATGTGACGGTCGTAAAGGGCAATTCGCTATTGCTCAACGACCATTCACTTCGAGTCATCTCTAGATCACGACTGCTCGTCTTCCGTTGCCTGCTCATTCACTCCCTTTGCACCAACGGTTGGACTCCCAAAAATCCCCTTATCAATACCTCCCCCTCCCTCTTTTCCTCTCTTCTCTTCTCTCCTTCCCGAACCCAGTTTCTCGCGTCGAAGATCTGAACCTTTCTTTTTTTCAATCTCATCCTTCCCTTTCCTTATCCCAACTCCGATCTATCCTACATCATGCCTCTACCTTCCACAATCATGAGTCCGAATATGGTCGACCTAGTCCACCGGACTCCAGGTCTTCATAAGACGCTTCCTCGCGTCGAGCCAGTCTCGGCCACCGAGCAGAGTGTCTTTGAAATCATGGGTATGACCTTGAGCACCAACGGGCTCCGGGATTTCAGTTATCAAGTTTTTCAATTTGCGGATTGCGAGGTCAGAAAGCTTCTTCGCTGTTCCGAGTGCCTAGGTAAGTTTAACTTCATTTTCTGTTTCATATTACATTTTTCACGATCGGACTAACCAAGATCTACAGTTCGCCTGAAGTCGATGGCCGCGCGCAGCAAAGCGAGATTAACTCCCGCCGAGAAGAAAACCAGGGAAGCAGCGCACTCGAAGATCCACCAGATCATCCTGGAAAAACTGAAAACCATCCAGCCACTTCTCACCTGGTATGATGCTTGCCCAGCGCAGAGCTCGTGTGGTGCGGAGTTTGAAAAGTTCCTCCTGGAAACAGAACCTGAGTTTGCAGCATCACGGGGCCTCAACAAAGAGCGCATTGCCGCTTCCTATGCATACGAGGCCGCAAATAACGGCCGGCATATGCCTTGGCCAGCGTTTGAAGAGCCGCAACGACCAACGTGGCACCAGGCAGAAGATGGTAGCTGGTACTCCTCGATCGAAACTAAAGAATATCCGGAGCCCGATCGCAATGCGTCTCACTTCTTTGAGAATGTCATCTCTATCGACCATAAGAAGCCATGGGCCCGGTCTCTTAGCATCAAGTTGCCTATCGAGATGGAGCACTGGGATCTTTTCCAGAGCAGAGATATCCAGAGTCAAGGCAAGAAGGCTATCTGCCAGAGCCATCCGAAGGGCCCTAAAAATGGAGTAAGTTCTAGTCCCATCCCTCACAATATGACTTGAGTCAACAAGATACTAATCCATTCACAGGTCTTTCAGTGTTGCCAGGAGAAGATCGGTCACCCTGGATGTCTGCAAAAGGACACCCACGGAAAGGGCTTCAGCCTCGAAGACACAAAGAAGGATTACAAGATGTTTGAAACCGTGCGTGGTGTAGCTGTTGACGAGCGACACGCTATTGCCATTGACTGCGAAATGGGGTTTTCCGCCAGGGGCGAGGTCGAGCTCATTCAAATCGCCGCCGTTGACTTCTTCACCGGGGAAGTCCTTCTTGATTCCCTTGTCTGGCCTGATGTCAAAATGCGCCACTTGCAGACACGCCACTCGGGAGTTACCTGGAAGATGATGAATGCGGCCGCGAGAACAAAGACCTGTCTTTGGGGCCGTAAGGCTGCTCATGACCGCTTGTTGCAATTTGTGGGACCCGACACCGTCATCATCACTCATGCTGGCAAAAACGATCTGATGGCCCTCCGCTGGATTCACCCCTGGATTGTCGACACCATGGAGCTCGAGAAAAGACGCATGGGCCGCGTCACCCAAGCGTGGAGACAGCCCAGTCTGATGAAGCTGGCCAAGCTTCACCTTGGCCGTGACATCCAGCAGAATGTGGGCCATGATTGTCTGGAGGACTGCATCACTACCCGCGATCTTGCTGTCTTCTATATGAAGGTCTTGCCCGCAGATGATAAGATCAGTGATAACCAGAAGTTCCTTCTGCGTATCGGTGAACTTCAAGATCCTCGAGAAACGGTACCTAAGGACACTTGTGCTTCAGAGAACACTCTTGATGAGGACACTCGTACGTGGGAGGAACTTCGAAATACTCGTGCTGGGGAGAACGCTCGTGACCGGGAGAAGATCAGTGTGAGGGAGGACACTCCTACTTGGGAGGACGACCGTGAAGACGACACTCGTCCCGGGGAGGATACTCAAACCTGGGAGCACATGGGCGATCATTTTGGCTACTACCTTACTAAGGAGGAGGCTTATGCGGACAGCAAGCTTCCTGCTTTGTACTGGCCACCGACTATGGCCGCCACTCCTAAGGATCAGGATCCTGTTACGCCTGGAAATGAAGCCGCTATCGATTGTCTCGACCTCTCGAATGTCAACGCTGCTTTAGATCTCGAGGCCCCTGCCTCTTGGAAATCGCTGGCTCCTATCTCGCCCAAGGGCAAGGCCAAGCCTCCGGTGACCTGGGGATGTGACGGGGCTGGTGCCCCCAAGAGCGCTTTTATCAACCTCGAGACCCCTGCCTCGTCCCAAGGACCGTGCGAGACTCTCATATCCTCAGGCAAGGCTCCTACATCTCCTGTGATCAAGTATTTCGGCGATAACTGGGATGTCAAGGCTCCTGCGATAGGGGATTCTTGGGGTTCTGCCCATGTCCCACCCAAGGTCGAGGCTCCTTTTACTCACAAGGTCAAAGTTCTTCCCATTCCTCAGGCTCAGGCTAGCGCTTCTGTAACCAAGCGCAAGCCTCCTGTCACCACTTTGGAGGACGACCCGGAGGTGATTACAAGGCGCACTGCCTACATCTGGGACGACACGGTCCCTCACTAAAACTTACGCTCCCGCTTTAGCCCGATAATTAATATTCGACAAGTGTCAAGGGGATTGATGGGGAACGTGCACGTGGGTGACTTGCATGGGTGACTTGCATGGGTGATTTGCATGGGCGATTTCGACATAGCGGAGGCATATCCAGACATAAGGGGAGGATTCAGAGATAGCCCCAGGACGTGGACATGCTGCAGATGGAACATACTGGACAAGAACTATGAGGAATCAGCTAAGAAGCAACTAGCTAATAAAACTCTCTACACTTAAATCCTTTTCTCGTTCGTTGTACATTCGGACGTAAGAGACGGGCCAAGACCCAGTGTTTACCTGATTTGCAGCCAGGATCCTGTTGGGCACAAAGTAGCAGGAGCAGGAGCAAGAGCAGAAGCAACCCTGGAATTACAGAACCCAGACGTAAGCTCCTACTTGCTCGATGGGCGAAACGATCCACCCCGTCTAGGTGGTATCACTCCGGAAGTGCAGTGCAAGTTTGCCGCCCCCTGCATCCCTGCAGGCTGAGCGATCAAGGTCGGGGAGAAGATACCAATCCAGGCATGCGTGATGTGTTCTTCACTCCAGATGACCGAGATTGCGCCATTCTGCATCGGGTGAAACAGTCCCGCTACGAGAAAGGTTGCAGACGTGGCTATGTGGGGAAGCCGAAGTACATCCTTCCCGTGTTCTGGGTCCGAAAGAGAAAGTAAATCAGTCAATAGCTCAAACGGCGGTGACGAGGGGCGCTTGGCAGGAATCTGGGGGGAGCAGTTCTGATAGACCGCCCCATGGCGTGCTTAGAAAGGGGGATTGCTCATGTCTCTCAGTCGATCCTTCATGACTGTAAGTTTCATGATGCGTGGATTCGATCCACGGGAATAGTATGACGGCATGCAGAATGTTATGCTCTCGGACTGCAGAACTTGCAGGATCTTTTAAGTCAGAAGGCATGGGGGACAGCCACGAGAGAAAGTACCAAGTTTGGGAAAGGGAGTTGAGCCCCGGTGGCGCACGATTGGGCAACGAGATAAGCAAGTGGGTTGCTGCGCCTAGTGACAGCGCTAACCGCATTTGGAAAGAACAGGGGAAACGCAGCCTCACACTGATTGGTCAGACTGGCAATGACACGATCGGGTGGGGACCAAGGTTTCCTCGGACTCCCGGGTGGATCGTCGTCTTTACAAGGGTCTATCAAGGACGTTCATCCTCCTCCATTCTTGCTTCCTCGACCCGACATCGAGTGAAGATGCTGATTGCGCATGCGGCCATCAATCTGGGTATTATGAGGTCAGTGTGAAAGTTGAATCACTACATATCCCAGGGCTGCGACAGGGTGGATCGTGTGGCCAAAATTACACCATCAGCGGGTAATACACCTGTACCGAGGCCTCGCCAAGTGGCAACTCGCTAAGTGCGTTCGCTTCTGGGTCACAATCAACATGGACTCGGTGACCAGCTCGAGGCAGGTAGTCCACGTCCACATGACACTGATAGTGCGCGTTCATTTTCCCTTTCCTCCTCCTCCTTGATTGTCTCGGCTCGCCCATCTGATTCGCCGATATCGAGCTCACAAATCCGCAATAATACCAGTGATGTAATCTCAATACCGTCCTTCGTACAGTACCAGACGTCTCCTGTCGATCGGAATTCTCCACCGCCTTCCACGCTTCCACGCCTTCCACCGCTTCCAGCCCATTCCTCCGATCACACCATCGCACCGCAAAATTGTGTCTTCTCACGCCTTGGGGGTACGTCACTGCTGTCCACCAATCTGATCCGCCTGACAATGGAGAACCCCCTGATCTTCAGTGCAGTAGTCGCGCCCGCTACTGTACTAGCATCGATGCTTAGAATCCCTTCTAGGGTGATGATGCTATCCCGCATGGGGCGGTCTGTACGAACTTGGGGCTAGTACGAAAGACGGAGTATGGAGTCGTACAGAGAACGGGAGTACGGACTACACCCCGGCATTCCGATAATACATGCGCTTGTAACTTTCCAGATGGCTTCGTTGATAATCATTCTGTTGCTTTGGGTCCTGCTCTTGGCCCGGTCCTTTGATTACTGTATCTTTTTTTTTCCCAAGTTCCCCACATGTGCCATTCCTCTCTTCATATATCTACCCCCCCCCGCCACTTCCTCTTCGGTTCCTTCCTTTTCTTCCTTCCATCTAGCTTCTCTTTCCCAAGGTTGACTCCCTTCAATATATATCCGCTGTCAGCCACATATTCATCATGACGGAAAAGAAGCCCAACATCTTGTACATCATGGCCGACCAGATGGCGGCTCCCTTGCTGTCTCTGCACGACAAGAACTCCCCTATCAAGACTCCCAACCTGGACCGGTTGGCAGGCGAGGGTGTTGTTTTCGACTCGGCCTACTGTAATGCTCCCTTGTGCGCCCCGTCACGCTTCGTGATGGTTAGCGGCCAACTCCCCTCGAAGATTGGCGCATACGACAACGCGGCGGATCTGCCGGCCGACGTACCCACCTATGCCCACTACTTGCGTCGCGAGGGATACCACACGGCCCTCGCCGGAAAGATGCACTTCTGCGGGCCGGACCAGCTGCACGGCTATGAGCAGCGTCTCACCAGCGATATTTACCCGGGTGACTACGGCTGGTCCGTTAACTGGGATGAGCCCGAGGTTCGTCTGGATTTCTACCACAACATGTCTTCCGTTATGGAGGCCGGTCCCGTCGTCCGTACCAACCAGCTCGACTTTGACGAGGAGGTGATCTACAAGTCCGAGCAGTATTTGTACGACCATGTGCGCACTCGCACTGATCAGCCCTTCTGTCTGACTGTGTCTATGACCCACCCGCACGACCCCTATGCCATGACTAAGGAGTTCTGGGACATGTACGAGGATGTTGAGATTCCCCTGCCCAAGAACGGCCCCATTCCCCACGACCAGCAGGATGCCCACTCTCAACGTGTGCTGCAGTGCATTGACCTGTGGGGCAAGGAATTGCCCGAGGAGAACATCAAGAACGCTCGCCGGGCATACTACGCCGCCTGCACATACGTTGACACCAACATTGGCAAGCTTCTGAAGGTCCTGAAGAATACCGGTCTGGACGAGAACACCATCATCGTCTTCAGTGGTGACCACGGTGACATGCTCGGTGAGCGCGGCCTGTGGTACAAGATGAACTGGTTCGAGAACTCGGCTCGTGTGCCTATGCTTGTCCATGCCCCCAAACGTTTCTCCCCCAAGCGCGTCTCCGAAAACGTGTCCACCATGGACCTTTTGCCCACTTTTGCGGAAATGGTCGGTGCTCCGCTCATCAAGGAACTTCCCCTCGACGGTGTTTCCCTCATGCCTTATCTGACCGGCGGCGAAGGTCTCCGCACTGACACCGTCTACGGCGAGTACATGGGTGAAGGCACCCAGGCACCTTTGATCATGATCCGCCGTGGCCGCTGGAAGTTCATCTACTCGACCATTGACCCGCCTATGCTGTTCGATCTGGTCGCCGATCCCGAGGAGAAGGTCAACCTGGTCGCCGGTCTTCCCATCCCATCAGCCACTCGCGGAATCACCACTACCAAGTCGCCCATTGCCGCTCTGTCTTTGCAGACCAGCCTGCCGACTCCTAGTGACACCCCCCGTGCATCCCCCATCCCGCTGCGCGCCAACGAGCAAAATTGCTACCCCTTCCCTACCCCCACTCCTCCTCGCAGCCCCAGCCCGAGCCGCGTGCCTCCGGCCCTCCCTGAGACCAAGGACCCAGTCAAGCTACTCGCCTGGTTCATCGAGGAAACCCACAACCGCTGGGACCTCGAGAAAATCCGTCAGGATGTCTTGACCTCTCAGCGCCGTCGCCGTCTGGTCTACTCTGCCCTGATCCAGGGTACTCAGCACAGCTGGGACTGGGAGCCTCGCGTGGATGCAAGCACCCAATACATCCGCAACCAAGGCAAGGGTGTCCTCGACGACGTCGAACTCATTTCGCGATGGCCTCGCGTCCTCTCCCAAGCTGCCCAAGCCAAGGGCATCCGAATTTAGGCCGTTAGTGCCAAGGTCACCTAACATAAAAGCACTACTCTTCATTTTCAGCGTTGCATGCATTGATGACTTCTGCGATTGGTGATTTTTCGCATTCGCGTTTGAGCACATACCATCATGGCATTTCCCTTGGCATTCTTCCGAGTACTATTAATCGGATCATTTTTGGGCCGATTTCTTTTGGTCTTAGTTGTTTTATTTTTTTATTTTTGCGCATCAGCGAGGCGCTATACCCGGGATCTTTAATTCCATCCTTGATTTTCGTTTCAATTACAATTTGAACTGGCGGCGAATGTCGCAAATCAAATTTTCCCGTAAATACTCTCCTTTTATTTCCCCGGGTAGGGTGTCGGGCCCTTGTGTTGGATTTGCCATGGGTAGATACAGACTGAATATTATCCGCTACACTGTTATTTCTTCTACTTCCCATATAGGTCATGTACTGTATACTTCTAAAAATTTAACATAACCAATGAAAACATCCTCCAGCATCACTAGTCGAACTATATCCACTTCGTGATGTCACCATCCCGCAACAGCCGCAACACCCACATTAGCTAATGAACCCCACACTTTTACTTACGTAGCTTCTGCATCCTTACCTTCTATCTTTCTTGATACTTAGCTACTCATCCTAGTTACAACCCACCAAAAGTAGTTATTTCTTGATCCATTCAATATGCCCTCTCTAACAGTAGCCATCGCCCAATCCCGCTCTCACTCCACCACTGAAGCAACCCTACGCGCCCTCGAACGAACTACCAAACTAGCCTCCTCCCGGCATGTCCACCTCATCCTCTTCCCAGAAGCATATCTAGGTGGCTACCCGCGCACATGCTCCTTCGGCGCAGCTGTCGGATCTCGGGATCCTCGTGGCAGAGACCAGTTCTTGGAGTATTTCAAGGCGGCTGTGGATCTGGGCGATACGCCGGCTGGGGCGGGAGATGACTGGGTGAATCGGAAGTTGGAGGTTGCGGCGGGGAAACAGTATCGGGGTGATGGGACGAGGGAGTTTCTGGAGAGAGTTGCGGCTGAGACGGGGGTTTTTGTTGTTACTGGGTGTGTGGAGAGGGCTGGCGGGAGTTTGTATTGTGCTGTTGTATATGTTGATCCGATTAGGGGGATCTTGGGGAAGAGGAGGAAGGTTATGCCGGTGTGTGTTCCCATCTATCACAGTCTCTATTCTTGTGTTTTGTGGCCGAGCTAATATGGGGCGTTCAGACTGGCGCTGAACGCATCATTTGGGCTCAAGGCTCGCCTTCAACTCTACGTGCCGTGACAACTTGTCTCAATGGTATCAACATTACCCTGGCCTCTGCAATCTGCTGGGAGAACTATATGCCCTTGTTGCGCCAGAGCCTTTACTCTCAAAATGTGAATATCTACCTCGCTCCAACGGCCGATGCACGCGATACTTGGCTGTCGCTTATGCGCACCGTTGGTATCGAGGGTCGTTGCTTCGTGCTTTCTGCGAACCAGTGTGTTCGGAATTGCGAGCTGCCGTCTTGGATTACAGGACAGAGTGAGGCTACTACACCTACTCCGGCTCCGGCTGCGCCTCCTGTGCATGTTGAGAAGCCGAAGGTGACGAACCGAAAGCTTTCGGTTACGGCAGAGGGGCCGCATGAGATTGTTTGGCCGCAGTGTTCGACTCAAGGGGCAGAGAATGGCGAGATGGGCAATGAATCATCGCAGGTATCGAAATCATCTGAGGAATATGTCTGTCGGGGAGGCAGTTGTATCATCTCTCCTCTTGGCGAGATTCTGGCAGGGCCGCTGTGGGAGGTTTGTACGGACGATGTACCGGATAGCGATGATGCCGCCGTGAATGCGAGCGGTATCCAGCCCGCTGCAACTGGAGATGGATTGGCAATTGCGCAGATTGATCTGGAGGATTGTGAGCGTGGGCGATTGGATCTCGATGTCGCCGGTAGCTACTCACGCAACGATGCATTCAAATTGAGCGTCGAGGGGCTGGACTTGGCACCGCCGCCGTTGTAATTCTGATACTTAGTCGAGGTAGAAGGTAATTTTAAGTTCAAGTGTTCTCCATTGTCGTGAAGCAGTAACTTCTTTGCAACGTAACTCTCCAGATTCTGGCTGAGCTCTGTTCGAAAAGATGGATCCTCCACAACCGCTCAAACATCCTCCAAAATACAGCAAACATGGATATCAATGCTATCGTGGTGG
Source organism: Penicillium corylophilum (assembly GCA_018410145.1). Classification (NCBI taxonomy): domain Eukaryota; kingdom Fungi; phylum Ascomycota; class Eurotiomycetes; order Eurotiales; family Aspergillaceae; genus Penicillium; species Penicillium corylophilum. The sequence goes on from JAGUQL010000009.1 coordinate 1,293,308, forward strand.
TCGTCATCGCCATATGCCGGCATGTTCCCCAGAGTACGTACAACCATTTTCACTTTTCACTCTATCATCCACACCGGTGCTTTAACCAGGACTGTTGCAGGTCCCTTGCCCCGTACCTCGACTGTCAGGAAGGATGAGAATCGGATTCTCGAGGGCCTCTCGACTGGCTCGCTCTTCTCTTCCGGGGCGTGGTCTGCGGTAGCACGGGACTCATTGCCCTTACGGCCCATTAACGCGCCGAGGACCGACTTCGTCTTGGATTCCCGAGGTGCGGCCGCTGTGCCATCCCCCCCTCCAGTTGAGTTCGATGCGGGTGAAGAGTCACTTTCGACTCCGGCTGCCTCGTCGGGCTCCTGATCAGCTGGTGGAGGAGGTTGGCGACTAAGCGGCGGCAGCTGTCCTTCAACCTTCATGTAGCCCTCGACAAAGGTGACGTTTGGAAGGAAGTACTCGACACAGACGTCTCGGGCTTCCAGTGGAATCTTCTCGGCGATATTGATAGTGTTCTCGATGATCATTCGCACACCCGCCTCAAGACCTGGCAGCGCTGCTTCATGCACCTGCGAGCTAAGGAAAGAGGCCAGCTCTACCGACAAATGCTCAATCAGTTCCGCGCGATGTTCCTGCGCAGCAGCATCCGCAAGCATATTGCCCAATCCGTCAAAGGTTGTGCGCCGCCAATTAGACAGTCGGGCAATGGCGTTCTCGCGGTCTTCATCTGTGACAGGTCGCATCTGTTGCCGTCGCAGGTTCATCTCGATGCTCTTGAGTTGTAAGCTGAGACCCGTTTCCAAGCCCGGGTGGAAGTATTTTTGGAACACTTCCTCCACCAACCACCGACTCATCACAGCCCGTCCCACGCTGGTCATCTCCTTTGTTCCTGTCTTAACTGCTTCATCGGTCACCAAGCCGTGCAGCCACGAGGGAACTCCAAGCCAGTCCTTGCGCACTGAAAAAGCAAGGTCCTTGATGGCTCCATCAAGTCGCTGAAAGCGGTTCGCATATTCATTATCATCAAGCACAGTGCGAGATACGGCCATGCGCTGATGCGCCACGGTATTCTGGAGATGCTGCACCTGTGCTTCCTTGTCAAAATAGTATCGCTTCACTTTGGAGTATTTTGACTCTGTTTCTGTTAGCCGATACTATGTAACGATCACAAAAGATGAGAAACTTACGAAGTTCTTCATGTTTCTGAAGCAAAGCGCGAACATCGATATTCTCGGGATCTTCGCGCAATCGATTTGGCGTAGGGGTGTTCCGCCCCTCTACCGCTGGTACTGGTTGAGTGGTACTGCCCCGTCGACTACCATCTTGTCCCGAGGATCGATCACTCTGTGCCTGCTGGGCCTGGACCTGAGCCTGGGCCTGCTGTGATTGCTGCATGACTTCAGGTTGATTCGGTCGGGCTGGTGAAAGTGGCTCGTAGGTTTGCCTGGATGGGGGCCGAGCACTCAATCCCAGATCCTGCTGGGTGCGCGAATGAGACTGCCCCCGGTGCTGCTCTGAAGGATAACGGGGCGACTCCGGCGGAGGTTCGGTGGGGGATGGACGATTCGATCTGTCGAGGAAGCTCAGGTCTGTACTGGAGCGCCCGGGCGGTTGCGGTGCGGGGTGTTGTTGGATCTGAGCCGGCTGTTGAGCCCACTCGGGATTCTCACGCGACAACCGCTGCAAGTGCTGCGAATGTTGTTGTTGGTAGGCTAGCGAAGCTGAACGCGGTTCATGTGGAGTGTTGGGGGAGTGCCCCTCGGAGTAAGCGGGGTGGATGCGGTCTTCGTTCAAGACAGGGAACTGCGGTGAGGTTGGCTGAGAGATCGGATGAGAGATGTTTTTCCCCTTGACAGAAACGCTGCGCTCCAGTAGCCCAGACGAAGGACGCACAAACAAGTTCTTTTTTGAGCGACGAGGCTGTGAACCCTCAGGGGGGACAACACTGACGGTCGGTCGGTCGCGTGGTTGGCGCTGGCTCTGGCTTCGGTGGATGGAAGGACTTGGTTCGGGTGGCTGGGTGATGTTTGGGTTTGGGGCTGGTTCTTGGGTGAAGCGATAATCTGAGAAGTGACGGTCGGAGTATGCGTCGATGGAGCTGGTGCTGCGGTCCGGTGGAGCGAACGCGGGGATTACTTCTTCGGATCGAGCTGGAGCTGCGTAACGTAAAGGCTGGGGCGACTTCTTCTTCTTGCTATTGAAGAGGGGCATACTTTCAAGATTACCTCGTCCTTTGGAAAGGGACACGAAGCAATGTCAACTGTGAGAGGGAAAGAATGACGGAGTGGATCGGCAGTGATGGGGCGCGGGGGCTCAAGTGCTTCGTGTTCTATATATATAACATTCGAATCGGGTAAACATGGAGAGGCTCACGCGGCATCTACTGTATCACTGTATCTAGTGCCCGTGTATTGTTAGGACATAGCCACGGACAACTCCGTATAGCTTGGACAAAGGGGGCATGAAAGAAAAGGCCCCTCAAGGATATAACATAGCCGCCGTTAGGTATTTGGGGGCCAAAAGCTAGGCATAATCCTGAGGGACACAACATAGGATCGCACGACAGAAACATGCGCCTACAGGATTCATGTTAGAGAATGAAATGACTTGCAGTACTTGGTGAAATCTGATATTGAAGGGTTTGGGGTCCTTATGAAGCTCCAAAGCCGAAGCAAACAACCGCAATAGTCCTTCCAAAGAGAACATTGACCCAGCTATCAAGTAGGATACGAGAACAATAGTTAAGATAGACTGGAAGCACTTGAATATTCGGGAAGAACCCATTTACAAGCCTCTTGTGAGTATCTATATCAAGAAAGTACATAGACTGCTTACAACTAGAACTGGACGAGTGGACTCTGATTCTTGGCATTCCATTGTTCATCAGCTTGAAAGCCTTTTCGTCAAATTTGGCAAAGGACGGTAACAATCAATCAAAGACAATTTCGCGGATGATCAAAATCACATTGCATCATAACGGACATCTGTTGTGTACTACAATGGCGAGGAAAGGTATTTTGTGTGGCGCAGCCAGCAACAGTCCCAGGCTCGTGCATTGTGGACATTATGCAATGAAGATTGAAACTTCACAGCTAACACTTTAGCACACAATGTGGCTCTTGCCAGTCTTGCCCTGCAGGGAGTGCTTCTCGCCTTGGTAGGCCTGGTGGGTGTGCTTGTGACGAGGGTGAGCACGGTGGCTGACCATGTGCCTGCAACAGAGTTAGCGAGAGATCAATGTCCACATTCCAGTAAAAACGTACGCCTTGTACTTTTCGGCCATGGCCTTGTCCATGGAGTTCAGGGTGTCGAGGGCCAGCTTGATGTCAGTCAGAAGAGCGTCGCAACGGTTCATGCTGAAGTCCTCGCGGACAACAACACGCATCAACTTCAGCTTCTCGCTGTGGGGGGCCATGGTGTAGGCAGGGACGATCCATCCGCGCTCACGAAGCTGGTGGGCAACGGCAAATTCGTCGTAGACACGATCGGGGCTGGGAGGCAGACGGAAGGCCACCAGGGGAAGACCCTTGCCCTGACCCTGGCTCATGATGATCATGCCTTCCTTCTGCAGCTGTTCGGCCATATAGTCGGCAATGCGGGTCAGGTTGACCATGATGGAGCGGTATCCGTGCTTGCCCAGGCGGATCAGCTGGTAGTACTGGCCAATGACATGGGAGGCACCCTTGGAAAAGTTCAGGGTGAAACTAGCTTGGTCGGCTCCGAGATAATTGATATTGAAGACCAATTCCTTGGGAAGGTATTCGGGCGAGCGCCAGATGACCCAACCAACACCGGGGTAGACCAGACCATACTTGTGACCGGAGACATTGATTGAGATAACCTTCTCGAGACGGAAGTCCCAGGACAGATCAGGCACGGTGAAGGGAGCGACAAAGCCACCACTGGCAGCATCGACGTGAATAGGGCAGTCGATGCCACGCTCGACTAGTAGGTCGTTGATGGCCTTGACGTCCTCGTACTCACCGGTGTATGTGGTACCGATAATGGCGCAGATACCAATCGTGTTCTCGTCAACCAAATCGACAGCCTCCTTGGGGTCGATGACATAGCGGGATTCAGTGCAGTAGACATACTTCTCCTCGACGTCGAAGTAGCGAGCGGCCTTCTCCCAGCACACCTGAACGGCACTGTTCATGACGATGTTAGGACGGGAGTAGTCCTTGCCCTCGGCCTTGCGCTTGTTCTGCCAGCGCTTCTTCATGGCCAGAGTGCCTAGCATGATGGCCTCGGAGGAACCGATGGTGGAGGTACCCATGGCGTTCTCGCTCTCAGAGTCTGTGGGGCAGTTGAACAGACGGGCAATCATGTTCACACAGCGGTTCTGGATCTCGGCAGAGTGGGGATACTCTTCGTAGTCGATGAAGTTCTTGCTGAATGCGTCGGTCATGATCTCCTCGATCTCCTCTTCCTACAGATTGTGAGCTGTCTGTCGAGAGAATCGATCAAGTATAAACGTTTTTTTACCATGTAGGTGGTGACGAAACTAGCCAAGCTGCGAGAGGGTCAGCGATAGTTATTTGGCAATGACACGGAAATTACTTACTTGAGCTTGGGGTTGCCATCCAGGCTGAGCTCATCCTTGATCATACGAGCAGCGATCTGGCGAGGCATCTCATTCTCGGGCATCTCATGCACAGCCATGTGGTCGGCAGCGAAGTGGCTGCCGTAGACATTGGTGTAGAAGTCACTCACGTCGGGAGGCGATGCCACGGAATCGACTTTGCGAGAGGACGGGTCCGAGACTTCATTGTCCTTCTTAACGGCAGCGAGATGAACCATGATTGCGCTATGAAAATAGGGAGGCAAAGATGTTGGGAGAAGAGAGGGGAAGCTCTCAAGTTAAATAACAAACACGTGCGGGGACCCAATGACGCAGTGTATCGCTCGCCGGTTGCCCCGTTTTGAACGGCGGTTTCTATACTTTTCTCCTGTTTCAGCCACGTATTGATCTAGGCGCCAGTCAATTCACTGACTCGAGCCTATGCCAATCATCATAATCAATCATATTTATTTCAAACATACCCCTCGAACGTGCAACGCGGACCTGCCAAAGCTTGGGCAAAGCTTGGCACAAGCAGATCGTTAATTCCCGATGCATCCGATGCCCCTCTTTTCTACACCTACGCAATGTTTCTCATCTGGAGCCACGTTGCCAACTACAGTGGACCTCGGGAGCCACTAGGGTTCACACTGATTATAGGTCTCGAGCTATGTGCGAGCTATGTGCTGGCTATCTGCACTAGTCATGCTATTCAAAGCTTGCTCTCGCGTAGTTTCTCCACCTCGGCGAATCGGTAGTAGAATTCCAAGCTCCCTGGATTGAGCAGGGTCCCCGAAGGTTGAATTCGCTTGCCAGACACAATCTGCTTCACAGGAAGCTCCACTTTCTTGAGGTTAACCGTGGTCTGGTCATCGTCAGTGCTGTCCTCCCATTCCGATGAGCTCACTTACCGGTATTCCAGGGGTCTCGAAGATGAACATCGGGACATGGCGAGTACTTAATTCGGATCGAATGGCTTTCCTAATCCGATCGACCAAATCAGCGGTGAAGGTTGCCCCAGGCTTCATTAGTAGGAAGAGCATGACCCGCTCGTCACTGTCGGTCGGCCGTCTCTGGCCGACACAGATTGAATCAGCGATCTCCTGCGAAAACAAGCCCTCGATCACTCGGTAAATCTCTGAAGATCCAAACCGGACGCCTGAGGGGTTGAGAACCCCGTCAGCACGCCCGTGGAACATGAGCTGCCTGGTGATAGGATGGATGGAGACAAAGTCTCCGTGAGTCCAGATGTCTGTCGATATTAGCCACGGCGCCACGCAGACGAATGGGGGTCCATCTTACTATCGAATCGGCCAAAGTACGCGTCGTGGTACTTCTGACCGCTGTCATCGCCCCAAAACATCGTAGGCATGTTGGGAAAGGCTGAGGTGGCCACCAATTCTCCCGACACGCCTTCCTCCACGGGGACACCCTTGACGCCCTCTCCTCCTTCGATGGTGGAATCGTAAACGTCTACGGAGATCCCCAAGCTACATCCCGCACACCCACCCACGTAAAGAGGCACCAACGGATTGCTTATGCCGAAGCAACCTGCAATGTCAGTGCCACCCGAGATGTTGTTCAAGCGGACGTGGGTTGGAAAGCCTTCGTCGTAGAACCATTCAAACAAGGCATCTCGTAAAACCATGCCTGTACTGGTTACGACCCGCAGAGAGCTCAGATCAAACATCTCCCGCGGAATGATCTTGGCCCTCTGCAGCTCATGCATCCATCGTGGGGAAATTCCTAAATGTGTCACCTTCTCTTGGGCGGCAAGAGTAAGCAATGCAGTGACATCAGGCACAAATGGGCTGCCGTCATAGAGAATCACTCGTGTTCCAAACATCAGAGACTGCGTGGCAGCCAGATACATGATCCATCCCGTGGTTGTATACTGCAGGGCCACAGTATCAGGTCCATTTTCCGTATGCAGGCCTCCTTCCTTGCTGGCATTCAGAAGGACACCTCCGACGGAATGCACGATGCATTTGGGTTGTCCTGTCGTTCCTGACGAGTAAACAACCAGGACAGGATCACGAAACCCGACTCTCACAAACTCTAGACGATCAGTTCCTCTCGCCTTGGAAAGAAAACTTGACAGGGTCAAAGCCTTGGGGATACTGCTGATATCTGCCGGTGAGGGGAAACGAGGTTGCGAAATAATACCTCGAAAGTCGGGAATGGACTTCATCCCCTGCACGATGTCCTTCATTTTGTCGCGAAGGTCAATCGTCTTCCCATTGTAGACTGCGTAGTCATCCATAAAAAGCCAGCGGGGCTTGATTTGCAATAGACGATCCAACACTCCTTTGACACCCATATCCGTGGAGCTGGACGAGAAGATGGCGCCCAGTGCCGTCGAAGCCAAAAGCACCAGCAACGTGTCGATGCTATTAGCAGAGCAGACGGCAATACGATCGCCCCGAGTAACTCCATCAGCCTTCATGGCCTGCACGAGGGCGCCGGTCTTCTGCCTCAACTGGGCCCAGGTGAGGTGGACTAAATTCTTCAGGTTCCCTTCTCTGGCCTCAGTGACCGCGATCTTGTCATCCTCTTTGCCGCTGATGTCACCCGTATTGCGGGAGAACAGAAGATTCTCAGCAAAGTTAAACTTTATACCCGAGAACCACTCCGGCACGCTGTCCATCCGCGCAGACTCGTCCACCACTCTGGTATAGGAGCCCTCGTGGATGATCTGTAAATATTTCCAGCAGAAATCCCAGAACGCCAAGCGATTCTGGGTGGAATAAAGATACATATCATGATAAGTCTAGAGTAATCACTTAGTATGCTTTACCTCAACGAGTCAAATGCGCTCACATCAAAGTTGCGGCCTGTCGCCTGCTGCAAGTCACGCTTGAACTGTCCCATGGCGGTCGAGTCGGGGTCTGGATGCTCCCATAGCTTGCGGGGCAGGGATACAGCCATAGTGAATCAACGATCTATAACGAGCTGAAATGGAAAAGGATGCAAAGTCTCGCTTATTTAAATAGTTATGCTGTGAGCTTATCAGTCCCAACTCACCGAGGGCCGACATGCGGAGGATCGGTTCCGCAGTGGACCCGTGGGGGAAAGAGTGGAAATAGGCCCACTACCCCGAGTGGGATCTATGCCTCCAGTTGGTCACCTAAAGACGCACCCTGAAACTGAAACTTGAAAAAAAAATTAAAAGAGGAGTATAGCATTTCATGTCAGGCATTCATTTCGATTTGAAGCACCAATGGCCTTGTGGAAAGACTGGTGGCATCCGCTATCAACGAGAGAAGTTAATTTATGTACTATGCAAAGTGACCATCTCACATTCGGGATGCCACTAAGCCTCAAACAACTGGGTCAGCCATGCAGCAGCCTTAACCAGCTCGGCCCCAGTGTCACAAGCGGTGAATATGAAGCGGTCAGGCCTTAGCACCACGTACCGCTTCCTATCGACACTCTTCCACACGAGTACTTCATCGTAGCCCCGTGGAAACACTCCTCGGGAACTCGACATCTTCTTTCAGTTAGCAATTGTCAGCTCCCGCAACACAACCGGCTGGGATCCCGAACACGAACCCATACCGGCTCCCTGGATGTGTCAAGTAAGGATAAACCACCTTGCGCACTTTCTCTCGCGTCGCCATCTCCAAGTCGTCCTCATCGCAAGCAATGACAAACTCGAAATGCCAGAGTCGATATTCAGGTCGACCGAATCGTCCACACACAGCGTGTCTCTCGGGGTTACAGAGGAAGCGGAAATTAACTGGGAAGAATAAATCATACACCTCTTCCGGCGTGCTTCCTAGCTCCCATAGTGGGAATGAGGGGTGTATCTCTTTCGTTGGCAGACAAAGTTTCCAATTGAGTGCAACCCATGGTTTTTCATATTTGTTCCGTTCTCAATAAGTATTATCATTCTGCATTGGATGACCTGTGACCTACTGTCCAGCCCAATTCAGGTGAATCCCCTTTGGCTCGAGGTACATCTTTCGCATGAAGCCCGTTTTGCCATCGGTAGCAGCTAGGAACCTTGCGCGTAACTTTCTCGCTGTCCCGAAGCATCGCTACATGTAGCAGGTGACTATTACCGACCCGGAAGGATTCTCCTTCAATGTGGTCTTCGGTCGGAAGCCGACTAGTGTGGAAGTCTCGCAACCCGTGAAGGTGGTGCTGAACTATGCGGGCGAGAAAGAACGACTTCGCGAGTTCAATCGGTTTGAACCAGGCCCGGGCAGCTGTTTACAAGGTATCTTGTCACCAAACATATGAATAGGTGATTATCAGTCACTTACAGATCCGTGCTATTTGGATTATCCCGAACTCTGCACTCAACAGTTCGAAGTATTGCTCAAGTTCTATACCTCGACATTCAACATCACCCCTCCTGATTTGGTCTACATTAAGACATTCAATGACCAGAAAATGATAGTTACCGCATTCTGCCAAATCGACCTCGGAGAGACACACGTAGGCCATCATTCGTTGTTCCTGAATATTAACTCTAAGGCTGCGCATGAGCATCACTGCTCTTTGAGGTACACTACTACGACACCCAGCATCTGGGCCATCAGTGGCTGGCCAAAAAGAGCACAACTCTGTTTGGGGAATTGGTCGGCGCGTCCTCGGCTCTCAGATGTTTGATTACTGGTGAGATACGACTGGCAACATTGGCGGAGCACTACGCCGACGGAGACTTGATTTCTAGTGACACGCCGATTGGGTATGTGCAGGCGGGGAGCGAGTCTCTTGCTGTGTGAGGACCTGAGGTGCCTGCCATGTTCTTGGAGTAGTCCATTGGAAATTCAAATGTTGATGAAATGCAAGAATGATAATGTTTCCACGCGTATCTTAGCAGTCTGATCAGTGTGGGGTTCCCGGCTGTCGCTGCCGCTTGGTATCGGAGCCTGCACCCGATACCCATCCTTCTCTTCCCACCTACGAACATAACGCATTCTTTGGATTGAATTACATCTTCTCATAACCTTGTAGAAGTCGAGTCAAATACCATCCCGACGAAATTTGACAGAGGTCCACGCCGAGGCAATGACCGTGAGTCACGACTCTCAGATAAAACAAAGCCCGAACTGATTTGACGAGAACTGCATGGATGCCCGTGAGCTTATCCCTGGAACTGCAGAAGGCGATCTCATTGCAAGCAAGGTTGCCCTCAGCTTCTGGGGCGGGGTGAACCCCCAGAACGGTGTGGTTATCGATAGTCATCACCCACTCGTCGGAAAATCGATTGCTGGCAAGATACTCGCAATTCCCAGTGGCCGTGGCTCATGCACTGGAAGTGGTGTCATCCTTGAGCTGCTCCTTAGTGGAAATGCTCCATGCGCCCTCATATTCGGGCGCGAGGAGATGATCCTGACCATTGGCGTTCTCGTCGCCCAGGAGATGTTTCAGAAGAGCATTCCCGTATTACAAGTACCGATGGTATCTTTCAACATGCTCTTACAAATTGATCGCCTTCGGGTGGCGGATGGTCAGATTCAATGGGGAGACTCCCTATCTGCCGGAGCGCTGAGCCAGCCAGTCCAGTTGTATCCATCTGTTCAGCAACCCGACTTTGTCGCAATTCACTTAACCTCATTTGATCGTGAACTACTCAGAGGCCTCCATGGAGAGGCTGCCCAAGTGGCAATGCGGGTGATCCTCTGCATCGCACAGATCCATGGCGTGACGGAGCTGATAGATGTGAAACAAGCGCACATCGACTGTTGCATATACACCGGCCCTGCGACCTTGAAGTTCGCTCAAAAACTATGCGATATGGGTGCTAAGGTCCGCATTCCTACCTCTTTGAACTCAATTTCCATTGACAGGCGTCTGTGGCGTTCACAAGGAGTTGATCCTGATCTTGGGGAGCCTTCAGAACAATTGGCAGAGGCCTATCTGAAGATGGGAGCGCAGCCGACATTCACTTGTGCTCCCTATCTTCTAGATACTGCACCCAAGCTAGGCGAGAATATTATGTGGGCCGAGTCTAATGCTGTCGTCTTTGCCAATAGTGTTCTCGGCGCGAGGACCATCAAATGCCCTGACTACCTGGACGTGTGTGTTTCTCTGACCGGGCGGACGCTAAACACGGGCTGTCATCTTGTGGAAAATCGCAAAGCTCGAGTGGAAATTCACGTGGAATCCGTGCAGGATATAAATGATACTCTTTTCCCGCTCCTTGGATATCTTGCCGGCGACATTGCTGCGGATTCTGTGCCCGTCATTACCGGTTTAGAAAAGACAGGAGCTAGTATTGATGATTTAAAAGCGTTTGGTGCGGCATTTGCAACTACATCTAGCGCATCAATGTTTCATATTGCCGGGATCACCATTGAGGCTCGTAGTCCAAAGGACGTTGCATCTCATTTGAAGGATACGTGGAGAGTGACGGTCACACTTCGCGAGCTAGCAAATCAATGGCTTCGATTCAGTCCTTGCGAGGGAGGCGAAACCACTACAGCGATTGATTTGGTATCTCTAGGGAATCCCCACTTTTCGTTTGATGAAATCGAAAAGCTTGTGCAGCTTTGCGCGGGCCGGATGAAGGACGAGAGGACAACATTAGTGGTGACGTGCAACCGTGACACGTATTCAAGGGCTGCCAAGGAGGGCCACATTACATGCTTGGATGAATTTGGCGTGCAGATTCTAACCGATACCTGCTGGTGCATGATTCAAGAGCCGGTCATTCCGCCGCATACCCAGACCATTGTGACCAACTCGGCCAAGTACGCCCACTACGGCGAAGGATTGACCGGTCGGAAAGTTTGGCTGAGAAGCCTGGCACAATGTGTGGATGCTGCATGCTCAGGCTATGTACATAATTCCCTGCCTGTCTGGCTTGGCGGCACAACTGTCTTATAGAGCCTCGGATGCGGATATAGAGGACTGGTATATCGGAGGTACCGGCTTTACAGGGTTTCCAAGTACAGTACATGGCCTAGAACGTTCACAAACCCATACAATTATCTACAGTAATTATTACGGCCAAGTACCACCGTATGCCACAGTGTGTTGCCTAGAGGGACCTGACCTGGATGTTGGGGACTCATCACGACCTACACGCAAAGCCATTCCTCTACATGGATATATCTTCGGCAAGTCCAGTCCAACATGTCACATAATACCAACGTTGATATCGCATGTGAGACGGCTTCTTCAGCTGGATCCGGTCCTGAGAACTGAGCTGCTGCTTAGCCAACGATTCTGACTGTAGCTCACTGGAATCTCCAACGGCCAGGATGTCGGGAATGGTAGCCCCACGGTTGGGCTAGACTGTGGTCATATTAAGGCTGCTCGGAATATGTCTTTACGCTTTGGTATGCGTCTTCGGTCTTGAAAGCTACGGATCCGCTCAAAAACACCTCCCCTGTGTCAAGAACTGGCTTCGTTCAGATGCGAAGCGTTGTCTCCTCTACGCCATGCTAATCCATAAAAACCTCGAATCTCTCCATGCTGGCGTGGAACCGGCTCTCCATGTCCCCAGGTGTTTGTATCACTGCAGCCTTGTCTGTTCCAGCTTTATGTGCTATAGCGATAATGCTGATCCCGTTACTGTAGGCGCAGTTGATAATTCGTAATTCGCGGAACTGCGTCTTCACGGCGTGGATAGTGTTGGCGTCTTCTAAGAGCAGATGGGCGGATTGCAGCCACGGAGAGTGGCGATGGACTCTCTTTCCCGCATTATTGATCTCCTGCAGCGTATCAGTCACTGGAGAATCTCGCAGTGTTTGGTGTCAAACGCTTCTTGCTTTGGTGGAGGAGATGCAGGATTTGTTCTAGCGCATTATGGACATACTGTATCCATTCAATCTACCTCGTAACAGGGTACGGGGTGGCGGTATACCTCCTGGCTCCGCTGTACAATAGCATAGTATCCACTTGTAGTACAGCAGCTGTTCATGGTCTGACTTGGAATCCTGCAACCCCCGTACCGTGCCACTACATCATCGACTCCACAAATGCGCAGTGCAGACCTCAGCTATGACGACCCCGGGAGGTGATCATCAATATTCCATTCCTTCTCTCCATAAATAGCTCCATTGACTAGTCCCCACACGCAGAACAAGGAACCCACCGCATGGACCACAAGTAGCGGTGAAGTCTAGCTTAGCAACAAAAAGGAGACCCAAATAGAAAAAGGGGATCGATTTTCAAAAGCACTATGACATATAATTTCCATTGGTGTATCATCAAAACCCGAACTGCAAAAAATTAATAAAAAAACAGGAGAATCCAACCCTCCCCATCTACCGCGTCTCAACGCGCGTATCGTACATCTCCCATCCACTAATTATTTTGGTTTTCTCAGGTAAATTCGCAGCAAACAATCAGCTTCGTCCTTTATTTGAACTTCCGCTTCAACCACCCGAAGAATCCGCCCTTCTTCTTCTCCGGTTGCTCTGCTGTCTCCGAAGTCTGGGGCTCGTCTACCTTGGCGGGCTCCTGCTGAGCGGACTCTGTGGCAGGTGTCTCCTTCGCAGGTGTCTCCTTCGCGAGAGTCTCCTTGGGCGCGTCAGTCCGGGCCTGGGGCTCTTCGCCTCGCTTCAAAGCAGCTTCGGGTTTCTTAGGCTCGGCTGACTCGGCCGCAGCCTTGTCGGTCTTGGAGTTATTCATGGCGGCGCTAGCCGCAGCCACGGCGATGGGCGAACCAGGGGACTTTGTGTCGGCCTTGGTCTCGGCAGCCTTGGTGTCGATAGTCTTGCTTTCAACGGGCTTCTCGAGGGGTTTGCTCTCGGCGACGGTGGTCTTGGGGCCAGTCTCAGTGACGAGACTCTCAACGGGCTTGCTCTCGGCGGCGGTGGTCTTTGGGGCAGTCTCAGTGACGACCTTCTCCTCGGCAATCTTGGGCGCCTCGACAGCAGGGACGGGCTCGACAGCAGGGATGGGCTCGACAGTAGGGACGGGCTCGACAGCAGGGACGGGCTCGACAGCAGGGACGGGCTCGACAGCGGGGACGGGCTCGACAGCAGGGACGGGCTCGGGGGTGGTGTACGCCGCGGTTGAGGCGGGCCCAGCACCAGCCAAGTTCTTCTCAGCAACCTGCTCCTCATGTGTCTTGGGCATCTTGTGCGGCTTCGCTTCATCGTTGGAGAAGATGGGCTTCTCGTACGGGCGCTTGGGGTGCGCGGCGTCGATCTCCGACGGAACAGCCACGGGGGCGGTCGTCTCGGTCTTGGGGCGCTCAGGCAGGGAGGTTGTGATAGGGACGCCAGTGATCGCAGCAGTCGAGGCGGCGGATTCTTCGGTGGAAACCTCAGTGGTGGAGGGGTAGACCTCAGCGCCAAGAGAAGTCTCCTTGACACTGCTCTCGGGCAGGACAGCTGGAAATGAATTAGTTTCGACCTTTGACGAACCATCGACAATCGAGTCCTTACCCTTGCCCTCCTTGTCGCCTCCATCGAGCTCGCCGACAGTACCGGCTTTGGAGGCCTGCGCCTTGTCCACGGTCTCCTGGGCATCCTCCTTCTCAACGACTGGCGCGGCCTCGGCCTCCTTGGTCTCGGTCACAGGTGCGACAGGGGTCTCGTCAATCTTGGACTCGGTAGGCGCCTGTGTCTGCTCGGCAGACTCAGTCTTGCCCTCGCCGTACATGACCTTGTCCTCAGTCTCGTGGCCGGGGTTGCTGTGGGAGCGTCAGAAGGCTTTTGCGACAGGTGGCACGCGACCACTCTTTTTTCCCCTGGGGAACCTACACAACAGACTTCGCAGCATCGGCGACCTTGTCAACAGCGGCGACAGCAGCGGGCTTAGCGCCACCCTTCTTCTTGTTCTTTCCTCCCTTCTTGGCCATGATGTTCGTGTTCGTGAGGATTCGTGATTGCTATGCAGTGTCAGGGAAAGTGGCACGTCGGAATGACGACAGAACGCGAATAGCGCCGGTGAAGATATAGTCGGGCAACAAAGGAGCACGCTCAGGAGGCACTTACTTTGTCTTGGGGTGATGCAGAAAGGAAGAAAGGACGGGTGTGGGCCAAGTAGCCTCAAGGGATGACGATCCGGTATGCTGGGATGAGCTGGGATCCGTGGTTCTCCCTACGCTTCTGGAACACTGACTCCGTAGATTTAGGGTTACGGAAATTGGGAATTGAAGGTACGTCTATAGTTAGATTCGTATCCATTCTACCGTTGAGACCAATTGGTGTTTTTTTTTTTTTTTTTGGTTGCTTGGGGGCGTGTTTACGCTGCCGTTTCAAAAGTTCGCATTCTCTTTGCCGCTCACAGGATGATTCACCGATTGTCTCGGGCATTCTACAGGTCTGGGCTGCAAGCGATGGCATCCAAGGATATACCCCTTTTCCTGGCTGTCATCCCCGTGTACATAGTTCCGCGCGCGGGTCACGCAAGGTCGTGTGCCTGCAGGGGAAGAACAGCCCTATTACCCGATTCAGCATTAGGGCTGCGACAGGGCTGGACTGACCTACCTCTCCAGGCCTGTAGGAGTATAGGGCTAGATGCTGATCCGGGGACTCCGCGACCGTCAATTTAACCTACATTCTCTTGTCTACGACTTCGTGTAAGATGCATGTGTGAGGCATTCTTGCGGGTGGTTGGGATAAATTACATCATTTTCCACGCCGACCACAAAGGGTGAATTTGAACCAACCGTTGAAGAAAATATATAAATAGCAATGTGTAATCAAATCAACCAAAGAACAGCACGACTCTCGAATGGATACGTGTGTTTCAGACCCACGATGATGACAGTGGCTCATTTGTAAGACGTTTGTCCATGACAATAATGATTTCTCCAAAACAAGAAAGTAATGGCAGTCTTGAGTGAAAATGGTCTTGCAAAAGAAAGGAAAACAAACACTAGGGGAAAAAAAACAAGAAGACCAAAAAGATTGACCGACGCAGGGGTCGAACCTGCAATCTCTTGATTCGTAGTCAAGCGCCTTGCCATTGGGCCAGCCGGCCTTGTTATTGAAGGACTTTGATTTATTTGGCTATGGAAGGTAAAGACTAAAGAAACAGGCACACAGACGGGTAAAGTGTGCCGAGAGTGGAACCGGGCAAGAACGGGACACGAGGCGACTTGCGCTGTTTCCGGTTTTGCCTCCTCTTCCGGTGCAATGATATGACCTGCAGTAGTTGCTGACGTCGAATACCCCCACCACTTACAACTGCACAACTCGCGGCAAGGAGTGTGCCGACTCTTGTTCCAGACGTCTACATCAGTGGCACAGTCAATGGCCCCTCCATGACCCCCTCAATGAGTCCCGATGATCCCGATGGCCGATGATCCCGATGATGCCTATGATGCAACGGTGTGGATCGCACGCTCAGATGATTCTGGAAGGCTTCGCTGCAGCAAAATTTGCCACGCACGCTGTCCGAACTTCCCATGCGATAGGGGCCGACACTTTGTTGGTTTGCGGAGAGACACGGTTCCACGGTGCCACCACACACCTAGAACTGTCTGTAGTTCACCATACCATAGGAGAGGGCTAACCCACCCTAAGCCGTATTTTGCTTTAGCTCCGATGACGAGCGTCTCGCTCTCGTTCAATAATAATCACTTGTCATGACATGCACTAAGAACTCCGTACTGTAGTCCGTAGTCCGTGTAGATAATGGCACAGACGGTGGGGTGGGGGGGAATGGAGTAAATGGAGTAACAGTGTAGCGTAACCCCAATCGTCTTCACCGGCGAAGGGAAGGGCGCTCCCACGGTTCCTGGGGCTTATCTCTTGTTGCATCCACATTTGCCATTCCCCGATTTATCCGCCGGCTCTGTCCCTCCCTTTTCTACCCGTTTTACTTTTACCTCTTTCCTTTCTTTCTACCTCTATAGCGAAGAATGGTCACACAGTCCCTTGTACGACATCTACGCTTTTCGTGCTTGCACATCCTCCGCGTCCGTTCCCAAGCCGGGATAGGTCTGCACCCGTGAGGCAGGACTGTGTACCTCTGATACTCGATACCTCGATACTCAGTACCTTTCCCACAAGATGACTTTCCGCGAAAAAGTTCGACGAGTGTTCCACCGCTCCTCTAGCAGTGTTGGCAATGGAGGCAATGGAAAGCCCAAGGTCGAATACTATCGTCGCCATGAAATTCCTCCTTCCAAGTTTCGCGGCCCTTTCGATAAAGAGCACCAAAAACAACTAGCGGCCTGGTCCTTTGAGGGTGCTATGGCGGATCGCCCGCGTTCACTTGACTTGTCCCTATCGCCCTGCGCCACCCACGATTTGCCTCCTTCTGGTATCGACACTGGCGATGTCTCCCCCGACGATGATGGTGTTGCCATTGATCCAGGTAGGTTCATTTGCTTGTTGTTTCCCTCCCGAATCTGTCCTAACTCGTCTCCAGCCTGTTCCGACTCTGTGTCACCTATCGACATCGACTCCTTTCGCCCCACCAACACGGGATCTCAGTCTTCCACTGTCGTCAACTCCGAGAGTTACAGTGGCTCCATGATGACTCTCCTCGGCGAGCCTTCCATTTATGAAGCCTCCGAAGATCCAGTCGCCCAGATCAAGGAGTCCATTCGGTACACCTCGCCCATCGTCCGTGCCATCACCCCCGCCTCTCCGCGTGCCTTGTCCCCGAGAGGAAAGCACCAACCCTTCTCGCCGGAAGACCTGACCCGTGCCCTCGTCGCCGTGCAGGTTTGCGCGTAATCCTGTACCACCTATCCTTACCTTCTACCACTGTCCCGGAGATTGTCCTTTTCACCTCTGTTCTCGCCGACTCGATGTCACCTTTACTCATTTTTATTCTTTCTCCTCTTTGGCCTTTGGGCTTTCAGGGGGCCTCGATCGGTCGATTTCCCAACCGACCATCAAATACCGACGATCTCCACGATCACCGATCGGAATGCGGCATGCCCATGCCCATGCCCATTCCAATGATTCGGAACATCAAACCCACTGCAGACTGGGTTGCTGCGAGGAATGATCTCGTCCTTGCACCTTGCATCTTGCATTTGAGCGTATACCCGCACTCTGGAGTTTTGAAATTTTGCTTAAACGCGCCGCTAGTGGGTGCGACGCGCGCGACTGGTCTTGAACGTACCTTAGAACACAGATATGGACAAAAATCAACGGTCGCTTTGAAATATTATTTGGAGTACAGTTGTAGACAGTAGAAATAGGAAAGGTTCTTCGAGGCCGGGGCCTGGACCCCCCATTTATACTAAGTACATACTCAAAGTCGAATGTTTTCCCCGCTGAGCCAAGACATACCCCGCACGCGTGTGCACATCACTCTCGGCATTCACCAACAACGGTAATGATCCTGCTGGATCTACCCGAATATCCTGGTCGTCAGGTTTTTGAGTGGCTGGTCTTGGGTTTTGTGTTGCGGGGTCGCGAGTTTCGATATGAGGTTAGATAACTTTGTTCTGATGTTGCTGCTCCGGGCCGGGGTGTGGTGGCGAGTCGCCACATATTGATACCCATGTGAATTCGGATAAGACAACGATTAAATGGTAATATCGGTCGACTCAAGGATCGGTAAGATGCTTATAAATATGGCCTTCAGTCGGTTGAAGGAGTGTACGGCCGGAGCTTTACCTTTGTACCCTCCTAGGGTTGGTAGGGATGTCAACATTGTATGGAAAGGTTGATATCGATATCATCGAAGGCGGCAAATCTTGTTTTGTTCCAGCTGCTCAGGAATGGAAGTCACTTTGTATGTGGACAATCTCCAGCGGTAGCTGATCGACCGTGTACGTGTGTGTGTTGTTCGACGAAAGGCCCGTGAATGCGTAACGGATATGTTGGGCCTGTTTTATTTTGGTGGTATATTTTACCTCTAGGGCTTGGGAGGCATTTAGGGACTGTCGGAACTCCTTGAAAAGAAGGTGAATTCCAAGGGAATCAAGCACACACACGGCAGGGGCACTCACTGTCATCCCCTAAGCACATGGCTGTAGCATATCATGGGCAAGCTTCTGGGTGATCTTGTAGGACAGCCAGAGGACAAATTTCAAATCTGCAGGGACGGGGCTTGTCAGACCCCTCGAGTTCAAGAGATACAAGAAATACATTTCGAACCAAGCTGCAAACACGTGGGTTCCAATTTTCTTGAGCTGTGTAGCGTTGAACAAAGAACTCGAGGGGGAACGGAACTGGGTTTTATACCTTGTGTCGTGCGAGCTGAGACTCTTGCTCCTGCTTCTCCACTGGGTTTAATTAACTGCCTTAGATATGCATCCATGTGCATCTCCCAGTGGACTGGTGTAAATTCTCCGCTCCTGGTTGCTGGATTGTCATGCAGTATCCTTGCTACGCCCCTGGACCACCGCGCCCGCCCAGATGCTGACCAAGTTCGAGAAATGAGATATTAGAGTGATCACTCACTGAATCTCTGGCCAATGGCTCTACTGTAGCTTCGTACTTTATATGTCGGGCTTTGATGGTAGGTGGACATAGATTTGGCTGCGTTCTTTTCGGTGCGGGTTCCCGCAGCTGATGTTTGATCCAGTTATTTGGTAGTCTATCATGACCAATGCCTCTTTATTGGCTGTGACCAATTTTAGCAGGTAAGAATTAGATTGTCTGATCTCGTGATTTTCTTCATGACCGCTTCAAGGCCCGTTCACCTCGGCTGTGGCTTGTGGCGGGTAGATGCTGGAAACACAGTACAAAGAATAGATTTGGCGCGTAAACGTTGCTATTTGGAAACATGGCATTCTACTAACCCAACGAACGTGTTCAAGGCATTTTCAATCTATCTTAATAGAGATAGACCGATGCTTAGAATCTAAAGCTGGTTTTCACGTGACACTCTCCGCCCTAGAAGGCTGGGCTTCCCTCCCGCTGTAAAGCGATTGATCGGCGGTCCAGCCTTCTTCCTTATAGTGTTGCACATTGACATTGTGACAGGCATCTTTCCGATAATTAAATAGATCTCGATTAGGGCCACAGCAACAAAAGAAACAAAAGAAGTATAGTCGTGTACCGAACCAGTAGTTGAGCCCTAAGGACCCAATGGCCGAGGAGAGTCAAGCATTGCTGACAATACTTCCACTCTTCTTTCGTAACTACAGTCATTGCTTGTGTTGAGTGATGAAGCATCATGGCCACTCCGAGTGATGAGGTTTGTTGCTTCGCATGAAGAGTAGGACAACATAAAGCGGGGGTTTCGTCACACACCATCCTGAATGCTTTTATTGAATCTCGAAGATGTGTCAGCTATCTTCATTGGAGAGTAACTCACCGCAATATGACCTTCCATATCCCCATCCACGCCACCAACCAACAAAGTGGCAAGTACCCAGATCCGATTGGCCATAAGCATGAACGTTGGCGGTGGGCTGATAATCTCCACAAGAAAACGAATCTTCAATGCAATCCCCGATTCTTCTGCAGCATGCCCGAAACAAGGCGCATTATTCGATCTTATCGCGAGGCATTTCACACCGTAGGATCTGGGCGCTACGCCAAGATCCGAGCTCGAAAGTATAGCAAGCGGTCCAGGATTTCAAGGTCGATGGCAATAGTCCGGAGAGCGATGAAAGCAATATAAGCGAGTCGGAGACGACCAGCCTGAGTCAGCCTCAAGTGACAATAGCAAACGTTAGGCCGTCGTAGTGTCTTACTAGATGAAAGACCGGGCCGGAGATGGACCGAGGATATGCGACGAGCACGAGGATGCCATAGATCTTGACGAATGGGGGACAGAGTAACACTCATCTTTGAAAGTGCTTAGAGGCACACCGTATTTAAGCCAGGTTGTGCCCTCGATCTTTATCTCGTCATCCGGTGTGGACTCTACCCTCCCTGATGTGGGTGCAAGCCTTCTTGTACACTTTCGAAAATTTGAACCATCTTCAGTCTACTTCTATGCCGTCTGATAAATCATTACTTACTCGCAGTGGGAGTAGCCATTGTCAACAACATCTTCTCGTCACAATATACCTACAAAGGGCGTGGCCCATCATGATACGGTCTCTGCAGCAACTTCTTTGCTTTTCCTCCCACCAGAGCCCCTCCAACAACACCGATACAATTCTCAATGGTACCTCGAACAATTTCATTCGCATCAGATTTATACGCAAGAAAGCGTTGAAAGCCCGTGTTCCAGGTTCCCGAGCATCAGAGCTAGCAATTATTAGGGCAGCGAGTCCTATAGTGACACCATCTATCGGTACAAACAGCACTTGTACCGATACATTCAAACCCGATGCAGATACCACCGTATCATTCAGCTCAGCCACCAGTTACAGCTCTTCCTCGTACCTGGAGGTCCTTGTCAAGTCATCCGCCACGACATTCGAGAACGAAGGCACACCGTATGTTCCGATTCTGCAGGCAGATGGCACGCTGAGACCGCCACAGATCTCATATGGTGGCTATGGCTCCTTTGGGGGCCGGTTCGTTCCTGAATCTATCATAGGGTTTCTGCACGATCTGACCTCATTCTTCGAGGTCACTGTCTCAGACCCTTCCTTCTGGGCCGAGTATGCCACGTTCCAGCGGCCTCAGCCGACGCCGCTGCAGATGGCGAACAAGCTCACGACCTTGGCAGGTGGTGCTGCTATCTGGCTTAAGCGAGAAGACCAGAACGAATACGGCTGCCACAAGTCTCGTAATATCATCGGCCAGCTGTTGCTGGCGCGGCGGATGGGCCGTATTGAGATCGTCACTGACTGTGCATCAGCCAAACATGGTAACTTCACTGCGGCTATGTGTGCACGTCTGGGTCTACGCTGCGTCATCGTCATGGGTGCAGATGACGCCCTGGCTCAAGAAGAGGATGTCCTCGAAATGAAATTACTCGGTGCCAAAATCTTGACCGCTCGGACTCCTTCGGGCATGGGTTCACTGCGCGCTGCAATCACAGAAGCACTCCGCTATTCGGTTTGCAACTACGAGACCGCGTACTACCTTATGGGAGGCCCAGTGGGTCCCAACCCCTTACCAACCCTAACTCGCACGTTCCAGGCACTTCTAGGCGAGGAGGTTGCGGTCCAGTTGCAAGGATCAACAGGTTGCCAGCCGGATGCTGTCGTCACGGCCGTTGGAAGCGGTAGCGGCGCCGTGGGATTGTTCAGGCCATTTTTACAGGACCCCTCCATTCGACTCGTTGGTGTTGAAGCTGCTCGAGCAGCTACTCTAACCGAGGGCGAACTCGGCGTCCTTCAGGGTGCTCGCACGCTCATGCTTCAGAACCACGACGGCCAACTCCTTGATTCCCACTCGATCTCGCCAGACTTGAACCTATCCACCGTGGGACCCGAGGTCGCCCATTGGAAGAGCATTGGTCGTATTGAAATTTCGACTGCCACAGACGCGGATGCCCTGGACGGGTTCAAAACTCTTCAGCACCACGAGGGAATTCTAGCTGGCCTGGATTCGAGTCACGCGGTGTGCAAGGCGATTGACTTGGCCAAGGAGCTTGGTCCGGGCAAAAACCTCGTGTTGTTAGTGACGGGCTGTGATGGTATTGGCGTGCATGGCCTGTTAGATGTTTGACCCAGTGGGATCGAGTCATTTTCTGGAAGATCAGGGTTGTTGGCGGCACGCCCCTCGTTTTTCTTCTCATTATTATTTTTTTTCTTTTTCTTTCCACTTGTTTTCATCACATGCAAAATACCCGGGCTTGTTGGTTTTGGGGTTGGCTTTCTACGATTTGACGCTATGCTTTGTGCTAGACTTGCCGGTTATACTCACGATTCGTAAATTTTTCAAGGCCAATCTCTATCTTTCACACGCGTCTTCTTGCCTTTCAATCTCCATCGTGTCATTTCGAGGACATGACATGTCGTTTACGAAGCATTTTCAGGGTCCAAAGCCCCGCTCGTGACCTGCTTCTGCAGAACAAGGAGGTTGGCTGAAGCACAAATAGAGCTGGCACTATTGAAACTTGTTTTAACAAAACATTTTTTTGCTCTTCTATAGCGATGTCATCAGTCATTGGCAAGTTCGTCATGTACATGATCCATGATCCATGATCCATGGGATGTTAAATGCAATTAATCTTCATGCGTCACCGACATATCCAAGACTTCCACTCGGCCCCTCCCGCGAGTCTCGTTGCCGATGAAATCATTCAGCGCCTTGTACGCTCCTGGCTCAGCAAACCCAACAACTTCCCATTCGTCGCCACTGACTTCTTGCGACTCCACGGACTCAATGTAGTTCAAGATCAAGTCCTTCACAGTGCCGGGAGCCTTGGGCGCCGCCTCTGTATCCGAAACACCAGCGTCAATATCAGAGTCGTCACCCTTCTTCGACTTCTTTCCACCCTTTCCGCCCTTCTTATTGCCTTTTGAACCACCTGATGGGGCTTCCTTTTCCTTTGCGGGTGCAGAACCTGGTGCGGCCTTGACTGACTGCTTCAAGAGTGTGACTGGGCAAGTAACACGGAGACGCATGCGCGCGCGCATCACGGGAATCGGCTGCCAGGCAATAAGAGCCTTCATGGCATCGAGTGCTTGACTCTTCGCCGACCGGTTGGATGCGACACCGGTCCACATCGGCTTCTTGGGTTGCGCCGGCTCCTCTCCTGACCCGTTCGCATCGCCACCCGGCTGCTGTTGCCCCTGTTGACCACTAGCAGAGCTAAGCTGATCAAGAGCTTTGGAGATCATTCCTGAGGTGTACACGCGCTTCGTGGTGGGGTCGACCAATCGGCCAGACACGATATCCAAAACTTCTTTCTCGACTCGCTCTAGGATGTCTTTACGTTCCCGCTCGCCGACTTGCACTTCGCCCTTTCGTAGGATTTCTTGGAGGATTTCATCTTTGGGTGTGCTGGCGCCGAAAGCCTTGGCGAGTTCTGCTGACGGGGCTGTTTGAGCTTTCGATACGGACAAAAAGACGGTAGGGACCTGGAGGACGTTGTCGAGATCCTTTTCGGCGCCGGATCGGTACTCTAGCAGCTTGTTCTTGTAGCAAGCAAGCTCAAAGCGCTTCTTCCCTGCATGTCAGACCTGTGTTAGTGACATCATAGCCTCAAAATGTTCATCAGCATCGTGCATACCTTTCTTTAGTCGAACAACGGACACATTTGTGAACTTGATCTGGTTGGAAGGCTGGTTGATCGGCATGATGGATGAAAGAGTCACGGAGGACTCAAAACAGAACGAGTGCCAAATTATCCAGATGAAAAGTAAGACAAATTATTTGCAAGAGCATTCCACGCTGCCTCGAAACCTCAATCTTCACTTAGTCAGCAAATTCGTGCCAAGAATGGCTAGTGACCCCCCGCATGACTCATCAACATCAGGTGACGCCAGAGACAGCTGCCCAAGGCTCTCATTGGCTCCCGCTTATCGCGTGTTCCCGGATTCATCGTCACCAGGGTTCCTAGTCCCCTTCCTTCTCCTCACCCAACCTCCTCACTCGTCCCCGATTGCAGGTATCGCCTTGCTTTCTTTCCCTAATTCCATCGCTATTCTTGGGTATACTGTGTATGTTCCCCTTATTCCTTCCGACGCATCCCACTTAATCTTCCTGCATGAGCGGTTACTGATAAGAGCTGCCGCCTTAGACCTCAGATACCCGCTTCCCATAAGCTATCATTACCATCACGTTCATCGTTGATCGTACAACCCATTCATCATGAGACTTCTCCCAGCCACCATGCTGGTGGGAGCCGCCGCTGCGGCAGCTCCGCCCTTCCAGCAGGTCATGGGCGTCCACCAGGAGCAGCTGGAGGACGTCGTCAAGCAGGGCTCCGATGCCTTCAAGGCTAGCTCAGACGCCTTCTCGAAGCCTCTCGAGCAGCTCAAAGAACAGTTTAAGACCATGTCTGGTGAGGCTCGTGAGTTGTGGGAGGAGGTATCTAACTATTTCCCCAACTCTATGGACCATGCCCCCATGCTCTCCCTGCCTAAGAAGCACACCCGCCGTCCGGACTCTCACTGGGACCACATTGTCAGTGGCCAGGAGGTTCAAAGTGTCTGGGTTTCTGGCTCCGATGGCACCAAGGAGCGTGAGGTCGACGGCAAGCTTGAGGCCTATGATCTCCGTGTGAAGAAGGTGGATCCCAGTGTTCTTGGCGTCGATCCCGATGTCAAGCAATACAGTGGTTATCTTGATGATAACGAGAATGATAAGCACTTGTTCTACTGTGAGTTCTTCCCCATACTACTTCTTCGCTCATTCTGACTTTGACAAAGGGTTCTTTGAATCTCGCAACGACCCCGAGAATGACCCGGTCGTTCTCTGGCTGAACGGTGGCCCTGGCTGCTCTTCTCTTACTGGTCTGTTCATGGAGCTGGGCCCTAGCTCTATCAACGCCGAGATCAAGACTGTGTACAACGAATATTCGTGGAATTCCAATGCCTCCGTGATCTTCCTGGACCAGCCCGTCAACGTCGGCTACTCCTACAGCGGTGGTACCGTCAGTGACACCGTGGCTGCGGGCAAGGATATCTATGCCCTCTTGACCCTTTTCTTCAAGCAGTTCCCCCAGTACGCTAAGCAAGACTTCCACATTGCTGGCGAGTCCTACGCTGGTCACTACATCCCTGTCTTTGCCTCAGAGATCTTGTCGCACAAGAAGCGCAACATCAACCTCAAGTCCGTGCTCATTGGAAACGGTCTCACTGACGGCCTGACTCAGTATGAGTACTACCGCCCCATGGCTTGCGGTGAGGGTGGTTACCCCGCTGTTTTGGATGAGCAGAGCTGCCAGTCTATGGACAACGCCCTGTCCCGCTGCCAGTCCATGATTCAGTCTTGCTACGACAGCGAGAGCTCTTGGCTCTGCGTGCCGGCCTCCATCTACTGTAACAACGCCATGATGGGCCCTTACCAGCGCACAGGCCAGAACGTTTACGATGTCCGCGTGCAATGCGATCCCGGTACCGACCTGTGCTACAAGGGCATGGACTATGTCAGCGAGTATCTCAACAAAGAGGAAGTGCGGGAGGCTCTCGGTGCCGAGGTTGATGGTTACGACTCGTGCAACTTCGACATTAACCGTAACTTCCTGTTCCACGGTGACTGGATGAAGCCTTACCACCGTCTGGTCCCTGGCATTCTTGAGCAGATTCCCGTTCTCATCTACGCCGGTGACGCCGACTTCATCTGCAACTGGCTCGGCAACAAGGCATGGACTGAGGCTCTTGAGTGGCCCGGCCAGTCTAAGTTCGCGGCTGCGGAGCTGGAGGATCTCGCCATCGAGCAGAATGAGCACACTGGCAAGAAGATCGGCCAGGTCAAGTCCCACGGCAACTTCACCTTCATGCGCTTGTTCGGCGGTGGCCACATGGTTCCCATGGACCAGCCCGAGTCCAGCCTGGAGTTCTTCAACCGCTGGCTGGGTGGTGAGTGGTTCTAAGCACCACGAGGTAAACCTACCACATTGATATTCTTATCCCTTGTGGGTGGTGGTAATTACACGTCTCCCTTATCTTGCATACAGTAGCTTTCAGGCAATGTACTTGGATGGATCTTTGATGGATCTTTGATGGGTAAGAAGTATCTAGTTTGCTGTTCACAACTTTACTTTTACTCAACGGTATATTATAAGACTCTTTGAATTGATATTCGGCCATATGAGTACAACGCAGTATCCAATATGTGTCAAATGTAGGCCGTCAAAGGGGTATCTGAAAGCTAGCGTTAGAAGGCGTTGACGATAGTGTGCAATGCCACACAAGCACTTGAGACTCCCAAGTTTGCAAGGCTGAGAAAGCGACAGGACTGGGTCGCGGCACACTGGACATGGAAGCGAATCTGTGTGGGAAATCAAGTGATAAGACGACCTTACGTAGCGAACTAAGCAAAGAACACCAGTGGCCGGTACCAGAGAGTGTGTGTGTGCAACGGTGAGCTAGAGCCGTTGATACGGGGCCAAAGACCAGACTACTCTGTAAAGAGAAAGGAAATTGATCGGTTCATTTCATATTGGTATGATTCATTTTCAATTTTTAGGACTGGCACACCCAGTCCAGCGGGGAAAAGATCCCACGGATGCCCATAGAAACACACCGACAATAAAGGAATCCCTCCATACCCCCGAAAACGACGAGATAAATGATTTAGCCCTTCTTCTTGGACACACCGACGGTGCGTCCACGGCGGCCAGTGGTCTTGGTGTGCTGGCCACGGACACGCAGGCCCCAGTAGTGACGGAGACCGCGGTGGGAGCGGATCTTCTTGAGGCGCTCGAGATCCTCACGGAGCTTGGAGTCCAGGGAGTTGGAGACAACCTGGTAGTCCTTGCCGTCGACGATGTCGCGCTGTCTGTTCAAGAACCAGGAGGGGATCTTGTACTGGGTGGGGGTCTGGAGAATGGTGACGATGCGCTCAAGCTCTTCGGTGGTGAGTTCACCAGCACTGTGAATAAAATTGTCAGTATTTCCGCTCAGTTCTCATCATTGCCTTGGCGAGAACTCTGCAATGTCTCATGTGTCCAGTCTCTTCCCCCTTTGGCGATATCCACCGCACAAAAATTTTGTGCTTCGGTCATCCGCATCGCATGCGACCATATAACCCATTCAAACTCTTTCCGTGTGATTCACCGTCGACTGAGGACATTGCAGAGGTTGCCAGGTTGTTGGATTGTGTCGAACGTACCGCTTGCTGAGGTCGACATCGGCCTTCTTGCAGACCAGGTTGGAGTAACGGCGACCGACACCCTTGATCTGGGTCAGCGCGTACATGATCTTCTGCTTGCCGTCAACATTGGTGTTGAGCAGACGCAGAATGAACTGGAAGTTGCTCTTCTCGCCTGAGACGAGCGCTATAATCGAAAAGTCGACAAGTTAGCCTTGCATTTTCCGGATCAACTTCAACGAGATTGGTGGTTTCTGCTTCTTGAGGGCGAAGAGTATTCGAATGATCGTAGGGGAGGATAACGTACACATGATGGGCGATGGCGCGTTGTCGACAGAGGGATGGAGAG
This sequence comes from Penicillium corylophilum, assembly GCA_018410145.1. Lineage (NCBI taxonomy): Eukaryota > Fungi > Ascomycota > Eurotiomycetes > Eurotiales > Aspergillaceae > Penicillium > Penicillium corylophilum. The sequence continues at coordinate 1,320,648 of JAGUQL010000009.1, forward strand.
AAGGAAGACTCGAGTGACTTTGCTTCCGTTGTGGGATCGGGTAATTGGGGCACTAACCAAGCTGGGATTAGTGTGGACGAGGGCTCGCTTGATTAACGCTAGTCTAAATAAGGCTAACCCCGATAACGTGACTCTGAAAACTGTCCAGTCACCTGACTTTGCCTGTATGGAAGGTATTTTTTATGTAATCCCAACCAGGATGGTCTATGGTAATTACCTGTATATTACCCACCTAACATTAAGCCCTTTGATTTTTCTTTTGCCAAGTCACTACACAACGAGGTTCTTTATGCCCCTCAATGCTCTTTGAGCTCGAAATGTCAGACTCGCTTCTATTGGAAATTTCTAAATAAAATTCTGATCATGCAACATTCATGCTCTGACCTTGATCATCTATGATTTTAACGTCAGTCTACGAGAAGAATGGGCTAGACCCTCTACTACACGTACGTGCTTTTCACCTTGGAGAATTGTGAAAATCCAGCAAAGAAGGCTCGTAGTAGAAAAAGCCCCCGACACAATATTCAAGCTTGATTGGACCTTGTTGTGTGTACTTAATCTCCCTTTGTATAGGAATCGAAGATGCCGAACTATACTCGATGAAAGCCGCTTCGGTTCCTTTCTCCATTCTCAATGCCTACTAATTTTAGCCCTGGTCTTTGTCCAGCCTCTTTGAATGATTAGCGGCCAATCCACTCTGTCAACGTGCCACTTTAATTATCATACTAGCGGACGGTTGCTCGCAATTACAGTCTTGCACCCTCACAGACATGGCACTTAGAAAAAGGCACTGTACAATTCTAAAATCAGAAACAAACAAATTCCTCCTGTCGAATGCTCTTCTGGACCAAGACTTTCGATTCGGAGAGCCAGGGAACCGTCAGTCCCTTGGTCGTCGCCCGAGTCCGGTTTCTTTGTCGATATCTTGAAGCCTATGTGAGCGCGCACTTTCTTTATTCTGATACTCAGCCCTGATTTGAGACGCTTTGTGCTTAAAGAGGGCTGCATCCCTCGGTACTTCGAGTGTGACTTTCCTAAATCTTCATCATTACCGACCCGCGATCGCCCTGAACTTCATTCCCTGAAAATTCTCAAGGTTATTCTGCCTATCCATCCAAAAAGAAGGAGTCGAACCTCGGGCTGCAGCCTGATCTACTCCAAAATGCCGATGGTAATGATCTGTCGCATTCCACGCGACTGGCAGCAACATGCAGATTCACTGCATGCACCAGAAGCTCCCCAGCCTTATTATGACATGACCCAGCTTCCCGATCCTCCTAAGGACAAAGTCTTCTGGGCAACGAAAAAGAGAGAAGTATATAATGCTTTCAAGAAACCCATGATAGATGCATTGGAAAAGCATTATCTCTGGGGCATCAGAGCGTACGAATATCCAGGTAAACCCACGAAGACGGAGAAGATAGATGCCTTATGGAAATACTTCTATTATATGTCAAAAGACCATATGCCTCAGAGGTGGGAGGAGGTAATTGACATGAATCGGGACGGTGGTCCCCGACTGCTGAGATGGAATCTAAATCCTACACCGGCACCCGTCAGCATATTTTACCCAGAGTTACCCCCGACTTCGTCCCAAAGTCTTGACGCGAAGCAAGATTGGTATATGCCTCCAGACGCGCCGCCCAATATGCCGAGGACTTTTGTCCTGCAATTTCAATTCTCCTCCGTTTCACCTGAACAGCAACCCTGGGCTGCCATTCCTGGTGAAGGCAGTGAGAATGTCGGTAATACACCTGCAAATATTCGACCGACTCCACCCTCAAGGCAAAGGAAGACAAATGAGTCACTGCATTTGTCTTCCCCCAGCAGTGCCGCTCCAACCAGTCATACCTTCACCAGGTCCCCGTATGGACAGAGCTTTTCTGGTCAAGGCCCGCCTGGAATGGATCCCTCGGTGTTAAGTGGGTATGAAGAGGCTTTTCAGATGAGTGGCTACGAGGAGGACTTTGGGATGAGCGGTTTCGAGGAGAATACTGGCGTGAGTGGTTTCGCGGGGGAGGACTCTGGGGGACCCCCTGGGGGCAGCGACCCTCAACATACTCTTCCAGCGGCGGCTTTCGATGAAACCCCCATCCGAGAACTCATTGAGAAAGCCATCATGAAATATACATATCGCTGGCTTGACCGTCATCCGGGAGCACCATCTAAAGGACCAATTGCATACAGGATAGCGGAGAAGGCTGAAGACCTGGCAATTGTTCAGTCCGGAGCATTCTCATCTGTGCAAGGGGCCAAAATTAACCTGAATCTCCAACTGGATCCAGGTGGCTTTGCAGTGCCGGTTCGTGGCAGGGGTCCAATATGGGAGGGTACTTCTTGTGCCATAGACTGCGCCATAGTGCTAGGCAGCTTGCTGGATGCTGGATGTACCCTTGCAGACCGAGGTACCAACGATGGAGCTCATTTCAGCGATCTTGAAAAGGCCTTTGTCGAGGTCACTAACATGAACTGGGAGGCCTTCAGCGACGAGACTTCGAAAGAACTTCGCAACTCCTTTCATCGTTTACTTTGTAAACACATCCCCAGTATCACTACAGACAACCGTTGTCACTCGTGGGTACCGTGGTCGGAGTGCACGAAGAACTTCGTACAGTTCAGATTCGATTATACCACAGTTACTCAGCTTTGCCATTGTAAGGGCAGTGGGGTTGTAGAGACCGCTGGAAACGGACGTGTGCTAGACCCTGCTTCTCTACCCGGGGATCGCGATGGGGTAAATGTGGGCCAGCTATGGGCTCGATCTTTCCCAATATATCATCCGCTTTACTGCCCAGATTGTGCAGCTGGGCCTGAAAATTATGGTCCATCGCTTTACAGAAAAATAACAAACCTTCCCCTCCGTCTAGTCGTGCAGACAGAACCGAACACGAAGATCTGGCAGCACACTCAGGATCAAGTCTTCGACTACATCAATGAGCGTGGAGAAATGTGCCAAGTAGCATATCGCTGGCTTGGAGGTATCTATGGGTCAGGTGTACATGGTCGTGTATTCTGGAGCGAGAGTAAGCGTTTTGAAGCCCCCACCAAGGATTATGCCATGTACGATGGCGCGCTGGCATCAGGGATGATCGTTGCCTTGCCTTCATGCGGTGACGAAGAGAACATTCCACTCGAGTGGGTGCACGATCTGCATTGCCCTCCGATCTTGGTATACGAGCGTATAATGAACCCAGAAGTGCCATCCATGATAACAGCCATGAATACCGTGAGGGAGTTAGGCCAATGGGTCGAAGAAAGCCGACTATTCAAGTATCATCACATACCTTGGACCCCTGAACCTGGACCTTTGTTCAATTTCAGAGAACGACAGTTGCCTTCGTTCGGCGACCGTTTTCTCGATTCAAAACGCCCCGATCCATTTGACACGCTTCCAGATGACATTTGGGATATCAAAATACCCGACTGGGTGACTCTTGCGAAAATTGATCCGGGTAGAAATCTCGTGTCGAAATACGGACTCCCGGCAGTGGACTCTGTCTCGCAGATTCCTCCGATCGACCTGCTCGGCACTCCACCACCGCTGGTTCCCGAAGACGTGTCGCCTTTCGACTCACCTCATGTCGGTCCACAAAGCCTCGCCCGCAGGCCGGAACTCTGGCCTGCTGGCTCTTTGGACATCACCGGAGCTCTAGACTTCCCCAGCCTCTTATCACAGTCGTCTTCCAGATCCTTCTCTGGATCTAGTTCTGGCACAAGTTCACCCGGTGGTCGTCGTCCTTATACTCTACGAGAATACGTCAGTTTACAGAGCGCCCCTAATCAAGGGCCGGAAGAAGAGCAAGATGCACAGATGCAGGGAGGAGACACACTCATGCAAGAGACTGGAGGACTTACAGCGGAAGAAGAATTGCTGTTTAAGGAGTTTACGCACATTGCTGGCTTCCACTCAGGAATTGCTAGTCCTCCTCCGCTCTACAATCTTTATGCTAGAAAACGGAAGCGGGCCATGAGAGAGCAGGTACTCATCGAAAACGCGAAAAAGGTGACGAGGGCGACGAAGGTGACGAAGGAGGTAAAGGTGATGAATTTTTCAGAAAAAGAAAAGAACAAGAAGGGTGCTCTTGGGAAGGATGCCACGAGCAAGAAGCGTCGGGCTGAGACGGATGAACGTTTGTCCAAGCCAAAGGCAAAGGCAGTAAAATTCGCATAACCAGAAGATATGGAGTTTTAGGTCGCCATCTACTTGAGAATGGCCCGACTTTGACAACTTGCGTTCAACAGAGTGATATTTGTTACGTTGATAGACTTTGCTAGGCTGATTTGGGGGTTTTGTTTCGCTTTCCTTAGTTCTGTTAGGGGCCGATATTCGCCATTGCAATGAAATTTATAACAAGAAGCGAATTTTATTGAACGGGAACATAGGTGATACTAGTTCACATGGGCTTGTGCCAATCAGAGACGAGATATTAAACACCTAGTGGTCCCAGTTTTGTATAACAAGCAGTAACACGCGGGTGTCGCCGAGTCCGTGCGGAGTCTCCCCCGCATACCCCGGACCCTTTCCTTCTCAGGTTACTTCCATTTCTCTCTCGCTCTCTCTCTCCTTTCCCCCCAGATTATGCAGACTTTTCATCTACCCTGTTTCCTTCCATCCCATCATCCCAAGGGGTGTTTGGGTTGAGCGAAGAACATGCTACCGAGGCAGCAATACTCATGTATAAGTCTGACTAACACAGCCAGGTACTCATGGAAGACAGGCTTTCTACGCTCTGAAAGACCCATGATTGAAGAGGTATCTTTCGCTCGTATTCTAATATCTATTTACACGGCTGGACCCGGCCAAATATCCGCAGCCCAGATCTATCAACACAAATGGGGAATTCTCATCCAAGGCAACATATAACAAGGCAACAGACAAAGGAAATGATGATGCACATCTACAGACGAGCGCGAGGCTCGCCCTTCGACTTGGATGGGCCAGTGGCCACGTTGCTCTTTTTGGGAGCAGACACGTAGCCACCCATCTTGTTGTCGCTGTTGGTGATGGTGCCCTGAGCATCACGCTGGATGCCTAGCTCAATCAACTTGGCGAAGACCTTCGAGAAGTGGTCAAAGAACAGATCCTTGTCATTGGCGTACTTCTCCACCCAAGGTGCAAACGCAGGATCTGTCTTGAGTGCCATGTCGGTCGGCAACATCATCAACGGCTCCTCGTCCTCATCAGCATCGGGATCCTCATACACAAACTGCGTCATACCCGTCGCCAACTTGCGCGGCTTCCAGTCAAGCTGGAGCAGCAGCTTGAAGAACGAGTTCGAGAACCGAGTCGGGTTCGTCACCCACGGTCCCTCAAATCCGCTACGGTCGCCGTGGCACCTGCCGAGGTTGTGTCCACCAGCCAGCGCCACGATCTCCTGGTCATTAAAACCCATGCGGTTGAAGATGAACCGCAGGTGGTCGGCGCCTAGGGCACCGTCCGGCAACCGACCTCGTGGCGGCACCTTGGAGTCGGACACCATATCTGTCCGTCCGCCCTGCCAGGGGACATCCGGTCCACCCATCGCCTTGATTGCAACTACACCTGCCAAAGTCCACAGGTCTGAGTATGTAATCCACGGGTGCTTCTCCTTAATAGGTTCCAAGAACGCCCGTCCGTGCTGCAGGCCCGCGTTGGCCGGGTCGCCACCCTCCGCTTCATATCGCATACCGGCGCCATTTGAGCCACCGGTGTCAGACTCGAGGTCATAGGTGCCGGAGGAGTGCCTGCGAAGGGATCTGTCAGCATCTGATGCTTTGAAACGATCGGTTGCCATGATTGCTCGGGAACGGACCCCAAGCCGCTCGGCCCGGCCAGAATTTGCCTCCACGCAACCCGAAAAAAAGGAAGAGATCAACTTACCATGCCAAACGCACGAACACAGGTCCCAGACTACCGTCATCGTAGTCGGGTTTCTTTAGGGAAGCGGCAATATCCTTGCGGACTGCCTCATAGTCCATGGCCTTGCTCATGTTCTCGGCCGATAGCGTTGGTACTCAACTTTATTGGCGACAGAAAAAAGGCTCGAGTCAGGAACGCAAAGCCCTTTCAGAGGACAAACGAGAAATGATTGAAGAGGAAAGAGAAGGTGCAAAGAAAGAAAAAGGGACAAGTCTTGCACATGAAGGTCGAAAGGAAAGTGGACCCGTGGGTCGCGAATCAGCCGGCGCGCACTCGCGGGACAATATGCCGAGGTTCCTTCGGTCAAGCATTACCCCTTCCAACAAGACCCTGAAAGGAACATTCGTGCGAGTGATATTACAGTGGCGAAAAGTTCCGATTTCCGGCTCAATCTCATACGACCCTAGGTTTGATTTCGTGGACTCTGGGGTTCTGGGTTAGGGTCCCTGGGCTGAAAGCCACGATAAGGACTTGAAGTCATTTTCCCCCGGTCGTTTGCCGTCGGTGATAGACACGAATACCTCGGAACGTGATAGCCGTGTCACGCCCGTGAGAGTCGCTATGGCACAAACGCGCGCTTTCTTGGCCTATCCATCTCATGATTTCGACCCGAATACTATGCAATGGGCGCTCTGGAATTAATTTGACAGCCATGCGTCGTTGTCTTGGGCTGAAATGGGGTCATATGAGGCTGGTTATAGACACTGCAAAACGGGCTATGAGACACGTCTGGAATCCTTCAAAAGATCGGAAGCACTAACAACCCTCCTTTTTAACGTTCTCCACCTCATACTGTCCGTCAGCGTGGGCCGATAGCTCCTGATCTCCAACATTCTGCTGTCCCTCTGGAAAAGGATGATTTTCTGGCTCCTTCTCCGTCTCGTTCTGGTTATGATTTTGGTTATCTTCATCTCCCTGGTTCCGTCTCCTGTTCAAACGCAATAATTCTAGCTCCCACTGCATAACTCCCATCTGCTTCCTAACCTCCTGTACCCTTTCTTTCAGTATCCGAACCTGGCTCGTTTGCTCCAGCGCCAGACCGTGCGCTTTTCGATGAAATTGCCGAAGCTCTTCGCGGACGCTGTGCCTCTCTTTCCTCAGACGCCGCACTTTTCGCATCAACATCCTCTGGTGCGCGATATCCGTCCGCTGGATCAATTTGACTACGTCGTCGAAGGATCTAGTATGCTGGTCGTCTATATTTCCTGCGTCGATGTGCTCACGCAGACACAAAATGAAGGCGCAGATGTCGGATGATATCGAGTCCACAAGCCTTGTCTTTTGTATGTCGGGCATGCTCTCCAACCCTTGAAGTCGCATTGCGCAAGACCCCGGCGGAGGAATATCTGGGAGCGGTATATCAGGAGGTGCCGGTTCAGGCTGATGGAAGCATCGTTTGATCTGTTCTGACATCGCAGGTGTAGATTTTGAGATTCTGGTAGAATATTGAAGGGTTTCGGGCCGTAGAGGACAGACAGAAGGTAGTACTGTAAAACAAAATGAAAGTAAACTTGGATGACCTAGTCGAGAGGAAAATGATTCTAGAGGTCTTATATCCATGAATTGGATGTCAGCCATGAATTTCTCTCTCACGCAAGCAACCTACTCAAACTCTTATTTTCCTTTCACTCCTACCTCATGATAGACAGAGCAGGTTTATTGAAGATACAGGTAAACTTCTTTGTTCAGTCTGTGTTTGCACTGTCTAATAAGCAGTCCGCTTTCATTGAGAAAAGCTCTGGTCTGTGTGAGATCTCGCAGGTTTATCCTGCAGACCGTAGACCTTCAATGAAGAAATATCCAGGCAAGACTCGGCACTCATCCATTGCCTTGTACATCCTTCTCGATGCTCTTATCTACAATGCTGCTACGATCGCATCACCAACCTCCTTCGTTCCCATCTTGCCTCCTAGATCTGGGGTTCGTACACCAGAATCAAGAACATTGCGCACTGCGTCTTCTACACGCCTAGCCTCAGCCTCCATGTTCAGCGAGTAACGGAACATCAAAGCGACACAGAGAACCATAGCTACAGGATTGGCAATGTTCTGACCGGCAATTCTGAATAACGCATCAGTAAACGGGAAGTGTAAATGCACCTGTTTATTCCCAACTTACGTCGGAGCTGAGCCATGTGTGGGTTCGTATAGACCGTATGGTCGCGTCTGCAATTGTTTGTCACCAGGAAGACCATTCAAGCTGGCACTGGGCAGGACACCCAGTGTTCCAACAATAGAACCTGCCTGGTCGGAGAGCATATCACCGAAGGTATTATCTGCCAGAATCACTCCGTTTAGTGACCGTGGGTTGGTTGCCATGATCAGCGATGCCGAATCGGCCAGCTGGTGAACCAGCTTCAGCTGGGGATATTCAGTGGTCATGGTCTTTTCCACGACGCGGCGCCAGAGACGAGACGAAGCCAAAACATTCGCCTTATCCAGGGAGATGACAGGCCACGGGGGATCGTGTCGTAGGGCCACCTCGGCAGCTAGGCGTGTCACTCGCTGGATCTCGGGCTCGGAGTAGCCCCATTCATCCATTGCTAAATTTGAACATCAGCTCTGCATAGAACGTAGGGTAAGACCTTGAGCTCACCATAGGTATCATCCTCCACTTTACGTCCAAAGTAAGCACCTCCGCAATTCTCCCGCACGACAACAAAATCAACTCCTTCGATAATTTCCTCGCGGAATGGACTAAACTCTTTCGCAATGGAGGCGCTAGGGGAACTCGCAGAGCATGGGCGAAGATTGGCATAAATATCCATTGCCTTTCGCAACTGCAATAGTCCACCTTCCGGACCGTCCAAACCCCGACGAGCGTTGTCCCATTTGGGTCCTCCAACTGCAGCAAACAGGACCGCGTCGGAGTCCAAAGCCGCCTGCTTGACTTCTTCCGTCACCGAATTTCCAGTGGCATCGATGCTGCAGCCTCCGATTAATTCCTGGCGTAACTCAAACTTGTGCTGCGGAGTCTCAAAGGCCTTGAGCACCTTGACAGCTTCAGCCATGACCTCAGGGCCAATGCCATCACCAGGGAGGACAAGGATGCGGTGGGTTTGGGCCATATTTGTTTGTCTTTTAGTATAGTCTCACAACTCAAGACTAGTCCCGGAGATTCAGTATGATATTTTCAATTCATGTATACCTTGTGAAGCCTATATCGGCCCGTCGGTCTTTACCCCGACAAGTGCGGGGTTGAGCCATCTCGGGGGATGACCGGTGGCATGGCATCTGTGATATGAACAATTGCAGCTGTATGTGGGAGTTCCTCCTGTATAACCGGAGAAAAATCTCAATTCATGTCTGCCTACGGATCCTTAAATACTCCTGTCCCTAAAGAGGGGTCTTTGGTGGGTGGGGTTTTCCTATCTAAGCTGCCGCTGTTATGAGGCTCAAAGTCCCGCTCACTGATAAAATTCTATTATGGGCTCAGTGCTACCACATGTTCAGTATAAGGGTGCGGGTACTAAGAAGCGTTTCGGTGATATAATCAGTCCCTTTGTATCCCACTATTAAAGAGTTAAAATTGGCTAGCCAAAGGATTAGGCTAAGTTCTCACCAAGGCGGAGACATGCAGGAACAAAGAATTCGTTGGCACCGAGACAGGAGGGGCAAGCATGAAGTATCCTCCAAGGTCTTCTACCCTATGCGAAGTTTGTACACACAGGTCAACAAACATTACCGTAAAGTTGACACTATACAATCTATGGAACCTGAGGCATCAAATATGGTAGGGCAGGAGCCCCACACGTGATCCATCATACAACGGGTTTAATCACGATAAGGCTAGGTAGATTAGTGCTTGAACCCGCCAAAGATTCTTCCTGTTTTAGAAATGACTCGAAAGAGGCTGCAACAGGAATAAATCTCTTGAATTGAATGCCTCTTACAGTGGTAAAAGCAAAATGCCCGGATTACAAATCGGCACCATAAGAGTAGAAGGCATTGGAAAGATGGCCGAAGCTTTCCGCCCTAGGCCCCTCGTTTGCATCATTTGCATCCAATTTTTGTCCCCGCAAAAAAGTTCACGAGAAACTGCCCCTCTTATACGACGGTGTTCGCGCGAATCTACACCATGTCGCGTATCGAAGAGCTTCCAGATAACTTCGATGAGTCACTCAATCTCAACGATGCCCCCCCCGAAGTGGCCAAGGACCTGCCGCAGCCTGGGTTCGATGCCTTCGCTGCGTCGAACGAAGCGCCTTTCCCTATCAATGAGGAGAGATTGATGGAAATGATGCAAGATCCCAACCATCCTGAGATGCCGCCTGCTATGGCATCGGTCAAATCGCATTCGAAGGAGGAACTCTTGGCCATGATGAACAAAACTCCGCTGTTCATGACTGACATTGAGAATGCCGGTGATGAGAGTACGTCTAATCTTTCACTTCAGCGCCTAGGTTCCATTTGCTAATCTTCTCTCTCTTGAATAGATGGCCAGAACGTTCTCCTGGACGCGCTTCAGGCTATGCAAAACGAGGGCACCCGCGGTGAGGTTGCGCAAGGTTTCAAGGATCAAGGCAACGAGGCTGTTCAGGAATTGCGCTGGATTGATGCCAAGGAGTTCTACACAAAGGCCATTGCGGTCATCTACGCGAAGGAAGACAAGTGGGAGAAGCCCGAGGATATTGAAGAAGAGAAGAAGCTCTTGCGGAAGATGGAGGAGCTGTCGCATATCAACCGAGCGTTGTGTAACCTCGAACTTGGTACGTTTGTTATACTGCTTTACATCTGACGCATATCACTAATTCTACGCGGACAGGCAACTACCGAGCTTGCACTCTTGACTGTGCCACCACCCTCAAACTCAACCCCAAAAACGTCAAGGCCTTCTACCGCTCCTCGATGGCTCTGCTGAAGCTGGAGAAGACCGACGAAGCTGAGGATGCTGCCGCAAGAGGACTGCTCATTGATCCGGAGAATAAGTCGCTCCAGACCTCTTCTAAAAAGATTGCCGAGCGCAAGGCTGCCGTCGCGCGTGTTGCTGCCAAACGCAAGGCTGAGGAAGACCTCGCACGCAGACAGAACCTAGTTCTCAGCACCGCTCTCCGTGCCCGTCAAATCAGAACGCGCAAGACCGACCAGCCTCCAGAGATGGAGGATGCTAATATTAAGCTTGTTCCCGACCCGCTCTCGCCCGAGAGCTCTGTAGAATTCCCGGCCGTTTTCCTCTATCCCATGGATGCCCAGTCCGACTTTGTCAAGGGCTTCTCGGAACTGCATTCCATCACGGATCATCTTGATTACCTCTTCCCCTTGCCTTGGGATACGAAGAATGAGTACTCGATCAACAACGTTGAGTGTTTCATGCAGACTGTCTCGGGTGGTCTGATCAAGGCCGGCAAGAAGTTGCCCCTTTTACAGATTCTTACTGGTGGAAAGGTCGAGGTGGTCGATGAGCTTGTCCGGATCTTCGTTGTGCCCAATTCGAAGACCAATGCATTTATTGCTGAGATGAAAGCTCGCAAGACTGGTTGAGATCGCGTTCTCCTGGCTGCTAAAGCAAGCATCATTTTACATGCTACCAGAAAAGCATGACCCCGCCAGCGTATGAGCGCTTCCATTCACCATAAGGGAGCTGCAACTATTACCAGCCTTGCATCGGTACGGTGCTGAATCTTCGCCGCAAAATCAGCGATCGGTCCATTCCCAATGACACTGAGTCGAAGCGGCTTGACGATGGGGGAAACAAGAATAAACTGGTTGTTTTGTACATAGACAAATCTGAACGATGTGTAAATATTTCTGAGTGAGATTTGACTGAGCTTTTTTGAAAGTATAGGCCCTAATCATGACCTATTTAAAGCATTCAGCGGAGGGGCATTGGGTGAACAGGTTCCACATATTCCCCCTCCCGTCAGGGGAATATGCAGCTATGCAGCAAGCACTTATTGAATTTATCAGAACGGCCATATCTGAATTTAGCCTTTACTTCGAACATTTAAGTTGTGATAAATGCGGGGATAAGCATCTGCAGGGCTCGGGCCATCAAATTCTGCCGGCAGCCAAGACGGAGGTTCCTCCGGGATGAGCCCTGCAGAGTGTCACTATCCCCCTTGTTGTAAAAATTGATCAAAGTCCCTGTCTCGGGGTAGGGTGGTTTGTTTGAAACGGTGCTTTCCAGCCTTGATCCACCCTGAAACGCTCGGACTTGACTCTGTGTCCTTCAAGCATATTTTTTCCGTCACGTCGCTGAAGCACGGCTTCAATGTCTACATATATTCGCTGTTGATACTGCCCTCGTAGAGATAAATTAAAGCACGATTTCAACCTGAATAGCCAGCTTCACTCAAATCACGGAGTACCTCTCACTATGGGCAACGGGGGAACAGCGCCGGAACCAAGAGAGTCCAGGTGGCGCCTGATACAGACTAGACCAGGTTCTTGATTTTCTGGAATGCCGCGACTCCTACGCCACGGCCACCAGCTCCGAATGCCGAGAGTGGAGAGGTTCGATAGCGCCGGAGTAGATACTCCTTAGTTTGTGCCCTGAAATCTTATAAATGGTCAAAAGCCGTTCTCATTAGGGAGTTTTTGAATTATATTTCAAAAGACTTCAATCTGACTAACTAGCTTTTGGACTTCATAGAGGGCGAGAACCTCTTCTGATTTCAATATGGTTCACTTTCCCACTGGAGCGTTGGCACTGGTGGCCAGTGTTCTCCCACAATTGTACGTGCTAATCTATTATCCCCATGAACAATCTTCTAATGTCCAGAATTCACTTCACAGAACACGAGCCTCGGGACTTGACACTGCCACTGTTGCAGCTGGGATGGTATATTTCGGAACAGCCACCGACAACCCTGAGCTCACAGATACTGTCAACGTCACGCAGCTGAACAACACCGATGACTTTGGACATATTACCCCCGGAAACTCCCAGAAGGTATTTAACGACATAGTTCATGGACTGGAGACATACTTACAATATTCCCAGTGGGATGCGACTGAACCAACACAAAACATCTTCACGTTTACCGAGGGAGACGCGATTGCCGACCTCGCTGAAGCCAATGGCCAGAAGTTAAGATGCCACAACCTGGTCTGGCATGAACAACTACCAAGTTGGGGTAAGCTTCACGTTTTATGTTTATTGTTCTTCTTGATAACTTTGTTTTCACTGTGACTAGTGGGACGTGGACAAATGCGACTCTGATCGCAGCCATGAAGAATCATATCACCAATGGAGTTACCCACTACAAAGGACAATGTTACGCCTGGGACGTTGTCAATGAAGGTAACTTTCAATTAAATGGCTTGGAACCCTTCTAATGACTGACTGGTTAGGTCTCAACGACGACGGGACATATCGCGAGAGTCTATGGTACGAGACCATTCGGCGAGGCCTACATCCCCATCGCGTTCGCGGCTGCAGCTGCCGCTAATCCCGACGTCAAACTCTACTATAACGACTACAACATTGAATATTCTGGGCCAAAAGCTACCACTGCTCAGAACATTGTCAAATTGGTCCAGTCATACGGAGTCAAAGCGAAGTCAAAACGAAGTCAAAATCGACGGCGTCGGTCTGCAATCCCACTTCATCGTTGGTAGCACCCCAAGCAAGAGTTCTCAGGTCACCAACATGGCAGCGTTTACTGCCTTGGGTGTCGGCGTTGCTATCACCGAGTTGGATATTCGCATGAATTTGCCATCGACAGATGCTCTTCTCTCACAGCAGTCGACAAAGTACGCTAACACTGTTGAGGCATGTGTGGAGAGAACAAACTAGCCATGGACTAGTTATGTATGTTTGCTTTATTTCCGTTTTTGAGTGAACTAGATGCATTGGACACGATGGGAAGAAGCTGAGGAAAGATTTGAACGTTTCTAGTTCCCGTGAGACATGATACAAGGAAACTCGTGTTCGACGTGAAGAAAAAGAAAACTGCTGACACGCTCAATTGTCGAAATAGTAAGGATACCCGTAGATCTCCACGTTATCTGTGAATGGTTCTGTCCCCGGCTGCCCTGTATTAGGGACTCCTGGCTGTTGCAGACCTTGTATGTTATCGTATGTCTCCGGTAAGAAGGGTTGAGTGTCCACAAAAGCAGGAGAGTAGTACGGAATCGACGTTGGACTAGTGCTTGAAGATGGACCAGCCTCAACGTACGGGCGTTTCCTCTTCAGGTCTTGAGGGGATTGCGACGCCGTATGCTCGAAGCTGGGGTGTATGGGAAGTTCTTGTTGGATATACTGCGAGGGACTTGGGATGGCGGTGTGAGGGTTCGGTGAGAGGTTCACCGATATTTCGGTACCCGATGGGAGTAGAGGTTGGGGAATGTGACTCCTTCGCAAATGACCGCTGCGTACGTTTGGAGTCTCTTGGCTCGGCTGTCGACTATCTTTCTCTTCTGTTGGCGTATTTTTTCTGCTGCGCTCGCCCTGACTGACAGTGATTTCTATCGCGTCTGGGAGGTTGGCTCGTAAGATTGACACCATGGTCTTCACATCTGCGACGGATGAGTTCCCGAGCTCTCCAGTAAAGATGGGAGTATAAGCGCGTACCGATCGCTCCGTCTTGGAATTGTTCCTCCGCTTCTCTAACATCATATAGTTCATCCAATAACTGCAATCGCTCGGGCGGGGATATTTGACGACGAATGGACTGCTCGGCTTCTTTAAGTCTTCGGGCAGTGACTCCGTTGGTGGCGCGCAACTCGCAAAGGATATGGACTAAGAGTCTAATGCGTTCTTATGAACAGTTTAGCTATACTCCATTGTGATAGGATAATGGTGGCTCATTACCAGCTTTGGGAAGATGGTCTGGCTCCCGGTGGCTAACTCCAGCTGGCCACCATGGCGGCTTGGTCGCATCTGGCTCAAGTTGTTGAGTTCTTCCAGCAACTATCTTCCGTCCGTTGTAGGGATAGTTGACCTGTTTGCGAGGCTCCACGAGCTTGACGTAGGCTTTGGCGATAACGCGACAATTCGTCTGTTGTAGGTTTTGAAACACCTTCTCATAATATCCGCGCAAGAAATCTTGGTCTCTGATGGATATCATGGTCTTCTGATTGCTGACACTCAGTTCTTCGTTCCATGGCTTCTTTCTAGGCTCTTGGACTTGCGTGGGCCAAGGCTCTTGCTGACCGGGCCACGACGCTGGTTGGATTGAAGGCCCAGAAGGCATCGGCAGTCTAGCATGTCTTTCAACCCCACGAACCTCCGCACCATGGGACACATGTCCTATTTGAGGTGGGATAGGAGTCTGCTCGCTTGGTAATATTGGGTGAGGCGAGAGTTGTGCGCCTGGCTCAACTACCCTTGATCAGAACACCATCACGGCTGCATCCAAAAATGTGACTTACATTGAGAATGTGATGGGCCGGGGTCCCTTGACCTCGCCACGGCTCTAAGAAACTCATTGGTGACTCGTGGAGATAAAATGCTCTCACGGCTATTGGCGATAGAACGCGAGGCTTCATGGCGCAGATTGCCATCTCGGTCGATATAGATGAGGGCAAAGTGAGGATAGGTTAATTCGCCCTGCTGATTTTGCCTCGACATGGTCGTTGGCACCTGTTTCTGGGGTTAATTTTCCTTCGAATGCGGCGGTCAGAAGACAACGACGGACCACGCAGCCAAGGCTCATCGACAGAGGTTTCAAGTCAAGTTTGTACGGGTAATTGAATGAACCGAAAGATTCCCAGCAACCGACAGGAGAAGAAATGGCCGTCTTACAGCCAGGGAGCATGTCTGACGACTGAATGGCACGGGAAAGCATTAGGCGCTCAGGGAAAAGAGTAAGAGAATGGCTAACCGCTTTGGTCGCACCAGAACTTCTGGGATCCAGAGATTTATAGACAGCTGCTCAGCCACCAGCCCTCCTGTGGCGCACCTAGGGGTTTGCCGAAAGTGTGGAGAACCAGCTCCAGACAGGAGGGAAGTGTGCGAGATGGAAGAGACGGGATCTGCGATGAAATACAGTGATGAACGCAGTTGTTGGGCCGCTAAGCCCACGCAATACATAGCGTGTTTCCCGGAAGTATTTTCCTTACCGTTAGCTGCAAGTATCAGTATCAAGGATCGAAGGTCCCACGGAGGCGCCGAAATTTAGGGCCACAGATCCCAAAGACGTTTATGGCACCCCATGCACCGCATGTTTCCTTTTGTGTACAAGGGATCGGCTTGGCACATGCCACGATTACGGAGCCTCTGTTACCATGGGTTTGTCGTAGGCTTGGCCCAATAAAGAGTCGTGCACAATGGGGGCTTGTCTTAACCTGCCGAGTCATGACATCTCATTGGAAGCGATATCTGCTCTATCGATCAGCTAGATGCTAGCTCGAGACATCCTAATCGAATCAGAGTGTTTCCCTGGCTCTCAAGTAAGGCTAAGTCGAGCGGATTACGAACGGTTTCCGGTTATACCGGGTCTGGAATGCAGATCGGTGCTCGGCCGTTTGTAACAGAAGTACGAATGCTTTGCCCTATGTGCCCTATGTGCCCTATGTGCCCTATCCGATCTCTGTCGGCCCCGATTCCTAATTTCGGCTGCCTGCATAGGCGTGAAGACCGGATCAGGCACCTAGGGGAGATCGCATCCCCATATTGGCTCATCTGCGAACCATCTTTAATTTTAGGCTGTCACGTTACGCCTGCTGTCAAGCTATGGATCCCGCGTGCTGTGGACCCCTGTGTTTAGCTTAGACAATGCTGGTGTGGCGTTCACTGCTCAATTACGATGATCGGATCCAACACGTTGAGGGCTGTGCGCCACACGTCTTTGCGACGGCCCGCGTCCATGTAAAGAAGTCCAGATCTCTCTGTACGATACCCATGTCAATCCACATGGTCTAAGTCTTTCGTATTCAGTAGGCACGATGCTAGAAGTTTTTCCCCTTCTTTATTCTGCTTGGCTTGTGTTTGCTTGGCCTGGTTCCTTGGAGGCACTTGCTTTTGTGTCTCATGCCGATCAGAACCACCCTCGTGTGTTAAAACCCCTCATACAGATTTATAAAATCAATTGATAATTGGAGAGCGTGGTTCCATACGGAACTAGAAGCTGCATATCTAAACCTTTCACCGCTGGAATATTTCCGTATCCTTGGAGGCTTTCAGCCTCTGCCTGCACGTCGGTTAATATTTACAATAATTCGTATGTTTGAGTTTCGATTTCAGGCGTATCGGCTAAACATCTTGGCAGATATTCCCCCTTCGTCTCTCACTAATTATCGACTTGATGAAAGGATGTTTCATTCTCCGCTTGCCAACCATGGACTCGGGGCAATCCATCGACTCCTACGTGTAATTTATCGTGACAGTGAGAAAGATAACGCAGTGTGGAGAAGTATTTCTCAGCACCGTATCTTCGAAGATATTGCTCTGATTACTAGACATTCCTTCCCAGGAAGCGTGGCTTGGAAGACGATAGATAAGATACATATAATACGGTGTCTACTCTTCAAGCCCTGTAATCCAGGGAATCCCTGCGAGGGGTATAATACCTGTAATCTGGCGTTCAAATGGCAAGAGAGCCTTGTCCAAGACACCGTTGATCTATGCGCCACGGTGTGGCTGAGCTGGTCCACTGTCGACCACCATGTTTTCAGAAAATAGTCGATCCTTGCCTCGGATACCGGACGAGAATAGGTTTCCCCGCGAGGGGAGCTGAAACTTGGCCGAAAGTCAATGCGCCAAAGTAGGACCCAGGGCAGAGAACCACAATTTCTCCGGCTAGTGGATAACCCGAAGTATAGTTTGCCACCCGTGGTCATGACGAACGGCCTAGGCTTTCCTCAGGTTGTTCCCCTTTCGGCCGGCCCGGCTTCAACTCGGCTCAAGAAAGGATTCTTTGAGTTCGTGGAGATCCCCAAGCATGATCGCCGTTACAATGATTTATTTTCTGTCTCTGATGTGTAGGAAAGCTCAAGATACAATCATCAAGTGTTGGAGGGCAATCATCAAGTGTTGGAGGGCAATCATCAAGTGTTGGAGGGCAATCATCAAGTGTTGGAGGGAGGGGGAAAGATTCTTCACCTTTCAGCTCCCTGGCCCACTGACCAAATCCCGACTTCAGGTCCCCGGTAAGCTGTCACTGGCTTGCCGATCTCGATGATAGAAAGCGTAAGCCTCGGAGAAACTCGACACCATCAGTAGCCAAATCGGGGCCAGATCTATGGATCGGCTTGTTGCCAAGAAATGAAAATCCTCCTTGGGCCACAGTTTAGATATCTCACGACCGGAGAGTTTATGCCATCCCGGGCCGTTAGCTCCTCGGTCGCTCATTGTAAAACCGGTTGGTTCTGTACGTAGACCGTTTATTATCTTTTCTGTTCAGGTCGGACATCCCGTTACGGTTCCGGAGAACACTGATCAGAGTTGTCCAGGCTCCGCTGCAAGACATGATGTGGGCCACTCGATCGGGGATCGCTATTAGGGTTAACAAATGATTGATTCATCGGGGGACTGGAGCCTCGGCGTATACTGTACGTGCGTGCTTCACGACCTTTCCCTTTGCCCGACGCCTGGGGCAATAGCTTATCGTCGTAAGGCTATTGTTACAGTTTGGATGCATCGTAGACGGTCAGCCCCCGTGTGAGACGTCCCTCCTCCTTCGTTTGCATTTGCATTGTATAGTACATTCGTCCTCGGAGCCGGCGGCCTAACATGCAATATGTGGTATGCATCCTCGCCAGTTCACTGCAAGGCCGTCACACATCCTGCTTTTTCCTTTCAGGCTGATAGAAAACCTGTTCGGGCCTCATTGCTCACACCGTCAAGCGTGACTCTCAAAGATTGGGATCGTAGACAGGGTAGTTTAGTCCTCAACTGCATTGCATGATACGAACGCGAGCGAAAACGAGTGAATGACGACAGATGACTTCGACCTGCTTAATTGGACTTGGTTGCGTCTGCATGCGTCTGCACCCGTCCAGCCCACTCATCAAGCACTGAGCCACATGTCAGGGCCTAGTGAAAGAAGGACTCCGAGTTCTCACGGTGGCCGGATCGGGGGCCTCATCGGAGAAGGTTCCGAGGAGGCCCCACGGTGGCTTTTTCGATACTAGTCGTAGTGCGTGGCTGGCTGAAAGAGCTGTCAGTTCGTCCTAGGGGAAACGCAATCTGCAGGGTTATCGACCAAACATGAGGCTAGTGACGTGCTCAGACAGACCCTCACTTTTAGTAGACAGCCCTAGAGGTCATACATATACGCCGTACATTATCTCGACCCACAGTCATGGTTGTCTGGAACGGGCATGCTGCAGCTCGCTAATGCATTCAGTGGGCCGTCTCGTAACGCTGTAACGCCACAGGCCCCATTTTGGACGGATCCAATTTTCCCAGCTTCCAGGAAATGCAAGTTGGAGATCCCTTCCTCGAACAGATGGCACGAGTATACTGTAGCCCCAGTTACTTGTGGCTCAGTCTGGTACAGTAATAGTATGTGACCAATCAAACACAGCGCTGTCATGTCTCATCTGATAGTTGGGGCTGATCCTGCCCCCCAACCTGATATCATCTTTTGGGTGGAGTCACCGTTGGGGCGCCAAGGCTTTTCGACTCATCACTTTATTGACATGATTTGTTATGGTTGGTGAGTGGAGCTGTTGCCACCGGCAATGCCATCACTGAAACGTACTGTACCCCAGTTCAATGTGATGCCGTCCACTGCGCGCATAAGCTTATGAAGTGTCAACATGGATGATCATGGCCAATCTTGTCGATGCACGCTGTTTTCGCTTTTTCTGGCGTTCTTCTTTTCTTTTTCTGGGGTCTACTTCATCGTGAACTACCAACGTGGTGTCTAGACATTACATTTATTTCCTATTTCCCCTGGTCCCAGCCTGAATCATAACTAGAATGAGCATCGGTAGGCTAAGGGGTACTAAGCTCCGGTTGAGCCACAATGTCTCATCGGGTTCTAATTAAAAACAGCCCCCATGTGAGGCGCAGTCTTGGGGGCTACTGTAAGAGGACATAAGATGACATGAGCAGCAAGGGACTTATGGCATTCTGGCGATCAAAGCTCCTCTCCTGCGTGGAGATGCATGTATGATGATGAGAGTGTCGTAGGGCAAAGATAACGTGGGTGCCTGAGGCTATACACTCCCACGTGCTCCTAGATGTCCCAAACGGGACTAGCTCTGCATCACATGCAAAATTTCCCCTTGTACTCGGTTACCAAATACAATGACTCTTCCTGCAGAAGGTTAGTGGCTGCCTCGTATATTACCACGTTGAGACGCCATCCGTTTTGCAGTCCCGTGACTCGCGTTTCTTCCGTCATTTCCCCATGACTCTTTAGGTGCTTTCGCATCAAATGTTGTCAAAGAATCTCACATCTAACGAAGATATACAATCCTTCAATTGCAGGTCCAACCGGAGCCAAATAATCGTTCTTCGTCCAACGGGTCCGTGACCCCACTCCAACCCAAAAGGCTCCGCTGCATTAGCCCGTCCGCCCACGGGCTGATCACTCTGAATCCGGACCACACGCATCAAAATCTGTCGTGGCTCCGAGTCCAGCTCTGTCAACAAAAAAAGGCCGATCGTGTTCCCTAGCACCCCCCTGCCTTTCTGACTCCCTGGGCCAATCACTGTCCCTGGTTTTTGAGATCCCTCCCTCACTCCAGAATCCTCTGCCGCCTCATTTCCGCGTTCCCGTCTATCCCTGGATCCCCGCGAAGCTCCTCCAGCCGCCCTTCGCGTTCTCGTCCGTGCGTGCGTAACCAGGCGTCCACATTCGCAGTTGTTTCTTCATAGTCAAAGAAGCGCGACAGGTCCAGACAAAAAAAAAAAAAAACAAGGGAATACAGCGGGCCACCCCAGACACCCCGGCCCCTTTCTAACGCCAATAGTTCGGCACTCTGACGGGAACGCCTTATTACACAATGGATCCCAATGCTAGCTTCCCTGCTGGCTTCCCCGTGCCAACCCAGAGTCCCCAGAACCAAATGGCGTTCTATCATAATCAGAATTCGATCCCCCAGTATGCCCAGTCCAAGACTCCGCAACAACCTGGACAACAGCAACATTCTTTTGGCGCCATGCCACTGCAGCCAGGCGGTCCCAGCGGAGCTATGATGCCCCAGGGTTTCCCCCAACAGTCATCTGGTACGCAGTCCCCCCCACGGGCCCCCTCTTCCCCCCCTTTCCTTTGATTAGCCCAGCACACCTGTCACCTTCCGAGAAGCTCCCAGGGGTCAAATGCACTGTTCGCGTGAGGCTTGAGATAGGGTTGAAACTATCTCCCTGGCTCCTCGCCCGTCGTACTTGCTTTTTTCCTTGCTGGAATGTTGCACCTCCATTTGCCGTCATCAATGGCGCCAGCTATTGTTTGATATTGGCCTTGGTAATCTCGGCAGCTGCGATTCGTCCGTCCCGGCCTTGACCTGCAGTCGAGGGCTCTCGCGTGGCGAGCCTATCGCTCATTTGACGTGAGATCTGACCGCTAATGTGACAGCAGCACCGATGGACGCTTTCTCGGCCTCGTTCAACCAGCCCACCATCCCCGCATCGATGCCTCAGTACACACAACCTGGCACTGCCCCGAGCCAACCTTCCGCAGTCCAACAGACCTTCAACCAGAACATGGCTAATATTAATGCCAACATGCTCGCCAACCAACCCAAGCCTCCGCAGATGAATTCCCAGATGAATTCCCAGATGAACTCCCAGATGAATTCACCTCAGACCACTCAGCCCGGGACCCCTGTGCAGGCCCAGGCCCAGGCCCAGGCTCAGGCCCAAGCCCAGTCTCAGGCTCAAGCTCAAGCTCAAGTTCAAGCTCAGGCCCAAGCAGCAGCACGTGAAAAGGCTCGGGTGACCATCCTTCTCGAGATCAACTCAACACTATTGCAGGAGGTGGTGAATCTACAAGCGGCGGGGAAGGCAGGCACTCCGCCTAGTGCGGACGCGAATACCGAGCAGGGTGGCGCTCCCAGGCCCGCCCCACAGAAGCCGAGCCAGGAATATATTGAATGTATGCGACGACTGCAGGCCAACTTGGCGTATCTTGCAACGATTGCGGAGCGAGCGAAGAAACCACATGCCGGTGCTCCCCAGGCCCCTCCTATCTTGACCGCTCCTGCCAGTGTACCCGCCGTCAACGACCTGTATATTAAGCTGAACGAACTGTTTCCCCGCTCAAGTCAAGGTGGTACACCTCAGAACCTCAGTCCGGGGATGTCTCATGGGAACGGTGGACCCAGTCCCTCGCCAGTGTCGGAGTCGGTGGTCTGAAGGCCTGAACTTGCTTCAGTATCTCTTCCTTGGGGAGAGAAACTACCGATTCCGTGCTAGATCCTCTACGTGCCCAGTCCGCTGGTCATGAGGGCGATCCGAACTCATGTGCCCCCCTGCTGCAGAAGCCTGGGACGGCGCCTCCCGCAAAGCTCCCTGCTATCCCGCCCTGTCTGCGTCACTGCATGAGCACTTGCCATGGTAGATGTGGCCTAGATGCCCCCACCAAGGTGTCTCGAACAGGAACTAGGCCGCTAGGGGCCATTATGAAGGGAGCAGAACCGAGAAACCATGCGGCGACTCTACTCTTCAACCATAGTTGTATTCTTAAGTATTCAGCCCAAGCAAATGCAGTTAAACATCCTATTTATCTTATGGACGTCAATAGCTGTCTTGTTTTGTGTATGTCTATCCGATAGTTATAACAGCTGAAGTAGCTTATATAGCTTATATAGCTGGCTATCCAGCAACGTGGTGACGTGATATCAAAATAAAAATAGCAGACAAAGATCGGCGGCGCGTGGCCACACCAAATGATCGCATCGTGTGAACACCCACCACCCAATCAGCGCGTCTCCTTCACTCCGCCTCATCCAAACATCCAAAGGTTTGCGAAAGGGTTGCGACTTGCGAATGTCTTTGTTGCTGTGTAGAAGAAGCATCAAGCTGTCTACCGCGCATTGGCCTTTGGCTCCTCCTTTGCTACCTTCTCCGCCTTTCCTACGCGCCTCCCGCCAAATCTCTTTCCACCAAGTTCCTCCGTCCTCCCTCCGAGCTCGCCTTTTCTCTCGATTTCCCCTATCGACTGCTCGGACAATGGATGCAAGCGGTGATATTGGTGCCAAGCGCAAGCGTAGTGCCGTCGCCGGTGCTGCGGAGCGGCCGGTCAAGCATCTGAAGCCTGAGGGCGCGGCGCTTACCCCCGGAGATTCAACCCCGGCCAATGGAACGGTATACGACATCGAGGAGGAGGATGATACTGGTCGTATGATGGCTGTGGCTCCTGCGCAAACAGACTCGCCCGAATGGCAGGCTACTATTGAGTCGGTGGTCAAGAGCGTCGTGTCTATCCACTTCTGTCAGACTTGCTCCTTTGACACCGAGCTTTCCATGAGCAGTCAAGCAACTGGTTTCGTCGTTGATGCTGAGCGAGGATATATCTTGACAAATCGGCATGTGGTGGGCGCTGGTCCATTCTGGGGATACGTCATCTTTGATAACCACGAGGAGGTAAGCCATTCCAGCTGGTATGATGCATTAAGCAGTCACTGACTTCTGCTTTCAATTGCTAGTGCGACGTCCGTCCAGTCTATCGAGACCCCGTTCACGATTTCGGTATCCTACAGTTCGATCCCAAGGCCATCCGTTACATGACCCTGACCGAGCTCAAGCTTCAGCCGGACGCAGCTCGAGTCGGCGCTGAGATTCGCGTTGTTGGTAACGATGCGGGTGAGAAACTGAGCATTCTGTCCGGTGTGATCAGTCGATTGGACCGGAATGCACCAGAGTATGGTGAAGGATACAGTGACTTCAACACAAACTACATCCAGGCTGCGGCTGCTGCCAGTGGTGGTAGTTCCGGAAGTCCTGTTGTCAACATTGACGGCCACGCCGTTGCTTTGCAGGCTGGTGGGCGAGCTGATGGTGCTGCGACCGACTATTTCTTGCCGTTGGATCGCCCTCTTCGCGCCTTGGAATGCATCCGTCAGAGCAAGCATGTCACTCGAGGCACCATTCAAACACAATGGATTCTCAAGCCTTTCGATGAGTGCCGTCGTCTAGGTTTGACTCCCGAGTGGGAGGCTGCTGTGCGTAAGGCAGCGCCCACCGAGACCAACATGCTTGCAGCTGAAATCATTCTGCCCGAGGGACCTGCAGACGGCAAGATTCTTGAGGGAGATGTGTTACTGCAGGTGAATGGCGAGCTTTTGACTCAATTTGTCCGTCTTGATGATATATTGGATTCTAGTGTTGGCAAGACGGTCAAGTTGCTGGTGCAAAGAGGAGGAGAAAACGTTGAAGTCGAGTGTGAGGTTGGCGACCTTCACGCCATCTCCCCCGATCGCTTTGTAACTGTGGCTGGAGGTACTTTCCATGACCTTTCATACCAACAATCTCGCCTATATGCCATCGCCACCCGCGGTGTCTACGTGTGCGAGGCGGCTGGTTCGTTCAAACTGGAGAACACGCTATCGGGTTGGATCATCGATTCA
Source organism: Penicillium corylophilum (assembly GCA_018410145.1). Lineage (NCBI taxonomy): Eukaryota > Fungi > Ascomycota > Eurotiomycetes > Eurotiales > Aspergillaceae > Penicillium > Penicillium corylophilum. The sequence continues at coordinate 1,344,951 of JAGUQL010000009.1, forward strand.
GTCGACAAGCGTCCGACTCGGAACTTGAACGAGTTTGTTGAGGTTATGAAGACGATTCCGGACCGCGCACGGGTCGTCATCTCCTATCGTCATATTAGAGATCTTCACACCAAGGGAACTAGCATCATCTACGTTGACCGTCACTGGCACCCGAAGATGCGTCTGGCTGTTCGCAATGATACAACCGGTATCTGGGACTTCTCAGATCTCGCTGACCGCGTTCCGGCTGAGCCACCTGTTCCTCGCAAGGCAGACTTTATCCAGCTGGATGGTGTGAGCCAGCCTGCTGCTGCAGAGATTGTCCGCAGCTTTGTGCGGGTCTCTTGTACCATGCCTTTGAAGCTTGATGGGTATCCTCAAGCCAAGAAGACTGGTTTCGGCCTGGTAATTGATGCCGAGAAGGGTCTAGTCGTTGTATCACGAGCGATAGTGCCCTATGATCTCTGCGATATCAACATCACAGTGGCCGATTCGGTCATCGTGAGTGCCAAGGTTGTTTTCCTGCACCCGCTTCAAAACTATACTATTATTCAATATGATCCCAAACTTGTGGATGCGCCCGTTCAGAGCGCCCGACTCAGCACGGACTATATCAAGCAGGGACAAGATACCATCTTTGTCGGTTTCAACCAGAACTTCCGCATTGTTGTGGCTAAGACAGCCGTCACCGATATCACCACTGTTTCGATCCCAGCCAATGCCTCCGCTCCCCGTTACCGCGCCATCAACCTCGATGCCATCACGGTTGATACTGGACTTAGTGGACAGTGCACAAATGGAGTCCTGATCGGAGAAGACGGTGTGGTGCAGGCGTTGTGGCTAAACTACCTCGGCGAACGTACACCCAGCTCTCACAAGGATGTTGAGTACCACCTTGGTTTCGCCACGCCGTCATTGCTTCCGGTTACTTCCAAGATTCAGCAGGGTGTCACCCCAAAGCTGCGCATCTTGAACATGGAAAGCTATGTCGTGCAAATGAGCCAGGCGCGCATTATGGGTGTCTCTGAGGAATGGATTCAGAAGGTCGCGCAGGCTAATCCCTCACGACACCAACTTTTCATGGTGCGCAAGGTTGACTGCACGCCAGTGACTTTTACTGCGACAGAGGGTATTGACAGCTTCCAAGAGGCTGACATTATCCTGACACTAGATGATCAGCTCATTACTCGCGTCTCGGAGCTGGACATGATGTATGATAAGGAATTTTTGGATGCCTTGATCGTTCGAAACGGTCAGGAGATGCGCATCCGAGTCCCCACCGTTCCCACGGAAGACCTTGAGACCGATCGTGCTATCGTCTTTTGCGGAGCTGTTCTGCAAAAGCCTCATCACGCTGTGCGGCAACAAATCTCCAAGCTTCACAGTGAAATTTACGTGAGCGCTAGAGTAAGTGGCGTCCCTTCCTGTCCCATATTAGCGTGTTGGCTAACCACGTTTATAGAGCCGTGGCTCTCCTGCCTACCACTATGGTCTCGCCCCGACCAACTTCATCACTGCTGTTAACGGTGTCCCGACTCCCAATCTAGATAGTTTCGTCAAGCAAGTTGCTCAGATCCCGGACAACACCTACTTCCGTCTTCGTGCCGTTACCTTCGACAATGTTCCGTGGGTAGTGACCATGAAGAAGAACGACCACTACGTGAGTCCACTACGAAGTCGCCCTTTTCATATTGCAAATCTGACATCTTCATTCATAGTTCCCCATGTCCGAGTATCTCAAAGACCCCTCCGTCGACGCGGGCTGGCGCACCATTTCTCACGACAAGTCAGATGACAAACTCGGCGTCTCTTCCGACGCTGCGAATCTGAACCCTGATGCGATGGACGAAGGTATGGAAGGTGGTGCTAGTGACATGGAGCCCGACGTAGAATAGATTTGATCGTACGTCTTTCGGGAGACTTGTATCATGTACAATATTCGGATTGGTGGCGCAGCTAGGTTAGGCTGGGAAAGGTATATTTTTCATCTAGTGTGTGTAAGGCTTCTTTGGTCAAAATAGGGCCAAGTATAAAATTCAAAAGATTTCATATCACGCAGGCTACCTAGGTAGACGAACTACCTGGAGGTTTGTTCTAGTGCGACGTCTATTTTCTTGTATCGATCGTGGGTCGTTTCCATAAATGCCCAAGGTAGTTTCGGGAGCTTTCTGAGCTCTACTGCTTGCAGGTGAGAGGTGCCTGTCAACTTTTGTTCCGAGGTCCACTTTCAGATTCAAATGTACGTGGTTCGCAGTTATATATTTACCTTTCCTGGGTGGCTCGGGTCCGCCCAGCCAACCTAGCAGTTAGCTAGCAAGATCTGGGAAACACACCCAACAACGATGACAGTTTTGGACAAATTGACAGACACATAATCGGAAAAGAAAGATATCCAAAAAAAAGTCTTTGTCCAGGGGATAGGAAATCCAGGAAGCAAAAAGAATGACTTTGCATCATCCGTGAATCGAACACGGGCCTCGTCGATGGCAACGACGAATTCTACCACTAGACCAATGATGCTAGTTGATGTAAGGGTTGTCACAAAAGTGTTATATGATCCAAAAATACCTTTAATGCTCCTAAACCTTTCTCACTTCATCTGATTTGAATGTTGGGACAAAGAGCAGAAATTGGAACGAGTCAACTTTGAGAATTACACCTCGAGTTCTATATAGATAATTTGAACATAGAATGATAACCCAATTAATAGCCAAATGCACCAGTGGATGTATGCACGCGACTGCGTCTAAGATCGGAGCATAGACATATCGTCGAAGTTAAAGAATACATGAACGCCGATCAATCAAACCTCCCAGACACCAAGACACCGTCTCCGCAAAGAAAATACTCCATGACTGCCACCACCATATCAGTATGATATCTCAATCCCGTGCGAAACGCTTCAATGTCCAGTAAACGGTCCAGCCGTCTACGGTCGGTCAAAGGACCATCCGCCGTTGAGGCGTAGCCGTTGTCGCTCCGCGACGTCTTTGCGGATCTCTTCCTGGGTAAGTCCGTCCGGTCCGTTCCAGTTGGCACTGCTAGTGCGGTCGCGGTATTTCTTGATCTTCTTGTCCGCCTTGAAAGTTTCCTCCAAGGAGAACGGAGCGATGGGACCAAAGATCGTGTCGACTTCCATTCCGTCCTGATCGCGAAGGAGAGAATCCAGAGCCTTGGGCTGGGCCCATGCAGGAACGGGGAACATCTCGGAATCAGAGTCGTCCTCGTCCTCGCTGTCTGTGGCAATCTCAGGCAGATGGATGTTCTCACCCTTCGGGTACTTCGGCGATGGCTTGGCAACAGGCGGGGGTCGCTGAGCAGAGCTAGGTGCAGCCTTATGCGCAGGAGGCGGTGCGTGGGTTGGCTCGGCGAATGGAATCTTACCGGACGCGAACTTGGAGAGATCTCCTGGCCGTTGAGGCTGGCCATACTTTGGTGGCTGTCCCATACCGGAAAGACCGAACATCGATGGGGGCTTTGAAGATTTTCTAAGTTAGCATTTGATCCGTTTGGAGTCAAGAAAAAGTACAGCTACATACCTTGCGAGCACCAGACTGGCGGATCGGCGGATGCATCGAAGGGCGCACCGACTGCATAGGGTTGTGTTCGTCTTCCGTTTTGCGTCGCTTGACCTCCCCAGAAGCCTGTACGTTACTGGGCTTGACGACGGCCGGGCGATGACCTGTATCTTCGTCGTGGTGTCTCTTGGGAGGCTTGGCTGGGTTAGGGGCTGGCGGGTTAATGGGTCGATACTGCTGGGTTGAGCCTAAGCGAGATGCAGGCCTCGTCGCTCCAAGATCATTCCGTTGAGACTGAGAGGGCACCCTTTCGTGCTGCAACATGGAGCCCTGGTCATATTAGCGGAAACACGGATCAGTCACAGCGGAGCCTACATACCTCGTTGGTGGGCTGCTGGCTGCCCTGCCTCTCCTGCTTACGGGCATTTTCCAATCGTCGCTTTTCAATTGCTTGCATCTGAGCAGACTTTTTATGGTCTTCCTGAGCGGACCGCTCCCGGCGCTCTCGCTCAGCTTCAGCACGGCTCTCGGCACGGCTCTCAGCACGACTGCGCATCTCTTGCCGACGGGCTTCTTCCTGTTGTTGCTGAGCAGCGCGCTTGCGTTCCTGCTCACGCTTTTGCTCCTCTTTCCTGCGTTCCTCCTGCTCTCTCTTTCGCTCACTTGCGAGCTGGGCTTTCCGCTGCGCTTGCGTTTGACTGGAAGCGGTGCTTTTGAAGCTACCTACTGAGGAAGACGTTTGAAGTGACTGGTTGCTAACCTTCTTCACACTCGTCTTGGACATCGGAGTGGGAGCGGGAGCATTCGTCTCCTGCACGTTGGAAACCGAAGACGAGGGCATGGGCATACGAGAAAGTGTACTTCCCACACGAATCGAGACAGGCTGGGGCTCGGGTTTTTGGACCGGCTCGCGAGTCGGCTTGGGGCGACGATCGTTTTGCTTGAGCTGGGGAATGGAGAATTTGGAGGTTTCTTGGGCTGATTCAGGCCTACGAGGCTGTTGTCGCTGCGACTGGGTCGACTTCTGGGATGTTCGCTCCTCGGGCTCAACAGACGATTTGTCTTGAGCCGCCTTGAGCTGCTGAGCTCGCAGTCTCTCCTGCTCCTGGGCTTTCTCATGTCGTGCCTCTTCTTGCTCACGCTCCTCACGTTCCTCGCGATCCTCGCGTTCCTTCTGTAGACGTTTCTCTTCTTTCTCAGTGGAGCTTCGCGTCCGCCGGATTTCTTGTCGGGGAGGGCTGGAAATATGGCGTGGTTGAGGTTCTTCATGATCATGCCTAACACTGGCCATAGCGCTCATGGGTCGACCCCGAAGCTGCTCGGGACTCGAAGTTTCCCCTCGTCCTGGGCTTCCGGTGCTGGTAAACAAACCTTTGGCAGATTTCATGATCGATTGAAGTCTCATTTTTGACGCACTCAGCGGCCCATCGAAGCGTCTAGGAGATCCGGTAGGGGTAGTGGAGGCTCCGGTAGCAATGTTAGACGTGGACGCGCTTTGCTGGTGACCATGGGGGCGGGGGGAAGAGAAAATTGAAGTTGCTGTCTTCGGACGCTCTAGCTGGGCAGGGCGTTGTGGTTTGTCTGGCGAAGCATCTTTCTTTTCGGACGATGGAACTCGATCTACATCGAAAAGTTTCTCCATGACTTCTGTTGTCTTGCTCCTCGTAAGGGCTGGTTGGCTCGGCGAGCCCAAAGGCTTGATCCAATCGTCCTCGTCACCTGCTGTTGGTTCCGGCACGGCGGCTTCTGTTGCCTTCTGGCTGATTTCTTGCTTCGTATCTACCTTAGAGGCTTGCAAGTCGGGGTAGGCTATCTGACCAGCAGACTGGCCAGTAGACAAACCTACCATGGAGGGAATTGACTTCCCGGTCCGGGATGCATGCTGTTTACCTAGCATACTAATCCTTTCATGAAGGCTTTGGGTCGACTTCTTGTTGTGAATCTTGCTAGCCTGATCCATATCCGTGTCGTCTCTTAGTTCCCTTTCATCGTCGACGTCCATGGAGCCGGAATCGGCCACATTGTCATCGGATGTGGCCTGAGCTGTTTTATGGCCTCCAGTCTGGCGACCGAAGTAGCTGAGGCGATTACCATTGCTGAGCTTGGGAAGGTCAATATGACTAGTACGAGAAACCCTCGAGCCTCCCATGGTCTTTGTAAGAGGCTCCCGCGCAGGTAGAGAGGCAAAACTCAGACTACTCTTACGTACTGGTAGCCTTTCAGGAGTAGAACCGTCTGAGGGAGATCCGATATCGTCAATATCGTCGAGGATGGTGTCTTCCTTCGCTGGGTCTTCCATCTCCATGCCATCATTCTGGGGTTCTTGCACCTTGGGAGGCTCAACAGCGGGGAACTTCTCCAATGAAGGCTTGGCCTTTGTGGTCTGCTCGTCAACCTTTTGCGTCTTGTTCTTCAGTTCAATGACCGTTTCCTCTTGTTGCTTCGACTTTGTCGACTTTGAATGCGTCTTGACTGTAGGGGTATTTGTGTCGGATTCCACATCTTTGGGCTTGTCGTCTTGAGAAAGGGTAGCACGCTCTTGTCGCGGGGTCAAATCTGTATTGATCGGCTCGGCAGTCTCACCGCGAGTTCGAACGTCCTCCTGTGCAGAGTGGAATGATTCGTCGGCAGTTTGCTCTCTGATGGAGTGATCGGCCTGAGTGTTCATTTCCATGGGCTCGTCCGCCTCCAAAGTTTGTGCGGAAACCTGGGTGTCTGGTTGAGTGTCCGGCAAAACCATTTCGTCATCCTCCATGCCATGATAGCCCGAGTCCGTATTGTACTTCGTAAAAGAATTCAAGTTCTGACTGAGATCTGGATATTGGGGTTGTGGCATCTTCTCTGCATCATTCATGCGAGGGGGGGCTAATGTTGTGGCCGGGCCTGGAACTGCGGAAGTGGTTTTCGAGACCACGCGGTGGATGAATGGGCTGGGGCTTATCGCTTTATTCTCCGTTTGTTTATGAGTAGATGAGAAGATCTCGCTCAGAGGCTACATAAATTCGGTCAGGTCAACCACAAGTGTGGAAAATATGAATGAACCACACAACTCACCACTCGGTTCTCTTCCACATTTCGCTTTCGGGCTGTGCGAGGGGTCTTTCCCCTCATCTTTCCAGGCGTCTTGAATACATCTGTGAAGTTTCTGCGATACAGGTAAGCGTTGAGATCAATGCCCGCCTAGGCCAACAGTCGCGACTTACGCTTGGCCCTTGGAAAAGATCTCTGTCATATGTTCGTTCAACCAATCCATTTCGTGTCGAACAGGGTATTCCGCCTCTTCTTTTTCTTGTTCAAGTAGCTCTGTCATGTTCTCCTTCTCCGCCGCGATCCATGCGGCAGAGCCGACGGGCTTTTGTGCCCGCGCGCCGGCTGCGGCCATGATGTAAACAACGCGCCGAGTGTCGTAGGGGGACCGGGGTTGGTGGACACGAGAGGTGTTTAATTTAAGATATGAGCAAAGTTACTGCAGTTGGTAAAACATTGGGATTCGAATGGGCGTGAGGTGTCTGGGCTTCAAGGTTGGCGTTGGGGAATGAAGGTTGATCGAGGATCAAAACACACATCCAAACTAGGAAACGCGTATCTCAGGGTCACGTGTAAACATGCCAAGATTCTGGATTTCGTCTTTCGTTCTTTACATCCTTTACAGTTTTGATATGATGATTTGATTCTGCTTAAACGAAAGATATCTATCTCGTGAGCTATGTTAGAACCAATGACCTCTCCGTGACGGTAAGAGTGGCGAATTGCGCGACTGCTTCTTCAGCAGGGGTGTCCATCGAGATATTGATGCTTTGCAATGTGTCTTCCGGAAGACAATCGTATCCCAGACTGGGAGGTAATGGTCGGGTCCATTTGACAGTAAGGTCCGGGTTCCTACGTGGGCGATCACCGATGAAGTCCTGTGAAGGGCGCCAGGTTACTGTCGCAACATAGTAGTCGAGCTGACCCGGCCGCACTTCGTCCCGCACCCATCGCCTGCCGCCCAGAATGGAGCTCCCTGTCCACCGAGAGATGGAAATGTCGGATGGTTCAGCCAGTAGATCGACGTTGTCAGTACGCTTAAAGTGCCATTTCCTAGCAGCTTCGTTCGCAATGTAGTCCACCTCGTCTTTGCGTCGCTCGATGCTTTCAATGTCCATCTTGAAACTCGTCACACTCTCCGGCAGCACCATCCGTCGACACCACCTGCCAGAGATATGGAGGGCTCGGTTTTCTTCCCAATGCCAAGTATCGGTATATCGTAAGGTGATGGTGACGGATTTGGGGTGGAAATGCCGAAGGCCTGGGTTGAAGAGTCCCATAAAATCCCGGGAGTTCTCGAGCATAAACAGCTGTGCAAACAGTCGTATATGACCACCCTGAACCTCTCCATGACGATGGTAGATCAAATCAAGACATTTCTGCATGTTCTTGACGGACAGGGTTCGGCGAGGGGAACGCTCCGCCTGGGCCATATAGAAGGTATGCTCGGACCAGACGAAAGGCATAAACCACGCCTCCATATAGACTCGCTTGCAGGTTCGAAGCAACTGTGTCCAGCTAAAATGGCGGGTCTCGTACCCGGGCCTTATGCAATACTCATCTTGGCCGAGAGGTTGAGCGGTGTCGGGGGCACTGGCCAGGGCATAGGCAAATATCTCCGAGCGGATCTCCGGAGGAAGGACGGAGAAAAGTGCACTCTGACTCTGATCTGCATAGTTTGTAAAGTTTGCGGGCGAAAGATTTAGTTCCATTTCAGCGTTTGGGGGCTCTCTTCATGCGGGCAAGACGTCTTGTGGTCTCTGTCGTGTAGTCTGGAGTTTGAGGCTGAAAGCGGGGAATGTCCCCATCGAGTCAGGTCGAGGGTCAATCCACTTTTTGGTGACTGTTATATGGTTCCTCTGTCTATTCGTCAAGTACGTCTTAAGTCAACACTGATAATGCTATGTTCTCTTCGCATGGGCCTCTTAGGCGAATTTGTTGACGAACATCTGCGCCATGAAGAGGTCACACGACTTGTACAAGATCGAGGCCCTCTCCGGGTGTAGATTCTGTACTCTATAGGGTGGTGCATTTTGGCGATGTCATGAGCTATTCCATTCCGAATTTGCGAGCTAGAAGATACTAGTACCCCTCCTATGCAGCTACAGGGGATGTGTCTGGAACAGGGCTCATTCTTGTAGACCTCAGATCGAACATTCTTATGTTAATTGACTAGATAATAGTTTCCCAATCGACCGGGTCGAAAAGACGATAGTCTGACCAATACGGGAGCATTCGGTTAGAAGTTGGAGCCTGTTGCGCCATTGCAGGCCGCTATTATTCACCGTATCAAGCTAGACAAGGCCGAAAGTGAAGGGAAAAAAGCACTGGAAAGTTCTAGAAATCGAGTATATCGAGGTTACCAGTAACGAGATAACACAAGGGTCCAGTCTGAGTTTGCTGGAGTGGCCGAGTCTTTTTTCCCGGGGTTCCCGCTAGGCACCGATGAATGCGTCAAATTGCAGACTGCGCATGGGCCGAGCTGGCCGCGTATAGGAGAGCTAGGGTATCCGTACTTTTGACAAGTCTAGACTGGACACCAATCCGACTCGGAGGGGGGAAATAACGGAAGACGGAAGTTTTGGGTTGTCATTGAAGTGGGTAGTGATAATCAGGGAAACCTTAGAAGTATAGACTTGGTTAAAGCAAAGAATGATGTCAAGGGTGGTAAAGGGAAACCTTGGCGGACGCACATGACAATCGGCAGTTGCATCACACCAAAACAATTCTCTTATCGCGCTCCTTTCTCCCTCATTCAACTCTCTCCCCCTTTAACTTCATAGTCGGTCTCTTTTTGTGACTAACCTTGACTTCTATCCAAAATGGCTTCTGGTGACGTGAGCTATCCCAACGCTGGTAGTAAGGTACTGCAACTCCTATTGACTATTGCGCAATCGAGGATGCTAACAATCGAGACAGTTCCTGCTTGTCTTCCCTCTCTCCATATCCCAATTTACCCCTGTCCCCTTCCGAATAACTTCCGACTGATCTCGGACCTCCCGGAATTCAGACATCAGCGATGTGGTGACAAAGGGTAATCGAGACCCTTCACGGGTTGTGAGAGACTTCTTGAACCCTTCCATCTAATGCGCGTTTTTCTAGGCCCGGTTGTTGATACCGTCAAGTCCGAAGCTTCCAAGACCAGCAGCGAGCTTCGTGAGCTGAAGAACTCGCGTGTGACCCCTTCGACCACCACCGACAATGGCCAGCCATTGACCCGTATGTGTTGGCCGGCCGGACTAGATTTTGGGTGATCAGAATAGAGAAAGCTGATTGAGACACAGACTACCACTCCTTGCTGTATAGCTTGCTGAGCGTGAGTTGCACTAAGTCTTTTTTTCTTTTTTCCCTTTTTTTTGGGGGGCGATCATGTTTGCTGACCCCTCCGGTACACAGTGGGAGCAACCCCGTGCGACCGCCGTTTCCTACGCCAGTGTTATCAGCTTTATCTTCGCTGCTCGCTATCTCCCTCTCCTTCGCTGGGCCTTCAAGTTTTTGTACATGTCGTTGGGATGTGAGTTGGTCGCGTGACCCGTGGTTTCCGGAGTGGCCAACTGACTTCGTCTGGCAGTGACCGCCGGTGTTGAGATTGCCGGCCATGTTATCCTCAAGCAGGGCATCGCTAGCTCTTTCCGCCCCCGCCGCTACTACACCATCCCCAAGGAGACCCATGAGGCTGTTCTTGAGGACATCTCCCAGCTCCTGGACTTCTTCTTGATCGAGTTCCAGCGCATTCTCTTCGCCGAGAATGTTGCCCAGACCGTCGGCGTATGTTTCGAAATGTTGCTCCCCATGAACGCAGGAATGAAAGGTTTAACATGTCTCAGGCTTTCTTCGCCGCCTTCACCGGCTACTGGCTGATCCGCTTCGTCCCGCTCTGGGGTTTGGCGGTGATCGCGGTGACCACCACCTACTTTGGCCCCCTTGTGTACATCAGCAACCGCGAGATCATCGACGAGCAGATCGCCAACCTCCAGTCCATCGTCACCTCCCAGACTAACCAGCTGAAGGATCTGGCCGGTGAGCGCACCTCCCACGCTACCGGTGTCATGAAGCAGTACGTCGGCGAGTACAGCTCCAAGGCCCAAGAGTACATCGGCCGCCGCTCCGCCTCCCCCGAGATGAGCAAAGTTGCTCCCACCCCCGTGAAGACCGAGCCTGTCTCTGAGCCCGCCATCAAGACCGAAGACTTCCCCGAGGCCCCCAAGATCGAGCCCGTAGTCCAGTCCGTCGAGTCGGTCGAGCCTGTGGTCCAGTCCGTCGAGTCGGTCGAGCCCGTGGCTCAGCAGGCTGACCGTGAGCCTCTTCTGGCCATTTAAACAAACGCATCCCATAACGCCCCAATTTGTCAAACTGTATGGCTGCCAATGAGGGCCTTCAATTTGAGGGAAATGGGAATATGCCTTGCACTGTTGATTACCAACAATGCTTTGACGGTACGCGAGATAGGTGTTGGGGTCTTCCATTAACTCTTCGGATCATTTGGGATGTATATCAGGCCCCAGCACCGATTGCACCGATGACGAAAATTACTATGTGGGCTCGGACGATGAATCGATTTTCATGACTCCGATCTTTACTGTTCACTTCACCGTTCACCCTTCACGCTTTACCTTTACCTGTCTATTTCGTCTTCTTGACCCTGTTTGTTTATTTCGTTTCGGGTTCATATTGTTCCAATGCAATTGTTCTAAGATGATTCTTATGAATGTGACGCTTGCCCCCCAAAATAAATCCCAAATGAACTTTTTCTGCAGCGTGCCGGTCCTCGATCCTCTCGCAACAAAACGTAGCATCTCCCTAGAACAGATCGGTTTGGTGTGTCCGTGTTGTATGATCTGTGCAAGATGCGCAAAAGCCTCGACTCGACCGACTTGGGCAGCTGTTGGACATGCGTCCTGCAAGCGGCCTCCTCCTGCTCCATGATCCCGCAATGCACGACAAGCCCCCGCGCCGTACGAGACGGCCGTTGGGTTTCATCCCGGTCCACTAGCCTCCCAATTCTCCGCATCGTGATTCGGGCCAGCCTGGGGGTGCATCTGTTACCTCGACCCTTTTCTCCGCCTTGGGCTCAATTACTAGCCTTGTTGAGATGAGCACCGCACGGACTTCCACATGATCCGATGCCAGTCATATCTTAAAGATGTCATATTGTCGCCTGAAACTTATTGATCTAGATGTAGAGCCAGTGGGTGATGGAGGTTCCTGGACTATGGCGCCATACGCCCGAGTAGGAACGAAGCCCCCAGATTCCAATCAGACTTGTAGCAATTGAAGTGTAGATCTGGCAGCTTTGGCAGGGATTCATGATACGTGGGCTCCTGGAAAGGGGACTTCGAGTCTCGAGGGTCTATGCACAGGTTGATGTTGGTATTGCGTCAATTGCCGCTGGCTTCATGCAATATCTAATGGAGTTGTATTTCTTACCAACATAGAGCCATTGTGAGAAAGGCCATGGTCTCAACATTGGAGGCTTTAGGAAGTAAAACCATTTATGAAGGAAGCCGAGGGTGCTTCTAGAATTTCGCTAATGACGAGAACCCTGAGGAGGCTCGAGCCCTCATAGCAGCATCCCAATTGAGATCTCCAGCCTTCGCTTTCTAGAAGGTGAGTAGAACAGAGAACTGCCTCATAGCTCTGAACACGCATGCCGGATTTACCGCTCTTTTGGACACATTGCCAGCCTGTCTAAGACATTCGGATCCCGTCTTCCCGTCTTCTCCTTTGGTCTTTTGGTCTCGGACTCGCATGGGCGGGCGGCAGACCAGATTTAAGATGCGTTCGATCCTGGGAATAACTGGCTGAGATTATCACTTATTCCAGTTTTATGTTGCTTCGATCCCCGAGGAAATTGAAAGGTGTACGGGTAGATGATATCGTGAGATCTGTACTGGTTATGCTGTGCTATAGCCTGCCGATACTCCTAGCGCCAATTGGCAGGGATTCCTGGACCTGTCCGGAAGAAAAGCTGCGTGGCGCAAGTGGTTACAATGGGGAAAAGTTGAAGAATGGACTAGAGCAAAAGTCGGAGATGCTGAAAATAAGACCTGAACCCGAACTGGAACGGATGAGCCGACCGCCAACGTGTCTGACTTGTGCAGCGAAGCCTGCATGGAAGCTTCCATGACTCTGAAAAGCTCCAGAGTATCCACTTTATGATGCAGCCCTGATGCCTCAAAGAGCGGTCTTGGGCTTTGAGATCGCTAGAAGGCGAGATGCGTTCTAAGGTTGCAAGACATGGATCCGTTTGGAGGTATTTTGAAGACTAAGGCCCACGGACAAACCGCATGGACGACATGATACTCACTGTTCAGGATTAGATCAGAAGTCTATATCTTGCAGCACGATTCACCTAGACGAGGAAGGACTCGTTAGCAGACCATGCCAACTCCCGTCATACAAGGCAGCAATACCCTGCAGCCATCCGCGGTCTCAGACCTCTTTGATGCCTGTCTTGTTGAGCCACCGGAAGTCAGCTCTACCATTGGATATCAGATAATGCTCCTACTTCTCTAGTTGCGCCAACACCTTGTGTTTCTCATCCCGAGGCCAACGCTTGTGGGATGTTTCTTCGATATAGCTTTCTCTTTCACACGGGAGTAAGCAGATATCATGTTTGACATTACATAAGAGTAGACACAAGGACGATCAACTACGTTTCTATACGTGCTATATGCCGCTAACAGCCTGTTTGCATGCATATATACTCAGGAGAGATGGCGGTGTCCAGCGACACCTATGCATTACCATTCAATATCCTGAAAAACAAAACATCACCGTGTTCATTGGACTTCCAAATCTTGGGTACCCACAGCGGCGGTGAAACTGGCAAGGCCTCGAAGCTTAGAGACATGACATATTCCAGGGGGGCATCAAGAAATCAGCAACACTGCATAACCGGTCCAGAGTCGAAGCCAAGAGCGTGGGAGGGACCAACGGGCCCACGGGGACTCGTCCGACTTCAAAGGCCTCATGATAGAAGGGACCGGTGAGGCGATTCCTGAAGCCACTCTATCCGTATATCTCCATGCACTGTAGATACGAAGTCTCTAGACACACCGCTAGCACCTCGACCTATTCAAACACTGTACTCACCCTATGGAACAAACCTAAGAACAAAGGCACATAGTGTGGAAACAAACTGACTTGTCTCTGATTCCGGAACTCTCCTTTCTTCACGAGCTTCTGGAAAACGTCTTTTGTTCCACACGCCCCCGCCTCGTTGCTTTATTTTCTCCATCAAACTTTCCCTCCTTCGAAGCCATCCGCTCTCACTACATCTTCGACTTCATGGCATCGATTAAAGATCTACTGAATCCAGATTCAGATACACAAGACTCACAGCCAGCAGTGGTTTTCAAAGCATCTTTTCCTGAGCCCCGCAATACATATCTACCGGAGCTTTCCCAACCTTACCTTCCAGGGCCCCCGAGGGACTGCTATTCAGAGCTCCACAGACCACGCTTCACACAGTTCTCTAGGCCCCCCTTCGCAGTGTACACACGTTTGAATACCGCACCACCAACGAATACTGCCTCAAATACTCAGAAGAAAGCCAAAATGCCAAAAGACAGTCCGGTATTTCGACCGGGAAACACCGTGGGGGAGGTCCGCTACCCTCCCTGTGAAGAGCGTGACGAGGAACTAGCCAGATTCCATCGGGAGTTTAAACTGCATCCCATGGGTGAGATCGCTAAGTTCCCTCGTCATATTCCGTACCAGAGTGACAAGAAGTCGTTTCAAGAGAAGACCGGTCGTGATAGCTTTCATGGTATGTCTCTTATTATGAGTCTGTTGCCAAATAACATCGCTGATATTCTCCAGTCTTCCAGTATACTTTCCAAGAGCCGGGCTCTGACGTCAAGTGGATGATCATGTGGGATTACAATGTTGGACTCGTACGCACTACGCATCTCTTCAAGTGCCTGGGCTACGCAAAGGTACTTTGTTCTCATGCTTTGAATAGCTATACGAAGAAGAGACCTAACATCAAGCTCATAGACTGTTCCTGGCAAAGCGCTGAAAAACAACAAGGGCTTGGAGGATATCTGCCACAGCATCACTGGCGGAGCACTTGTTGCTCAAGGTAGGAATCTCGGATCCCGACGCTCCACAAAATATACTAAAGCTGTCGTCCAGGCTACTGGTGGCCATACGAAGCAGCCAAGGCCATGGCTGCTCAATTTTGCTGGAAGATTCGCTACGCCTTGACGCCCCTATTCGGCACAGACTTCCCTTCTATGTGCATCCCCGAGGGCCAGCCTAGTCATGGTATTATGAGAATCGGCGAACACATCGTGGCAGAAGCCACCAAGACTGCCAACCTCTATCGTAGCCTTGAACTCCAGAAGGCTCGGGCTGTTGCAAGCCAGGAATCTCAACAATATGGGGCTCATGGGCACCAGAAAGAAGGTCGCCAGCGCACCATCGCCTATGACGATCGAGATAGACAGCGTCAGAGGCCCAAGTTCGCTCGAAACAGCTACGAGGACAGTATCAGCAGTGCTAGAGACTCGTCCTCAGAGCCGTACTGCCACTCCCCCAAGAGCCCTACCAGCTCCTGGACACCAGTCAATGTCCCGCCTCGCAGCTCAGATGTTTCAACCCACGCAGACAGCATTTCTCCGCGGCAGTTCTTTCAACCTCTCAATATTCGTCGAAAGAAGAAGATGTCGAGCGAGGATAGTGGATCCGAGAATGAGCATAGCCACAGATCTGATTTCTCCTCACTTGCGAAAGAAGATACCGAAATGGGCGAAGCGGACTCGGGTGTCGCCGATGTAGAGACAGAGGATTCCTGCACCGAGTCTGGTTTCTCAGGGGACGAGTCTGACGACGACGACGACGACGACGACGGCGATGGTGATGATAACGCATATGCGCCCGTCTCCCGAGGTTCAGCGGGCGACGAGGCTACGAGTGCGAGGAAGAATCCCCCTCGTTCTGTCAGGAGCCGGGAGAGCGATCCTTCGCCAACCGCGAGCCACTTTGCGCATGAGGTTAAGGCTGCTCATGCCCTGCTTCATCTACACATGCAGAATGCAGATGAGCCTGATTCCCTTGGAGCTATCCCGAACGCTCGCAAGCGACGTTGCGCTTCTCTGTGAACAGACACTGGTCGTTCACAGGCTTCACAGGCCGGGCCAGGGCGCGGTAACTGGAGGTGATGTTCCTGGAATTGAATGTGGAGTTATTATGTTTTGAGAAGGTTTAATGTTATCGGGCTTAGAATGGTTGGCGTTGCGATGCACATGGTTACAGGGTGGCCCTATTGTTTGATTTTGTTGATATTCTGGACTTCTCTTGGGTTTCTGCAAAAGAATGAATTTTCTCTTCGTGTAGACGATCTGTCAATCTCATTATGTCGACAGGCTAATGTTGCTGTCACGGTCCTATACGTCATTGCTTCAGCACCGACGAATTATTTGTAACCCTCCATAACCCTAAGTGCGGCTCAGCATCTACTAGGGAAAAGTTGCAAAACAAAGGATTTGGTTCATACGATTGAGAAATCTGGAAGCTTGTTAAAGAGCTTGTAAAAGAGCTTGTAAAAGAGCTTGTAAAAGATCAAAACAAGTCGCAGCGTGCAAAAGTGGCCGGCTCTGCCTGGATACCAAGAAAGCATAAAAAGCATAAAATAATTAATAGAGTCACCAGATAAGAAAAGGCCAAGTAAATGCCTCGGTACTAGGGAAACTAAGAGATATCTCCCTCAATCCTCCGATCTAGTCACTCTCGTCTTCGTCCTCGAAATCATCGGCAGATGCTTCATCTTCACTTTCGTCTTCGATGACATATGTCTTTTTTGCTTGAGTGGCTGTGCGACGAGACGGACGGGCTGCGGCAGCCGGTCGAGATGCGGGCGCAGGCTCATCATCAGATGCGTCCCTCTTGCCTGCCGGGGAATCCAGAATGTCATTGGCCATGGCGTCAATGTCATCCTCTGAGAAGTCGTCAACAGGTTTCTTGGTCACCTTAGCTGGGGCAGACTTGGCAGCCGGAGCAGCAGCATCCTTCTTCGGACGACCACGAGCCTTAGGCCCGGGCTTCGCTTTGGGAGCGGGCTTCACAGGGGAGTCTTCCTCTTCATCCTCGTCATCGTCATCTTCGAGCCTTGAGACGTCCTTAGGCTTGATTTGAAGCGAGCGGCGAGGCGAGTTCTGAGGGATAAGCTTGCTGTAGTCGGTCTCATCGGGGTCGAAGCCGTTATTGCTCTTGGTGGCTGATCTGGGGGGCATCAAGCTGGCGCTACTACCAGCACGGGATCGCGACGAGGAGATCATGGGACGGGATCCCGCATCACCATTTCCGATACCCTTGACCATCAGACTGACATCACCAAGGTGATCATCGCCATTGTCACTGTCAGAATCAGCGGGTGCAGCATACTTGACGGGCTTCCGAGCACGACCACCAGCAGCAGGTTTGGGGGCTTCCTTGGCAATTCCGAGGAAGTCGTCATCGGAATCATCATCATCGACAACAGGCTTGGCTTTGGGCTTAGGTCCTCGCTTCGCGACAGGCTTTGTGGCCGGCTTCGCGGCAGGCTTTGGCTTTGGCTTGGGCTCATCGGCCTCGGACTCGTCGTCAATATCGAAGATATCCGGAGCGGTCTTGGGTCCTCGCTTCGCTGCTGGTTTGGGCTCTGGCGAAGCAACTTGAGGCTCGTCGTCGATATTGAATGGATCCGGAGCGGGCTGAGCCGACGTGCGCGAGGTAGGGTCTACAGGACCTTTGTCGATTTCCATGAAATCGTCGTCGAGCTGCTCTACCTTGGGGGCTAGCCTGGATGCTCCACGGCTCTTCTTGGGCATTACTTCCATCTCGAAATCAAAGTCATCATCCGAATCGTCAGCGCCATCGACGGGTGATGGGTTTGCCTTTGGTTTGGCCGTCGATTTATTGAGGAAATTGGCCAGACTGTTGGTAGGTTGCTCTTTCTTCTTGGCTGCGGCTGTTTTCTTCGCCTTGGGCGCAGCAAAGTCTTCGTCATCTGGGTCTTCGCCAGCAGCAGCCTTGCGCTTACGTGCGGCAGCGGCACCACGAGATCCAACGGAGGTTGCGAGCTTCGATGAAACACGACGGCCCTGGCCAGCAGCCTTGCGGAGACGGCGCTCTTCCTCCTCAAGCTGGAAGCGCCACTCGTTGATGAAGTCATCCAGATCCTGGTTCCAGATATCCTCTTTGGAGAGCTTGATCAAGGCATCAACCTCCATCTCACGGTCGCCAATCTGGCGACGGAGTCTCTCGACACGCTCCTGGGTCAGCGACCACATGGGCATACCGAGCAGGTAGTCGTAGGAGCTGGACAGCGTCTCAGTCTCGCGACTTTCGGCTTCCTCGTCTTCCTCGACGACAGGCTCGTCCTCGCCTAGCTTGGCGGCATCGATGACCTTAGCGATGGGTTTGAATTTCTTCTCCTTCAGTTCGGTGACAAGAACACTCTTCTTCTTCTTGGAGATAACCAGCGTGCCATCGATAATCATTTGAACAAAGCGGGCTTGGTTGCTCAGCTTCTCCAGTTCCTTCTGGAGCTCTGAAAGCTGGTGCTGTTTGCGGCGCTCGTAATACTTGAGACGGACGGTGTAGAACTCCTTCAGGATGTCATCAACAGTAGAATACTTGGTGATACGGCCCTCCGGATCGAAGGCGACCAGGTTGGTGGTCGCAATGGTTTTCGAAAGCTTGAACCTTTCTTCCAAGCCGTCTGACAGGGCTCCCTTCATGTTTTTCTCGTCAAGCTGAATCACGAAGTGGACCTTGCTGTGAGTGTTGTAGTCTCTGTAGTCCCTGATGAACGAGGGTACCTTCTCAGCCTTGATGATTTCCTCCAGCTTGTCTTTGAAGTCCTGAGTCCATGTGCGAATGGGCAACTCGGTGATCTCGACCTCCTTGTCGCCGGTCTCCTTGATGATACCGCTGAACTTGTATCGATCGCCGCCCATGGCGACAACCTCACCAGTGAATCCACGGAACCAAGGTTGCATCGGAATAATCTCCTCGCCCTTCATCAGACGCTTAATGTTGCTGACTATGTCCTCGGGGTTGTAGTTGGGAATCGACGAACTCCATCCGGTTCCAATACCATCAGCACCGTTGATCAAGATCAAAGGAACCACAGGCATGTAATTTTCTGGTTCAATTTTCTTGCCATCATCAAGATTGTAGTTCAGCAGCGGCTCGTCCGCAGGATGGAACATTCTGCGCGCGAAAGGAGACAGACGAGTGTAAATATAACGAGCACTGGCACAATCGCCACCACCCTGAAGTCGACTACCAAAGTTTCCACTGGGTTCAAGGCAGTTGATGTTGTTTGAACCAACGAAAGTCTGAGCGAGACCAACGATCGTCTGCTGGAGCGAGGTATCGCCGTGCTGGTAGGCCGTCATTCCGGAAACGAGACCCGCCAGTTCGACAACCTTCATATCCTTCTTCAGATTACGGCGGAAGCAAGTGTACAGAACCTTGCGCTGGCCAGGCTTCAAACCATCAACAACTGATGGAATGGAACGCTGATTGTCTGCCATACTGAAGAGAATGAGCTCTTTGTTGATGAAATCGGTATAAGAGATCTTGGCTGTGGTGTGATCCAAGAAGGTACCGGGCTTGTACTGGCGCAACCATTCCTTTCTCTCGTCTGCCTTCTTCTTCGAGAATGCCAGCTCGATGAGCTCCTCTTCCTTGTCTTGCATAGTGTGGAACTCTTTTAAGTGACGATCAAGGTCGCGGAAGTAGACCTGGGCATCCTCCGTGGAACTGGTTCCCAGACCCTTGTAGTACTTGTGGTCCCACCCACGTTCATCCTTGTGCTCCTCTCTCCAAGCTTCGTATTCTGGCATGGTGAAGAACGACTTCGATTTGGACGGGTTTTTGGGGTCGCCCTTCCAGACCTTGATGATGGGAGTAATAAATTCAATGAGGAATTCAGGGATCTTGAGCAGGCTAGGAAACTGGGCCTGAAGGAAGTTGATCAATAGACCCTTGATGTGACTACCGTCATGATCTTGATCAGTCATGATCATGATATGACCGTATCGGAGGCCCTTGGTCTCGGTATACTCCTTCTTATGCTGCAGACCAATGAAATTTTTGATATTCTGAATTTCTTGGTTCTTGGAAATCTGGTCAAACGATGCATCACGAACGTTGAGGAGCTTTCCACGGAGTGGGAAAACACCGAAAAGATCCGGTCCTACAACCGCACGTCCAGCCATGGCCAAACCCTTGGCAGAGTCACCTTCCGTTAGGATCAGGGTGCAGTGATGACCTTCACGAGTGCCAGCCTTGTTGGCCTCCACGAGCTTAGGGTTGTTCATACGAGAACGGCGACCGACATCACCCTTTTTCAAGATTTGATCGGCCTTTTGTTCAGCAAAGTGCAAGATGTTAGACATCACCTCCGTCTTCAGAACCTTTTTGTAGAAATCTTCCTCAAGAACACACTTGCTGCCGAATTGGCTCGCCTTGGTGGTCAACTGCTCTTTGGTCTGCGAGGTGAAAGCAGGATTGACAATGGAAGCATTGACGAAGATGAAGATGTGGTTTCGGATTTGCGCGGTCTTCAAAGTAGCACCACTCTTGTTCTTCTTCTTGACCTGATCAGCCAGGCGGTTACAAATCTGATCTGCGATGTAGTTGACGTGGGTACCACCGGAGGTTGTAGCAATCGAATTGACAAATGAGACTTGCTGGAAGGCACCATCGGAAACCGCAAAACCAATCTCCCAACGAGGATCAGGGCTGCAAGTAATGATCTCATCCTTGGAAGGAGGACCGTCATCACCACGCTCTTTGCGAATAGCCCTGGTGTACATCTCCATGTACTTTCGGAAGTTGCGAATCGGCACGCGTGTCCCATTGAGCTTGACAGCGACGCCGGATGTACCAGCCAAATCGTAGACACGCCGTTTGACGAGAGCCTCAAAGTCATCATCAATTCCGTCCATACCGAACTTGGAGAAGTCGGGCTTGAATGTGACCTTGGTATAGTCGTCGCCCTTGGCGGCATCCGTAATCTTCGCCTTGCCCATTTTGGTCATGTTATCGGTCCAGGTTTGCTTGTACTTCTTCTTCTGGCGGGAGTCCTGGGTTTCAATGGTGAATTCCGTTGAAAAGACGTTACAAAGCTTAGCACCATAACCGTTACGACCACCAGTCACTTTCTGCTGGGTATCGTCGTAGTTTGAAGATGTGAGAAGGTGGCCGAAAATCAGCTCTGGCACGAAGATCTTTTCCTTCGAGTGGATCTCAACGGGAATACCCTTTCCATTGTTCCATACGCTGATTTCTCCAGCCTCGCGACTGATGGTCACACGGATTTCGTTCATGTTTTTATCGTTGTGCTTGTTATCGGCGGCATTGACGACGATTTCGTCGAAAATTTTGTAAAGACCGGGAACAAAAGTGACACCACGAAACTCCATCGACTCGGACTCGGAGTTGTAAACCCACATCTGCTGGGTGGTAGCTTCTACGGAGCCAATGTAGGTATCAGGACGTTTGATAATGTGTTCGAGTTGTGTAAGCTGCAGAAAACTGGCATTAGCCCGGAGCTCGATGAGCATGCCTGTTCGACCAAGCTACTAACCTTTTGATACTTGTCTGATGTATTGCCATTCTTTCCTGGCGCCTCGGAGGTACCTTCGCCTGCGAAAGACTCATTCTCGACGTCTGCGAGGGGCTTTGAGCCTGCTCGTTTCGATGCAGCTGCCTTCTTGGCCTTTGGAGGAGTGTGAGAGAGCACGGAATCGCCATCATCGGACATTTGTGCATCAGACATCTCATCCTCGCTGTCGGCCTTGGCCTTCTTCTTGGCCGGGGCCGACTTGGCCTTCGGTTTAAGAGTGGTCTGCGTCATCTTCTTGGTGGTGGCTTTCGGGGCAGTGGCAGCCTTCTTCGGAGCTGCCTTGGCCTTGGCTTTCTGTATCATCATTGTGATTAGCGATGCGGTACTCCTGTTCCGTGGTAGAATCAATGCATACCGGCGCGGGTTCTGGGACAAAATCAGAACTCCCACCATCGGAGATGTCGAAGATGTCGTCGTCCATCATGGAGTCATCCATGATTGAGGGTAGTGCCGGGTAAACCGGCGATTAAAACCGAGGAATTTGATCTCAGGTCGAGTAGAACGAATGATGCTGTCAAGGCAGTAAAGAGGGAAAGGAAAGCTACGCGACGAAGGTGTCAGAGCCCAGCATACTCGGGCTAGCGAGGAAGAGACAAAGAGGGGGAGGGTGTGTTCTTTCAGCGCAAAGTGAAACGCGACTGCCAGCAAGTTGTAGGGCGGTGAGTGCAGTGGCCACTCGGATCATCGTTGATCCTCACCGCCCGGGCAGCCCACGTCCTATTTAGGAAGTTTGACAACAAATGTGCCGAACAGGGAAGGCGCGATAAGGACGCTTCGACTGGCAGGCGCAACGTAAAACCAACACGGCAACTGTCCACTTCTCCCTCGGCATATCATGTACTGGTCTACCTGGGCATGTTATATCTCTAATCTGATACAGTTTTCATCTAAGATAGGAAGATAAAAAGTTTTAATTTTGTTAGAACTTCACTTGCCGGTGACAGGTTTATGTATACTCCTGGAGCTGCATGATAGATCCCGTATTCCCCATGTTCGCCAGAGCAGCCATGAATGTATCGGATCCCCTCAATGCCTAGTTAAATATACCTAGGCAATTTGAGTGCGGTTCATCAATCCAGTCACTCTAAAAGCCAAAGTAACCTTGGAAGCGTCTCGGAGTCCACATATTGCTGGCAATTTGGTTCATTCTATCAGCGAAACCAAAGTAATTGACATTGTGGAAGGCAACGAATGGTTCACATTCAATTTAAATACTGTCACCCCTAATATTCCGAGGCTTTTGACAGCATATTTCAAGTCCCGAAAGTAATGCACTGTAGTGAGAGATGGTAGTGAGAGATGGTACTCTTACCTTGCTATAGTCTGGTGATAAAGAGTGGTAGCAAATGGAGAGCCCGCCGACTGGTTAACCGAAAGTTTCAAGTCCTTGTGAAGAAAGATGCAGGCGCAGCATCTCACCAGCCTTTACAGTAGGTTCCCCAGCCATCAGCAACATCCCATAGGTGTATCATGCAGTACAGCATACTCCATAAGGGTAGTGGCGCTCATGTTTTATCCTTCGCTAGCGCACGTTTGACTCGCGTTAGCTTGCTACGCGCCCGCAGCACAACATCAACAACCCTTGCATGCCAACAGATAAAGCATCCAAGAAACAAGTTTAGCAGAGCGGCTGGTTAAGCTGAAAAGACGTTATTGAGGAATAAGATG
Source organism: Penicillium corylophilum (assembly GCA_018410145.1). Taxonomy (NCBI): domain Eukaryota; kingdom Fungi; phylum Ascomycota; class Eurotiomycetes; order Eurotiales; family Aspergillaceae; genus Penicillium; species Penicillium corylophilum. The sequence goes on from JAGUQL010000009.1 coordinate 1,367,769, forward strand.
CGTAGTAAGAGTAGCTCCGATTTGTAGAATGGAACTCTACATGCAACACTCGAACGTCTCTAGTACAAATAACATTTGAAAATGGTGAAATGACTAATTTACTCATGGGCCGTATCTGGAGACGACAGATACCAACAGTAGATACCCAGTACATACTCCATAATCATTACTAGAATATTCCTTAATTTTTTATTTTTTTTTTCCATGGCCCAACCTCTCGGAGGTTAAATTCCGTCGAACCGCATGGATCAGCGGAGGAAGGGAGAATGCCAACGGCTAGGAGCGACAGTGTGAGGGGGAGATTAGACGGTTTGTGCCAGCGTTTGCCACTCGATGACTGCGTAGAGAAGGTACCAGCCACCGGACAAGACCCCTCCTTGGCTTTCTCCCTTTGCGCCGTGCAGAAGGTCATACGGTTAAGGTGAAACAAAGCTGCCAGGGGCTGTCACTAGGTTTTCCTGCCAAATGAAAGGTATCACCCAATAAAATCCAATCGTTTAGAAGATAATCCAATTACGGAACGAATAACTTACGCAAATAGTCCTCCGCGTAAATGGATTACAGCAAAATACCCACCTCTAATATCGGAGGCTGTACCCGCAGCGAGTTTGCGCATGGCAGACTGTTAAACTCACAGAAGTACTAGCAATCGATCAAGGACACTAAATAATTGGTAACTGACGGGAAAAGGGTCGATTCTAGTGGAGATTTGTCAATACAACAGAGATCCACAGATCGCGGTGCATCCATGGAACGGGGAGAGGGGACGCGCAGAGTAAACAGGGGGTCCATCACGTCCTAAGGGTTACAAGCCAAGAAAGGTAAATCAATAATTTACGATAGTAGCGTAGCCGTCAGACAGTCGGTGTATGAGGGGAGATCGACGAGGGGCCGAGACTCGAGGGGAAAACTAAAGGGGCTAAAATAGTGGGCGGTCGTAGGGTGGGTTCTCCTGACCTCCCTTTTTCTTCTTCGACACATCCTGTACATAGACTCAATCTTTTACGGTGCTGGATCACCTCCAGCTAGGCTCTCACTTCATAGTTCTGTCTTTTGTTCTCTGCGCAAACCCTGAACTGACCTCTCCCAAGAGATGAAGCTGGTCTTGCATGCCCTCTCCACCTCCGCGCTGCTCAACTTCGTTGTTTGATTGAGCTTCCTCGGTTTACTGTTTCCTACATTTCAAGCTACGATACCTCCAAAGATATGGAAGACTCCGCGCCTGCATCACCCGGGATGCCCCATGCCCCTAACCACGACTCTATGGTCACCGTCTCACTATCCGACATCCAATCTAATTCAGAGCACACACAACCGGACTGGCGAAACCTCGACATCCCCCCAACGCCGGTCGAGTCCACCCATGAAACTGAGAACGACCGCACCAAGACCGAATCGTTCGGTCCAATGGCTCTCCGGGATGCAGCGAGGACAACCCCCACGCCATTCGACGAGCCTCCAACTCCAACCTCATCAGGAGATAAACCCCGAGATATGACCGTGGACGAGGAGGCAGAAAACGAGGTGGACTGGGTGAATTTGGAGAAAACTGAGGAACAGGAGCCCCGCGGAGAAGGCTCAGATGAGGTGAGTGACTGGCGAAGTTCCCCTCCGTCCCCAGTCATACGCAATGGAACGGACCCTAACTATCTTTGCTCTGACAGTCGACGGCCCTGCTTCTCGCTCGCTTGGAACAAGAGAATAATGCACTGGCCACAAATCCCAAGTCTGGAATAGCCACCCCTCCCCGAGCTCCGAAACACCAGCGGCAATCTCGTTCCCAATCATTAATCCAGATCAAACGGTTGATAAATGACCCGGCTCGATCAGAACTGCGCTACTCCCAACTCCCTCCCCCACCAATGACCGAGCTTGAGTTCTGGGCAGCTCTGGTTGCGGATTACCCGCAGACGGCCCAGCGACTGCCCACCCTGACGTCAAATAAGGTCCAGAGCGGTGTTCCTCCGCCCCTCAGAGGAGTAGTATGGCCCAGTCTTGCAGGTGCTCGTGATCCAATACTGCTCGAAGAGTTCCAACGGCTCTCTGGCGAGAGCAGCCCATACGACGGACTCATCGGGAAAGATATTGGCCGCAGTTTTCCCAATGTGGAGATGTTCCGCGATCCGAACGGCGAGGGTCAGCAGATGTTGGCTAGAGTACTGCGATGCTTCAGCTTGTATGATGCCAAGATTGGTTATTGTCAAGGTCTTGGATTTGTTGTCGGCCCTTTGTTGATGCACATGTCAGATGCCGAAGCTTTCTGTGTGCTTGTTCGGTAAGCATCATTGGAAGACTGAGACAGAAAGATCGAATACTAACCGATCAATAGTCTCATGGAGCATTACAATCTTCGCACTTGCTACTTACCGGACTTGTCGGGTCTTCACCTTCATGTTTACCAGTTTCAGAACCTCCTCGCACGACATCGGCCTGCACTGTTTGAGCACCTGGAGGCACTGGGCGTTGAGCCGGTTTATGTTTCTCAATGGTTCTTGTCATTCTTTGCTGTGGCATGCCCATTGCCGATGCTCCTCCGAATTTACGACGTTATTTTCCTCGAGGGAGCTTGTGAAACCTTGATGCGTGTGGCCCTTTCGCTGATGCAGCGGAACGAGCAGAGGCTCATGGCTTGTTCAGAGTTTGAGGATGTTATGCAGTTACTTCTGTCGCGAAGCATCTGGGATACGTACGCGTTCAACGCGGACGACCTAGTCAATGATTTCGTGTCATTGACATCCTTAGTCACAAACGAGAGTCTGCAGACGCTAGAGGCCAGCTACAACCAGTCTCAGGGCGTACCTACTGGGGTTTCTTTACCATCCATGCAGGCCGCCGCTTCTCGATTCCTCGGACGTCTTTGGGCGGGCTCTGGCTCTCATAATTCAATGAAATCCCTTAATCCCAATGCCAGTCCGTCTCGTCCCGTCAGCACCATCCGACGCTCGACTTCAAAACAAAGCATGACTTCTACGCTCAATTCAATCGAGACCACCTCTGACGCGAGCACCGCGCCCACTGAACTTACGACTGCAACAATTAGTGTTGATGGCCACAAATCACGCGTCAAGTCAAACATGTCGGCACACAAGGATCGCGATCTTCACACACAGATAGAGGATCTGTTGATGGCATTGAGCGATCTTCAACGTCAACAGGCAGACCTGACCCGTGAATTGCAACAGGAGCGCGAGGAACGTGAGGAAGACAATGCTTTGGCGAAAGAGATGCTCAATCACCTGCAGGAACAGGCTTCCGACGAACAAACCAGTGACTTGATCTCGAAAGCGCAGGCCCGTTTCTCTTCCGAGGAGCCCAAACACGCGTCCATTCCCCAAACCAAGCACCAACTTCATGATGACATGATGCGGTGGAAGGAAATGCACGAGGTGGAAGCTAGTCGGTGCTTAGACCTTACACGGCGTATGGACGATTATGAAAAGGAAAATTATTCTCTGAAAGACCAGCTCCGCGAGGCTCGCAGCCGAATCCAAGATGGATATCGCGATCGGCAACGACTGGAGCGGAGAAACCAAGAGCTTCGGGCAAAGACACCAACTTCGGAGTCGGCACCCCTGGAAGCCTCGTTCTCCCCTTCGAGTTCCAACGAAGCATCATCACCCACTAGTACTGGTCTTCGTGAATTCAAGTTGTCACGCACCAATTCGCGGGAAACTCCTTCATTCAGCAAACGATCTAGTAGCTTGGGCCTTCAGAATGTGCTGTCCACTGAAAACAACAAACCAGCTGCCGAGGAAACCCTGCTGCTCGAGCTAGTCAACGCGAAGACGGCCGAAGCAGTCGCCAAACAAGAGCTAGAGGAAGTGAAGTGCAAGATGGACTCGTTGCGAAAAATGATCAGTGCGCCTCATGCACGGCCCGAGAACCGGCATTCATTTATCGGACACTCATCCTCCCGAGCCAGCATCAGTAAAGCTCCGACGGAACCTGCGAAAACCCCGGGGACCTCTACCACTGGTGGCAGTGGAGGCTTCTTCAGCGGATGGGGTCGACGGGCTGCTCCGAGCAACGAAGCCCCATCGTGATATGTTATCATTCTTGTACCGATACCTGTTTCATGCACATTTTGAATTAGCGAGGATCTGATTGTATTTCTTTGTATTTCTGTTTACTGTCAGTACATATTAGATATCCCACTCATCGGAAGAATCGCACATACGTTTATAGGCGGCCATGTATCTCTATTTCAGCCAAGCTTGGCTGCAGACGAACACTTTATCTTCAAATCTTCGTTGCTTGTAGACAGGGCGTTTCCCTGTCATTTCTTATAATACGTACTCAGTTCCGCAACGCACATGTGCAGGCACATCACGCCGATACACCCTCAATAACCACCTTGATCACGCTCTCCTTCCCTTGACGCACAAGCTCAAATGCCTCCTCGGCCTTTTCGAACTTGAAGCGGTTCGTGATGAGCCGCTTGACATCAATCTTTCCACTGGTGATAAGATCCACGGCAGTTGGATAACAGCCAGCGGTATACCGGATGGAACCGCGAATGTGCAAGTCACGGATACAAGCCGTGGTGATAGGGAAAACGACATTCTATAAGTCTGAGTCTTTGTCTTCAGCCAAGTCGAACGAGATCAACTCACCTCGGGTCCCATTCCTGCTTGCACATAGGTACCACCCTTCTTGGTCAGATGAATCCCAGTCTGAATGCATGCCTGGGCTCCAGTTGCTTCTAAGACGACGTCAGGGCCCTCGCCCAGGTCAAACTTCTCTTTCATGATGCGCGCTACCTCCTCGCTCCACGTCGTCTCTTCTTTGTCGTCGGGCTTAGCAGGAGGAACAAACACATCATCCGCACCAAATGTACGGGCAAAGTCCGCCCGCGACTGACTGATGTCCACTCCAATTATTTTCTTTGCCGAGTATGCCTTGCTCACGGCCTGGCAGAGCAGTCCAATGGGCCCACAGCCAAAGACCACGACCGTCTGGTTGGGCCTCACGTTGCCCACCTTGGTGATTTGTACGGCGACGGCCACCGGCTCAACCAAAGCACCTTCTTCCATGTCCATGTTTGCCGGCAGCGGATAACAATAGTCTGCCTGCGTGCTGAAGTACTTCGAGAGGGTGCCATCGTGCGGGGGAGTCGCGGCGAAGACGGTGTCGGGGCAGAGATTATATGAGCCGCTACGGCAGTAGTCGCAGCTAGGATCTGTGAGCTTCTGGCATTTAAAAAGAATGTATGGGGAATTTCATACTGTCTGCATGGAACGCCTGGTTCAATGGCGACACGATCGCCCACCTTCAGATTCTTCACTGCAGACCCGATCTCAACAACGGTGCCGGAGCTTTCATGGCCGAGGACGATGGGAGATTTTAGAATAAAGTCTGCTCACGGGCTATGTCAGCTAGTTCAGCCAAGTTTTTTTGAAGAAGCCATCTACCCCCGATGCGTCCTCGCTGCCAGTAGTGTACATCGCTTCCACAGATACCGGTCTGCGCAACGTGTACTCGCACATCCCAAGGGTCTTTTAGAACGGAAACTGGACGGTCTTCGAGTACCACATCTCCGACGGCGCGTAAGACAAAAGCACGATTTGTTTCCTTGGACTAGTTCGGAAATTAGAACGTGGGAGGACGAAGACCTGACCTAAACTTACAGGCATAATACAAACTTGGGAAGAAGCCTACTGGAAATAGATTGCGTTTGGTTTCAAGAAATCAAAAAGTACTCATGCTCTGTCATGTATCTTTCCCTCCAGATCCCATAATACTGCGTCTTCGAAGTGGAACTGGAGTACGGACGACTGGGATCCGCGCGGACACAAGTCGTCCGATTCAAATGGATCGGAGAAGCCCCGATGCGGGGAAAGGGTCACTGTCACCCCAAAGCAAATGAGCATAGATTCGGGTCTTCCTTTTGCGTGGAAGTTAGTTTGTAACAAAAATAATTTGCTGCTAGAACAGCTGTACACTCATTTTACAAATTCTATCAGGATGGTCCTCGCGCAGCCTCGGAACCAGCATGTCAAGGGTCTTTTTGACCTAACCGGCAAAGTCGCCGTCGTGACTGGTGGTGCTCGCGGAATTGGTCTTGAAGTTTCTCGAGGTCTAGCTGAAGCTGGTGCTAATGTATGACTCCTTGGGGTTTGTAGACTCAATCTTCTAACTCTGATGCAGGTGGCTCTGATCTATAATTCATCCAAGACGGCGGATGCCATGGCCGCGGAGATCGCCTCCGCGAACAATGTGCGCGCAGTCGCATACCAGGCCGATGTCACCAATCAGTTCCAGATTGAATCAGTGATTCAACAGGTTGCCAATGACTTTGGAAAGCTCGACATTCTCGTCGCCAACTCGGGCATCGTGAGCTCCATCGCTGCTGAAGACTATACCCCAAGCCAATGGAGCGAGATCATGGGGGTCAACCTTGACGGTGCATTTTACTCTGCTCAGGCTGCGGCTCGTATCTTCAAGCAACAGGGTCATGGCAATGTTATATTCACAGCTTCCGTGAGCGCTACATTGGTCAATGTCCCTCAGAAGCAAGCCGCCGTCAGTATACTTCAATGAGTGCAATTCAGATCCAAATCGAAGTGCTAACAATAAGCAGTATAACGCTTCCAAGGCTGGTGTAGTGCAGCTGGCCAAGTGCCTTTCCGTCGAATGGGTTGATTTCTGCCGTGTCAACTGTATTTCCCCTGGCTTTATCGCTACCGACATCCTTGACATTCATCCAGTGGAATGGCGTGCCAAGTGGTTCGATATGATTCCTGCTAAGCGCATGGCCCAAACATACGAGTTGAAAGGGGTAGGCCTATCACCCGCTTTACAAACCTTTCCAGCCAGCTAATTGATGCTGAACAGGCTTACGTCTTCTGTGCTTCCGATGCCTCTAGCTATATGACCGGAGCTGATATTATTATAGACGGGGGCTATACTCTGCCCTAATTCACGAAGAGGCTTGATATAATAGCCTTCATTCCATAGCGCCTAGGCAGTAAATTCAATGACATAGACTGATTATAACCTTCCCTGGGCCGGGACATGGTGCATGGCTTATTGAATCTCCGGTAGCTGGGTTCATGAGGTCCATTATGGTCGATTCTTGTCTGTCGTATGATCAAGATGTTGTAAGCCACTAAGGAACTCTGAGGGTTCGTAACAACCTGGAAGGCAGCGCCAAATGGAAAGTCCTGCCTCGATGTTAGTGTCATTATCAGGGATATTCGAAGTAAATAACTTGTTTGAATTGATAGCAACCATGTATATTCTGGTAGAAATTGATGTTATATAAAGCAAAGATGATAGACATGATTCCTCATCGAAATCACTGATAGCCGCTCACGCTGGGAGGGAGATCTTCGACATGCGTCCCCCATTTGCTCTCATTTTCCCCCAGCTCCAATTCAAGGACATTACCCTCAATGAAGAAGTCGTGAGTGAGCCAATTCTTGGACCACGGCTTGCCATTCAGCGTGGCCCTTTGGACATAGATGGACTCGTATTCGGAATCGAAGTTGACATTTCTGATGGTGGAGACCTTGCCAGTGACCGGGTTCGTGATGCTCACTTCCTTAAAGTACGGAGGTGTGATGAGGTAGACGTCCTGTCCAGGAACAGGCCACAACCCCATCATGCTCAACACCACAAATGAGCCCATCGCTCCACTGTCATCGTTGCCTGCGATACCGGCCATGGTGGTGTTGAATTGGGACGGAATGTAGAAGTGGCTATACTTAGCCGAAAGGGCGGGACGCCCGGAGTAGTGGAACTGGAAAATGGTCAAGAAAGCCTGCTCATCACCGACGTAAAGCAGGCCTGACTCGTGAAGGAAGGTCAGTCGCTTGGTAAACTCGTCCGCGCCTCCCAGGGTCTTGATGAGAGACCCCATATCATGTGGAGCGTAGCTGAGAGCGTGTCAGCAATTGATCAGCTACACGGCCAAGCAAGCGGAACTCACAAGGTGTAGAGCCAGGCACTTCCTTCGTAGGTCTCATGGCCATCAGGATTGAGGTAACAGGAAGTGAAGTTCAGCAGTGCGCTGCAGAAGCTTGGATTCTGAGAGCCCCAGGTGCCGTTCATGTAGCGAGGCTGCAGGAATCCTGTAAAGCCCGTATCAACTCCATTGATGCTTGACTTTTGGTCGGCTTTGAACATATTGATCCAATTGCCAGAGCGCGCCAAATACTTTTCATAATCGGCCTCGTTGCCCCTCGCTTTAGCAATTATCGCAATGCAAAAGTCATTGTATGCATACTCCACGGTCCTGGAGATAGATCGAGTGTGTGTGCCTGTCCCATAGGGGTCAAAGTCATCAGTCGGGATGTATCCAAGGTCTTTCCAACTGTGTAGTCCACCGCGGCCTTCGACATCCCAGTTCTTGGGCTCGACCTCGGCGTCCTTGACGACGGCCTCATAAGCAGTGTCCCAGTCAATGCCTGGTATCTTTTTCAAAAAGGCATCAGCCATCAGCACGTCTGCATTTGAGCCACCTTGGGTATAGCCCTTGCAGAGAGACATGCGGCAATCGGGTAAGAAACCCTCATTTCGGTAAATGTCGACAAGACTGCGCATCATTAGAGACTGCGATAGGGGATCCAACAAGGTCAGAAGGGGGTGAATGCTGCGGTATGAGTCCCAGATACTAGAAAAATGTCGCCGTCAACCAAAGGGTCAAATAGCCTAGTCTCGACGTTGAGAACGTACCAGTAGTAGCTGTCGTAGTAAGGCTCGTCGCTTTCCCAAAGAGGGTTTTCGCCTGTGTAATCCTGAGGGCTGATCATGGCCCGGTAGGCCCCGCTCCAGAAGATCTCCTGGATGTCTTTGGAGACACCCTCCGCATCGACTGAAATGACATCCAGCTTCTTTCTCCAGGCAGACTTGGCTGCGGCAACGGTACCATCAAAGTCGAAGTCGGGCTGCTCTCGCTCGGCATTGGCACATGCTTGGTTGGCATTCATGAAACTCACACCGACACGAGCTAGCATCTCGTTATTCTCTGGGCTCTCGAATTGGGCAAAAGTACCGGCTGAGAGGGTAGCAGCTGAGTCGGTTCCGTCGGCAGTGAGCATCACGTTCTCAACGGTATAGTTGGCCCGGTTCCTTGACCAGACACCGGTGTTCCGTAGGTCGGCTCCCTTGAAATCAACGCAAAAATGGAGATTGTAACTACCAATACCAAAACTGGGACTGAATGTGCCGTTTCCTGTCAATCGTCCCGTATTGGGATCCACAGCAGCATGGCCATTTGAACGCGATTGGGGCAAATCAATCAGATCAACTAGGATGACCGGGCTGAGGGACTCGGTCGAGCCGTCAAAGGTGAATCTATACAGAGCAGATCGATTCGTTGTGGTCATTTCAGCTTTGACACCGTTGGCCAACGAGATACTGAAGTATCCGGGATCCGCCACGACTGAGTCCTTTTCCCATGCAACGGCTCGATCATTCTGCTGCCACTTGCACTGATTGATATCATCATTCGGACAGGATGGTTGAGCGAAGATCGGGAAGTTTCCGAGCGAGGGAGACTGTGGATGTTAGAGATCTCTAACATAATTCAAGATCTGGAATTATCACATACCCCACCGGTGCCAGAGTCATGCATATGGGAAAAACCGGTCACGACCGAAGTGTCCCAGGCGAACCCGGCCTGGTTCTCGCCCTGTGTATCGGCGACGGCTTTCGCCATACCAAATGGCAAAGTTGCACCTGCAAATACATGGCCTGCATATTGTCAGTCACTTCGTCAAGGTTCCACAGCTGGTTATTATATCACACCTCCATTGGCCGTTCCGATTAAAGGATCAACATAGTCCAGAATATCCACATTGTCGGTAGACGCATCCTGCGCGCCCAAGGCAACAGAGCCACACAGGGCCGTCGCAATAGCAAGGGCCTCCACGCGGGCTCGGAGAGCTTGCGGAAGCATATTGGGTTCGAGTAACAGAGCCGAACCACGAACTTTTTTTTTTCTTATTGCCGAAGTATCCTCACGATCGCAAAGGTGGCAGACGCTTCTGCAAGATTGAAGCTTCCTTTTTCACAATGGCGGGGGAGCATTCCACAGCCCCTTTCTAGTCAGAGCGCAATTCGGGTCATCAAAGAGCGAAACACCCCATTTATCAGATTTAATTTGAGTCACATCGTGCCCCTCAGCAAACCCTGAGCGGGTGTAACATCTGGGCAACTTGTGAACGTGCATTCTGCACCAAGGTGCGCCTCCCAAGGGTTCCCCAGGTCTGAGCGACCTTTCCAGGCGGCCTTGCCCGCAGTGATGGACATGAGCGATGCCCGAAGGAGAAACCGGCCTAAAACGAAAGGCCAACATATCAATTATACCGCGCTGGGTTCCTGGGCCGAGTGCCGATCCCTGGTTGAATTCGGGGCAGGATTGGCGAACAAGTCCGAGCGGGGAACTCGAAGCGTCGTGGGGTTTGGTGGAGAATCAAAACAGTAAATACCAGCGGGGTCATTGCCCATGTAACCTCGTTAAGTTACGTCGAGCGTGGGAGGCTGGGAGATGGATTTTGTTGTTGACCCTGACCGGCTACTTGCAGACCGGTTTACTTGGTCTATTTCAGCCCGACATCACTATGGGACCTTGGCAATCTCTTTCCAAAATTCTTCTTTATGCATTCAACCGTTGCGCTGATGCTTCAACAGCTTATGCGAGATGTCCTGTAGTGAAAAGCAAACAAACAAATCAATATGTACTTCCGCGCTCTTCCCACAGCTGATCATTCATGCGTTACACCAAGACTCGTCCCAGATTCAAACCTGCTTTATGTAGAACCTTGGAACGGTCTTTATTCAGACCTCCGATCTAGATGAGATCCATGGCAATCCTATCCCACGTCTTCCCTATTGTATCGGCCGAAGGTCTGGGGAATTCTGAAAAGTTGGACGATCTGGCCACACTTCCTGCTATTGGCAGCCGAGAATTGAGATATTCCCGAAGGTGCAGGTTTTCTGTCTGAAGCCTTGAAAAGTCTTCTCGAAAAGTCGCCATCTTTTCAAGGAGGGAACGGTGGGATTCGACTTCTCTTACCATCAGGTTCAACTGATTGAGAAACTCGGGTTGATGTACCGAAGAGGTGCGGTTGGCATCTGGCTGGTATAGATGGGCCAAGATTTGCGAGTACATTTCAAAGATGGGCGGTAAATTGTGTAGATCATCTGTGTCAAACTTATCGTCTCTTCCAGAAGGGAGATTTGGCGCGTCGAACCCTGGAGTATTGTATTCCGCCAACGGAGTTTCCTGATTACTCCCATCTTGTCTAGAGGGTGGCTCCGTTCTCTGGAATGAACTTCCCGGCGTTTCATCTTGAGAATCAGACATTGCTGACAATGACGGAGGCTCCTGATCCCACGCTTTCTCTTTACATGATGAGCAATGAAAGAAGCCGGGAACTGCATCGGCGGACAAACACTGAACATGGTAAGCTCTACAGCATGTTCCGCACCCGATTAGATATTCGGGAAGACGACACTTGGAACAAACGAAGTTGTGAGGTTTCCCTGCATCTATGGAACGCATCAACATGAGCTCAGCCCGGAATCGAGATCAACATACGAATCCAGTCATGGTAGATTCGACTCTGTTCGGAGCTTGGTAGGGCGCTCCATCGAGATAAGGATTGCCACGCTTGTGATTGAAAGCTAGGCTCAGCATCGTCAGCCTCGATAGGCGTTCTCACAAGTCTTGCACTGCCATAATCGCCCGACACTTGACTCCGAAGCATCTTCGAGTATGGGCTAAGGAATAAGCTGGAACAGCAAGATGAACTTTCCGGACGGTCCGGAATCCCGATTGAGTCCCGAGATTCCGCCGAGTTACATAATCCAATTTTCCGACGACCGTGGACGGGGAGCTTTCCCCAATGCTTTTTGGCTGCTGGGCTCATCGCCTTTATAGCGTATCTTGTGTTCAAGATGTGGGGGCATTAGTACCTTGTGTTGGGAATTGTCAGCACTAAGGTAACTGACCTATCGCGCTCCACCCTGGAGGATCACAGCCCTCGCGAACTTGATCTTATCGCGAACCCACCATGCCCGGGGTTCCCTCTAATAAAGCGTGCGAAAGGTGTAAGAAGAGGCACCTGAAGGTTTGTGTCTTTCCTGTGAATTCGCGTGCTGGCTTTTGTTAATCGTGATCAGTGTGATGAGACTCGCCCGCACTGCCAACGATGCACTGGGGCGGGGGTAGAATGCCCTGGCTATGTGCAAACCCGCAAATTCATTGATCAGGGAGCTTCCGTGAGACGCCGCTATGCTCCGTATCAAGAAGTGCATTCCAGGGCTGGAACACCGGTAAATGCGGGCCAAGTGAGCGAGGAGCAAGTTCCTGACTCGACCCGAAATGAGATGCAAGCCGAACCATCCCATGAGCCGATACTGGCCTCAAGGGATGACCTTGATATGGTAGAGCAAGCGAGCGATATGAACCTCATGCAGAACCAATTTTCGGTTTCCAATACTCCAGAGCCTGCTTATGTCCGAGAGATAAATAGTGTCCCAGGTCATGGATCATCCAGGGGCACCTTGCAACATCCAGTATCGCCAAACGTTGCAATTGGATTATCCCCTAATCTCGAACATGCAAACAGATCAAGTCTACATGAACGACCTGATTATGGAAGGCTGCTTTCTTCGGAGAGTGTCTCACAGCGGAATGAAAAGGAAGAATTTCAAGACATCTTCTCAGAACTCATGACGGGCACCGAGCATGAAGTTGCTTTTCTCATTCGCCACTTTTGCCAGGTCATCGCTCCCTGGTATGTGTTTTTTTCTGTAGCCTTTTTCCATCGACTTACAATCAATCTAGGTTTGATGTCTCTGACATGGGCAAATTCTTCTCCGTCCTGGTGCCCATCCGTGCCATTAGCTGCAATGCCCTCAAGTATTCAATTGCAGCTTTATCAGCAAAACAACTCGGCCGGGTCAAAGGTGCCAAGTCATCCGCCGGAGGTGGCATGTTCACCAGTCCTGCAACAACTGAAATTTATCTAAATTCTGCTCAGGTCGACTGGTATCTCAAGGCAGCCAATTACTACTACTTGGCTGCTTCGGATCTGAATAACTCAACATCTGATGGGTATACCCTTGTATCCAGCTCTGCTGTGTTAGACTCACCGATCGAATTGGTCGGACGATGGCTGAACAAGCGAACACCCCAGGCAATGGGACAGAACCCCGTTGATGGCGCTCTTCTGAAGAAGGCCGAAGACATGCTTGCGAGCATCGCTCTATTGACATTATACAAACTTTTGGATGCGAAAGGAGAGGACTGGCACATGTATGGGTCCTCAGATTCCTCTGCTAATTATAGCTAACAACGCTACTTACAGGCATCTCTCTGGCATTCATTCTCTGTTCGAATCTCTTCTGCGGATACATGAGAAGGGATTGATCGCATTCTCCCATGGTATCCGGGCCTCATTCTGGAACTTCGCCAGACAGGACTACCTCGGAAGCTATTTCACCCGCTCAGAAACACACCTCGACCCTCGAAACCTTCCTCTGTGGCGTGCAGCCGGAATCAAAATTGATGACCAAGAAAAGCTGCATGTCTTGAACAATGAATCAACCGATATGTCATTAGAAGACCAAGCTGCAAACGGTCTTTCCTGGCTCGATTGCAAAGTGGTCAATTTCCTCGCCAAGTCAAAACAATCTCAAATCGCCCAGTGGGCCGGATCTTCACCGAGTAACGTACCAGGATCTCCAAGTTCTCCAAGCGGTGCTAGTGAGCAGACTTATCCCAACACGAATACCTGGCTAGACCTCTGTTTCGAGTTTCAAACTTGGTTTGAAGGTGTCCCGGAGACTTTCCGCCCATGCGTACGCGTCGATCACCCCAGGGACCTTTCAAAGCCCGATGGTGGTGAACTACCATTTCCCGAGGTCTTCTTTAGCCTGGCAACTTGTGCTGCTACCATGCAGCATTATCATTTTGGAAGAATCGCGCTCCTACTCAATCGCCCTCCAGACATTGTTAGCGCTCCAAGCACCGCCTTTGATCGCTTACAAGGTTATCGTGAAGTCACAAAGGAAGTGGAGTATCGCGGTCGCGAAGTATGTGGCATCGCTCTAGGGCGTCCTCAAGGAGAGGTGCGCGTGTACATGGTTCCCCTATTGTTTGCCGTCGGGCAGTGTTTGGAGGGTGCCGATGAGCGAAAGATCATTGTAGATCTGCTGCGGGGCGTGGAGGCGGATCTAGGCTGGGCCACTGAATACGCAGTCCAGGGTCTCCAGTCTTTTTGGAGTCGTTGAAGCTCGGCAGGCGCATCGTCGAAAGGAAGCCAAAGGAAAGGCGGAAGAACCTCCGTGATTATAGCCATAGTACTTGGGGCCCCTTTTCATGTTCTCCGATTGAACCCCAAATTAATAGAATTGATATACCTGAGGTAGTAATGATCTAGTGCTAATATGAAGTCTTATTGACACTTTCAAAATCCTCTTTTGACCTTTGGGTCCGTGATAGCAACCTGGACCAGTCTGGACTAGGCCCACCTGGAGGCAATGATGGGCAGGCTCGCACCAATAGTCGTCCGCAAAACCCAGCCTCAAGTATCACGGACGATCTTTAGCAGCTTTCGGCAACTGTAAAATAGCTATATCCCGGTAAGAAACATGAAACAGTCCCTATCTTTCGCCTCGGTCGAGCTGCAGAGTCCCAAAGGCGCTTAGCATGACGACACCACTAGACATGAAGTGGAAGCCTATAGCCCCGCGATGCGTGCGGCCATAAGCCGCGGGGTTTTTCCGAAGTAGACTTGTGGCAAAGATAAGCGAATGGCCCAAAGTTAGAAGGTATGACAGGCAAATGGGGCCGCGAGACGTGCGGGGGATAAATCCGGGGATGAAAAGTGGAACCCGGGGAAGCCTATGCTTTTGGAAAAAAGAAACTATGGCCAAAACGTGGCTTTATGAGACCTTGGCAGTTCACTGTATCCTGTCAGCTGAGAGAAGCCTACTGGTAACCCATGGACAGTTGAAAGCTTTTAAAGCGCCACACTTCGGGGCGTCCAGTCTTGGACTTCATACATCGCACGGTATTTTTGAGATATCGGCACATGTCCAGCCGGCTGAATTCCGCACCTGGACTGAGCTTGATCCTATGTTAAATATGAGCAGGACCCCTGATCCCAAGTCCTCAAGTACTCGAAAACGCGCACGCGGATATCCCTTCTCCGTTATATTGATTCTCGCCATCTAGGCGTATTCCTCATTATGGAGATGAACTACGATGAAAATGTACGTCCTTCCATTATCGTGTCCACGATATTCGCTAAACCTCTAATGTCCTCTAGGCTCTTCACCGGTATGCCATCCACTGTTTTTCTCAGTTGAATCGTTGTTAACAAGAACCAGAATCGAGGAGGAGCTGGGGACGACGATCTATCCGGGCACGGAGATCATGGCCGATGTAGGAACACACCATTTTATCCATTCTTCAGCCAAGTCCGATCGTGTGCTGGTTCCCCAGCCATCTCAAGACAAGCATGATCCACTGGTAAGTTTCCCTGGGCTAGCTACCGCTCGATGTCTAATCGCTCTATATTTTCTAGAATTGGAGCCGCTTTTGGAAGATGAGCACCATCGCAATCTCTACGGCAACCTCCTTCAGTCAAGGCCTAGGACCTTTGGCTCTAGCACCCATGTTCCCTCAGTTAATGCAGGCATTCAATTCCGACCTAGCTGGTGTCGTCCAGTTCACTGGTATCTGTATTCTAGTGCTGGGCTTCAGCAATTTCTTCTGGTAAGATGACCACTCGAAACTGAATTTCATATGGCTAATCATAATACATATAGGATCCCCATTCAGAGCTCCTATGGCCGTCGTCCAGTCCTAATTTTCTCAACCTTGATTTGTCTCGTCAGTAACATTTGGCGTGCTCTTGCAAATTCATACGGCAGCTACATGGGTGCATGTGTTCTCAACGGATTCGGCGCAGGTCCTGCTGAGGTGAAATAACCTTTTCAGTCTAGAGTCCTCTTCTAATGCTTTTATAGACCTCCCAGCCTGAGATCATTGCCGACATCATGTTCCTTCACGAGCGTGGTGCATACAACACATTGTACTTTACGGCCTACTTTGGATCGCTCATGGTAAGAATAACCTGATGTTCGAATAGTCAATTACTGACATTACTAGGTCGGCCCTATCATTGCCGGTCCCATGGCAGAGCACGTTGGCTGGCGCAGCTTCTTCTGGCTGAATGTCGGCTTCCTTGGAGTTGTCTTGCTCTTCCAGATCTTCCTTTTCCCAGAGACCAAGTGGCGCCGTGTTCATCCGGATGATGCCACGAATGAAACAAACGGCATGCCCACAATTGAGCCTGAGCGTGAGAAGCCAGTCAATGTCATTCAAAAGGAAAATGTCAATGTGGAAAGTGCCGCAAAGCAAGACCCTTACCTGCACCGTGGCACACCCTCGAAGCAACAATTCAAGCTGTGGCAACTGGATGGAAACAATATCAAGACAGTCCTGGTCAGCTTTTGGATTCCTTGGAAGTTGTTGGCCTTCCCTATTGTCGAGTTGGCGGCCTTCATTGTGTCTTGGGCGGCTAGTTGCTTCTTGACGCTGAACTTGACGCAGAGTCAGGCCTTCGCAGAGCCTCCGTACAACTTCAACAGCCAAACTATTGGCTTCTTCAACTTTGCCATTCTCATTGGAGCCTTCATCGGTCTGGCGACCAATGGTCTTCTCTCGGATTGGATCTCGATGAAGTCCACTCGAAAGAACAAAGGCATTCGAGAGCCGGAAATGAGATTGCCGGCCATGGCAATCTACGTGGCGATTATGATTATCGGAAACTTCGTAGTCGCCTTTGGATATCAGTACAAATGGGACTGGAAGGTAGGTTCAAGTTTCATCCTATACGAACAAGCTTTGATCTGATTTCTCACAGGTAATTGTCATCGTCGGCTACACGGCCGCTGGAATTCAGGTAGCTGCTCTTCCAGCCATCGCCAGTACCTACGCCGTCGACAGCTACAAGCCCGTCGCCGGTTCGGTCTTTGTATCAATCACCGTCAACAAGAATGTCTGGGGATACGGCTTTAGCAAGTTCATCACCCCGTGGGTCATGGAAAGTGGCTTCGTCAAGCCAATCATGGTCAACATGTGTTTGGCAACGCTCTGGTGTCTCTGTGTCATCCCATTCTACTTCTATGGTAAGAGGTTCAGAGGTTGGACCGCGAAGTCTTGGGTGCATAAGATGTAGGTACTTCATGTCACAATACTTTGATGACAGATTAGAATGGAGTCAGGACCAATTCATGGAATGTTTTGAGAATAAGTGAGCTAGCTCTGTAGCTTTTAGTAGCTGGTATCATAGTAAAGAGGTGCAAGGCTGGTCGGCTCCAAATGCTCAAAAGTCGTCGTCATCGGGATCGTAAAGATCAAGATCCAAAGTTGCCTTCGGTTTGGGTTTGGGTGCCGGAGCTGGAGCATGACCAGATGGCCGAGGTGGCGGTGGTGCATCGGCAGAGGATCCAGCGTGAGCCGCAGCCTGAGCTGCCTCGTCCTGCCTTGTGTCCGTCGCTGGTGGCGGAGCGGGTGCTTCTGCAACTCCGAGACCCTCCGCTTCCCGTATGAGTCGCTCAACCTCCTTGTCGGGGTCAGTTCCAGCTGCAAGCTGAACCTGGCCCATCAAGCCCATGCGTATCCGCTCCTCCATCGGGTATGGTAACATGTAAACCTCGCGTGTTACATTCGCTGATTCGTCTAGCCACTGTGTCGCGCTCTTCGTCACCGTCGAAACAGGTTCAGCACCTTCCTTCGTGGTCGGCTCTCCGTTTGTGCCTGCCATTGTGACGTCTTTGTCTGTGAGTTGTGGTCGCGATCCCTGGCCTTTGTCTGCGGCACCACTTGCTGCATCGGCGGCAGCTTCGTTGTTGTATTTGCTGATGCGACGTGCAAAGTCCAAGAGAAGTCGGTAATCAATCTCCTTGCGAGAAGCCAGCTTCTTCGCCCGGGTCTCATCCTCTCCCTCGTAGTCTTCGTCGCTGTCGCTCTCGTCGTCGCCGCAAGCGGTCCGGATCTCTTTGTCAAATTCCTCAATATCCCGAACTATGCCTTTCACCCTGTCCTCCAATTGTTCGGCTTCCGCCCGGAGGCGAAGTATTTTCGCGTAGTTTTCTTGGTGCCGTCGAAGTGTGTCGATGGAAGAGGTCAATGTCCCGTCGGCATCCAATAGGGCGACCGCCGCAGCTGGTGCTCCTGCTGCAGCAGGGGATATGGTGAGTGTGGTGAGGAGCGCATTGAGCTTGGACTCGACGTCGGAGAGCGAGGTCTGCACCAGTGCGTTCATACTGGAGGAAGCTTGAAGATAGCAACCGTTCGAAGATCGGGATGGTGACAAGACAAGATAATAGTAAGAGCCAGCTCTTCGCGCAAAGTGAAAGTGTACGTTTGATTGCCTTTGCTCGGTTGCCAGAGGATGTGGGACCTCGGAAGTCGCGGCGCAGGCAGCTTGAAGCAAAGAAGGTGAAATGCGGAGCTTTCCAATTCGGTCAACAGACAGGTCACGTGCCAGTATACAAGGTCTTTATCTTCTAAGCAACGTACCTTGCAAGATGACAAAGCCAAAAAGGAAGTCTAAGTGACAGGGACAATGTTTGGTTTATCTCCCAGCTGCTAGTGGCTCAACGGTTCTACAGAAGTGGGGTTCACCATGTTTCTCTAAGGTTGCTTCACTTATCAGCACCCAGCAATGGCATTGTAACCTCTTCTAATTTGTATTCTGAATTACTGAAGGCGCATCGGCTCATATTGATTCTTGTCCCTGACGTTGGGACTTTCATCTTCTGCCAGCCTAATGGAACTCGGGCCTAATATTGCTATTGCTCTCCAGCGTCCCCTCTCGCGCTGCGAGCGGGGTCCAGGCCTGATCCTCATCCGGCCTTTGTGCTACGCAGACTGCCAGAAACAAAACGACAGTCTCGACCCCGAGCCTCTTCTTAAATGGGCGGAAGAGAGCTTTGCGACAGTTCAAGTCACGTTTGGTGCGGATGCTAGCAATGCTGCTACAGTCCAGGATAGGATCAGAGCCGCCAAAGGCGAACTCGTCATTCTAGAAGAGTGCACAGCTAAGAATACATACGGCTTGATAGGTTCGCTCAATTTGTGGCATTTACCTCTTTAGAGATATGCTCATATTCTCCTAGTCTATGGTTCCAAGACGGATTATGCCCCTGGTTTTGCTACGATTCTGGCAGATTGTATTAAGAACGACCAAAGCCTAGCAGCAGCAGTCAGTTTTGACTCGTGGGACGTGTTTGGAGAGAAGCCACTCCTCCTGCATGCACTCAACGACACGCAAGTTCCAACCCAGGAGTCGATACAAACACATCGTTATGCCGACCTTGCCTCCCCAGGCTTTATAGTCCCGGGGCATCCCGACTTTAAAATATCGACAGCAGGCGTATCTCATACTCGTAGTCTGACTTTCCTGAAGAAGCATCTCGGGGGGCCTTACTTTGACCTCGAGGCTATCTGGGATGAACACACTTACTATGAGTTTGGCGACCGGTCGGTCGATAAGACCATGGCCACGATGGTTCAGGAACCATACGTGAACCATGTTCCCACGGTACAACA
Source organism: Penicillium corylophilum (assembly GCA_018410145.1). Taxonomy (NCBI): domain Eukaryota; kingdom Fungi; phylum Ascomycota; class Eurotiomycetes; order Eurotiales; family Aspergillaceae; genus Penicillium; species Penicillium corylophilum. The sequence goes on from JAGUQL010000009.1 coordinate 1,387,348, forward strand.
TACGCCAAACAAACTACACTTCATCGAATTACGCTGACCACCTGGACTCAGATGACGGGAGGCATCGGGCGAACTCGCCTGAGTCATTTCTACCTCAGTCACTTCATCTACAGCAACCCTGACGATACGGCACTCGAGCTGATCAGTCGCACGGTGGGGGTTGATCGAATCGTGGACGAATTCATCTTCTCTCTCACGCATAACAAACAAGTAGACTGGCTGTGAGTGATCACCAACATTCTTACCTCTGACTCGGGTCTCACGTCTCACGTCTCACGTCCTTCCAAGACTACCAGGGATCCCGGCGACCGGTCAACCTCTTCGTATTCCCTTCACTTCTGTGGTCAATATCCGGGGTGATCGATTATATCACGAGCACATTGCATGGGATCAGGCCACTGCGTTGGTGCAATTGGGGTTGATGCCCGAATATCTGCCCTTCCCGTACGCTTTGCCGGATGGATCGGTTCCTGCTCCTGGAAAAAGATTTGAATACCGCGTGCCGGCAGCCGGGGCGGAATCGGCTGATAAATTGCAGAACGAGCATTCGGTTCCCTCGAATCAAATGTTCGAATACAAAATCCGAGAGGTCGATAACAAGTAAGGGAGCAGTGCTTACGGTACGTTGGGTGGATATCGTGACTCCCCCGTCAGGCCACCTATCGATATTACTTCCTCCTACCTCATAGCGAGCTCTGAAATCTACTATTTGCTGTTTCGTTCCCTGAAAAAACTTGTCCTGCATGTGTAACGCTGCACGATCCCTCGAGTCAAACCCCGCAGCGCCTCGAATGCGGCACAGCACAGTGCACTAGTCAAAACAGCCGATCAACATCTCACCGCAAGTACCTGTTTCCCGCCCAAAGTGAAGAGGTGAGCTACACTCGGATCTCACCGGAGCTGCTAGCTGACATCATCATATCATCCACAGTAAGGGGCATCCGCACTCGTTTCCGCATTCGATATAGACTCGAGATCCCCGGTCGGTAGTTGGCCCGCGTTGGACGAACTAGCTGCAACCCAGCCCCACAGGGCCCATCATCCTGCTTGGATCGAACATAGCCCTCTTCGAAGCTGGGAAAGTTCGGATTAAATCCGGACCCAAACAACGAGCATGGTGCATTGGGCATCATCCATGACATGCTTCCCCGCGTGAGGCTCACATTGGACCGCGGGATCGAAAGTGACGAGGCCTTGCGCTGTACCTCTATATAGATCCCGCGGTACCTGGAGGAACCTGCGCAGACCCATTCACAATTTCCCCATTTCGTGTCAACATGGTGTTTGCCCGGTTGCTGACCCTTGTATCAGTCTGCTATGCAGCACAATTACCCATAGTCGATCTTGGCTATGAGCGGCACCAAGCCATCTCGTTCAATGTATGACATGAGCCCCACATTCTTGAGTTTTGACTGAAAGGCGAATTTGCAGAACACTCATGGCTTGTACAACTTCAGCAACATTCGTTATGCTGCACCACCTCTGGGTGACTTGCGCTTTAGAGCTCCCGTATGGCCTGAGCAGAATCGGACGCATGTTCAAGATGGCTCGGTAGGCCGAATTTGTCCGCAGGCCAATCCCCTGTGGGAAGAGTACATCGAGCCTGCATTCTTGCTGAGTCTGGAGAAAGGCACCAGCTTCAACCAGTCAACCAACATTTCCTCGTATCCGTATGTGCCACAGAAGATGGACCCCCGCACCACCGAAGATTGCCTGTTTCTGGACGTGATTGTTCCAAAGAAGATCTTTGATCGTGCACAGAACAAGACTTTCGTCTCGAGGAAGATGTTGGCGCCCGTCTTGGTGTGGATTTATGGTGGTGGTTATGTCGAAGGAGACAAGAGCAGCTACAATTCCACAGGCTTGATTCACGAAAGTATGGGAGGCGATGGAATTCTGTTCGTTGCGATGAACTACCGAGTAAGTTTTGGAAACCTTGGGGATCGTCGCCCTGGTTCCTATGGATCTGACACTCGTTAGCTGGGTGCATTCGGTTGGCTCAGTGGTGATACTCTCACAGCCAACGGCACTGCGAATGCGGCGCTCCACGATCAGCGCTTTGCTCTTGACTGGGTATATAAGAATATTCACCTGTTCGGTGGCGATCCAACAAGAGTCACAGTTATGGGCGAGTCAGCCGGAGGTGGTTCCGTTATGCACCAGATTACAGCGTATGGAGGAAATGCCGGCCCCTCTCCGTTCCAACAGGCGATTTTACAGAGCCCAGGATGGGTCCCTGTCACCGACGATACGCAGCAAGAGCAGACTCTGCAGCAATTCCTGGGGATCCTCAATGTTAGCACGATTGAAGAGGCGCGCCAGATGCCGACGGAAAAGCTGATAGCTGCCAATGCCTACCAAGTAGCCACCCAAGCGACTTTCGGCACCTTTGTCTATGGACCCGTCGTGGATGGTAGTTTCGTGCCGGCTTTGCCCGGTCAACTTCTTTTGGAAGGCAATTTCGATCGCAATCTGAATGTCATGGTCGGCCACAATGCAGACGAAGGACTCATTTTCACCTCACCAGATGCTCGCAACAGTAGTTGGGTGGACTCGGCACTGAAGGAATTTTTCCCTTCTATTCGGCCTAATGTCACCGAGTATATTACCACGGTTTTGTACCCAGCCAAGTATAATGGATCTTACGGTTACGCGAGCCCGCTTGAGCGTGCCGCTTTCTTCCTTTCGGAGCTCATATTTGTTTGCAATACAGACTACATTGTGGGAACCCCTTTGACAACTTCACTGAGACCCATTGGACCTGACTAATGATATTTTTCTTTTCAGAACCGGGCCTTCCATGGCCACACCTATGCATATGAGTTTAGCATCTCACCGGCGGTGCATGGCCAAGACGTGCTGTACACATTTTATAACAATGGCTCCAGTGGACTAAGCTCTTCGCTCGATGGATTGTCGGTAGCCAATGTTACGGTCGCCGAGATCATGCAGCAATACTTCACTAGCTTTGTTCAAACCGGCAGTCCCAAATCATCTTTGGGTCCGATGTTCCCCCAGAACGGTCTGAGGGGGCAACTGATGAACTTCGGCAACACTACCATTCAACCGGTGCGCGACACCACCAACAACCCACGCTGTCGTTTCTGGCAGACGGCGCCTTACGCTTAATTGACCCAACTCATAGAGCGTTCCTATATATGTAATTCTTGACATGGGCAGATCGGAGATTTGTTCAGCCGGTCTCCCCTCCAGACGAATTGGATGACTTTCATGATGACGAGTTGCTTCAGTAGAACGAACAATAGAGGTCCGTAATTCGGACGATCTGCCATATCGGGAATTTAGATCTTAAAACTTGGATAAGTCGATCAGAGATTCTTGAATCGGTGTGTACAGTAGTAGCACCATGAGGCTACCTCGAGTTACGATCAAAATCACGATCAATACAATTTGCAGAAGCCGGTTTTTCCAAATACGGTAACATCCAGAAGCCGTTTTATGCTGTGAGACCTCGGGCCAACGGTTTTAAAAAAAAAAAAAAAAAAAAGTAGACTACCGGCGATTGTCTTTAATGGGAGGCCAAATCCACATGGTCAAAAGAAACTGCTAAGGGCTCGGAGTGTCTCATCGCCCCACAATTGCCCTGCATTTATAGTTTGTTGAAAGAGATTTCGTGATATCGCGACATCCCAAGGATTTCGCTTCCACTGACAAAAGGGCGAGACGGGCGGGGTTTCTCTTGGCAATATTAGTGGCAGAGTTTTTGCTTTCTTAGTAGTCATGCAATACGAAGAGATGAGAACAGTCGGTCAATCTACCGCAATTTTTTCCTCCTAAAGTCCGCGGTGGATGTAGATTTTGATGCTTGGAATTGCCGCGCTTCTCCTTGGCGCCTTAGCGGGTTGGGGAGAAGGGGGTGCAGAATTCATGGTACTGAGGGTGGGAATGGTAGCGTAGCGTGACAAAGAAAAGACTCTATCGGCGCTAGGCACAGCTGGCAATAATCAGCATGTGCGTGAAACATGGACCCTGAATCGTAGGTTGTGCAGGCGATTTGCAGTGGGACCTCCTTGGCATCGCCGGGAAAACCCATCTTTACGAGGCGTCGGTCAGAAACTGTCCAAGACATGGCAGCACAGCCATGAAGGTCGATCGATTCGGAATGGAACCGAGATAGCCGGAGCCCCCAACTATGTACTTTAGGTCTGGTTGGTTGACACCTGTAACCAAGGCTACTGTATTGGGGCTCAGGGGGGATCGGCAAGAGGATCACGTCAAAAAAAAAAAGAAACAAATCAATCCTAGCAATCCCCGAATGGGCAAAAGGACAAGAACAGAGGCTAACCGCCCCGGCCCCGGGGGCCAAACTAGCTGATTAACTGCTAAGCTACTCGGGGCACAAGGGACAGGGGTAGACACCAATCATGAACTCCGTGGGCCGCATGCAGAGCCTGGGAGTAGTGAAACCAACTCTTATTAAGACTCCGCTAAGCATTTCTGGCCCCATTTGTTATTAATAGCGAGATCCTGGGTTGCACAGCCAATAGCGAGGTCAACAATCTCGGGGACAAAAGCTTGCCCGGCACTAAAACAGTGCTAATAGTAAGGTGGTTAGTAAATTACAGGCAGTCACCATACCGGACTCTCTGCTCATGGATTTCGCCGAACTTTGGTGGCAGGCACCCACATTCTGCCTTGTGCCATGTAGGGCCGTTCTTATTTATGAGCATGCGACACTGCTCTTACTTCTCGAACGTCTCTTACTGCGTACATTTGTGATTTCTCTTCGACTCTGGCGCTTTGCAGATTGACCGTCCCTTGGCACCTGGGCATCCGTATTTCGTTACTTCTACCCGACGCCTTGTTACAGCTTGACTCAGTGCCTCCCATCATCTACTTTTAACCCCAACCGGGTCGCTTTCTTTTTCTTTTTCTTTCACTCCTTCTCTTACATCCTATATCCCCGCTATCATGCGTTTCAACCCGTGGGCAACGGTCTGTCTGGCCAGCGCGATCGCATCGTCAATCCCCCTCGCTACTTCTCATGAAATCCATCTTCCCTATTTGCCTTCTCTTGGCTGGGAGAGCGACGTGAATTCATATTTGGTAAGTAGACTCGGCAGAGCTTCTTTTTTTTGATAATAAACCTCTAAGATTATTGCAGTCCCTCAAATGGGCAGTTATCAACGGCTCGCTCTTTGCCAACGAGGATCGTGTCTTCCCGCCGTCAATGCCGATGCAGTTACATGCGCCTCAACGGGAAGGCCCAGCTAAGACTCTGGTTATGAACGATGAAATCGAGCTCTCTTATGCCCTTGAAGCCCGGCCTCTATCAACAGATGAGAACGGCTCAACCTCAGCTATTATTAGGGTTCGCGTGGACCTATTCGACTCGAAAGGCGAATCCGTCACTACCGACGCTGTGGTAATCGATCTTCTTTCTCGCCCCGATGGTTCAAATACCATTACTCGAATCCGTATGGAGCCGACAAGAAAGCACAGTGAAGGCCGCTTCCGTCACGAGCGACCGTGGCATATGAATGTCTGGCCGACTATCTTCAGTGGGAAGGACAAGCAAGACTCGTCCTCAAATGACAAGCCTCAACCAACTACCAGCACTGTCAGCAACAATGACTCACCATCTCGTCCTCAATCCACCGATGCGGCAGCCAGCAGCGCTTCCGAGTCTCGGTATGGATTCATCTTCTCTCCTTACTGGTCACCAACTACCTATGCCAGTCGCCCTCGCCATCATTCGCATGGCAGTCATCGAGATCACAAGTTCATGCGCTTGATGCGCCCCGTTATTCTGCCTGCGGTTCTTGGTGCCATCGCTGGCCTGATTGCCTGTCTGGTTGGCTTCGTACTGGGTCACCTTCTGATGTCCCTTTCCGTGCGTCTTGGTCTTCGCAAGAAGCAGGTCCGCCAGACAAGGTCGATGTCCATCGAAGATGGATTTGACTCAGAAAAGGCGCAACTTCTGCCTCACATCTATGTGACCGAGATTGATCCAACGAACGCATAAAAAACATTTGCATATCTGGTGGCATATCTATACGGCGCAGGTTGGGGGGCCTTTTCTTTATTTTCCAAGCGTTCTCATGCATGAAAAGCACCATTTCCTATTGTGTCAATATCCTTTTATTCAGATGAATACTTATACAGTGAAAATGATTCCCTACAGAGGCTCTCATGTATAAATCTACACGCTTATTCCCTACTCACCCTCCTCTGCCGCACATCTAGCATACTTCTCTGTTTCGCTACATCGAAGGCCGGCTGGCCCAATGGCAAGGCGCTTGACTACGAATCAAGAGATTGCAGGTTCGACCCCTGCGTCGGTCAATTTTTTGCACTTTGTAAGAGTGGAGTGGTGTGGAGTGGATAGTGAAACCAGAAATTTTTTCGGCCCGATGGGACGGGATTCACCCGGAGTCGCCGGTCTAAGCCGAGCAGAGATGTCTCACCGATGTCTTTTTATGAATGCTTATTTCACGACGATGTGACCTAAGCCAGCTCTCTCATGCTGAGGTCCATATTTACGAACTTTTCAGTTAGCCTCCGGAAACCTGGAAATTCCGTGCTCCGCTTTCACACTTAGGATTGGCGCTAGCTAGTGATCTGTGGCTACGTCTTAAGGGCTTCCCGAAATATACAACTCTTCGGTTTAGTAGGCTCTTAATATAACCATTGTAATGTAATCAGGGGAGGCCATTTGTATAGTGCGACGTGTGACTAATCTATGGACATCTGGGAAATTGCGGCGACAGTTGTATCACCCAAACCGTGGAAGTGTGACTCGCAATCGAAATTATAGGGCCATTAGGTGACCATTTTTGTACGACGCATTAGAGCTAATCGAGCAATACACACGCGACTGAGGTCCTCGATGCTCAAGATTGGCCATTCGTGACAGCCCGGCGACCGTTTTAACCTGCCTGCCTAGTCCGCCCCGCCCGATCGGCCAAGAAAATCCACTTCAGGTGCTTGAATCTTGGTGCCTATCTCGTCCATCGCGTATTATAAGGGTTTTCAAGGTTCTACTGTGGTAGATTAAGGTATCATTCCTGGGACCCGAGGTCTCCGTGCGCCACCACAGAAATCACGCCCGCAGGAACCGGAGATGGTTTAATTCTGAAACCATGTCAAAAGTGGCTTGGTTTCATTACACTGACAAACGGCGGAAAACCGACCAAATTGATGGATACCTAGATTATACAATGTGTCAAATCTAGGCAGCCCTTGCAACCTCATCCTCGGGTATCCGTGGGCGTCCATGTATAGATATGTGCCAGATCCACCCATGGATATATGTACCCGACCACCTGTAGCCTGGCGCGAGATTCAACGCCCGTTCTACCCCTTTCGACTTGAGCAGAATATGTCAGCCGATACACATATATATTATATACAAGGCGATGCACCACCTGCAGTTGATGCTTGACCGGTTGGCCATAGATGAACCCACCACGCCTAGAATAAATCGTAGACGGTAGGTGTAATGATCACCCGGGCATTTGGGGTCGCACTGCCAGCTCTTGAGACGAGATGTGTTCATGCTGTCCAGGGGAGCCGGGTTTCACCATGGACTTAACAAATCTGGATAGCACATTACGTACTCTGTGTTTAAAAAAATCACCTCGCTCACAGAAAGCTATACCTAGCGCTGTCAGGGTGCAATTACAGCCCTGCAGGTACACGACGCAAACAACACGAAACAGCAAACAACCTATAGTGATGCTTTTAGGAACCTTAAAGGTATGCTTAGTCTAAAGCTTCGCAGTCGACAGTAAAACGACTTTTATTACTAAACATCAGAGCCCTTACGTCATGTCAGGGTATGATGTTATGAAAGGAAACAAAGCAGAGCGGCTGAATATCAGATTATTCCAATTCACAAAGAGTGCTGTTCTCTCTATATGTACAAACGGCAACCATCAATCGATGAGGTTTAGTGAAAATGCGCGGTCTTGGAACCTATATCTGGATGCCCAGATGGTTACAACCGCTCGACTCTGGTCATATTCCTACACTCGGAATTTTGTCAAAATGACAAGCCCACAAACATGACGAAGAACTGAAGTCGGTTTTATCAACGAGTCGAGACCTAATAGAGTCCTTTTGTCGACAAGCCCCCTGGCAATGCTTCCGCAGCCTGTAGTTTTGACGCTGTGTTATGTGAATTGCGCGAGGGTATTGCTATTCTTTATATAACACTCAAATCCACATACTCAAGGTCAGAGCTATGTGACATGCCCAGGTGGAAATAGAGATCTCTATGAGAGTTGGCGGTTGGGTAGGGGAGAGCTAGACCCTGCAGCGATATAAGGCGGACCTAAACTCATTCATGAACGGTGTGCGGCCCCGGAAACATTGCTCAGGCAGTGACCCGCTACTTCTGATCTATTGGGCATTTGGCCGTAGCTGCAAGGCAAAAACATGTCCGTGATAAGTGGTCATCCCGCGGCAGACATCAAGGCGAGGGGTGCTATCTCCGTGGGTAGCATTAGCAAGAAAAGAAAAGCGCCGCGCGGTCTCTGCAAGTGCCATATGCTTCTACTGCTGCATGGAACGACTTGAGGCCGACAACAAGAACCTGTCAGGAGCTTCGTCATGCGATCGGCTAACTGCTTGGGCCATTGTGACCAGGAAGGAATCTTCCAAGCCTTGTTACCAATCATCTTTGCCGTGGCTGGAAGATGTTCGTAGTCATATACATTCTCCCACTGCTGCATGCGCGTGTATGCGGGACAAGGAATAAGAACAGACGAGTCACTCACACTGTGCATCAATCGCGTGTCTTGCGAAGCGAATGGCGTCCGTAGTCTTCGCGCTTCAGCAGCAGACCCTGGACGGTCATGGAGGGATCTGCCATCATCACTACCGGCGTGTCTTTGTTGCCCAGACTGCGGTACAGAGAAAGAGAGCAGATATCTCCAAGTGAGCTTGAGTACGATTCCAACTTTAGATCAAACCGATGGGTGGAGGATGACCAGCCGAGGCATTGGTATGATGACCAAATCGGCCACAGGCAAGTCCTAATCCTCGAGCAAGGCCATTGAATCTAAAGTTGTCGAATCCAAAGTTTAGAGAACTTTGAAACTTTGTTCCGCAAGAAGCCATTTTTTTTTTTTTTTTTTTTTTGACCAACCCCCTTGCGGTAGACAAGAAAAGACTCGATGAACTGGGTGCAACGGGAGATAGGTCACTGAGCATGCAAGCAGGGGGGGAGCTAGATTCCCACTATATTCGATAGGAACCCCCGGCTACAGTGGAATTGAGGTGCATTCGGCCCCGACTTGGACGCGATGTAAGCTTTACGACGCGTGGTTTTTCGGGCCCTTTGACGACGCGCATAAACAGATCGCTCACTCCGTACAGTCGGTACGCACATATATTCAGTACCCACATTGCCACATGATCAATGCTTCTCCTTCATAACCACTAATATATCGGGTTGGGTGATGCTTAAGGTGGTGATTGGCAGAAAATCAAATGGTTCATCAAGTGGGTACTGAATATATGTGCGTACCGACTGTAGATTTTCTCGAGTCAGTCCTCACGAACATGTCCAAGACCCACGCTGATACATCTTCAGGGCAGAAGACGCTTTCTATCCATGGATGGTCCGTGTCAGTCATGATTCATCCAAAACTTTAGATGAGACGTTCCGTTCGCGCTAGGTTTCCCAAGTTGGAAGCGCGTTCAGAAGGCCAAACACGTGATAATGGACAACACCCTTCAATGTAAGGCACAGATTATGGTCCATTGTGTAAATAAAGGGTATTTGTGCAGGTAGACCAAGCCTTTCTCCATGCATGTCTACTATGGTACAAGGATATACGCATTGAACACGAGCCTACGGCATCAGGCCAGGTCCCCCGCACAAGGTCAGATAACCGGGAAATGAGAAATAAGAAGTAGCATGAGAAGTCATAGTGGGTCAACACTAGAGAGAGTTGGGCAGGAGAAGACCCTGAGACCCTGCCATGGCCCCATCGGTGACTCTGTGGCTGCTCCAGCCACATTGGCGGTGACGCCGAAATTCAATAGTGCGATCGGACTCTCAATGTATCCAGCAGCTATTCGACTTCGTTCCACTGGCACCATTGGAGACTGTCGATCACCCTGCGCCTGCGCCACCTCTTCGTTTTTTCTTCTCTTGACAGGTGCCAATAATGATGTCCATCATCATCCATTCCTTGAATTGAAATTCGGGCCCGGGGGCGGGCCAATGAAATGAGTCTCATCTGCTGTGATGAAACGAAGCCTAGAAATATGCACGCTGCGATGCAGCAGGAAACGAAAATGAAATTAAGTCAACCCACAGCTCCGACCTTGGAAGTTTGAGGTCCAGTCACCTAGGGAAACTCAGAAAAAGTCAAACCGGAACCCCAATATCATATTCTCAAAGGATTTAGGTAAATTAGGACCCCTGCGGAGATTGGATGAGCCTATAATATCGCTGCCTGGGGGTGGAAAACGGTGGAAAACCGAGTCGCTAGGGAGAAAAATCATCTCCACCCCGTCGATCTAGCCCCAATCGAGCTTCAGATCTGACCTCTCCGGCTTCCTAGTCCAAATGAGAACCATTGCTCGGCAAGGCCCTACACCTCTATGACTTCATGCTGCTTCCAGGCACGCCCCGTGGGTGTTTCCTTCTGCCCAGCCACGTTGGCTGGCACTCTATGCAGGACAACAAACCCCAAAAAGTTGAACAACAAAGCCGCCCCTCTCTGCACTAGGTAACCTACGCGGCTGATCCTGCTCGATCGTGCTCGACCGATTGGCGTGTGGGACGCGATATTCGACCGCTTCGTGGATCTTTCAGTCGGGGCGAAGTGCTGATGGACTAGTGGGCTATCACGGTTCCCACCTACCGAGCTCCAATGGGTACTATGGGTACTTGCAGCTTGTTTTCCCACTTGGATCAGTCTCTGATATAAAAGACCCTGTGCCGAGCCACTGTTTCTCCCCCTTCTTCTTCCCCAAGCAGCCCTTGAAACCCAACCCTACTCCCTCTATTCCATTTTCTTTTAGTAATCCTCAAAACACCTTGACGATGAAGTCCTTCTCCCCCGTTGCTATGGCCCTTCTGGCCGCGGCTGGTATGGTCGCCGCCGCCGATGTGACGGCTTCTCAATGCGCTGTATGTTGCCTTGCTGTTATATGCCATTCGAAACCTCTGTCACTAGTCACTAATATTATCTCGATAGTCCATGTGTATCGCCAACATGAACGCCAAGGCCTCTGAGCTCGGCTGCACCTCCGGTGACATGAGCTGCCTGTGCAGTAGCAAGGACTACTCTTACGGTATCCGTGACTGCACCGCCCAGGCCTGCCCTGATGACAATGCCGAGCAGGTGCTGAGTATGGCTATGGCCAAGTGCCCTAGTGCGTATCTCCTTTAAGATCCAAGATATCGAGCTCTTCGTTGACAATTGACTTGCAGGCTCCACCAGCTCTGGCTCCGACTCTAGCTCTACTAGCTCTGGATCGAACACCGCCAGCTCGACTGCCTCTGGCAGCGATGCGAGCACCACAGGAGTTTCTGGTGCTGGCGCTGGCTCCGGTTCTAAGACCACCAGCGGCGCGACCACTGAGGCGACTACCATCACCACTACCGAGAGCGACGGCTCTACCACCAAGATCACCACCACCATCACTGGCTCTGGTGCTGCCGCCACCACCACCAGCGACGTTTCGACCACTATCACCACCACTGATAGCGCCGGCTCGACTACCATGATCACCACCACCACCGGTACCACCAAGACTGGCACCAAGACTGGCTCCGACTCCACTGCTACTGAGACCTCCGGCTCTGACAGCAGCACCACTGGCTCCGGCTCTGACAGCAGCACCACTGGCTCCGGCTCTGACAGCAGCACCACCGGCTCCGACAGCAGCACCACCGGCTCCGGTTCTGGTTCCAGCTCTGGTTCCAGCTCTGCTCCCTCCTCCAGCAGTGGTGCTGCTCACCCCATGGCTACTGTCGGCAGCGGTGCTTTCGGTGCACTCGGCCTCGCCGCCCTGCTGATTCTGTAAATCTGACCAGCGATGTTGTACTTGTTTGGAAATAAGGACTATGGTCTATGGAAGTTAAGCAGTTTAATGTCATTCTAATGAAGTCACGCTCCGCTCGGGCACGTGCCCGGGGCCCTACGCATGTGATTGCGGACCTATTTGTTCTTTTTTTCTTTTTTTCGTTCATGTAATAAATGTTAAAAGGAGAGTCGTGTACCATTGTTCAGGAACCATTTGGATCACTTGGGCCTCTGGAACTAGTCCCGAGGGGTACTTCCTTTATTCCGCCGGAAAAGTGGGAGGATTTTTCCCGTCGCCCGGTTCGGCGGACCCCGAACGTCAATATGCAGCCAATGTCAGAAAAAGCACCGTACACTCTTTAATACACGAGCTATATAGTATGAGACTTGAAGCAGTGTAATGTGAATAGCACCAACTCTAGTGGATCTCAGCGGGAAGCCAGTTTCTCCGCGACCGAGCCGAGGCACAAGTTGTCCGGGGAATCGCAGCCCTCCGTTCGGCTTCGGTCCGTATGCTCTTGGCCGATCTGTGACGGTATTTCTGAATCTTCTGACTTTTGGTTTCTGACTTTTGACAACTCTTCATTTTCTTACAATCGTTCCTCCGCTTTTGCGTCCCCTCCTTCCCTCCTTCGAACACCCCGGAATCCCCTCACTTGACCGCCATGTCCACCTCCACTTCTCCCCCGCAGGAGCTTAAGGATGAGCTCAAGGTCGTAGAGAAGAAGGCCGTCAACCAGACCGTTCAGCAGATTCGCTCCCTAGCGGCAGGTGCCGCTGGTGGTCTTTGCGCGGTCGTGGTCGGCCATCCCTTCGACCTGGTCAAGGTGCGCCTGCAGACCGCCGAGAGGGGCGTCTACGCGGGCGCTATGGACGTTGTGCGCAAGACGGTGGCCCGCGAGGGACTCGCACGGGTAGGAGCCAATACCACGACTAATTGGAGGGCAACAATCAAGCTGACGGAGAATTTGATCAGGGTCTGTATGCTGGTGTTTCTGCCCCCCTCGTGGGTGTTACTCCGATGTGTAAGTCACCTCTTGAGCCTCAATGGCAGGCGTACGCACTGCAGATCGAATTAGAAGCTAACGTGTATTCACTGGGCAGTCGCTGTTAGCTTTTGGGTACGTCTTCACGATTGAGACTTTGCGATCGAGTCGGTAGGGTCATTCTAACGCTGAATAGGGCTATGACGTGGGCAAGACCTTGGTGAACAAGTTCAGCACCGTTCCTGTGGTGAACGAGACGCCGCAGTATTCTATTGCACAGATCTCCGCGGCCGGTTTCTTCTCGGCCATTCCCATGACCCTCATTACCGCACCCTTCGAGCGTGTCAAGGTCCTCCTGCAGATCCAGGGCCAGAAGACCCTGGCCCCGGGTGAGAAGCCCAAGTACTCTGGCGGTACTGATGTCGTGCGCCAGCTTTACAAGGAGGGTGGTCTTCGCAGTGTGTTCCGCGGCAGCGCCATGACATTGGCCCGTGATGGGCCTGGATCGGCTGCCTACTTCGCCGCCTACGAATATATCAAGCGGTCGCTGACCCCCAAGGATGCGGAGGGCAACGTCACTGGCGAGTTGTCCCTACCTGCTGTATTGGCTGCTGGTGGTGCTGCCGGTATTGCCATGTGGATCCCCGTTTTCCCTGTCGACACCATCAAGTCCCGTCTGCAGAGTGCACCAGGAAAGCCGACCATTGGCGGCACTATCAGTTCCGTGTATGCCAACGGTGGCTTCAAGGCATTTTTCCCCGGCTTCGGACCCGCCTTGTGCCGTGCCGTGCCTGCTAACGCAGCGACCTTGTAAGTTCCCTTGTCGACTCTATCTCTTGAGTGCAAAACTGACCTTTGGACAGCCTGGGTGTCGAGCTTGCTCACAAGTTCATGAAGAAGATCTTCAACGACTAAAGGGGGTCGAGTCATTCCTGTGTAAATATGTCCATTTGTTTTAACAGCGTTGGTTCTGTCGTCCATCCACGGATGGAACTCTGCGATGGGTTGCCCCTATATGGGTACCCTGTGATTTCCTGTTGGTTTAGAGATTTGCCCAGGGAACATCTCCGGGGTTCTTTGTATAGATCGGGTTCTTACAAAGTTGTCTTTGCGACGAAATCGACGTGCCACTGGGATTTGGCCACCAAAAAGTACATATTTGAGTAGACTCCTTGCAATTGCAAGGCAATTGCCGAGTGGATCAAACATAGCCAATGGTGCCCACTGTTGAAATCTCTCGGAAGCGCTCGCTTGCCAGAGGTGATTAGCGGCCCACTCAGAGTCATTGAGGCTCAAGAACTCGGCCGTCTATGGACCCCGCCGGGGGCGGAGAGCCAGAGCTAGAGATAGCGCGAACACACGGGAGGTAGGATTGGTCGCCCAGTGAGGGGTTCCCATAGGTGCTTGGGGGCCAGTCTGCTTACATGGGGCTCTCAATCGACATTCAGGGGAAGAAGGGCCTTGTATTATCCGCAGATAGTCAAAGGATACAGAGTGCAGGAGATGAAACATCTGGAACCGGTAGAAAGGAAGAAAAGATATTAGATGACTTCCTAAACTCCAAAAACCCCAGGGAGTCAAGCAACGGATGAAAGCGGTAAAACGTAAACTGGGACCATTTGAGGCGGTGCTGCCTGTTTCCTACTACTCAACTTCCATAAAAGGGCCGCCCCGTCCCGGCTAACTCCCCTTCCTTTTTCATCTCCTTCATCTCTTCCCACTTCTTGGTATTTCACCATGTCGACTCTCACTAGTCATATCGTTCGTCGGGGCGTTGATGTCGCCTACGCCAGCTTTCAGCCACAGAGCCCTGAGAAGCAGCCCTCTGGCCTGCAGATCTTGGGGCTCTTCCTGACTCTTCTGGTGGTCGGCCTGGCCATGTTCTCCGTAAGAAGCTCATTTACCATTCCCACTTTCCGAGATTAACCCTTTCATAGGTCGAGTACACCTACAACTGCGTCATTGCGACCCTGGCCGCCATCGAAGACTCTAACCCGGATATCTACATCCGCGTCGATGGTGATGACATCAACAAGCCTCTTGACCCCAACAACCAGGAGCCCGAGCCCGAGATGGTCGATCGCCCCGTGCCCATTACCGGCAAGTTACGCCGTGCCTTGAAGCACCTCCGCGCCCGTGGCGGCTTCTGGTCGCGCTTCCGCGGTCTGTCCATGTATATGGTCATCAGCATCGCCCAAAGCTTCCTTGTCGGAATCATCCCCGTCTCTATGTCCTCCTTTATGGGCCAGCTTATCGTGCAGCCCCTGGTTATCGTTCTCCTGTCTCCCTGGCACTTGGCCTGGGTGCACATCGTCATCTCGGAGCCTTCCCCCAAGCGCTTCTACCAGCGCATCCCCAGTTATTACCGTACCTTCATGAAGATTGCCCCGGCTGCGGCTCTTGAAAGCGCTCTTGTCTATGCTCCTCTCTTCGCTCCTCTGGCCATCGCCAAGGCTGCGGGTTGGATCAACCTGCAGCCCGACATGGATCACGCCTCTTCAGACTTGTGCCGTAATTTGGCTGTCAGTGCTCTCCCGGCCATTCTGTCTTTCCTGTTTTCCATTCCCGGCCGCGTGATCTTCGTCCGGGTTGCGGCCTCGATGCTGCCCGAAGAAGATGAGACCATCGTGCCCTTCGACCGCTCGTTCGGCGGCAAGGTCCAGCCTTCTATAGTGGGTGGCAGCGGCAAGATTGGCCTTCGCGATGCATGGACCACTTTCGACTGGGCTGGCCGTGTCCGTTTTGTGAAGGTCATTGCCAAGGCCTTTGCCATCGAGGTGGCACTCGTGGTGCTTGCCGCGGTGGCCTTGATCGCCCAGTTTGCCATGATACCCTCCAAGCCCGACGTTCCTAAGGAGATGCCCCCTCAGTAGATAGGTGGTCGCTGCATAAATGGGCATGTGCAATATCTTGAATGCTGGAATGCCGGAACGGTGAACCCTCTGACGCAACCTAGGTTACTTATCACACACCCGCAAGTCTTTGTACCTACCACTTACCAATTCCTTCCATTACGTCATTGATGGCTTGCTCTCAAATAAAAGCCTGGATCTTGAAATGGCACGAATAAAGCCCAACAAGGTTGGTTCATGAAAATGAAACGAGATGTACACAATAGCCGTAGACTCCTCGTATTAGTGACCGGAACTATACGCCTCCACTCGATCCGCCCTCCCGCTCTTCACCGCCTTCATTTCTTTTTGCGCCTGCGAATGTCCCCCTCACTTTCCTCTTCGACCTCCTATATTCTTAATCTGCATTCATACCTCTCCCAGAACCTACTCCTCGGGTACCGCTCCAGTCCTATCACCCTACAGAATGGCGACGTCCCCCGCCGGCCGTATGCTGTCTCGCCAGCTGCAGCAGATGCAATCCGATAAGGACATTCCCGGAATCAGCTGTGGTCTGGTCGATAGCAACGTCTTCGAGTGGGAGGTTATGCTCATGATATCGGACGACGTCAAGTTGTATGGAGGTATGGCTTTTGTCGAGATCTACGGCCTCGAGGACCCTAGGGAACGGAACCTAGGGAACGGAACCTCGGGAACCGCTCCAGCAGCGGATCTTCTGTTTGGGATTTATTTCGATAGTTGCTGACACTGGATACAGGTGGTTTCTTCCGTGCTCGCCTTACCTTCCCTATGGAGTACCCTCATATGCCGCCCAAGATGAAGTTTGAATCTCCTCTCTTCCACCCCAACAGTAAGTGATCATCATAGCGAGAGCTCTAGGAGTATCTCTATGGAAGGGGCGTGGATGTCACAGCGTTATGGCTGTATTCAAGGAAAGTATGCTGATCTCTTCTTCTTTTGCCAGTCTACCCCAACGGTGACGTCTGTATCTCCATCCTGCACCCTCCCGAGGAAGACAAATACGGCTACGAATCTGCCGCCGAGCGCTGGTCGCCCGTCCAGACCCCCGAGACCATCTTGCTCTCCGTCATCTCTATGCTCTCGAGCCCCAATGACGAGAGCCCGGCGAATGTGGAGGCTGCGCGCCTGTGGCGTGAGGACCCCGCCGAGTTCAAGAAGCGCGTGCGTCGGTGCGTGCGTGAGAGCCTGGGCGAGGAGTAAACGAGGAATATAACGATTTTTTTTCTATTTCATTTCGGTGCATCTGGCTGGTCATTTTTCTTTCGATTTGCCCCGAGAGTTGGGGTCTCGGGAGTTTTGCGTGCTCGCGGTGTTGCTCTCCATTGCATGATAAAGCGAGGGGTCTTCTATGAGTGGAATGATCTAGCATTCATGGCCGCGCGTTGAGTTCACTCATCTCCCATCCATGGGGTTTTATGATGCACGATCTGGGTTGCTGGAGTTTCGTTCCTACTGGGATCTACTGGCTTGCATTCTGGTATTCTGGTTCCGGGCACATTTGTGCCTACTTTGCTTTTCAGCCGAAGTATTAAGCTTTGGCCGCTACGAGAATAGGAGGAGCTGGACGGACACATTTGATACTTTAGGAACCCATGATATTCAACAGTTCAAAATACATTTGTATTCATCCCATCCAATATTTGCGTAGAAAACTCTATATTATATTCTCTTGAAGATGCTATGTTCAAATGTGGTAACACGCCATGTCAAAATCTATTGAATGCGAGTCAAAAGACCGCTTAGGAGAAAATGAAAGAGGAGGAGGTATAATGGAAGGTGGCAGGGGTTGCAAAAGGACAGGTCTAATTGCGGTTCTTGTATCCAGTGCGCATCGAAGGAAGGAAGAAGCCGGGATGGAGGAGAGTAAAGGTGAAACAGGCCAGGGCAATCATCCTAAGCCAAATCAGTGGGTGCATTGAGCGTAGACGAGGTGCATACTCACATTCCATCGAGAACAAGGAACTCATTCTCTTTTTGCATCAACGCACTGCCCCAACCACCTGCCATCTCAGGAATACTATAAAAAACTATTAGTATGAGTTCCAAGGCATTTTGTTCTCCAGGAACCTACCGATAGATACAACGAATGATGACGGTGAAGTAGGCGAAGACTTCAGCACCAAGAATCAATCTCATCTTCGCAGGGGAGATTGTCGGTGTGGCATCATCCAGATTCTTCTCGCCCACGAGTCCATTTCCACGACGTGCGACACGGATGAAAAAGTCCAAGCCGAACAGGCCACACACGGCCATGGTAGCCACCTGGAAGGCAATACCGGTGATGATGATATCGTCTCCTACCTTGAGCAGGAACTGGTTGTCCGTACCTGCCGCCGCGGCGACACCACCACCCGCAGCCTGCAGGACCAATGATCCGACGTCACAGCTGATGAAGATCCAGGTGAACAGGCGGGGCTTCAATCGCGAATGTTCGGGTCCAAGGTACAGGACAATGTGTTTGAGGGTCAAATAGACGCCTGCCGCAACAAAAGTGGGTGCCAGCACCAGACAGACGATCTGCAGCTTGAAGGCGCCTTCATTCCACGGATTATTCGACATCAAGACGCGACCAATGTATCCAGCCATTTCCATAATGGCACCGATGCCCAAGGCGACCATAAACGTCCATGTTCGGAAATAGACGCCCAGCCCGATTTGACACAGGCCCAGGACACCAAAGAAGACGGTGAAAAAGACGTTGCCGCCAAAGTTGGGAGTGTAACCGTAAGTCGTGGCGCTGACAGGGCACTCTGGGCTGACCGCCGTACAGTCAGAATAGCCCGGCATGGTGGAAAGGGGCGCTCGAGTGAAGCGAAAGGGCGTTAGGGAGAAGTTAAAGAGAGCCCACGGTGCTTATGAGCACCTGCGGCACCACCAAGTCGACCCCATCTTAAACCGAACCCTTTTTTCATCGCGTAGAGGCCAAGGAAAGCGTGTCATGCCTGCCATGTGGAGCCTGGTTCGAGCGCTTGTCAATAAGGCCTTTTTCCATGATGACGATTGGTGCTCGCGATCGCACTCGCTCTCGTTCTCGCATCCGGTCTTGTTCAGCCGCCCCAATTGAACCCCATTGAACCCCACTCGGCCCAGAGAGATGGAATCGGCGATTTGATGTTGGTCCCCCATTGACGTTCAGTGCAGAAGGAGGCTCTAAGCTGTCAATGGTTTGGCCCGGGCCCAGTGGATCTGTCCCTGATCTTGCATATACCCTTTTTGGTCTCTATAGAATCATCTACTATGAGGAGGCGAGGGGTGTGAGGAAATGAGATAGAGACGAGGGAGGCTCGGAGTTAGGGAAATCGGCGAAATGTAAGACAAAATGACTCCACGTGACTCCATCTTTCTCCTCCTGCAACTTCGCGGACTCTCAAAAGTCGAGAATCGAGAGCCGAGAGTCGAGCCGACATGCCTCCTCGTCGGGCGCATACCAAGTCGCGCAATGGCTGTGATCAATGTAAGCGGCGCCGGGTCAAGGTAAGCATTCCCGTTATCGTCATCGTCATCGTCATCGTCAGCTCTCTCTCTCTCTCGGAATGGCGTCTCTGACAGGCGCAGTGTGACGAACGGGGTCCCCCCTGCGCCAACTGTATTTCGCGAGAGATCAACTGCACTTACATCAAGGCACCGCATGGAGCCAACGTAACCAATGTCCGACCTCCGTCCATCCCCGATTCGCACGACTCGCGAGATCCGGGCACGCCTAGGCCCCTGCCTCTCAGTCCGGCCACCACCCCGTCTGCGATCTCCGGGGTACGCGATCTGGAGCTGATGCACAAGTTCTCCACCGACACCTTCAGGACCGTCTGCTCGGCCGATACGGAATACCAGGTTTGGCAGATCATCATCCCTCGGCTGGCTCTTCAGTACGACTTTTTAATGAACGGCATCCTGGCGTTGGCCTCGCTGCATATCGCCACCACTTGCGAATCCCCGACTTCCTTGGCCTACATCGACACCGCGCTTCAGTATCATAATCTTACCTTTGCCCCCTTTCGCGCCGCCATCGATAATCTCACCTCCCAAAATTGTGAGGCTGTGCTGGCGCAGTCCATCGTAACCACCGTAATTGGCATCGCTTTGCCGCGAGTTACAGCCGCTCGGGATGAAAGCTCTAACATGACCGAGAATATCGTTGTGGTCTTTGAACTTTTGCAGGGTGTCAGGAAGATCATTCACATTGGTGGCTCATGGATTAAACTCAATTTATTCACTCGCCAGAAGAGCTTCTGGGAAACGGATTCCACCGACTTGGATCGCGACACAAAGGCCGCGCTCGATCGGCTTGCGACATTAAATGATGAGACGCTGGCCAGTATCGACACAGATCAGTATCGCATCAACAAAGACGTCATCGCTCATCTTCTACATTGTTTCACCGTGTTCTCCAAATCCTTCGATCCGGCCAACGTTCTTGCGTGGCTAGCTGTCGTGGACAAAGAGTTTGTCGACAACGTCCGTCGTCGTCAGCCATTGGCACTACTGATTCTTATGCACTGGGGTGTGTTACTAGGCGAATTAGATGGCACATGGTGGTGGGCGCGAAAGTCTGGCCGAGCCCTGATCTCTGAATTATCTCATATTTTACGTCCTGGAGACATACGGTGGGCTGACTCGTTGGCCTGGCCTCAGCAAAAGATGGGTCTATGATATGGGTGAGCTCGATGATAGTCTCTCTCACTCAAAGTATTCCTCTCCGTCTCAGAATTGATGGCTATCCGTCCAGCTTTCCGTCCTGCCATGGGCTTCGCTCAACTGGGAATGAGTTCGAGATCGATGATATGAGCAACTGTCATGGCGTTTTGGCTACACGCCTCGAGATGCTCCATCAATTGACCAGTGCTAGGGACAGCCACTGGCTCAGCTCTCAACGGAACTGGCCAGTAGATTCTCTGATCATATCAACCCCTTTGGCTTCATTAGGGCTGTCATATTTCACCGAAATTTCCACAGCATGAAATACGAGCGACATGGAAATCGGTATCGGCAATCTCCCCGAACTGTATACGATACTAGGGAATGCCACAAAACAAAAGGCTAGTGGATTGGTCTTCAGTACCCGCAGTTTGAACCTCTCCTGCCCCTGCATATATCATGGAAATTCTGGACCTAATTAATGAAAGTACATGACTCTCCAAACATACATTCTCTTTACGATCAGTCTTTGGTTGGACCTCCCTGATCCCACAATCCTGGAAACCGGTCATCAAATTTTGGCCTTTTCCATACCGTTTCTGTAGATCCCTTGGATCCGCAGCTGGTTTATACTGTCTACCTGATATCTGCACACGCGCAGACTCAGCGGCCCACCTACCTGTCTCATCCAGTAGGAACGACCACAGTCGAATAACCAATTGCGCGACGCAACCTGCACCAATTCGGCCAGGAAACACTGTGGTGCGTTCTGGTCCTCGGTGAAGACTATCTGCGGAAGCTCGCGTCGGATCGACGGTGGCGCATTGGTCATGGCGATGTCTATGTACTCGTCGAATGTAAATGGTTCGTACAGCTCTGAGCCGATCTGCACGATCCCCGTGGTACGTGCCGCGGCGTGAAGTAGACATGCATTGGCCACGAAGTCGACGGGTATCTCGTCGATAATATTGGCGCCGGTTTTGTAGCCTTTTGCCGCGTGCCATACCTGTGTCGCGCCTCGATCCGCCATGTAAAGTTGATAGAACTTGTTCAATGGCGTCGAGTTCTCCAGTCCGTACAGTGGGTACGGGTGTCGCAATGCTTGACCGAAGATAGTTGGGCGAACGAGGAGAATTGGTAGAAGGGGATAGCGCTTCGGTAGGAGTTTCTCCATCACGTATTTAGCCTGGGCATACGTCGAGGAGAAGCGAGATGCGTGGGGTGAGTCGTCCTGAGTTAGGATCGATGCAAGCTCTTCTTCTGGGTCCTCGTCTGCCAAGTTGTATGGTCGCTCCAGCACTGGACCGTCTGGAAGGAAGCTGTTGCAATAGGCAGTGGACAGCTGGATGAGAAGCTTGAGACGTTGAAACTTGGATGCAATCCGGGCCAGTTCCAATGCCGGGAGACAATTGTTCTCGAATGCATCCACAAGACTGGACTCTAACGTGATTTTGGCTGCCGTATGAATCACCAGTGTAATTTGGCTGCGTAGTTGCTCCAGCACTGCGGCTTCGATGCCAAAGTCCACGGACTTGATATCCCCAATCACAAACTCGATCTTCTTTGAATCGAGAATTGCTTTCGTTTGATCGGGCATGGCTCTCTTCCATTTCTCAATCGCCTGGGCCGGTGTCCCACGTATTAAGACGTAAATCCTGCGTGTAGGTAACTGAAGTGCCAGTTTATGAAGCAGACAGCCTCCTAGGGACCCGGTGCTTCCGGTCAGGAAGACCGTGTGTACCTCGAAGATCTTTGCATATCCTTCGCGGAGGACCTGCTCGACTTGGGATGGTACTGGGGCCGGCAGCGACGACATCGAAACCTCGTGCTGCTCAAGTTGACAATGATTCTTGAAGAGCGTGTCGGAAAATAATATTATTTTCAGGACGAGGAAACGGCGAGGTCCACGTACCGGTGATATATCGACCTTAGACCCTAGTGCCGAGATGGGGGGGTGGCACAAGAGTTCCAAGCTGCCCTAACCGATGTCACTGGAGAAAAAAAGAGCCTATTTCCTGCATCCTTCCTAAAGGCAATAGTCAATAAGAGCAGCTCAGCAGGCTGAGACTACTGGATTGTGGTTTCTACATCGCCACTCATTACCCTGACTGTTATCAACTCATGTGCGGCCGAGGCTGGAGATAGTTCATACAACTTTCAAAAGAATATCACTTCGTCCAAGCGTTTAGGTCCAGCTGGGGCAATCGTTGATACATGATGAACTTGATTATATGGCCCATCCAAGTAGGATTGGATGTAAGGGCATTTCCGGGCGCATTGATAGAAACGTTGGGAGTTAACGGGGGCAAACACGTCGCACAAGCCCTGGAGTGCAACGTGACGATACCGGGATTCGGTCTACATGTGATATCCATGGATGTTGGAAACTTGCAATAGATTACAGATTGAGGGTATGGGAGTATATATCATTCCCAGAGAGGGTACCAGGTATATTTGCAGCCGACGTGTTTTTGCCAACGTCATCTGTACAATGTGTGGGGTTGGAAGTCGAAGCTCCAGAACTGGCCGAAAGAGACCATGATAGAGCACGGAGAGAACTCGCCGTGGAAGTTTGGTTAGTTCCTACTTAGGAGGCCTTGTTTCCACCGCCACACCAACAGCGTCCATCCATATCACGCTCCACCTGAACCACAATATCCACGCCCTTTTCTCGGAGATAGCTGACAGTTCGCTGCCGAACATCTTCCAGGTCTGACCCACGAGAAGCAATGACATGAATCACACCGAAGACCTTTTGATTCTTGATTTCATGCTCATGGGCGTGGTCATGATCGTGATCGTGATCATGATGATGGCTGTGACTATCATCATCGTGATTGTGGCTGTGGCTATGACTGTGGCTATCATGATCGTGATCACAGCCAGAGTGATTGGAATGGTCATGAGAATGAGCATGATCATGCCCAGACGAGCTCGCACCGGTGTCGTCAAGCCAGAACTTTGGCACCGTGTAGCTTACTACCCCTCGTAGAGTGCTCACCCCGGCGAGGGTTTCACGAACATTATACTCGGTATCGGCAGGCAGGGTCAGCAATAGAGTCTTGGCCGTGCTACTGACCAGCGGAACAGCCGAGGCAAAGATCAATATGGCGATGAAGCATGATGCCAGAGGATCATACCCAGACCATCCAGTATAGTGCACTAGAATGGTCGAAATGACCACCGCCACTGAGCCCAGTGTGTCGGCCAGAATGTGCAGGAAAATGCCGTGCATATTCTCATTGCCATGCGAGTGGTCGTGACCATGACCGTGATCGTGGCCATGGTGGTGACCGTGCTCGAAGCTGAAAATGCCGACCAGATTCACTGCCAGGCCAGCAATGCTAACAGCCAGCAGCTCGCCGAGGCGATGCATTTCGCTTCCCGACGATAAACGCTCCACTGCCTCGTAAATGATTTCCACGCTGATGATCATGAGGAAAATACCATTGGCAAATCCAGACAAAGTGTCTACCTTGCCGTAACCATAGGGAAACTGAGTATTGGGTGGCCATTTGCTCATGACCGCGGCACACAGTCCGACAACTAGCGCAAGACAGTCAAAGAACATATGAATACTGTCACTGAGCAGTCCGAGAGAGCCTGTCAAAAATCCATACGACAATTGAACAAGCATAAAGGTAAAGTTGAGGCTAGAACGCATTAGTGTATCTGTCGACGATTGGTGTAGAAGCCAGACCTACCACATGAAGTAAAAGATGCTGCGAGAATCTTTTTCCTTGAGAATGCTGTGCAGTAACGGATAAGCCTCGCTGCGATGTACAAGCCATTTGGTGACTCGCGAAGACTCGCTGATGCTGTGAGAATGGCTGTGCGAGTGGTTGTGCGAGTGAGCATCCGAACGTAAGTGGCTGTCATCCATTCTTGATGCGAAGAAAGACCCAGCAGCCAGAACACAGCGCGCGGCATAGACAACTATAAAATCATCCCGGATGTGCGGAGAGCACAAGAGAGCGGCAGCTCCAGCACTGACGGCCAGTCCAAGTTTACTCGAGGAACGGAGGCCCGTGGGAAAGGAGACCATCAAGGAGGCCGCCAAAAGCCCAGCAGGAACCAGAAGATAAACTAGGTCCGACATGCTGAAGGGCAAACCCCGAGAAATGATCAAACTCAATAGGGCTAAGAAAGCTCCCGAGACAAGGGCCAATGGTGCATCGGTCGTCACGAGGACCGATGACTGGCTCGCATTCGATACCTTTTCTGCTACTAGACCAGGCTCTGGAATAGGCCCCTGTCGGTGAATTGAAGGGAAAGGCGGAGAAAGAACGAAGAGGGACAGCATGAGCGCGAGATACCCGACAAGTGGCGAGGAATCCCATGATTGGTTCATGCCCAAGAAGCTCATTAATATAGCCGCTCCAACAAGAGAAATTTTGTAGGGCTTCTGGGTATAACGCTCGACACTTGCAGTACGCGAATCTGAAAGGAGCAAGTTTGGCAGCCCGGACGCCTTAGCAAGAAGTAAGGCGAATGCGACCAAGAAACCCCCGATCTCCAGGGTAGCGAAAATGGGAAGCCCAATGGAGATCATTTGTAGAAGGGCAGCCTTGACAGTCTTCCCATCCAGGCCTGGAAATTTAACGGAGGAGGTGCTCATTGACGCTGCACGTTGGTGGTTCAATCGCGCAAGCCGACCACATCCAAAGATAAGAAGAGTCATCGCGGTCAGAAGAAGAGTCTTCTGTCCAGCGTGACCACTTCCCGAGCCGGAGGCGCAAGCAGTTGTAGTCGCGATTCCTTCAACGGTTTGGCTTGTTTGCGCGCATTTTCTTGGATACCAGGAGAGCGCGATCCAGGGCAATGCGATTAGAGAGCCAGTGAATATCTCATGTCTGGAATTATACAGTCAGCCCTCGCTCATTCATCTTCTTCCAAATATATTCACGTACATCTGCTCGGAGCCGTGCGAGGTGCGCTCTGTATAGGCGCCAGACGATTTTATCTCATTGTCGTGGGCCGCGTCATGGACAGATGCCACGCTATGGTTGTTGTGGTGGTGGTTATGACTGTGGGTATGGGCGTGGTGCGAAATCGAGTGAGAGTTGGAGGCGGAGTACTGATGGCTGGACCATGATGGCTGGCTTGCATGAGTGTACGAATGGTTGGCATTTGCTGCGTCCGGCGGCGACTCCGCAAGTTGCGACAGATTGCCATTGGAGCTCCCTAATGTGAGAGGAGGCGGCGGTTGAGCCCACCGAGCGGTTCGACTGTGACCGCGACTGCGGCTGTGTCCATGGCTGTGACTATGAGCGTGAGCGTGTCCATTGGATGGAGGCGCGAGATCCGCAATCTGGGGCGGCGCCCCCGTCGACATTGTCTGGAGCTGCGTAGCTGAATAGGAGACTCCGGAGAATGGAGGTAGGAGGGGCGCTCGGGGCCAAGAAGAAGCTCTCGAAGCTCAGACGGATAGGATAAGTGACAGGAAAGCAGTCATAGCTAGAATCGCCGGGAGATGTGCTTTGAGCACTTGGGAGTTCTGAAGTTCAGATAAGAGACGAACCGTGGACCTTGGGGGGCAGCCCCACGTGACGTTATCGATGCGACTTGTGTTTACAACTTCAACATCGTTTCCAGTCTCATTTTCATTTTTATAACTTCACTTGAACGTGAACGTTAACGCAAACTCGAGATGATCGATCGTCATGATTGAGTACCTCATCAGCATCGCGTTTTGCCTCTCCAGTGCGCTGACGGTGCTGATCCTGCTGCTTCCCTCGCAATACGATCCAGCCACGAAAGACAAGCCAAGCGTGCAGATTCTTGTCTTAGGTGATATTGGTCGAAGCCCGCGCATGCAATACCATGCCCTGAGCATTGCTAAACATGGTGGAAAAGTTGTCATCGTTGGTTATAAAGGTGAGTCGCTTCAATTGACTTCTCGAGCGCGGAGAACCTGACACCATGTTATAGAGTCCGATCCTCATCCCGACATCATTTCCAATCCGAACATCACCATAATTCCTCTTCGTCCTCATCCCGCGATCCTCCAGACCAGCAACAAGCTCCTGTTCATCATATACGGCCCATTGAAGGTGTTGTTCCAGATTGCGTCTCTATGGAAATGTCTCGCATATACTGCCCCGCCATCACGCTGGCTACTAGTCCAGGTGGGTTTCGAGATGCAAGACGGATCAAGTTGCATTCTGACTAGTGTTACAGAACCCGCCGTCAATTCCTAGTCTCGCTGTGGCATCGATCACTTGTTTCCTGCGGCAAACCAGACTGATCATTGATTGGCACAATTTTGGATACTCCATTCTGGCACTGAAACTAGGTCAGAATCATCCGCTCGTGAAATTGTCTCTCTGGTATGAGAAGACCTTCTGCAAGTCGACCATGGCGCATTTGTGTGTAACCGATGCAATGGGCTTGGTCCTTAAGAAGGATTTCGCGCTTCAGGCCCCCATCTTGCCGTTGCATGATCGACCAGCCAGTCATTTCCACCCTATCACCAACCCTGATGAGCGGAATAAGTTCCTCAACACACTTCCCGAAACAGAATCTGTGCGTTCGTCGCTGGCCGCAGGAACCCTTCGAGTTCTGGTCAGCTCGACTTCCTGGACCCCGGACGAGGACTTCTCGATTCTCATAGATGCATTGCTGCAATACTCGGAACTTGCCACCGCGCAGCCTCGACTTCCCGAGATTCTGGCTATTATTACAGGCAAGGGTCCACAAAAGGAAATGTATCTCCAAAAAGTTGCAGCCCTGGAAGCCGCTGGTCGGCTTCAAAGGGTCACAATCCGAACGGCATGGTTGAGTGTGCCTGATTATGCCCGACTTCTCGCATCGGCATCGTTGGGCGTCAGCCTTCATACCAGCAGCAGTGGTGTCGACCTTCCAATGAAAGTAGTTGACATGTTCGGCGCCGGTCTGCCCGTGGTGGGCTGGAACCGCTTCGAGGCATGGCCAGAACTGGTAACAGAGGGCTTCAACGGAATGGGCTTTGGAAGTGCAGGCGAGCTAACGGAGCGGTTGACTGAGCTTTTTAGTGATGATAAAAAGCTTGAGTCCCTCCGCGCGGGCGCCCAGATAGAAAGCACTCGGCGATGGGATGATGAGTGGGATCCTATTGTTGGCAGATTGCTTGGGCTCACGTAGCGGAGACGATGCACAGATCAAAATATGAAAATTTATCTCCTCAATTTGGGGGCATCATGGATCATGCGGTCGTAAGAGCATTCGAATCCATATCGTCCTCTCTAGATGCTAGCCTGGAATTTTGCGTCACAGTAGAGACATGTATCAAATGTCTCGCAAAGTCTCTGGAACAGCTGGCCATTGACCATGTGAGCGACCAATGCCTCGTCCATGTACTCGGTGCGGCAACTAGGGCAGTATTTGGACACTCCGGGCTCTTGGATAGCCAGGAAGGTGAGACCGCAGCGTGCTAGCAAACCAAGTTAATATCAAACCGAACATGTTGAAGATAGTTACATTCCCTACCGAAAAGATGACCATTCGCGCATTGGGCTTCCCTGGCCGAGATCCATGCAATTCCCGCGTCACAGATCTCGCACCTCTCAAAGAGATGCCCACCGGGCTGATCAAGTTGGTGTGAAGACTTGGCAGGGATTGAAACGGACTCGGAGCCACATTTCGCCAATTCTTCGCTCAGGTCCGTGCCTGTCTCCTGCGCTAGGCGCTCAAATGACTTCTGAGACTCGGAGCGAATTGCTGAGTTGTGTCCATCTACGATGCCGCAACAAGCCGCTGCGTAGATAAGCCTCTGGTTCTCAGTACTGACAGTGGCCGTGCTACCCTCAGAGAGAAGAAATGAAACAACTGCTTCTCGTCGGCGTTGCGCGGTCTGTGATTCCTGTTTCTCTGGCCGCAGCGCGACGAGGGCTTGCTTGTCCGGTATCCCAACTGCCTCATCTGAGGCAAATGCAATTGTGGCATCCTCGTCTGACGCTACCCGGTATTCAATCATATCTGTCGGATGTCTTGTGAATAGCACCGCAACTATGCCGCGGTAAGATGTCAAACCCCACATTCGCGCTACGACATGTCCCCCAAGGTCGCGATTTAGATCATATTGCTCTCGAGAATTCTCAACAATCCTGCTCCATGCTGGTATTCGTGAAGCATGTTCGGGTCCAAGTAGCTCGAGGCTGATGGCAACGCCTAACCCACCGGTAGTGCAGCCATGGAGTGTGCAAGTATTCTTTTCTTCGTCCCGTGATGTAGTCATTGCTGAGACGAGTTAACAGCCGACTATCCTCACACCGACTGCATGACATACCTGTAATAGGATCCCAATGCCTCTCCGGTGGATCATTACTCTCCGATAGAGGCTCGTACAAGGGCCAGTCTCGAATTTGAACTTGTTCTTCTTTCGTACCAGTGCTGTCGTAAGCGGAGCGCCGCACTGAGATTGTGAAGAGGCCTCCAGTGATTCCCACTGCAAGAGCAATATCTTGGGCCTGATTCTGCAGTGAATATATCTCAGTAAATGATGCATCGTCAAGATGCGGCTACATACCGTGTAAAGCCACTCTATCGGGCCAGTGACCCGCTGATGGTTCCATTTGGACGCAAACTTTGTCACTGGATGATCCCCTAGCTTAGCAGCAGCCTCATATCGAGACGCATGATCATCTTTTCCACTTGAATTTCGCACAGTAACGCTAGTTTTGAAAAGACGGAGTTGAGTCCCAAGGACAACGGCAAGGATTGCAATGGCGGAATGAACATCCTCCTTGTGCGAAGCAGGGATCGTGATCCACGGGCCACATGCGATGGAAGAGACACGGACTTGGGATTGGATCCTGCCATGAAAAATTGATCCCGAGCTGGCCATGGGAAACTGCACCTCTTCTTGCTTCAGTGGAGACAGGGCCATCTTCTCAACGCAGTAGGGGTTTGAAGCGCCTTGCACCCTAGCGGATCTCCGCACTCGTAGCAGGACCAGATCGTTGAAGTCCGTTGCAACAGCCAGCATATGAAAACCCCAGCGGCTCTCGGGGTCAGGTAATGAATGGGAGCCATCGGCAGGCGTAGGCACTGTAAGAGGTTCACACCACTGGAATGAACGAATATTCACTCTGCGAAGATTTTCACCTCCTACTTTCGTCGGAATTAGAGGGTTTTCGTGGAAGATATGATTAACTATGCCCACCCTCGTCCATTGCTTCTTCGGGCCGATCGGTTCCCAAAGTGACAGGATCAGATTTGACGTTAACACAGCCAGGACACTGCGCCGGAATCGAGCCAGGCCTGGCGGTGACCAAGACATGGCAAGAATGGAGCTGGTAGACTGTTCGGCTCCAATAGAGAAATCATCC
This sequence comes from Penicillium corylophilum, assembly GCA_018410145.1. Lineage (NCBI taxonomy): Eukaryota > Fungi > Ascomycota > Eurotiomycetes > Eurotiales > Aspergillaceae > Penicillium > Penicillium corylophilum. Next base: position 1,417,155 of record JAGUQL010000009.1, read on the forward strand.
CGATTTTGCGGGTAGATGTCAGCCCATTCAGCATAAGTGAAGACATTGACGCGGAAGCGTGTGATTTGCCATGTTTCTTGTGCTTTGGGCGCTGATGTCGAAGCTCTCACATTAGGGGTCTACCTTTCTGTCAGCTGTGATCGAAACGACGCTGAATCCGAACGCACCAAGATCTGAATTTGCTCGCCTGCGGCCACAGCGAGCTCGCCGTCCGGAGACCAAGCAAGGGCATCGAAGCAAGAAGGAACAATGGGCAGCTGCACCGGGCTGAGCATTTTGCTGCAATTCAAGAGGATTTTCTGAGAAAGCCCTGCATTGGTCTTCAGACCCTCCCTGGAAGAATTAACGACAGGGAGAAGTTGGTGAACTTGAGGGAAAAGGCGAGTTTGAAGTGAGCGAAGCAAAGCGCGAAGCTTGTTGCCCGATCGGGACTAGCGCCATTCTCCGCGACTTACAAACATCGATTTATTGTTCGCTGCTTTTCTCCCTGAGAGCTGGTTGATTTACTAAAGTGTTGAGTTATCTGAACTACGAAGGAGGTGTAATAATGGTAGTCATTGTTGCCTGTTTTTGAATGGTCCACACTCTATTTGAACGAAATGGCTTCAATTGAATGCACACGACTGGCACAATTTATATACAATGTGGGCGATCATTTTCCAGGGTATCATCAATATGTTTGGGACCACATCGTAGTTTAATCCACACGATCCAGCTTCTGCACGACCATAGCGGTTGCGGCTCCGCCGCCATTGCAGATAGCAGCCACACCATACTCACCGGGCTGTAGCTGGTGAAGCAGGGTGACGAGGATACGAGAGCCAGAGCTGCCCAGAGCGTGGCCAAGAGAGATGGCACCACCGAGCAAGTTAACCTTTGCGTTCTCTAGGCCGAGAATCTGCGCGGAACATAGGTTAGCAAAGCATGTCCAATCGCAATGTTCCCCCAACAGGACATGGATTCTTACCTTCTCATTGGCCTTGATGACTGCAGCGAAAGCCTCGTTGAACTCCCACACAGCGACCTGGTCCTTCGTGATACCAGCACGCTCCAGGGCAACCGGGACAGCCTTGGCTGGGGCAACAGGGAAGTCAACCGGGTCAATGGCTGCATCGGCCGATGACACAATCCGGGCCAAAACACGCCCACCGGCACCAAATTCGCGTGCTAACTCCTTGTTGCCGATAACGAGAGCGGAAGCACCATCGTTCATGGTGGAGGCATTGCCGGCAGTGACGGTGCCTGTGCCGTCACGTAAAAAGGCAGGCTTGAGAGTAGTCATTTTATCAAGCCGAAGGTTCTCGTAGCCCTCATCCCGCTCAATCAACGTCTCTCCCTTCTTGCTCTTGACAGTCACTGGGGCGATTTCATCTGCGAACTTGTTCTCCTTCCAGGCTTGTTGGGCACGCTCGTACGACCGGATAGCGTACTGGTCTTGGTCCTCTCGCGAAACGTCGTATTTCTTGGCGGTCTGCTCGGCGCAAATACCCATGTGGAACTTGTTATACACGTCCCAAAGACCATCCTTGATCAGACCGTCCTCCAGCTTGATCTCACCGAAGGGGGGCAGCTGACTGGCACGGGACATGTAATAAGGCACGCGGCTCATGTTCTCCATACCACCTGCAACTTGGGCCTCCGCCAAGCCGAGTTGGATGTTCTGGGCGGCCAGCACAACCGCCTTCAAGCCGGAGGCGCACACCTTGTTGACGGTCAGAGACTCGACTGTGGACGGTAAACCGGCGAACATGGATGCTTGACGCGCAGGAGCCTGGCCAACGGATCCTTGCAGAACATTTCCCATGTAGACATCGGTAATCTTCTCCAGAGGAACCTTGGACTTGCTCAGAGCCGACTTGATGGCAACGGCACCCAGCTCGGGGGCGGAAACGGAGGTGAATGAACCATTGAACTAGACACGGTACATCAGCTCTGGCGTTCTTTGTACCCGAACTTAACAAAAGGCGAATTTATATGATTACCTTCCCTGTGGGTGTTCGTGCTGCGCTCAGAATGTAAGCATCCTGAATCTCTCGCAAGGTTGGGCGGGCGGAGCTGAACTGTCTCTGACTGCGGAATGCGGGGACAGCAGCCCGCTTGGAGAGGCGGGTAGATAACCTAGTGGCCGTGATCATGTTTTTGATAGAAAGACGGAAATGGACGGTAGGAGATGAAGTATGAAGTATGGGGTATGACGGAGCAAAGAGGAAGAACAACGAGCACTTGGAGTGCACCGGGGTGTATGGAATGCACCCGCTCAATATCCGCACGCGCGCCGCCGTTAACCGCATGGACCGAGGCTCTCTATGGTCACATGACTTTCAGTAATATGACGACACCGAATGAGTCAGCTGTTCATCTTGGGATAGTTTCTCCATTGGGAAAGCCCTACCGGTTCCCCTCCTCGTGCGCGCTTTCTACTGATAGTCGACCAGTATCTCTATTTCTACTCTGTTGCTCCTTCATCCTCCATCTTGACCGCAGAACGACCTGACCTGCACATCAGAAGCTTCTGTCTATTGCAACCCGCCACAATGTCGACCTCTGCTCGCCGCCGTCTCATGCGGGACTTTAAGGTACGTACTGCGTCACCCGGGAAATTGAGCGAGATTGGTCTTTTGCTTCAATCCAGCATCCCCTGCTGGATTTGATCACGAGGCCCTACTCGAGATATAGCTTCTCCTCTCGGATCCCCATGGTTACCCAATCCCTTTGTTTCCGATTGTCCTCAAAAGTGTCGAGTGCCCCCGCTAACTGAATCGCGTCGTTGATTGTAGCGCATGCAAACCGATCCCCCCGCCGGTGTCTCCGCCTCGCCCGTTGCTGACAATGTTATGACATGGTACGTGGAGATGCCCCGCGATCTAGAGGCTCAATCGACTGATGAGATGCTAGGAATGCCGTCATAATCGGCCCGGCCGACACGCCTTTCGAAGATGGTACATTCCGCCTGGTGATGAACTTCGAGGAACAATATCCCAACAAGCCGCCCGGTGTCAAATTCATCAGCCAAATGTTCCATCCTAATGTGTACGGAACCGGCGAGCTCTGCCTTGATATCCTCCAGAACCGCTGGAGCCCAACATATGATGTTGCCGCCATCCTGACGAGTATTCAGAGGTAGTTTACCCAAGCTTCTTCGAGGCCCGAAATATACTGACAATACCCTTCAGCTTACTGAACGACCCCAACACCTCATCCCCGGCCAATGTCGAAGCATCGAACCTTTACAAGGACAACCGTAAAGAATACATCAAACGGGTGCGGGAGACCGTTGAGAAGAGCTGGGAGGACTAGATGCGCGCGTGACTTTTTATCCTATTCACCTTTCACCCTTTGTCACCATTTCAATGATTCTTCTATATCAAACGTTGAGGCCGCAACGAGTCCGGAGATGGAACTACCGGAGTCAAATATCGCCTTCGAACCTTCGGGCCGTTTGATCTGCACAGCGTGGGGTTTGGGCGTCAGGTTCTTGTTTTTTTGGTCTTCTCATGCCTTTGTCGCGTGCATCTGTCATTCCCATCTAGTTAAGCATTAGCCTTCAATGACACATATTTATGAGGAAAAAGTTGAATGTGGTGGAAATAAGCTATGGAAGCATAGAGAGCGGTGACTGCACCTCCTGAAGAGTTGAAGAGTCGGGGCGGTCGGCCAAGAATCCCAAAACGGAGTGTCAACAAACCCACTCCCTCATCTTCATCTTCACTCTTTCTGACCCCTCGTCTATTCGGGTCATTTGTTGATTTTGCTTTTCTTTCCTTTCTCTCCCCGGAGCTCCATTTTCTTGAAACCCTTCTGAGACCCTGGACCGTCTAGGACCAATAGTGAACCACCTCGACCCCCGGGAATTGTCTGCCCCTCCTTGGGGTCTATTTCTTCCCCGTGAGAGAGCTGGCGAACCGCGAACATGGCGTAAGTACTTTCGACTGACGTATTAGACTACGACTGACTTTCTTTATAGGTCCGCCGGGCCGAACACCATTAAGGGTACGCACAACGTGGAGGACTAGAGACGAAAGCACAGCTAACCCCCTAACGCGTACAGTGGTCGCTCGATTCCGTCCCCAAAACAAGGTGGAATTAGCCTCCGGAGGAAAACCGATCGTTGAATTCGAGAGCGAGGACTCATGTACCATTCTTGTGAGCTCAGACATTTCAGGAGTCAGCGGGGGAATGATGCTAACGGACATGTGGACAGTCCAATGAAGGAACGGGTGCCTTCACCTTCGACCGGGTGTTCCCCATGAATACTGCGCAGGATGATGTCTTCAGTTTCTCGATCCGACCGACTGTCGACGATATTCTCAACGGTTACAACGGAACTGTGTTCGCATACGGTCAGACTGGTGCCGGAAAGTCGTATACCATGATGGGATCCGATATTGACGACGATGTGGGCAAGGGTGTTATTCCGCGTATTGTCGAGCAAATCTTCGCCAGCATTCTCACCAGCCCCAGCAATATCGAATACACAGTGCGAGTCAGCTATATGGAAATTTACATGGAGAAAATTCGCGATCTATTGGTGCCGCAGAATGACAACTTACCCGTGCATGAAGAGAAGGCTCGTGGAGTTTACGTCAAAGGTTTATTGGAAGTCTACGTCTCGAGCGTCCAGGAGGTCTACGAAGTGATGCGCCGAGGTGGAAATGCACGAGCCGTGGCTGCGACCAACATGAACCAGGAGTCCTCTCGCTCCCACTCCATCTTCGTCATTACCGTCAGCCAGAAGAACGTGGAAACTGGATCGGCCAAAAGCGGTCAACTCTTCCTGGTCGACCTGGCTGGTAGCGAGAAGGTCGGCAAGACGGGAGCCAGTGGTCAGACCCTGGAGGAAGCCAAAAAGATCAACAAGAGTTTGAGTGCCCTTGGAATGGTCATCAACGCGCTCACTGACGGCAAATCGAGTCATATCCCGTATCGTGACTCGAAACTCACCCGTATCCTCCAGGAATCCCTGGGTGGTAACTCCCGGACGACTCTGATTATCAATTGTTCGCCCAGTAGCTACAACGATGCGGAAACCATCTCAACTCTGCGGTTTGGTGTGCGAGCCAAGTCCATCAAGAACAAGGCAAAGGTCAATGCGGAACTCAGCCCAGCCGAGATGAAACAGCTCTTGCGAAAGGCCCAAAGCCAGGTGACAAGCTTCGAATCCTACATTTCTGCCCTGGAGACCGAAGTCAGCCAGTGGCGCGGTGGTGACAGCGTCCCGAAGGATCTATGGACTCCGGCGCGCGGCAATGAGATCGCCAATGCTGTGAGAGCGGAGGCTCGTGCTCCTCGACCTGGAACTCCGTCACGCCTCCAGGAAACTGCTCGTGCCGAAACCCCGCGCCCCGACTCTCGCGTGGGAGACCGTTCGAGCACACCCAGCCTGGTGCTGGAGAAGGATGAGCGGGAGGAGTTCCTTCGGCGGGAGAATGAATTACAGGATTCCCTTGCCGAGAAAGAAACCCATATTGGCAATGTAGAACGGAGTCTTCGGGAAGCACGCGATGAGCTCAAATCGATGAAGGAGAATGCTGGTCGGTCGGGCAAGGACAACGAGCGCTTGGAGACTGAAGTCAACGAGCTGCGGATGCAGCTGGAGAAGGTCTCGTATGAGAGCAAGGAGGCGGCTATCACCATGGACGGTCTGCGCGAGGCAAACTCAGAACTCACAGGCGAGCTTGACGAGGTGAAACAACAGCTCCTCGACGTCCGCATGAAGGCCAAGGAAACCACCGCAGCTCTTGATGAGAAGGAGAAGAAGAAGGCCGAGAAGATGGCCAAGATGATGGCCGGCTTCGACCTCGGCGACGACGTGTTTTCTGATAACGAACGTAAGCTGCAAGACCTGATCGCTCGGGTTGATGCCCTGCACGAGGTCAGTGCCGCGGGGGAGACTATTGCGCCGGATGATATCCTTGAGCTCCGCACGAATCTTCTGGAGACACAAGGATTCATCCGACAGGCTGAATTGACGATGAATGACCGGGGCGAGTTTGGTGAGCTGCAGGACAGCCGCCGGGCAGATCTCGAGAAGAAACTGGATGATGTTCAACGGGAATACGAAGCTCTCTTGACGCGCAACCTCGGCGAGAATGACGTGGAGGAGATCCGTGAGCGGCTGGAAAAGGCGTTCATCGATCGCAAGGAAACCGAAACCGCTGCAGTCGAGGAGCTCCGAACTCATATCATCCAGAAGGACGAGGAATTGTCGAAGCTGCGCAAATCTCTCGTTGACACCGAGTCCCGGACATCGACTAATGGCACCGCGAGCAAGACCCTGCAGCAGCAGATCGCTGAGTTCGACGCAATGAAGAAATCTTTGATGCGTGACTTGCAGAACCGCTGCGAACGGGTCGTTGAATTGGAAATATCCCTGGATGACGCTCGCGAGCAGTATAACAATGTGCTTCGATCGTCAAATAACCGAGCTCAGCAGAAGAAGATGGCTTTCTTGGAACGCAATTTGGAGCAATTGACGCATGTCCAGCGGCAATTGGTAGAACAGAACAGCAGTCTGAAGAAGGAGGTTGCCATCGCCGAGCGAAAGCTCATTGCACGAAACGAACGAATTGCTAGCCTTGAGAGCTTGCTTCAGGAGAGCCAGGAGAAGTTGACCCAAGCCAACCACCGGTAATATCATTATATAAACGCTTGATCGCACTCTACGGATGCTAACGTTTCTTCTAGATTCGAGGCCCAGCTTACTGCTGTGAAAGAGCGTCTGGAGGCCGCGAAGCAAGGCTCTACCCGGGGCCTTCCCACCATGGACAGCAACGGGAGTTTCAGCTTTGGCGGATCTCGCATTGCAAAGCCGCTGCGTGGCGGAGGTGGCTCGGACGGGCCGACGAATGCGAACGTCGCGGGCGTTCAATCACAAGAGGCATCGGGCAAGCGCACGAGCTGGTTCTTTGACCGCAAATGATCCCACGACGCCCTCAGAAGAGTGCTCGTCCGTGGCGATGCTCCTCCTGAAACTTGACGGCTGTCTGCCATGGGCACCGGACATCCTTCAGTTCGTCCTGCTGTCCCTGGCCCTGGCCTGATCGTGATCTCTCCCTAACGCCGTCCTACGAGTCTCATCTCATTTCCTTGCTTTCCCTGGGCCTCCGTGGCAGGGCCTTTTCTTGTGATTTCCTTTTGACGTTGCTTTGCGTCGCTTTCCTCTTCCCATTCCAGTACATTAGATCGCGCCCTGCGGGGGACTGGAGATTCATGGATCTCCCTGATACCCATTGTACATCAACCCCAGATAGAATGCAGTGGAGCTGGTAAGTAGCTACGAGATGGAGCGTTATATATATGCCACGATAGTCCAAAGATTTATTTTCAATTGGATTTGAAAATCTCTAATCGAAACTCGTAAAATGGACGAGCCGCGAGTGCAACGAGATCATAAGGGACTATGTACATACGAGGCCGGGAACGCACTTGCCTCTCCAAGCTCATCTCACTTTCATCATTGTCTCCCCCATTTTGCGCTTCAACTCTCTAGAGACTCTTCCCCATGACCTGGCCACAGCATGTTTATCTCAAATCCACTGCGCATGGCGATGCTCGTGTGCCTCAATCCACACGATGAAGCTCAACTCGTTCAGCGTCTTCGAGATCACGTTGGAAACACCGCGTCAGTCCAGATCTGGCATCTTCCCAAGGCCAAGCTGGATAGTAGAAGCAACATTTTCAATGCTGCAGTTCTTGCCCACCGCGAAGGACTTTCGAGCATCCTCATCGCCGACGGTTTTGACGAAGCGTCAGCTGAAGGAAGACCCACGCCCGGGTGAAAGTCCATTGCTCTCGGTGGTTATCGCGAGGATTCGGAGACGGTGCATCAATCAAATTGACCAACCTATTCGAACAATCGCAAAACGGCACACGGTGGAGGGAGTCGCGAACATGCTTCGTCTACTCCATGCCCTAGAAGTATCACCCAGCTTTCTTAACCGCATTTGCGACGACAAGGCTCACGGTATTGAGCTTCAAGACCCAGATCGCGTGGTTTTTGAACCAAACAGGGCATACTCCACTGGACGTGAGAGTTATGAGATTTCCATCACGGCGGCATTATTTCAATCCCTTCCTCTTCCTGCAGAGCTATGCACGGCCGTATAAAGATCCAACTCGTTCCATGGACGCACGAGAATCCTGCAACACGACGTGACTTGGAATTTCACTGGAACCAAATGCACCACCCAAAACTGTGTCCGATCTGGTATTTCTTGCATTGCCCCCGCACACAGAGGCTGGATACGATCTCGAGAGAGCGCAGCGGGCCGCCATTTTCCATGGATCGGAGACAGCATTTTCATTGCACGAAAAACGTTCCAGTCAAGACTGATGGAAGGTGTTTCACCTCGCTCTTTTCGGCACAGTGCTACAACCCAATTTCAAGGTCGACTGGCGGACAAGATCTCCATTGACCCAGATCAGGTCGAAGTTTTCTCTTTGTCAGATAGTCCGCTTTATCCCCCCCCCCCCCCCCCCCCATGTGGGAGCCTGTTGACAGTGCTGGTATCACTCCGATAGCCGTGTTTTATCTGGCAAATCAACTTTTCGAAGAGCAAATGCAGTCTCTCAAAACCGAGCTTCAAACTTACGATAATAAGGACGAAGAGCAAGTCCACAATAAGGCGTGCTGCTTTGTACCTTGGGGAGAGGAGAACACGAAGATCAGGGACGGAACTGTGGACGACATGTGGGAAGTGTTCTGGGGCATGTACCAAATGACCACCTTTGAAATGCCCGTTTTCTTCATCAACAGCAATAAGTAATCGACCAAACCGTCATTGTGGCCAACTCGGACTACTCCCGCGACACAGATGAAGGCGCCCTGTCACCCAAGGAAGAATCCAACAAGCTTGAAATTAACGGCATGTTTTATGGCCGCATTAAGGAACGTGATGCACATATGCCCTGGACGGAATTGTCTTTTGCGACCATTGACTTCGAGGAATACATGAGTGACCTTGGCCAGGATGAGGTGCATCAGTATCCAGCGCCTTGCTGACCGAGTGGTGACATCCTGCATCTAGAGGTCAGGAAGTGAGATTGTATCCATTGAAAAATGGCATTTCCGACCGGGGTTCGATCAGATACCCTACCTATGAGATCTAGGGCTCTCATATCCGTGTTCGAACTTCCCCCCCCCGGGTGGGCAGATGTTGTTGCGCCTCTTCAGCCATGTGCTTGATGCCTCGAAATGGAAGAATCCCGACCCTCATCTTTGATGTACTTTAAGCTTTTAAGACGATTAAACCTATCAACAACAGGTGAGCAAGAGGGGGGCCACTAGCCGGGCAACCGGCGTTAAATTATGATCAATACATAGACAGACAGACAGCTACACCGAAACGGCCCACCCTAGCAGGCAGCAGCTTCTGTCTCGCCGATCGACTGAGGAACAAGTCGAGGCTAAGGCCCTTCGGGTTCCTGCCCAGATCAACAACCCGAGAAGGCTTACCAGCTCTTTGTGATCGTGAACAAGGGAAGGCTGAGCTCTGAATCCATAATGAGATCCTGGTCGGTAAGGGCAATTTAACTAGGCACATCACCGCGTCTTTGCCACTCCACTTTGAGGGTCCACCTGTCAAGCACCAAGTGCCGAGGCCCAGGGTCGGTCTAGAACATATGTGACCGGGATTTGCAGTATGCACTAGTGGGATCGCATACGCCTCTGTTCCTGAGATCGAAGGTGGAGGCTTGTGGCTAGTTTGGAATGCATCGTAGACAGCGGGGTAGAACTGATCTATGAATTCTGGTCAAGACAGGCGGGGTGGATTTCTCGAGTCCACTTCGCTGAACAAACATGCTCGCAATGAATCTATCAAATAAATGCGCTTGGCAGGGTGGGGGCCATGACGAGACTTGAGAGCTTGAAAATGGATACAAGTGACCGGTTACGAGAGATTCATGTACAGGAGAGGGGCATGAGATGAAGTCAAGGAAAAAAAATGCCAATGCAAATACAGAATTCCCCCATCTCCCTAGAAGGAAAAATTGCGCCGCCTTCGCCCGAGCGAAATCATCAAACTATACCAACCCGTCGTAGAGCGACAGCGCACTGACAATCGTCTCGTCGCGCTTGCTGCCCTCCTTGAACTCTTCGATGTCCAGGCTGCCATTCTCATCCTTGTCCATCATTCGGAAAATCTTGCGCACTCGCTTCTCCGGGGTGTCCTCGTCCTCCGGGAGCTTCACCATAGATCCCACCTGCAGTCTGTCAGTAACAGTCGTGGAACCTGGTATCTTCCGGCTACATACCATCTTGTATATCGCCTCGACAATGGCCAGCATCTCGTCGTAAGTAATCTTGCCGTCGCCGTCAATATCATACAGTTGGAAGGCCCAGTCGAGCTTGTCCTCCATCTTGCCACGCGAGGTCACCGACAATGCGCAAATGAACTCTTTGAAATCAATCATGCCACTGTTATCCGAGTCAAATACGCGGAACACATAGTTTGCAAATGATGATGGATCGCCGAAGGGGAAGAATTGCCGGTAGATCTTCTGGAACTCCTCCTTGGTCAAGGTGCCCGAGGGGCAGTCCTTCAGGAATCCTGGGGAGCTGGTCAGCACACTCGAGCTCCCATTGCGCAGCGAGACCATCGAGTCTCCTCCACTCTTGCATACCTTTATACCATTGCTGGAGCTCCTTCTTGTCAAAGTGGGTTGCTCTCTGCAGCTCTTCCAGCTGTGTGGGCGACAGCTTCGATTGCCTGCACACGAGTCAATACCGGGAACTTGACGGCCTGGAAAACAGTCGCTCAATAATCCAAAAGGCAGGGCCAGCCGTAACCCCCTCACAACAACACTCCAGAAAAGTGACTTCATTGTTCCAGGCGGTTCCGCGAAGGCCCATCCCGCCAGAACGCTTGAGTGCGCTGAGGCCAGATCCGGGTCGGACTCACGACTTGCCCATGGTCAAACACCGATAAGCTCAGCTATGAATTTTCCAAGCACATAAAATCCGTAATATCACACGGTCGTCAGCGGAACGTCTTCGAGGAAAGGAAGGAAGACGGGGACGAGGGGTAGAATCGGGCAAAGTGTGGCTGAGTCGCGGTGGCGGGGTATCAACGCAAGGGATTGTCTGGGATATCGCGTACAACGAAGAAAACAGGGAGAAGCGATTGATTGAAGGTGAATATCAAGAGGAATACAGTAGAAAGGATACGAAGGAAAGCGGCGAGGGGCCCGAATAGCGAGTCCAGACCCTCGGGCTTGGCACGGCACGAATACAAGATTACCGAGTTTCGCTATATACACGTTGTACATTTTATCCTCCTATCCTCCCCTTCCGAAAATTGGAATGTCACTATTATCATCAATCTAGCTCACATGCAATAGTCTCCAGGCTATCAAAACACGGAACGGGACCGGGAACCCCAGTCCATGGCCAAAGGTGAGTTTAGTCCACCTTGATAGAGCCGTAGATACGATGAATAAAGGCCCAGCTGGCGAAGAACCCAATCGAACCTGGGAAAGTCAGTCATTTAAAAGTCAACTCGCTGGAGGGCGGAAAACACATACCAGTCAGGATGAAGACAACAAAGCCAATCAGGGCCGAGTAGCCCACGTAGAGGACAGCACCAGTCAGGCCGCCAAAGCTCACTCTCGTTGCCCAAAAGATGAGCGCGTTGACAAAGACATAGCCACCCGTCATACCGGCACCGGCAAAGGCACGCCAGTGCCACCGGTAATTTTCCGCACACAATAGGAAGTACACCAGCAGGATGGTGGTTGCGGCGGAGGTGATAATCATCAGGCCATAGCACAGGAAGAGGAAGCCAAACATGTAATAAATTTTGTTGGTCCACAGCGAGGTCATGATGAAGTACAGCTCGACGAAGATTGCTCCGAAGGGGAGAATGCCGGTGAGAAGGATCGATGGGATAGTGCGGAGGCTACCGGCCATTGGAGGCACCTGGCGGGGAATTTGGTTGGTCTTGGTCGGGCCCTCGAGCGGCTAAAGATGAAGTAGATTAGTATAAGACAGAGACAAGACAAATAAGAGACCATATCACATACAGATTGCCTGAATCCAACCCAGCTGCCCGCAACGCTTAGTGGCACGCTGATGACGAACCAAATCAAGACCAGAGCCAGCATGGTGCCGAATGGAACAGCACCGCTGGATCCCTTGGCCCAGACGAAGAGGTTGAGCAGGAAGAAGGTGCCAAAAATAATTCCGGGGATCAACAATGGAGTCATTATAATGTTGCGCTTCCATGCCTCGCCGCCAAAGGCCTTGTATACTCGCGCAGACACATATCCACCAATGGCACCGAACAAAGCTGAAATCAAGAGGATCGCAGTGGCCAAGAAGCCACGATTGGCAGGGGAAAGGAGACCGAGGAGTGCGAATGCTATAAAGGTTTTGATCAGTCTACGGAAGTATGATGCATGGCGAGATGTCAACATACCGACAGTCACGCCCGTCATCATAAAGAACTGAGCGCCATTGCCCAACATGATACTCAGCAAGAGCGGGGACTTGGGGCAACGGAAGACGTCACCGTGAACAAGCTTCCATCCGGAGTCCTCCTGGATACCATCTTCGACGGCGGCCGAGGTGCCATTGAGATCTTCCAAGCTGATCGCATCGAGCCGGTTGTAGCGAGCAATGTCCTTTCTCAGCGCACGAACGAGAATCATACTCACCATACCCACGAGGAAAACCACGAAGACGGCAGAGTTGATGAGAGAGAACCAATGGATCTTGGGGTCATAGACGTGCAGGTACTTATCCCATCGAGTAGCCCACGCGGTCGGAGATTCTCTCCAGTAGACACTGTAGGTCCAGGTCACTGGGGTATCAACGTCCTCACTCAGAGCGAGGACGTTTCCCTGGGTGCCGCACTCGGCGGTTCCGTCATCCAAAAGCCGGGAATCGCGGCGAGACTCGGGTTGCACAAGCACACCCACCACACGAAGCTTGTCTTTACCGCCATATCCAACCCGGTGATAGTCAATGAGGAGATTGAAATGGTTGTTGAGGATGGCCTGCCCGTTGTCGTCCAGATCACCAAGGGAGAAGCCGGGGCTATAGAAGTCAGTATCGGTGTTGCCGTCGTGATTCAGCTGCGCGGCGGGCAGTCCATCCACGAGCCAGTTAATGTTGTAACCTTGGGAAATGCGGCGATTGGTGAATTTGGCGCTCCGGGAATCGAAGACAACCTCCCCACAAACAGCTTTACACGTCTCATTCTGAGCCATGTGCAGCTCCAATGGAGAGGTGCGAATACGGTCGCCGAACAGAATGCTTCCCAAGGATTCCCTTACATCCTGCGCACCACCTTCTGGTCGACAAAAATGAAGCGCAGGGTGGTAGTAATCGTACGCAAAGACGGAATGTAGCTGGTCATCGCGTGAAAGACCAGGTGTCAGATGGTTGACAAAGAGGGGAACGGATTGCCCTTTGTCATATGAGGTCGGCGCGACACCAGGGAGGTAGAAGGCGGAGGACAGCGAGGGGATCGCGAGGAGGACCGAAGTGAGGAGGGAGGACCGGTCGGTGAACCGCATGGTGAGAGTCGAGGATTCGGGGGGTTGCTCAAATCAGCTGCATGGGAGGTATCGAGTCTTCAGCGGCGATGCAAATAAAACGATTAGCTCACGGAATGAGCATAGAAAGGTCCCACTAGGGGTTCACAGCGGTGTGCTTGTTCAGAAAATGAGGCTGAACTTAGAAGTATTGGAAGGCCAGGATGGCCCCGTTCACCAATGACGGCGGTTCCACACGTGACCTGGTCCCTGTAGTCACGTGCTGATAAGAGAAAAATTTCCAGATTTTGGCAAAAGCTTCGCCGTTCAAGGTTGAACTCTACATCCACCATGGCTTCGATTACTGCGCCTGCGCGCGCTCAGAGCTTATCTACGCTTCTTGAAAATCTTAAGACATGTCTCACTAGCGCTGCTTCTTCCTTGCCAGCCGCCCGCAAGGAAGCAGCTTCCGACGTCTCGATCGAGCCTCCGCAAGATGGTATTTCGCTCCTCGACACCAAGAGCGAAATTCTTCTCTCCTACCTCCACAACCTCGTTTTTCTCATAATTTTCCAATTGCGAAACGCATCGTCGAAACAAAATCCCGAGGACTCTGAAGATGGTCCCGACGCCACCATCCGGGAGGAGACTGTAAAGAAGCTGGTCGAGCTCCGAGTCTTCCTCGATCGCGGTGTGCGCCCGCTGGAGGGACGTCTGAAGTATCAGGTCGATAAGGTGGTGAAGGCGGCAGAGGATGCGGAGCGGACGGAACGACCCAGTTCCCGCAAGTCCAAAAAGGGCCGCAAGGTCAAACAGGGCAGTGATGAAGAGTCGGACGAAGATGCTAGCGGCAGTGACGAAGAAAGCGACGAGGAGGACATGGATGAGATGGCTTATCGGCCCAATGTCTCTGCCTTCTCCAAGGCAAAACCGGAAGAGAACAAATACCAAGCTAAATCCGCCGCCCAAGAGCCTAGTGATGGTATTTACCGGCCACCGAAGATTATGCCGACGTCCCTTCCTACGACTGAGCGCCGCGAGCGGGCGGACCGCCGTCCGCAACGGTCCAATGTCATTGACGAGTTTGTCAACGCCGAGATGTCGTCCGCACCTATGGCGGAACCCAGCATTGGTAGCACCATCATCGCCGGTGGCCGACAGACCAAGTCCAAAAAAGACCAGGCGCATGAAGCTGATCGGACTCGGTACGAAGAAACCAACTTCGTCCGTCTGCCCAAAGAGACCAAGAAGGATAAAGCCAAGCGTGGCGGTCTCCGGGACTCTACATTTGGCGGCGACGAGTGGAAAGGTCTTACTGAAGGCGCTGATCGCATTGAGCGTCTCACTCGGCGAGGCAAGAGTGGCGGAGTCGCTCTTGAGAAGAGCCGGAAGAGGAAGAATGACGATGGACAACGCAGTGATGGCGTGGGCATGGGTGAGATCTTCGATAAGCGCCGGAAGAAGATTGATAGCTGGAAGAAATAGATGCGGTAAGGGGGTTTTCCTTATTTCTTGCAAGACCTCGAGTCTACGAACATCACCGGAGTTGGCATGGCTATCAAAAGCATATTCACTACTGCTTCAAGGTGTATCTATATGTAAATCATTCTATCCACAGATACCTTCAATCATTCAGTTTCAATGCTTACATTTTTAGAGTGATTGGGCTGGAATCGGCATGCCGAGTGCTGAGCCGTTCATACATGGGCAGTCAATGGCTGTGGCTCTGGCGAAAAAATGTCTTTTGAGACCATAGTAGATGTCAAATACTGTGTAATGACCATAGAGGCCTGTAAACAAAAAGAAAAGTACATGCCTCCCGACGATTCCGGTTGCTGCGTTCACATGTCACGGCAGGGGGCAGTGATGTCATCGCCCGAGCTTCCATCTTGGATATCGTAAAGTCTCCAACCTGACTCTTCTTTACACTCTCATAGATTTGACAACCTCTTGATCATGGAGAATCCAGGTATGCTTATTTCAATTGCATTTAGGGGCTGAGTAGCCATGGCTGACTTACCTGACAGTGGTTGAAATCCCGGCGGTGATCAGTCTTCTCACCCAGTCTCCACCCACATTACAACAGAAGACACTGGAGCGCTTCTTTACAAACGATGCCTCCTTTGTCCATCCTTTCTGTCGCGTCCCCAGCTTTGATGGAAGCCGATGGTGGATATTGAAGATCTTCCAGTGGTACAAGATCATGTCACCACGGGTTAAGATGGAGGTCCACTCAATCGGTGAGCATGACTTCTGTACGGAAACTCCTCTGTTGCTAACATTACCATAGCAATGGATGCGGAAAATCTCAAACTCTACGTGAACATGTCTCAGGTCTTTTCAATTTGGATTGTGCCGTTCCACGTTGCACCGGTGACGCTGACAACGGTTCTGGATCTCACCACCGACTCAACCAAGACCAGTACCCCAACAAATGGTGCACGCCATTTGTACTACATCACTAAACAGGAGGACCTTTATCAACCCTCTCAGTTTATCAAGTTTATCTTGCCACACGTGGGACACTGGTTGGTGCTCAGCTGGCAGCTGATTGCAACCTTCTTCTGCTTGATGGGTGTGACGCTGCTATGGCCACTGCTCTGGATGGAGGATAACGGTTACCTCCCGGATCGGATCGCCCAGGGAAACCTGGCCTATAACATCGACCTCAAAGAACCGGAGATCAAGAAGCATTGATCCTGATTCCGGGAGTTGAATTCTTAGTACGATGCTAAGTCTTTCACATAATATCAATTTTGTTATACTATAATCGAGATAATTCTTTGCTGCGGAATTGCTACACGTACTCGCTATTCGAAAAAAAAAAAAAAAAAAAAACTCTAGAATTAAGAAAAAAAGAGATCTTGTTAACGACGCTAATATCGTATCAACCGATACAATCGCCTTTGCCGTCTGCATGTAATCCTTCGTCATGTCACTTACATCGCAGGGTTCGTCCTCTCCCTCAGTCGTTCTTGCGCTGTTTCCGCAACTCCTTACGGAAATTGTCCTCTTGCTCGACAACCATCAAGGGCAGGGCACGTCCGAGACCAAAGAACACGAACAGAGCCCACTTCCACCGGAATGGGTTGACCAGCAGGACAAACACATACCAGTAGATAAGCTCGGCATAGGTGAAGAAGTCAAAGGCCTTGGTGGGCGAAAAACGTTTCATAAACCGTGTGAAATCAATCCAGGTCTTCATCCGCTCTTCCGTGGGGCGGGTCAATGGGTCGGTCATAAACATGATCAGGAAGCGAGTGTAAATTCCAATATGCATGTTACCCACGGTGCCAATCGCATTGACATACGTGCTGTTGTTCGCACAGATGTCCGGATACTTGGGCGGGAAGACTTGGAGATACCAGTTGGGGGGAGCGTAAGGCTCTTCGAAAACCTCATCGGGCAAGAAGTTTAACGAAGGCCGCTTGAAACCGGTTGCCATCACAATAATATCACCCTCAACCAGTCCTTCGCGGCCAGGGCCGCCCTTGGGAACACCTTGGGCACGGTGATTAAACACTACGCCATGTTCTTCCACAGAGACGATGTCTCCTCGCAGCCAATGGGCTTTGCCCTCACGAATCTGCTCGAACAACTGGGAATTGGCCATGGGAGTTTGGGTGAAGATTCCGTCATCGGTCGGGGCAATGTCTTGAAGATCGCGGTAAAAGAACTTCTTCAATAACGATTCAGGAATCCAGGAGAGAGGGGTTTCCTGTCCAAAAATGTTGAACGCCAGTAGAGATTGCACCAGTACATTTCGCGGAATAACCCATTTGTCGGAACGCGACAGGACGTCGATCTCCGCCGCGCCCGATTTGACAGCGAACTCGAGGGATTCAATTGCACTGGCGCCACCACCGACGATCAAAATCTTCTTGCCCTTGGCATCTTTGCCATCCAGTTCGGACGAATGATAGATCTGACCCTTGAATTTGTTCTGGTCCGGCAAAGAAGGCATCTGGGGATCTCCACACACGCCCGTTGCCGTGAGAACACCATCGAAAAGGCCGTACTGGGCCTCGTCGTCGTTAATGATCCATTGGCCATTCTTGGTCTTTTTGACCGAGGTAACACGGGTGTCAAACACTGTGCGTCGCTCGAGATCATAGCGCTTCCAGAGGTCGACAATTTGTTCCTTGATCTGTTGCTGACTCGGGTATGCACTGTCGTAGTGGACTGAAGGATGGAAACGGTACATCAAACTGTGCACCTGGAGGGCCGATGTGGAATTGACTCTCTGCGACCGAGTTAGCACTCAATTGATGACATTGAGGGGCAGTGCCGCCTTACACTCCAGATTCCACCCAGGCCACGGTCTTTGTCTCTAGACTCGAAGATCTGCACATCGAATCCATGACCCACGCAGTGAGCAGCGGACGAAACACCTGTCAGACCAGCGCCAATGACTGCCACCCTCTTGCGGGGAAGATCTGGGTTGCCATTTGCACCTGGCGGAGGTGGGACGGGTGAAAAGACATATCGAAGTACCACCTGGATAATCAAGTAGGACCAGGTCCAGACGGTGACAATCGGGTGCCTGATAAGGGCTGAGATGGAGGATTGAGCGCCCGCCATGGCAGTAAGCAAAGAAGTATAGCTGTCCAAATATCGGAAATGCGGACCTTTTGTAGTTTTAGATCAAATTGAGTGACGTGATCAGTGGAGAAACAGGCAACATTGAGAACTTTTCAACTTTTCAACATGTGCAGCATGTGATTCTGATGCTGTGATGTCATGGAGGCCCCCGGTTTCCCGTGCCGTCACAGTCTGCGCGGGAAGGTCGGATCTCATAAAAGAGACCAGGGGCTATATCACTCTGGAAGCCAGACGCATAGGAGAGATTATGCAATAGTAGGTACCTGATTATACAATCACATGCAACCCGTATGAATTGCTTATTATACTTCACTTCTGTACCTTGGCAACCTTGGCTCAACCCTTGGAGTGGGAATATTCCGATTGGCGGTTACACAGGACACGGACACTTGATATATCGGAAATACGACTGTACTCACCCTCAATCGCCATAGGTAGCAAATTTATGTTTTAAATTTGAATTTGCTATCCATGATGTTTCCAGCCTCGAAACCGCTCATACGCAGTACAACGCCCGGGAGGGCGGTGAGCACGCGCGATTATTCTGCCGTCGGAGCTTCGTCTTTCGTTCCGCTGCAACTTTGCTCTTTCAATCGTTTCTTTCCTGGCTTGCAACGCGCTGTGAATGACCGGTCCTTATTTGCAGTGAATACCACCATGGCTACACATCGCTCAATTCTCTTCTAAGCCTCATCCTATCCAGTTGTCCTACCACCGACTTCCAATTCTTCCCCAACATCGTTAATGATGGCGGGCCAGACTCCCGGCTTGGATCAATTCCTCCTCAGCGTCACCGAGTTTGTTCAAACCCGCGATGGAGCCAGATTACAGGACTGGCTGCAGATCGAGCCTCCGCTTTCCCAACCTTACCAACAGTTGATCCAAGAGTTGCGCCACCGATACCCGAGTCCTCAAGGCGATGATGAGCTGTTGCAACGATGTGAGGGATTGATTCCGCGCACCAAAGGTGGCTCGACGTGGATAGCGTTCCCAACATTCATGAAGCTTTATTTTGCATTCCTACGTGATGTGAACGTTGAGAACCTGCTGGAGACCTACAACCGACTCAGGGGACTGCTGAAGTAAGTGCATGGACCGTGAAAGATTCGCGCAGTGTCGCTCCCTTCCCCGCCTCCCAACTAGCAATGGACCGGAAGGCTAACCGATGTTCCTGCTTTCTGGACATATAGTCAGTGTGTGATGGCACTAGGAGACAGCCAAATGGGTGTCATTGTTCTTCCAACCGTTCTTTATCTATCGAAGGTACTGGCGAAATTGGCTATGGGATTGGACCGCCGACCCGAGCTCATAGCACATATCCTGCGCTCAGATGGCCTTACCAATCGCGAGGAAAACATCGAAAAAGTGACATTGGTGGAACAGTCGGCGAACGTGGTTCGCGAAGCTTTTATCAAATGCTTGACCGACCGCTCCGGTACTCCAGGCCCACAAGGAAAGCCCGAGGGCAAGCGCATCGGTATCTATCTCATGGCTAACCTGTGCCTTAAACTACTTTTCCAAGTGCGATCTTACCCGGGCTTGTGTTAGTATGTTGCTTAGTGACTGACGATTCTTAGTGCGGTAAACTTCGAAACGCGGAGCAGATGTTTGCCAGCATCAGCGCCCAGTCACCTCCTTTGGCCCATTTCCCTGCTTCTCAACGCGTTACCTACCTCTACTACCTCGGTCGCTATCTATTTTCCAACAACCTCTTCTATCCCGCCCAGATCGCCCTGCAGTCCGCCTATGACCAATGCCACCGCGCGGCACACCCCCAGCGACGTCTCATTCTCACCTATCTCATCCCATGCAACATCATCATGGGCCGGTTCCCATCCAAAGAACTCCTAAACAGAATTGAAGCCCAAGGGCTAGCAGAACACTTCGAACCCTTGCGTCGTTTAATCATCCGTGGGGACTACATTGCATTCCGGGAACATCTCTCCCTCAGCTCGCCAAGTGCTCAATGGTTCTCACGAAAGGGAACCCTGCTTGCGATCCGCAACCGATGTGAAATACTGGTGTGGCGATCCTTCTGTCGCAGGGTATTTATCGAGGGTGGCTTTCACGGGGACCCCCAGGCGAATGGGCAGCGTGGCCCACCGCCCTATCTCTATCTACAGAAGCTGGCAGTGGCCGTACAATGGCTTAGGTCGAAGCATGGCCAATTACATTTCACGGGCAACAACAATCTCAACACCCCTCATGATTATGGGTCGCAGACTATTCTCGAGCCAACTGATCCTGACTATGCGGATCTCGAGGACCCATCCCGTGTCACTGACCCGGAAGCAGACCAAAGCATTCTGAAGAAATATGGCGACTATATTGCCCCAGATCATTTCTTTGACGAGGGTGGCCATTTGCAGCAAAACCTGCCGGGTCAGTTGGTGGATGGCGATCCCGACGCCGAATTTGAGGGACTCGAACTGGACCCGTATGCAGGTATTGATGACCACGAAGCGGATCAGCCATCTCTACTCATGCGGGAAATTGAATCGATTCTCTCTTCACTCCTTACTCAGGGGCTGATGCGTGGCTATCTCACCCACCGCAACCCTCGCTTTGCAATTCCGGGTGCTCGACACCGAGGCGCTTTACCGACGGGATATCCCAATGTTTGGCAGACGATATCAGCTCGCGAAGAGGAAGATTCCACCGTCCCAGGATGGGTTCGGCCTCCACCCACCACATTCGGTGGCCCGGCAATGGCTGCCGGTGGCCGGGTCGTGAATCTGTCGGGTGCTCGACCGGTCGGAGTCCAGTAGCGTTGGTCTTCGCCGGAAAATTGATGATTTTATTGCTTCATGATACCTCATAGCTCATACCCAATCGAAAATCTTTTTTTTGAAGTCTGAATGGCTGCGTTTTATTTATGACCCGGGTCATTGTATTATGTATTCAAATCCATGGCCCCCTGTGCCTGTGAATATCGACCTGCTGTTCGTTTGCCCAGTGTGTTTAAGGGTCAAACCTTCTCTGTGGC
Organism: Penicillium corylophilum; assembly: GCA_018410145.1. Classification (NCBI taxonomy): domain Eukaryota; kingdom Fungi; phylum Ascomycota; class Eurotiomycetes; order Eurotiales; family Aspergillaceae; genus Penicillium; species Penicillium corylophilum. The sequence goes on from JAGUQL010000009.1 coordinate 1,438,219, forward strand.
GCCACTCGGAAATCTATGATTAGCAGCATTTACTCTATACAGCAACATCGATAGCCGAGCGGCTTTTGAACCTCCGACTTCGAACCATGGGTTGTTCGGGCCGCGGAAGATTGACCCACACCCCACGAGGTCTACAACTGACGTCTATACAGTGAGGCTATCGTGGTTGCGACTGGCTCCCTTCTGTGAGATTTTTCCCATACCTTTACAGTCGTTTATAATACCTGTGGTACGTTGGAGCCTCGTCAAGATCGGAAACCCTGCCGGCGTCGTGAAGCTCGAGGAACAGTATCGGATTGACCTCTCGCGGCGGTAAAGCGGCTACTGGGATGATCTTGGTTTATGCTATATTCTGGTTCTTCGGTCTGAATGGCGTTCCGTGGATTACCTACGATTATCTCTTATAACTAAGGGTAGTAATTACTAAGTATTTTTATTAGTAAGCTTTCTAAAAATCAAGAGATAAAGAGTCTATAGGTTCTAGAATATATTAGTACTCCCTTACAAGAATTTGGTATTACTTAGTACGTATTAACCTTCGGTGTCACCGCTCACAGTGCTTAGGAAGAAACGCGTAACACCTATACTGTACCTTGGAATATTACAGGGTCCTTCATCTCTTGGCCGCGGCTACATAACATGATACATCCCCCTAAGTCCACGAGTATCTCGTCCACATGCAACTTTCCTACATCTCGAAATCATGTCATTTACACAACTTCCGCCAGAGATACTCATTCAAATTGCGTCCGCGATTAACAGCGAACCCGATCTTGCTTCTTTCGTCCAAGTCAATCGTGGTGTATACCAAACACTCATTTCACAACTCTACGTACGCAATGCAAAGGATTCAGCCGGATCAGCTATCCACCGTGCAGTGCATTCAGGAAATTGTTTCACCTTAAAGAAAGCCCTCCAAGCTTGGACAGATGCTAAGAGCCCCGCCGAATTACCGTCTAAATCGGGCCGCTACTCGCCTTTGCTCATAGCAGCGATCAAAGGCAACTTAGCCACGGTAAAGATGCTCTTAGACTATGGAGTCGATCCGAATGTTCGGGATTCATCAAAGTGCACGCCCCTTTACCAGGCCAGTAAACATGGGCATATAGCGGTGGTTGCGACACTCCTGGCACATCCGAAAATCAAAGTGAACGCCTACTCCACGGGCCGAATAACTCCAATAAACGTCGCTGCAAAAAACGGCCATGCTGAAATTGTGAAGATGTTACTATCCTCTGGTGCTCACGCAGGTTTTGCGCGAAAAGGCGGACAGGCCCCTCTTCATAGCGCTATCCTGAATAGACAGCCTGAGTTAGTTCGTCTGCTTGTGAATCGGGAAGACGTTGATCCTAATGCGCCCTTTTCGGATACTACTTCTCCGAATCGTACTCCATTGCACATTGCGGTCGACACAAATGAAGAGGAGCTGGTTGAGATTCTGCTTACAGATAAGCGGGTCAATCCAGACTTGACGGCCCGCCCGGGTTCCCAGACACCCTTGGTAGACGCTGCATTGAAAAACAACGAGGCCATGGTTCGCCTGTTGTCTGAGGCTGGGGCAAACAAAGAGATCCAGGATTCTACAGGTCTCTCACCTGCCATGTTGCTTGATGCACCAAGTGCAGGGGCTCGCTACCAACTCATTCAAGACCGGTCATTGTTAATTTCAGATCGTTCAAATCGTTCGCCTCGGGTTGGTATGCTCATACGAGATCGCCTGCATTAGACATACCTTCAGATTGAGTTTTGTCTCAGATTTTATGTGGATGAGAACATGTTAGCATCTTCCCTGGAAAAGACCTATAATGATAAGGGCTAGTGGTGTGTGGCTCGTTCCTTTGGTCTTCTTCCTTTACTTTTCATCCTCTTTTTAAAGACGCTTGAGACTCAGCCACATTGGATTTAGCATACATAAGCCAAGTACACATAAAAAGCAATTGAAATGCTTGCGGTGTACTTATACTACCTATACCTTTGTCTCTTCTCACACTGACCTCTAGACACTAATCGATATCCATAGCGTCATCATCATCAATGTCCATACCATCACCATCGTCGTCCCCAGTATATCCATCGACATATTCCTCTGGGTCAAGCTTGATTATAGAATTAGCCTGGATCTGAAGGGCATTGCAAAGCGACCGAATCAGCATTGCATAGTGTTCGTCCTCCACTGCCGTGGCTTTAGCCGCAATCGCAAGAAGCCAAGTACGTACGAGAGGCGGCGAAGATGCGCCCCTACGGGCAGACACCTCCGAATCGCCGTCGGCACGACGATCAGAATCATCAGGGGCACCGGAAGGTGAAGACATAGTTGACTTAAGTGTTTGAATGATAATTATTGATAAAGAAGTGGATGAAGAAATTGTTGTGGAAGTAGGAAAGAAGAAGAGTCCGGACTTTGGACATAATTCAGGTATCTTTGATTCATTCTCTTCCCCAATGAGGGCATCTAAACCATCGGCAACAACATAAAACAAAAATCCAGTGTCATATATTCCGTCATGTATGTCAATAATAACAGACAAATCTCAATATGCTAATACAGACAGACTTTGAAACTCTGGATGCTGCGCTAGGGTACATCGTTATTAGAATCTAAAGTGCTATTGTTAGTTGGTGACTTTTCTCAGATCGGAAGATATTGCATACGGCATCATAAATGTCTCGGCTTTCATTCTCTTTTCCACCTTCATTGAAGCGGATGCAGATGGGGCTGTGTGAGCTGTGGGCGTGGTCCGCTTCATTGGCACCGACATGGACACCGATGTAGTTGCAGAAGTGGCTCGCTTCATTGGCATCGACATGGCCATCGATGAGGTCGCATGCTGATCAATTTCCTGGACGTATTTTAGCCACGCCGTTGCACCGTAACCATACAAGAGCGCATTCACCTTCTTGGCCCCTCCGTGAGGAACAGCCATTGCGGTTGCCGCGAACAGAGCGTAGATTATTTGGAAACGCATCTTTAAGAGTCAAGGAGAAAAGATTGAGAATGGGAAGATCTGAAGGTATAGGCGTTCTCGTGAAATAGATATGGTTGTCGAGTCGAATCTTGGTAGGATGGAAGACACTGCAGATAGGAGACCTTCTTATAGTCAGATTTCGTCCAGGCCGACATACAGTAGGAAAGCAACGATGGCATCATCATCGGCGGATCAGCATGTCAATGTGAAGTGCACATTTTCCATTCATCCTCTCGTATGGTGGGCAAGCAGCCAACCAAGTTCGCAAACAGATGGCATTTAAAAAACAAGCTCACGGGGGCTCCTGTTGAACGTGTTCTTTGCAACTTCTGGAGGATGCAGATCCATGCAGTGATGTCAAAGGAATGTGGGGAGATTGTAGCTCCATGTTTGGTGACATGTACATTCCATTGGAACCAATGCCCCTTGGTTTGCATGATCTGAAACTCGATCACGATAAGGAGTATTGTCATTCAATTATTAAGTCAGTTAAGGGAGTAGAACATATATCTGTAGGGTAGCTGTTTTCTATTTAGCGTATGTCCAATTCTCCGAAGTCTATCTTTTTGTTCCATGTTTCCAATCTGCGCGAGTGTTTCTACAACTTACAAACATGAAGCGGCCTCATCCAGCCAGTCCAATACCCATGTGAAGAGTACCAATATATGCATGCTCAGCATTGCTACCGCCGTCATTGACATGTGTTTCCACTGTACCGGGAAATCTGAGCCCGAATGAGATGAAGTAACCGTCATGGCCACAAGAGATGCAGCTGGCCCTTGATAGTGGCAATGCCCCGAAACACTGAGAATGAAGGTTCCAGAAGGGGGAGACATATCTTTGCAGACAAAATCAGGTGGCATATAATAAAATACTGACGAGAACACGATACACTTACGTTCTGTAAAACGTGGTCAAGCTGACGAAAAAGGCTCGAGCCCAGTAGGGTTAAACGACTGGCACGGTGGCAAATCGATAGGTCAGTGATGAAAAACACCATGACAAAGAACATGATGACGCTGATGGGCAAGCGGCCAAGCAGAAATCCAGTGATGAGAGTGCCAACGGCACCAGAGGCGGCAGCGACGGACCATTGGCAGTAGCAAGTCGCCTTTAATTTACCTGCATGAGCTGAGAAAGGTAGTAGATCATAATGTCAAGGCTGGACCCATCCTCCGGCAATGTATTCAAGTATCCAGGTGAAATCTCCTGTGGATGCCGAAGAGGTAATAGTTGACACACCCTGCACGGCGCTCGACAAGTGCAAATGCACCCCCAAAGGAGGAATTCGACTATCGGGAGAAGGCAGGTATAGGGCTCATTCAGCCCACAAAGGCAGCCTGAATCATAAACTGGGCCACACATACCACGCCGACAAGAGAGAAACTCCTTAGGTAGTGAATCCGGTTGCGGCATATCCTGTTTGGAAGTCTCTAGTCGAGTGGGAGCTTCGGGGTTACTTGGCAACTTTGGAGAGTATAATGCTTTTGTAGATCAACTGGATACTCGTCCGAGTCACTGATCGATTGAATCTTCCCCAGGTCAGTAAAATTCTCTTTTTCCTCTTATTTCTTATCAGATCCGTCTCGGTGGAGCTTTCGAATTGCCTCGGATGTTTAAATTTCACGGAAGTTGGAAGGCCTTGGTTTGTATACATGACACTTGAGAAAGAAGTATAGCTAAATCAGGTCCACTATATATGGGTCTAATCATATCAAGGTGTCAACTTATTGGTCACCTGTAGGTATCTGGAGTATCTGGATGGCCCGGGTGGGGGGTTTGTGAACTATACTGATCAAGCTCACCGCAGAAAACCCCACGTCATCCACGATCCGGAGGGGGATGAGCCATGGGATCCTCTTCTTCTTTTCTACTGGCTCTAGGACCTCATTGAGTCATAATAATTTTTTTTGTTCATTTGAGATTCTCCGTCATTCTAATCTCTTTCATATTTTTTTTCCCCTCTTCAGTCTTTGACTCTTCTACTTCATAGTAGCTGGACTCTGCAGTGACTTACCTAAGCATCACATGTCAGGTGCTTTTTTTCCTTCGCGACATCCAAACTTGAACCAACAATTGAGTAAACCGTCTCGCGGCTTTCCAGCGCTGCTGTATGCCTGGCATGCTTCCTTGAGCTTCATCTGGGACGTCTTTGTTCCCCGTTGCTGCTTTTGCAGACCTCAGCTTCGGTTTTTGTCTCTCCTGTCCCTCGCCCTTTGACACTCTCGATGGCCGAATCACCCCCCATTGTCTTTATCGCCAGGTACGTTTCAATCTGGACTCGCCTAGGGGTTTCCTGGATACTGACCTCTGAAGACATGGCGCTCGTCTCGATGCGGCCGACAAGGATTGGCATCTGACTTCCCCCACTCCCTACGACCCTCCTCTCTCCTACGGTGGTTGGAATCAATCCCGCGCGCTAGGTGTGCGCATTGCCAGTCTGCTGCGGGCTTCTGATTTCACGGGACAACAGTCAGACAGCAGTCATGGCCAATCGTCGGCCTCGTCTGATCCGGCAAATCTGCAACCAAGCCCAGCTCCTTCGGACCTGTTTAACCGATACAACATCATCGTCCATTCCTCGCCGTACCTACGGTGTCTTCAAACTGCAATCGCCGTTGGTGCCGGCCTGAACCAGTCTCTCTCGGAGGGTGATGCTTTGGAATCCCCAAAGCCTACGGATGTGCCTCAGACGGATGCGACCACCGATTCTCGGTCTCTGCTACGCGTCGATGCGTTCTTAGGTGAGTGGCTGTCACCAGACTACTATGACCAGATTATACCCCCACCAGCCTCGGATCGCATGGTAGCTTCGGCCAAAGCTGAACTCCTCCGACGTGGTGACCTTCTTCCTCCAGTGCGGGAAGGAACAAGGGCTCTGTCAGGTCATTTCCCAGGCGGTTGGGGTAGTCAGTCCCATCCGAGCTCCCCCTGCGAGGAGGAAGACCGCCGACTGGTCCCGCGAGGGTCATCGTCGACAGGACAGCACGGCCAGCGACAGCGAGCCAGCACCTATGACACACTACAGGACCCCCGGCCCATCCGCACCTCAAAAGCCTTGAGTCAGCTCAACACGGATCTGCCACCGATTTTAGATGCTTCCTACGTGCCCCCGACTCCGACCTATGCCATTTCTCCCTCGGATCCCATCCCCGCTGGTTACGTGGCCCACGCGCGGGACGCCTGCACAAAGATCGACTACCAATGGGATAGCATGCGCACGCCCTTTTGGGGCACGGGCGGCGAGTACGGTGAGGAATGGAGTAGCATGCATGAACGGGTGCACGATGGATTTCGACGAATGGTGGACTGGTACCGGCGACAGGACGGGCCCATTGCTGACCCATCGGGCGTCATGACCAACGATGCCGACAAAGCTCGCCCCAAGGAAACCGTCCTGATTATAATCACGCACGGGGCGGACTGCAACGCCCTGATTAGCTCCTTAGCCGGTCACCCAGTACTCCTCGACATCAATACGGCATCTCTGACCATGGCCGTACGACGGGACCGCCTGAAGATTACTGCGCCACTCTCCGAGAGCGCATCTAACTCTCCAGTCCGCCGAGATGACTTTGTGTCACGGGAATACGCTCTGCAGCTAGTGGCGTCAACTGACCATCTTCGTGCGGGGGGCAACCCTTCACAACTCACTGCACTGTCCTCGCCGTCGGCTCCGCAGCCAGTATCGGCACCTGCCATCTCCACCTACCGCGATCGCCTCGGCACTCGTCCCTCGATGCTTCCAGGCTCCTTCACCATCGGGCCGACTCCAGGATCTAGTCTCAGTCCTCGCAGTTGGTCTCTGGCACGGCAGTCGACAATGCCTCGAGGGACGTCTGGTCTTTGGGGGGCCACTGCGTCATCCGACAAGGAGGATGATACGGAAGACTTCGTGCCCAACTTTGGAGACCCACGGCCCGTGAGCCATGACTCAACTCTTACGGAGAGTTCGGTTGACCGGTCGGGCTGGACGAAGCAGTTGCCGCAACGAACCCTCTCGCAGCGCGGACTTTGGGGGAGTGCAGCGCCTTTGGAACCTGATCGCGAGGCCTCGCGACGACGGTGGACGGTGGCGGAGCAGAAGTTGTGACACGATCGTCTATGACTTTTCTTATTCATTTTTGTAAAATCTCTTTTTCTTAGGATACCTCATTGCATGGCGCCGGGTGTTTTTATTCCCCTCTGACTCGACTCATAGTTCGATTGAATTGCATTCCCCATTCTTCAGGCATTCAGGCACTAAGGCACTCGCGTTCCCCGGATCACCTTTGCCCCTCGTAAGCACTACTCCAACTCTCCAACTTCTCCTTTACCTTCCCCCTTTCTTCTTTCTCCCCTCTTAACTCCCCTCATAGTCTGCCCAGGCATTCCATGTCAACTCTCGAATCCGACGGTCTTTCCGTCACCTACGCCTCAGATCGAACCGGTGCCCCGGATCTACGGCTGATCCACTACAATGATGTCTACCACGTTGAGTATGCGCCGCGAGCTCCCTTGACCTACGCGCATCCCCCCTGCTAACAGAACATCAAGATCTGGCTCTGCTGAACCGATTGGCGGGGTCCCCCGCTTCCAATCCCTTGTGAACTACTACCGCTCCCACCCGCGATTTGCCGACCAACCCAACCTTTTGACCTTTTTCTCTGGCGATGCCTTCAACCCGAGTATCGAGAGTACCATTACAAAGGGCCGTCACATGGTTCCGTTCTTGAATAAAATCGGGACCGACGTGGCATGTGTGGGTGTGAGTACAAGTACCCGGTTTCATTTGGAGCTGGGACACTGCTGATTCGGCCAGAATCATGATCTTGATTTCGGTGTAGCCCAATTCCGCCATTTGTCAGGCCAATGTCATTTCCCGTGGCTATTGGCCAACGTACTGGATCCGGCGCTTGGTGACGATGTGCCCATCGCTGATTGTGGGAAGACCTGCATGCTAGTCTCGTCAAACGGCACTAAGATCGGCGTGATCGGCCTTGGAGAGAGAGAATGGTGAGACCGGGCAGCAGATTATCTCCACCTGTCTGCATCTACTCATAATTTCTATAGGCTTGGGACGATAAATTCGCTTCCACCCAACTTGATCTATCAATCAGCAAGCAAGACTGCGCAAGAGCTAGCGCCCCAACTCCGAGCGCAAGGGGCCGATATGATCGTGGTAGTTTCCCATCAGCGCGAACCGAATGATAACAAGCTCGCGAATAACTTAGCTCCCGGAACGGTGGACATCATCCTTGGCGGCCATGACCACTATTACGCCCATTCTGTCGTCAATGGAACCCATGTGTTGCGATCAGGGACTGATTTCAAGCAACTGAGCTATATAGAAGCTTTTCGAAAGCCTGGCGGAGTATCAGGCTGGGATTTCAACATAACGCGGCGCGATATTGTGCGCTCCATCCCCGAGGATCCTGACACAATGACCATGGTTGGCCGGCTCACCTCCAGCTTAGAAGCCAAGCTTGAAAAGCCTGTAGGCTACACGGTTAGTCCCCTCGACGGCCGTTTTTCTACGGTGCGACAGCGCGAGTCAAACTTGGGCAATTTCGTCTGCGATCTTATGCGTTACTATTACGCCGCCGACTGTGCCATGATGGCTGGCGGGACCATTCGTGGTGACCAGATCTATCCTCCGGGAGTTCTCAAGCTGAAAGACCTGTTGAACTGCTTTCCCTTCGAAGATCCGGTAGTTTTGATACGTATCAGCGGGCAGGCTTTACTGGATGCCCTCGAGAACGGTGTTAGCCAGCTTCCTGCACTGGAGGGTCGCTTCACACAGGTGTCCAATATCTCGTTCGGTTTCAAGCTTGATGCCCCCTCGGGCGCACGTATCACATTCGCTCGGGTTGGTGGTGAACCCATCGACTTGGAACGAGACTACGTACTGGCCACGCGTGGCTACATGGCTCGTGGCAAGGATGGATTTTCGTCTTTGCTCGTTCAATCCGAGGGCGGAAATTGTGAGGAACTTGTGGATGAGGAGAACGGAGTTCTGATCAGCACGATTTTACGCCAGTACTTCATGAGCTTGAAGGTTCTTGGTAAATGGCAACGTTGGTCTGCCAGTCTACATCGACACTGGGGCTCTGTGCACCGCAATCTTCACAATGAGGGCTGGCTTAAGCCGCCATCTGCCGCAGCTTCCCCGGTATCCGAGAAAGCGCCCGGTAATTACCTGAAGCCCCGACCAGGATTGCAGCGAACGGGTCGGCAAGCTTACTATTACGGCCGCTTCCCTCAAGATGTTGACCAGGGATCCGCTCCTTCTGCTGAAACAAACAGCGATGAAATGGACTCTGACTCCGACGACGATCCAGAAATTCTTACCTCTCCTCGATCATCAACGAACTACGTTACTCTTCCTGCTCGATCCTCAGCGGAGGAGGAGTATCGTCTGAAATTAGCACGACGCGTCGTTCGCAAGTGGATGCGACACGCTGGTCTACTTCCGACAAATCTAAACACCATGGACGGCGAGGGCGAGTTCACGCCTTCGTGGACTTCTGGGATTTCTCCTCGACTTGAAGGCCGGATTGTCGTGGAATAGATCTGGGGATGTATTTCTTTTTTTTTCCAACGCATATTGTATTGCATATACGCTGAGCGGTTTCCGTTGGCGTTGCGGGTTTATAGAAAGGGTCGATTATATAGAATAACGCCGGAATGATCTCAAGATATATGCTTCGTCTAGGTCAATAAGTATGTAGAAATCTATTTGATGGACATTGACTTTATGCAGCGGCCTCCTGGGCGCCCCATCCACCGCCACCAGCGGTCATAATGACAACCCGATCATGTGTCTTGACAGATACGGTGTTCTTGCCTCCAATATTGATCTGGCGCTCTTCGCCGGTCTCCGCATCCTTAGTGATCCACTGATTCAGGCCGGGTTGGGCATACTCGCCTCCTTCTAAGCCATAAGGTCTGTGAACACGTCGCTCTGACAGGATCGAAACTTGCATCGGAGCAAGGAATTCAATGTCACGCACAACACCTTCACCACCTGGATTCTTGCCTCGGCCACCGGAGCCTTCGCGCAGGGTGAATTGGCGAAGAAGAGTTGGATAGCGCTTCTCAAGGATTTCAGGGTCGGTAATTCGCGTGTTGGTCATGTGGACGTGGACTCCAGACTCGCCCTTCCACGTTGGACCAGCACCACTACCACCAGCGATGGTCTCGTAATAGCCAAAGCCAGGAGTAATGACAGCTCCGGTCTGGGGATCAAGCTTGGGGTTGGTGCCGAAGGTCAGATTATTGCAGCAGCCTTGAGACGCTGCACAAGCCTGGAAGGCTTTCAGAACGACGTCTGTGATGCGCTGTGATGTGACCACGTTTCCACCCACAACCGCAGCTGTCTTGGTGGGTGACAAGATGCTGGGCGAAGGAACTCGAATATCAATTGGAGCCAGACATCCCTGGTTGAGAGGAACATCCGCGTTGATCATGCATCGCAGACAGTAGATGATTGCCGAGTGAGTGATTGCAATGGGTGCGTTCCAGCTGCCGTACACTTCGGGTCCAGTGCCGTCAAAGTCGAAGACGGCGGATCCATTTGAGCCATCAATCGTCACCTTTAGGCGGATAGGGGTGCCATCATCCATATAATCCACAGCCTCGAGAGGCTTCCCGCCAAATTTCTGGTACAGATCCTTAAGGAGGCTTCGGACTGCAGTTTCAGCGGTCGCCTGGATGGCATACATGTATTTTTGGACTGTCTCCACGCCATACTCTGCAAACAGAGTCTGGATCAAAGTAATACCGCGAGTGTTGGCGGCAATCTGTGCCTTAAGGTCGGACATGTTGTCACTAATGCAGCGTGCACCAGAACAGCCAGGATACTGAGACGGCTTTGTGACAAGTAATTCGATCAGGCGGGCCTCATCAAGAACGCCATTACTAACGATCTTGTCACCCTCGATAGCGGCACCCTCTTGCCAGAGCTCCGTCGATTTGGGAGGCATAGACCCCGGCAGGATACCACCAATGTCAGCGTGGTGGCCACGCGAGGCAACATAGAACCTGATCTCGGTTCCACCAGGCCGATCAAAGACAGGTGTAATCACCTGGTATAAGAGTTAGCTTTCGAAAAATTACATGCAGTAGAGGACCACTTACAGTGATGTCAGGCAAGTGGGTACCACCGCAACTGGGGTGGTTGGCCACAAGCACATCGCCATCCTTTAGGTTGCCTAGCCACTTTTCGTGCTGGTAGCGCACGGCAAACTGCATTGATCCCAGATGCACTGGGACATGAGGAGCATTTGCGACAAGCCCTCCATCGGGAGAGAAGAGAGCACAGGAAAAGTCCAGACGCTCCTTGATATTGGTTGACACGGATGTCTTCTGGAGAGTGCGGCCCATCTGCTCGGCGATAGACATGAATCGGTGACCAAAGATACTGAGTCGGATGGGATCGATCTCGGTGGTCGTTTGTATCTCAGAAGGAGAGGGGCTTGGCTTGTCCTTCAAATCAATCACAATGCAAGTTTCAAGTAGGTTTGCGACGGCATTGGGAGCGACGACAATTGTTTGAGTTTGGTCAATGATGACAGCAGGGCCGGTAATTCGGCTGTGCTTCTCCAATTCGTCAAGCAGATACACAGGGGTGTCTATACGGGTGGAGTAACCATCGAAGTAGGCTGCAGTCTTGTTCGCAGCTGCGGTCGTAACATCCTTCATGTTTGCTTCTTTCAATTGGACCAGAGGGCTACGCTCTGTGCGGACCTTTGAAGACGCTATCGTACGAACACGGATGTCATCCACAAGGATCGGTCGCTCGGAATTGAAGTTGAATTCGCGGCGGTGGCGCTCACGGAATTCATCTAAGAAATCGGACGAAGACTCCGGTCGTAAGATCATCAGACTGGTGTCGGACCCCTCGTAACGCATATTCAAATATTGTTCATGGCGCACTTGGCTAGACGGGAAGCCCTGTCCCTGCATCTCTTCTGTTGCTGCAGCAGCCATATCATCGAAGCGCTGAAGAAGGCTGGAGTGAGAAGAAAGGTAGTCGGAGGAGACTGGCTCCTGAGATTCCTTGACCACTTCTGCGAGTGCTAGGCCGTATGCCGACAGGACCGATGAGTATTTGTGAATGATAATACGCGAAATTCCCAGTGAGGTAGCCACAGAGCAAGCATGTTGACCACCGGCACCTCCGAAGCAGGCCAGGTGGTGTGAAGCAGTTTCAAAGCCACGAGCCTCGGTCAGGTTGCGGATGGGGCGGGCCATGGACTCATCAGCGACCTTGAGGAATCCAAGAGCAATTTCCTCTGGAGTATATTCCGGCTGAGAATGTTGCCGGCGCTCATCATTGATCTTTTGGGTCAAGTCGTGGAACTTTTGAGCAGTGACCTCAGTGTCTAGAGGTTGGTCTTCATCGGGACCGAAAATGTGAGGGAAATACTCGGGAAGCAATCGACCAAGGAACAAATTGGCATCTGTGACAGTCAAGGGGCCTCCTTTCCGATAGCAGGCTGGGCCGGGGTGTGCACTAGCTGATTCGGGGCCAACATAAAAGAGGCCGTTCCGCCATGTCAGAATAGAGCCACCGCCTGCAGCAACCGTGTTAATATCGAGCTGCGGAGACTGGATGAGGACACCAGCAACTTTGGATCCGAAAACATGTTCTAAGTGACCATCAAACCGTGAGACGTCGGTAGATGTACCGCCCATGTCAAATCCGATGACCGGTGTCTTCTCAATGGGATCCCAGCTAGTAGCAGCAAAGCCTACAACACCAGCCGCAGGGCCGGAGAGGATGGCTTTCAACCCACTAAATTTGCGGAAGTCCACAAGGCCTCCGTCTGACTGCATGAATTCAAATCGGCATTCTTGTTGCTTCTCCAGGCCGCCTTCAAAGCTAGCAGAGATGGAGTCGATGTAAGTCTTGATGACGGGAGTAAGATACGCGTCGGCGGCAGCAGACATGCCACGAGGCACGATCTTGATCATTGGCTGTAATTTGGAGGAAAGTGTAACAGAGAAGCCCATTTGCTCGGCCAGTTCTCCGATCTGACGCTCATGTTCAGGATAGGCGAAGGAGTGTACAAGTGCCACCGAGAGGGACTGGTAGCCTTGTTCCTTGAGGCGCAGGAGCTCGGATCGTACCTGGTCAAGATCCAATTCTTGAACCACGCGGAACTTCTCGCCTGTGATTCCTTCCACTACACGGGCTCCTGAGAAGCATTCCTCGTCGGCGGCAGGATGACAAGGAACCACCCGTTCATTAACCTCGACCACGCCCTCCGGCAGCACACCAGGTCTTGCCGCAGAGAGATCGAAAATGGCTGGCCGGGACTGGTCGCCAATCTTGAGAAGGTCCCGGAATCCCTTGGTCGTGAACAATATTGATCGAGCTCCCTTACGCTCAAGCAAAGCATTGGTTGCCACGGTGGTGCCCATTCGAAGACTACCGATGCGGTCGAGCTTCAGCGGACGTCCACGGGGATGCGACTCGCCCGTTGCAAGCTCAAGGATCTGCCGGATACCTTCTGTCGGGGCATCCTGGTAATGTGAAGGATCAACAGAGAGGAGCTTGATAATTATGTCGGAGCGACCAGGAACAATCGCATGGACATCGGTGAAGGTTCCCCCGCGATCAATGGAGATAGTGATCTTCCCGGAGTTGGCCATCTCGATGTGAGACGATGGAGGATGGGGGGGAAAGTGGAATATGGAATGACAAGAGCAAATATCCAGGCAATAACGACTTCAAATAACACAGCCATCGTCTCGTCCCAAAGTCTCTTGCGATATTGTATGCGGGTCACGTGTCGGGCCGATGACCGGCGCGTCGGATGCATCGGGCCGATGGATTGGAGATAAACATGAGTTGGAGCGCGATAACAGGACTGAGGGGTAGATCGGAGAGATAGGCGAGGTTCTTATCTTGTACTTGCTATCTAGAATCCTGTGGACAAGGGTAAGGAGCGACAGGGGGGTTAACCAAGCTCGGCAAAGTTCAGATGTTGGGTTATATGCAGTACTTGGTGGAACATTATGTATGTACAGGTTGTAAATCTACTATCGTTTCAATGTGCTCTCAATCCAATCGGTATCCATGTCAATGTCAATCTGGTCCAACGCACCCTCCCAGAGCGCCGGGTCGTCATTCAGATCGAATTGGAAAGAGATATCCTGAAATGAGGGCAGATCAAGTGACGGCTGCCAATCCTCCGGGAACTCATGAGTGGAAGGCGCATCATTTTCTATCGCCGGGCTAGCCTGCTGATTACTCCTCGGTGTGGCTGGGACCGTGAGTGCAGTTGACGAGCCTCCGACGTCGTCTGTAGCAGTCTCGGGTTCAATGGCCGCTCGTAGTTCGAGCAACAAGGAATGGCGCGAGCCAAGGTATGTGTTGCCTCGGTCGGCCATACTGCGGAGGAGATCCAGCGCAGTCTCCATTGCTCGAGCATTAGTTTCATTATGTGGGAAAGCAGCATTGACCATGACGAGGAGTAAAGCAGCAGAGAAGACGTATTCGCCGTCGAGATAGCCGTAGGTAGCTGGGCGCAAGATTAACGGTTGAACGGGCAAAGGCTGGCCAAATTCGGGGCAACGTACCAATGAGATTATGCTTTGCAGCCGCGTCCATGATCAACGTCGTTGCACGAGCAGCGTTGATACAGCTATCGATCACCGCAACCGTATTAGGAGCCAGGCCTTCCTTCCAATCTTCGTCCGAAGTACCTAGTATTGCGGCGTCGAGTCGTCGCTGGATAACATAGAAGACGAGCGGGCGAGCGGTCATGTTGACACACGAGTAGAAATGGAGGTTGATCGAAACAGTCTCTCGATTGATGTGGCTGTCCAGGGTGGTAAAGTCAATGCGAAGCCCGTCGGGTGCCTTTCGAAGCCAGCTCGCAAGGTCGTTGGTGATACTTTGCACGGACATGATCAGGTTAGATCCTGATCGAGGTTTCTTTCGATAGATCTCTATGGTTTCCAGGGTCAGCTACCGACCGTGGAAATGTTACGGCGCAGTCTTCGGGTTCTGACCTTCGCCAATTCGGCCTAAGATTCGAGAGAGCTGTGTATAATGAGTGAGGACAATGGACGGCCAGGGGTCAGAAGTAGATCCATCCTAGGGAAACGGTCAGAGGTCGCTCTCATCATGAATACTTCACATCACATACTAACGACGCCGGCGATGTGCCAATGTCTTCATCATGAATTGTGATGGGGTTACCAGATTTGACGGAGAGCAGCCTGATCAGTAGATATCAGCGTCAGACGTGTTCAATGGGTATGTGGGCTCTGTTACCGGTCCAGGCTATAAACGGACCACCAGGCTCGGCGCCTGCGATTCCGATCCGTTTCACTGATACTTGGATCCGATACTTCTTGGTGGAGCCCCAGAGAGATAGCCATGCGAAGGGCAAGTCCGATCTGACCATGTTAGTCGGTTGAGTCAAGAGCCAGAAGAAAGCCTGCACGAACGTAGAGAAAGGCTGCGTCACGCCGGTTCAGGTTCTGCATGTAGTACGCCACGTAGCATAGGACCTCGACAAAAAAGATGGACCCTTCTTCGTGGATATCGGGCAGGAAACGCAGGGCATGTTTGAAGTACTTGAAGCCGGGTGGGCCATCATCTCCCGACCACTGATTCACAGAGTACATCAACCCAAATGCAATGACGAGTAATGTCTGACAGTAAATTAGGCAAGTTTCACGGTGGGAGAAGTCGAGTGGTTGATGATAGACAAATGCCAGACGCTCTTCGAATTCCCTGGGTTTAATCAAGGAAAAGATGGTGCCGATATAGGCATACTGCACCCAGAAGAGCCGCTTGGCGAATTCAAATGGAGGTAGTTGGGGAAGGGCGCCCGCCACGGGACGGCGCAGGGACGAGGGATCGTCGTAAAGAGGACGAACATCCCACGCAAGGTTGGTGGAGGCCGGATTGAGACGCTTGGCTAAATGGGTGGTGGAGGATGCGCCCACGAAGTCTGCATGATATTGGATCAGCAAACATCTTCAAAGATCCTGCAGGGCGCATACGGTGTTCGCCCGATCGGTTTAAGAGCAGGTTGTCGGTTCCTTTGAACCACCAGTCGTCTCGCTCTAAGGGAGCCTCTCTCACCCGCCTTGAGGAGGGAGTGCCCATCGAAGGTACACTCGATGGAGTTGGTGCTGAAGGATCATGCTCAATATCTTGGGAACCGGTCGATCGGCTGTTAGCTTGAGGGGAACGGGCCTGGGTTTGTAGATGTCGATAGTAGCTACAGAATCAGTGTCTGAGCCGGCGATTCAGGGCCCCTGCGCATACCTTTCCGTGATTGAAACTCGCTTTTCGGCCTCTGAGTAGACACAAGCCTGCCCGATGTCTACACAGGCTGCGCATGGCTGCGGCGGGTTGCCGGCGCAGCGCGTCTTACGACTGCGGCATCGATTGCATCTGCCCCTTTCAGCATGGAACTCCGAAATTACAGGAAACAAGAGACATACGCTACCATCGACCGCCGAGCCATACGGTCCGATCGTGAAACACCTTTCCTATGCATCTTGGAGAGTTTGGCGGAGGGAGGATGTTATCAAGTCGCTTATCGGACCGAGCTGTCTTTTCTATTGGCAGTCGGCGCTTCACTGCCGATGTATTCTGCTTTGCGATTAGGCGCTCAGAATTACAAACTAGGGACTATGTAACCTGGACTAGTCTAGGATCTATGCTCAAAAGATGGCCACTCCATTCGGCGGACTCGCAACGCCGCCAGGGACCTGCGATGGTCAGCCACCAACCCGCAAGTAGGAGTCGGGGATTGCTCACCTTCAATGGCACGCTACTGAAGAAAAAGGTCCAGCGCTTTCTCTGGCGACACTCTTGGCCGAGGCGCTCCAAATCAAAGAGCTCGCCGATCGGGAGGCCCCAGCCCGCCAGCAACCATTCGTGCAGGAAGAAGTCCGGATTCTGGCAGGGATACGCTTCGAAACTCGGCATATCGCCTGCAACTGCGGCAAACCCACTATCCCAGATCCATCGCAGTATCTCTTCCGACGATTTGACGCCGATGACGGGCGGTGCCTTGTAGTCCGCAAGCTGCTGACACTCGTTCTGAGAGAGCTTCTCGTATTCTCGGGTCCAGCCCGTTCGAATGAACAGAATATCGCCCGGTCGGAATGTCGTATTCTGGCTGGCGGCTACCTGCTGAAGATCCGAGAGTGGAATAGACTGGGTTTGGAAGCAGTTGACGGTGACGCCGTTGGCCTCGGCCCACGCGGCGTAGTCCAGAAGCACTCCACGACCCACGACTCCGCCCCGTTCCACCCACGCTGATATGTCTCGTCAGGAATGCATTCTCCAATACGAGTTTGGAATAGCGTGGGAGCAACCTACTATGGATGCCATTCCGAGTGGATTGCTGGATATCCTCGTGGGAACAGTCGTTAAAGTAGGACCCTTCCCGGGAGCCGTAGTGTCTAAAGCCGTCCCATTGAGAGCTACTCTGCGTGTTAAAAAGTAGAACGTCATCGTTGACCGTTCGCGGGGCCTTGTTCTTGATCGTATGCTCAAACGCCGATCGTCCAAAGCACGGGGTGGCCATGCTGTTGAGGTTCCAATCGGTGGAGATGCGCACTCCTTCCACGATTTCACGCGCCGCGGCAGTCGTGTTTTCGGGCGTGAGACGATTGAGCATCCCTATCTCATCCTGTTCCCCAAATAGGCCCCAGGCGTTGCCACGCGGACCATCTTTACGCAGCGGCAAAGAGTCAAAGGGAGGAATATGTAGAGACATGGGGGCAAGGGCTGTTCGCGGTATTGTATTTACAGTGGTGGATTTGCCTGGACATCTGGACATATATGGCAGCTCTATTCGGTTGCAGCCCAACCAAGGTATATGTTTACCCCGCATCATTGACCTCGGGCTACGTCTGGGGTCTACGGATCTGCTGACTGGCAGGTTTAAAACGGCCCTACAGTAGAAGATCGTGGGGGTGGATGGGTGACCAGGTGGGTAGACTCCATATATAACCTACATTTGAAGATGCATGATTTGCCCAGCTGACTATCTACTTGCCTAAGGACTCTGGGGCTTAACATATAATTCCTTTCAATGATTTTGCTCCTGCGGGCTATCAATATTCTCTTAATTGCTTGATTGCTTAGTGTTATGGACAGATGTCAAGGCTTGAAAACTTGCGGGGAAGGCCTCGCTGTGAAGTCCGCTCCGTCGCGATCGGCATCGGGGGCGTTTCCGATCATCTATGACTTTGGAAGTATCCGCAGACGGGATATGCTCCAGCTTCTAGGTACTTAGCCTGACCTAGAAGTAAAGACACCTCGTTTGGCAGACTGCAAAAAAAGTGTCCAATGTCCCTAATTCGACAGTTCGACAACAAATTGGCAATTTTACTCCAGGAGGCTCCATCTCACCCAATCACCAGCCTCGGTGAGATGTGGAGGCGCAATCTCAGCCCCTATGCAAAAGACGCGGCCGATCGTTCTATTTTCCGCCTTTTCGTCATGGCGGCAGATTTTGCCCCTCCCTGGGCGCCACTCGGGGAAGACGTGTCCTTGGCAATGATCTGAGACGCAGTTTTGACGTAGAAGGAGCTGGGGTTCAGGGTTTCAGATTTGGAGGAGGAGGATCACGCCGAAAGAAAGGGATGAACAAAGTCTGGAAGAACCGGGGCCTGGAATGGATCCTAGAATCCCAAGTTGAGCGTCGCTTGGCCAATGTGCAGACGTGTTGCGCACTTGACCCGCTACCTGCCTCATCATTGACGAGTAATGTGGCACATGATGGATCGGAGCCCGGAGTTCACTTCGCATCCGCGGTACCTGAACCACCGTGATGCTATTTTGCGAAGACCCTAGGACCCTCCTCGATCCGCAGAGATGAAGCAGAGTGGCGGATCAAGCCCTCTAGGAAGCGCGAGGTGCCGTTTCCAGCCCCCATCAGCATGCGCAGGGGACAAAACGGCTACCAGTGAATGTTTCGGACGCGGATCCATCGGTGGATCCCCTGAACAGACAGATGACGAACGACAGCTCCTAGAAGGCGATGGCGATGGCCCATCGATCCACAACTTCGCCCTTTTCACCAGCCCACGTCTTGTGCGCCTCCAATCAAAAAACCCCGACTGTAACCAAAAATATCTCGGCTCCCAGGCTATGCTGTTCAGTGCTTCAGCCTTACTTTCGAACTTCTTTTTGCTTCCTTGTTTCTTGATCTAGTGTGCTCTTTGTTCATCCTCTTGGTATCCGCCGAGCCCATTCTTTCGCAGCCACCCGAATAGATCGTCCCCCATCTTCAACGTGTCCAGGAGACCCAGCATTACTCTCCCTAGATGTCCTAGCGAGATAGCCACTGCCTGGAATCCTTCTTCGTTCCCCTTGACCTTTTTCCTCGCCTCGTTCCCTTTCCTTCGAGCCCGCGGACTTTCCAACCAGACACCTCACCACCCACCGAAAACCCGATACATCGGGGAGCCAGTACACAATGGGTACCCCCATGCCGACGTCTCCCCATTCCCCCCATTCGGCTCAGTCTCATTCTCCCCAACCTAGTGATAGCAGCTTGTATTCGCACACCCATCCTCAAGCCGTAAGTAACCGGCCGGCGCTCCCTAGGAACGAAGAAAAGAGAAGAAAAAAAAAGAAGGAAAAACAGCCAAGAAGAAATCACCAGGGCGCTAACTCAACTTTTTCGATTAGCACGGATACGGCTTCGAAGAAAAGTCCGAACAGGCCGAAAGCCAACAATCGCTCCTCTACCGAAACCAACCGAGTCCCCTCAATGCTCCTTTCGACGATCCGTATGCCTCGACGGATTCCCTGCGGCGCTATACTCTTCAAGATCCTGGTGTGACCATCTTCCCTAATGGCCCCTACCAGGAATCCGCGGGGGGCACGTTTAATCGTCGCTCGGGAATTCAGTCTCCCATGTCCGAGACACCTTCGGAGGCCTGGCAGCAGCGCCAGGCCCCTGGCGGCGGTCTTCGACGCTACGCAACCCGTAAAATCAAACTGGTGCAGGGCTCCGTGCTGAGCGTGGACTACCCGGTGCCCAGTGCGATTCAAAATGCCATCCAAAAAGAGTATCGGGAATCCGAAGAGGGCTTCCCGGAAGAGTTTACCCACCTGCGCTACACGGCCGCCACCGTCGACCCCGATGAGTTCACATTGCGAAACGGATATAACCTGCGACCGGCGATGTACAACCGACACACGGAATTACTCATTGCCATCACCTACTACAACGAAGACAAGGTGCTCACCGCGCGAACTCTGCACGGTATCATGCAGAACGTTCGGGACATTGTCAACTTGAAAAAGTCCGAGTTCTGGAACAAGGGTGGACCGGCGTGGCAGAAGATCGTGGTGAGTCTAGTCTTCGACGGTATCGACCCCTGCGATAAGAACACCCTCGATATGCTGGCCACCGTCGGTATCTATCAGGATGGAATCATGAAGCGGTCCGTCGACGGCAGAGAAACCGTTGCGCATATTTTCGAGTACACCACGCAACTTTCCGTCACCGCGAACCAGCAATTGATTCGGCCCCAGGGCAATGAGTCGACCAACCTCCCGCCTGTTCAGATGATTTTCTGCTTGAAGCAGAAGAACAGTAAGAAGATCAACTCCCACCGCTGGTTATTTAACGGCTTCTGCCGTATCTTGAACCCGGAGGTGGTCATTCTCATCGATGCCGGTACAAAACCCGGCAAGAAATCTCTTCTTGCTCTGTGGGAGTCGTTCTATAACGACAAAAATCTCGGCGGATCTTGTGGTGAGATTCACGCTATGTTGGGTAAGGGCTGGAAGAACCTGATAAACCCTCTGGTCGCCGCCCAGAACTTCGAGTATAAGATCTCTAATATTCTTGATAAACCACTTGAGAGTGCTTTCGGATACGTCAGTGTGTTGCCTGGTGCCTTCTCGGCGTATCGCTATCGCGCCATTATGGGTCGCCCCCTGGAGCAATACTTCCACGGTGATCACACCCTCTCGAAACAGCTCGGCAAGAAGGGTATCGAGGGCATGAACATTTTCAAGAAGAACATGTTCCTTGCCGAAGATCGTATCCTGTGTTTCGAGCTAGTGGCCAAGGCTGGTTTCAAGTGGCACTTGACCTACGTCAAGGCGTCCAAGGGTGAGACTGATGTCCCCGAGGGCGCTGCAGAGTTTATTGGTCAACGACGACGATGGCTCAATGGCTCCTTCGCTGCCGGTCTGTATTCCCTGATGCACTTTACTCGTATTTATAAGAGCGGTCACAACATCATTCGTCTGATGTTCCTCCACGTGCAAATGCTGTACAACTTTGTCGGTCTGGTCATGACCTGGTTCTCTCTCGGTATGTGTTTTACTCGCTCTTGTTCGTAACTTTATGATGACTGACTCCTTGATAGCTTCATTCTGGCTCACAACTTCTGTTATCATGGATCTTGTGGGAACTCCTAGTTCGGCGAACAAAGACAAGGGTTGGCCCTTTGGTAACGAAGCCTCTCCCATTGTCAACAATTTCCTGAAATACGGATACGTCTTCTTCCTGATGCTTCAGTTCATTCTCGCCCTTGGAAACCGTCCGAAGGGGTAAGTTTCTCGAATCCTCAATTGTCTGGGCGAAAGCACGCGTACTCATACACTTTTGGTATCATAGTTCCCGTCTGTTTTACACGCTTTCTTTCATCTATTTCTCCATCGTTCAGGCCTACGTTCTGGTTCTTTCGTTCTTCCTCGTGAAGAACGCCTTCACCGGAGGTACCCTGGATTTCTCCATGTCCGATGGTATCTCCGCTTTCCTTTCGTCCTTCTTTAGTTCCTCCGGAGCCGGTATCGTTCTGATCGCGCTGGTCTCGACCTACGGTGTCTACTTCTTGGCGAGTTTCCTGTACATGGATCCTTGGCATATGTTCACCTCGTCCTGGGCCTACTTCTGTGGAATGACGTGCTCAATCAACATTTTGATGGTGTACGCTTTCTGCAACTGGCACGATGTCTCGTGGGGAACCAAGGGATCTGACAAGAGCGAGGCACTACCCGAAGCTCAAACGAAAAAGGAAGATGGCAAGTCCAACTTCATTGAGGAAGTCGACAAGCCACAGGCCGATATTGATAGCCAGTTCGAGTCGACGGTCAAGCGCGCGCTGGCGCCGTATGTGGAGCCGGTAGAAGAGGATGAAAAGAGCATGGACGATGCTTACAAGGCATTCCGAACCAATCTGGTCCTCATCTGGATCTTCAGTAACCTGATCTTGGTGCTGTGCATCACCAGTGAAGGCATCACACGATTCTGTATCACGGTATGTGAACTACCCCTTATAACGTGACCACAAGACGTGACACTAATTGGATGAATAGAACACGTCGACGACACGTACGTCGGGCTACTTCGAGGCCATTTTGTGGACCACCGCCGGTCTGTCGCTCTTCCGCTTCATCGGATCCTTGTGGTTCCTTGGCAAGTCGGGCATTCTGTGCTGCGTGTCTCGGCGCTAAGCTCCCAGATCTCAGATCTCATGTCTTCATGTCTCCGGTCTTGCGCCCCCGACCGCTTTGTTTACTTGTATATACTATCATTCAAGCAATTGTGCTTGTGATAATCATGTCTTTTCTTTTTGGAGGATCTGTGCGTTATGGAGGCTTGGATGGATGGTTTAGTCTGGTTTTGAGAGGGTATTCCACGTCTGCGTCCCCGGAGGGGCGTATCGTTGCTGTATTTTGTGATCCTGGGTGATCCATGTATGAATCGTAGGATTGATCGTCATTGTTGAACAATTTGAACAAGTCTCAGAGCATCTGTTTTCCCGTGGTAGCTCCACCGGGAGCGCATCATGCAATTCAATACAGTACTATGTATGGCGGGGATTCCCAATCTGCGCCGTTACCGTAAGTGGATAGTGTCGAAAAGTGGTCGGTCCTGTAAAGAGTGGTCCCGTAAAAAAGTGGTTCCATCGACAGAAACCGGTCTATGGTCTCAATTTTCATCATCACGCATTATTCATTCCACTTTATCTCAATGTTGGTTCTTGAATGTGGTTGGAGTATTACTTTTCGCTCTTTCTCATTTGACTTCCGCTTGTGGCTTCAGCACAAGCCTCACAGATCCATGTCCGAGAGCCGAGAACATACTTCTGTTGTACTTTTTGGCTCCGAAGAAATCTCGGAGGACAGCAACCCGTAGCAACCAATAAGAAATAAAGCCAACATGGAGATGGCTTAATCCTACATATTTCGCGGACACCATTCGCCCGTGTCTGGACTCATAGCTCGCTCTACCTGCACGTCGTAATTGCCCCCCCGCATCCTACGCTGCCGATCAGGCATGTCCGGCGGGCCGTCTCTTAATAATACCTTTGATTTGCCATTGCTCCTTCGATGGAACCATTTTTTTTTAGCGGCATTTGTCTGAGATATGTACCGTGTTCCACCCCTCGCACGGCTATGATGCTATGATGTATTGTGTCTATCTGAGTTTGGAACCCCTTCCGAGTTACCCCATTTCGGTCTCGGGCCATCCAAAGTATATAAGGCCCCCTTGTAACCCCGACCACGCAGTATAATTTCTCGAGAAGTCGATCTTGATTGACCCACTTCCCCTCAATTTGCCGGTGATCAATCCTTCTGATCAATCCTTCCCTCTTAGGTAATTCCCTCATGGCGCAGTACGCCCCTCAGATCTCCTCTGAATCCCTTCAGCAGAAGGTGGTTCTCATCACCGGTATGCCACTTGCACGAGGGACCCTCCACCACTTGCTAATATAAAATACAGGAGGTGCTAATGGAATTGGCGCAAGCCTCGTGCAGCATTGCCTGGAGAGCGGTGCCAATGTTTGCTTCGGTGACCTAGACACGATCGCTGGCGAAGACTTGTTGCGGAAATTCCAGGGTGTATTCCACCCCGAAGAGGCAGGTCAGCCTCCGCGGGCCGTCTTCCAGACTACCGATGTAACCAACTACCAGTCGGTCGTCGCACTATTCGACCTGGCATTCAACACCTATAAGGGGATCGACCACGTCGTCTCCGCCGCTGGTATTGTAGAGATCGGCAACTGGTTTGATTTCGGGCTCACCCTGGAGAGCGTCCGCGAGGTAAGTACCGAATGAACAAGCTTGCTAGAGTCAAGACATTAACGTTGTGAAGACACCTACCCACAAGGTACTAGATGTCAACCTACTGGGCTCCATGTACGTTTCACGCATCGCCTCAGTCTATCTGCGCCACAACCGCGGCCCCTCCTCCGACCGTTCTATTCTCCTCTTCTCGTGTCTGGCCGGATTCAAAGAGAGCCCGTCCCTGTTTGTCTACCAGGCCTCGAAACATGGCGTGATAGGTCTCATGCGTTCTCTGCGTAACTACATTTCGTCGCCCTATAAGCACGCCCTGCGCATCAATACCATATGTCCCTGGATGACCGAAACTGAAAGCATCAAGAATATTGAACAGCACTGGAAAAACGCCTGTCTGCCGACCAACACAGTCCGTGATGTTTCCAGCGTGGCGGCCAGTATCCTGGCTGATAAGTCCCTGAACGGCACATCCATGTTTGTTGAGGGCGGCCGCGCATGGGAGATTGAGGAGAACATCGACCGACTAGAACCCCAGTGGCTCGGTGAAGAACCTTCCAAGACCCTCGCGGTGGGACAAGAATTGCTTGATGACGGTGCCATCTGGACCGCTCGGCCCCGAAAGAAGAGCAGCATCTCGAACGGCATCCCACCCGGAGTTCCCCTCCATAAACTCAACGCGATTCACAATGATGTCCCTGAGGTTCTGACCAACGGTCATAGCAACGGCATTGCCAATGGTGCACATTAGAATCGCAAGGCAAGATACGTTGATACCCCTGATTTAGCGATAATGAATGCAAATTTGGATGATAAACAGACCAAAAGTATATGATAATTCGACATTACGAGTGTATGGAGGCGACGTATGGAGGAACTTTACACATGAATTCTTGGTAGCTGCAATTCAAATTTGCATAACTTTCGAAAATATCAATCAACGTTGAATGAATGGACGGATGCAATCGGGGGTTTTAAATAGTTCAACACCTGTCTTTGCATGTACACCCATGGACGGTTGCCTACTTTCCCACCTGTGTTTATTGACGGTGACGCTTTTACAAATACAACGAGGGGGTTTCTTCATAAATGAACTGTGACGTGAATATTGTAGAAACTGGTAACTACTCAAAACCATTGCACATGGTGCATTTTGAAGCAGGGATGAGTTAGCAAAGAGAACATCTCGGCTTCAGCGGATATTGAAAGAATGACGTTATCTATACTCGAGCATTAAATAGCTAATACGAGAAAGTATACGAAAAAAAAAAAAATGAAAACACCAGACACATGCATCGATGACTTCCTGATCACTTGAAATCCGCATCTTTTCTCCTTCACCCAAACGCCAGTAAATGCTGTTCTATCCGAAGGACTCGCGGGTGTTCACACGGTCGATACTGTAGGGGTTTGCTTCATAGGTCGGAACTCGTTGCAACTCCGACGCATGTGTCGACGCACGCGAAAGTGATCGGTGAATCAACTGAACCTCATGTGCATCCTGCTTGTGCAGAGCAGCTTCAGCGACACCTGCCTCCAAAGGCACGCGAGTCGCAGTTTGTTCACTCATCGTGGAGTCATCGACTTCGGGTTTCGCTGCAGGAGTACTGGCCTGCAGCAGACTCTGGACAAATGCCTCGGATTGCGCGGAGTACTTGCAGTATTTTCGAATACCCAGGCCCTTTCTGTAGAGGATAAATGGGAAAGGCACGCAGGCTAAGGCCAAAAACGCCGGCACAGATGACGCCCAGTGAATTCCCAGATTCTCGAACATGTAGGTGGTGAACAGGGGGAAGGCGAAGCCGAACAGGGACCGGAGCAAAGAATTGGCAGCCAGCACAGATGCGGCAAAAATAGTATAGGCGTCAATTAGGTAGTTGAAGACGCTGAGGAAGACCAGGACCATTCCGAAACCGAAAGGCACACCCGCAGCTATGCTGGCCATCCAGTGAATTGACGGGGAATTGGTCCAAGCAAACCAGAAAAGTCCAATAGGGAGGGCGATGGAGGCTAGCATACACGGAGGAAGACGAGATTCCGGCGGCGAATAGCCTCCATTCTTCGCCAAAAGCTTTCCGTAACGAGTGTTTTCGGGGATAGAATAGGCGGTTGCGCACAGCATTCCCACCATAACACCCAGAAAGGCCAGCCCCGACACACCTTGGTTCCATCCTCGGTGAATTTCGTAGACAATAGGGAAGGCGCCGAAGAGCATGTAGAGTGTTCCGTAGATGATGGCGAGGTAGATAGAAAGTAGGAGCACAATAGGCTCGCGGAAGAGAAGGATAAAGGGTCGCGACATCGACGTCTTCAGAACCACCTTCAGGGCCGGTCGACCCTGGTCAAAGTCCAGCTTGCTCACATAGACCTTTCTGGTGAGTTTCGAAAGGGTGCGCGCACGCTGGCGAAGAAGAACCGGCGAATAGGTCTCTGGCTTGAATGCAGCACCAATGAACCACATCACACCGCAGAGAATGGTCAACAGACCCATCACCCACTTCCACCCGGCCTCCATGCCTAAGAATCCGCCCACAATAGGCCCAATGACCGGACCCAAGAAGGGAGCTAGAGCGAAGGCCGATAGAGCTAGACCTCTCTCACGGGCCGCAAACATGTCGGCGATCACACCTCCAGAGTTGGTGAAAGGGGAAGAGCCAAATGCACCAGCCAAAAAGCGGAAGATCAACAAGGACTGGATGTTTGTTGCACCGGTTGTAGCGGCGCAGAAGATGGTCAGGCCGCAGTAGGTTCCTATAAAGACAATTTGACGACCGAACATTTCACTCATCGGTGCCCAGATCAATGGACCCAGGGCAAAGCCCAATACATAGAGCGAGACACCTAAAGTCGCGATTTCGGTGGTGACGAGGAATTGCTCTTCGATCTGCACGATACCACCAGTATAGGCCGAGGAAACCAGAGCGACCACTAGGGTCTCGAGTGCGGCCACCAAGGTGATAGACCATTTCATAAAAGTGCCCAAATGAAGGGGGTTTCGGAAATCCTTGGGCATCCACTGCACCACGTAGGGGTCATCGTCGGTGCCGGATCCCGCATATTCGTGATCCACAACTTCCTGCGTAACAACACCGGGCTCAGTGACCAGTCGCCAGAAGGGGACCGTCCGTGGGAGGTTTGTCGGGGCTTTAGCCTCCACTGAAGGCGCTTCCGTGGCCATTGAGATCGTATGTGAATCGAGCTGCACCGAAAGCGTATAGGCAAGGCGGTAGTTATAGTATAAGAATTTATGTAAGCCGGCCGAAGTACTCGGGTAGAAGGCGAGCAGGGCCGAGGTATTTAGGTAGTCAAGACCGAGAAAACGTTTGCCTTGATATGAGGGAGCTTTGCTGCTTTTGTTTGCCTATGAGTTTTGGCCATTACTCAACGGATTGCATTAGCCCGGAGGCATTACTGGTTACGAGCAGTGAGATTTCCTGATAGTGGGTCAACGCGATGCATTTAGGAGCCAACTTGTTTATTTTATGCCGGAATAGCGTTGATATGCCGGCGGATGTGCGTAAGACAGCGAAGTTCACTCGGGATGACCGAGTGTAAAAATTTGCGATTGGTTTAACTGTAAGGAAATTCGGCTCGATTATTGATCGGTGCCCGTTAAAGTGGGCATGGCCACCGATAAGATCAGTCGGTGCGGCTCGTTATTGGCCTTTAGTGGCCCCATCGAGTGTTTAAAAGGGGCAACGGCCCGCCGAGCTCGAACTTGCCGAGGCTCAAAGCTCGTAAATGGAGTTTTTCTGTGTCTGGCCCTGGATACTAAAATTACCTAGGCCTTTCGCACCCACTTCCGCAATGAATCCGCAATCTACGGATTCCGTACCTCAGCTCTTAGAAAGTGAACAGATCAGCAAATTCCCGGCATACGATAAATGCTTGTTAAAATGTGCCATATCGTGCATTCAAGAGTAGAAGTTGTGCGAGCATTGTACACATATCACCATAGACAACCAACTCTACCCCCACAGACCATCGGGATTCCCCCACCCGGCTAGATCGATGTCACCGAGCTTCAGAAGATTAGAAATTAGAATTGGGCATCACTTTCTATGCCGTGACGAGTTTTTCTCGGAGACCATGAACGCCTCTCAGTAATCTTCACTAATGTGCCCCCCTCCCCCGTCGGTGGCATTCCAATGCCCCGAGAGCCTGCTCTTCGTTTACACGGGTTCTGTGTAAATGTGTATCTTGCATATAATGTAGTGATCACCTATATTTCCTTGATTGGCGAACGGTCACCGTGTACGATATCGATAGATCCACTTTCTCATCCTTCATTTCTGTTCACCTGTGACATCAATGTGTGCCTGTGTTCGTGCCTACATACTCTAGTGCTCACCTGAGCCGCAATCGCAATTCGCCATTTTGTTATTCAAAACCACCCCCCTCTTCCCCTTTCTTTCTGTGCCCGAGACATACAGCAATATTTGACAACATTATGACCGTGCATGCTATGACATGCACGGCCTTGACTTATTTACTCTGATCATGATCTATCCTTTAATGTGAAAGACCATGCAACATAGCAGACGACCAAAATCTACAGTGTATCCAAAATGTTCTGTTTTGCAAGGAAGTTTTGGCGTCATACTAATTACAGACTCTTCTCAATAGCGGCCACTTCGGCCATCACTTCTTGAATGGATTTCTTGACCGACTCGGCGACACCTTCATACGGATGACGAGGCAACAACTTCTCCTCTGCTCCTTGAATCCCTGCTGATGGAGCCGAATAGCATGCAACTGCATACTTGGTTGAAGCGATGCCGCTCTTGATGGAGCTCTCCGCCAAGGCTGCTTTCTGCTGGAGTTTCATGGCCTCTTCCAATTGTCCCTTTTTATACAATGCATAGATCCGTGACGCAGTCTTAGGGAACACATTAGCAAAGGCTGCAATGCACCCCACGCTGCCGGCAGCGAGGCCGCCGATGAGGAAGTCGGATTGTCCACCAAACGTCGCGAATTCTTCCGGGGTAAATGTTGCTCCCAGGCGTGTAATCTTGCCGACTGAGCCGCACGTCAGCTTCACGCCGACCACGTTCGACCGCCCACTGGGATGAGAGGCGGACGATTCTCGCACGATCGCTGCGATGGTCTCCGAGTCCATATCAACTCCATTACAGACACCTGGGAAATTATATACCACCACGGGCAGTGGAGCTTTCGCTGCGACCTCTGAGAAAAACCGTTTGACCACGTTCATGCTCGTGGCTTTACCAAAGTATGCCGGAGGAAGGACGAGCAAATAGTTGGCACCGGCTGCAGCCGCATCCTGCGCGAATTCGAGGGTCTGTTTGGTTGAGTGTGCTCCAACACCGGCCATAAGGGGAAATTCAGGGCCCACAGCGGCGCGTGCGGTCGAGATGAGCTGGGAGCGTTCTTCGCGAGTCAGGAGGAAGGCCTCGGAGTTGGTTCCCAGAATTACCAGACCGGTAAGCCCGGTCTGCGAGAGGTAGCGGAAATACTGCGACTGGGAGTCGAGATCTAGGCTGTCTGACTCATGGTGGAAAAGGGTGACGGCAGGGCACCATACTCCTGCCGGAGGAACGTGTGGTTGAGCTGAGACGGCGTGAGATCCCATTGTAGAATTTTAGGATAGACGATGGTTGTGTAGAAAAACAAAAGGTAATGGCTATCTCTTTAAAGCCCCTCAGTAGACCCCACCGAAAGGAGGGGGAGGGGTAGATCGGTGACGGTTGAGTAGTTGACTATAATTGCTATCATGTCGGGTCGGGCTCCCGATCATCCACGAAGGTGGAGCTACCACCACCATCGGCGAGGCAAACCGATGATCTTGCATGCTTTTTTTTGTAGGAATAACTGATACTTTCGGAGATTGTCCGATAACACGGCCGACATATCGGCGAGTCCATTGAATTGTGGTCTATGCCTCGGTCGAGCTCCCGAGATCTCGGACTCTTCGTCCGAATCTCTCCAACCAAAACGCTCGTGTGAAGTTGGCGACAATCCTATTGATAAGAACAGAAACAAAATGAACAATGCCACATCTTGGGCAGATTTTGAGAATAACTCCCAATATTCGCAGAATGGCTACCACCATGTCGACGGTATCGACCACAGAATCCCGCTTTGACCGAGCACGCTTCATACCTCCTGATGCAATCTTTGCGTTGACGGCTCAGTATTTAAGAGACACGTTTCCACAGAAAGTAAATCTAGGACAGGGAACTTATCGCGACGCTGATGGCCAGCCATGGGTTCTTCCCTCCGTCAAGAAAGCCCGCGAGAGTCTCTTTGAACAAGGGTTGAACCATGAATACCTTCCCATTTTGGGCCTGCCAACATTTCAGCAGGCAGCAGCGAGGCTCGTCTTGGGCGCTGATCTGTCTGCGAAACTCGAGAGCAAGGTACTGAAACAAGATTGTTCTACTTGAAGTTTGATCTGCTATGAAATGCCTTTGAAACTAACCAGATCACAAAACACGACTAGGTAGCAACATGTCAAAGCCTATCGGGTACTGGAGCACTACATTTGGCTGGCCTTTTATTGAGGGCTTGTCAGAATGGTCTCCCGGCCCCAAAGGTGTACGTACCAGAGCCGACATGGTCGAACCATCACCAGGTGTTTGGTTCTGTAGGATTTCCATGCGAAAGCTTCCAGTATTATGACCACGAAAGAAAAGACATGGATATTGAATCATATTACTCCACGCTCGAACAGGCACAGCCAAACTCCGTGGTCATTCTCCACGCCTGTGCCCACAATCCGACTGGCTTTGACCCGAGTAAAGAACAATGGCGCCAGATCGGGCGACTTATGAAGGCCAGAAACCTGTTCCCACTATTCGATGCGGCCTATTTGGGATTCAATTCGGGAAACCTCGATGAGGACGCGTTTGCGATCCGTCTCTTCATCGGGGAAATGGGTATGGAGGCCGGGGTTTGTGTATCCTTTGCGAAAAATATGGGACTTTACGGTGCGTGTAAGGCCCAGGCCAGCCACGAAAGACAAAATACTAAGCCCAGATAATAGGCGAGAGAGTCGGGTGTTTCCTGCTCGCGAATAAATCGACGTCGACGGCCGTGAACACCCAGTCGATGCTTGAGATGCTGCAGCGATCCGAAGTGTCGAATCCGCCGGCTTTCGGAGCCAAAATCGCAGGCCAGATTCTAGGACGAGATGATCTAAAGGAGATGTGGTACGCCGACATGATCACGATGAGTAACCGAATCCGCTCGATGAGGAAAGCTCTGTACGAGCATTTAGTCTCTCTCGGTGAGTGTGACTGGCCCGAATATCCCGATACTTTCTTACATTATTTAGGGGCCCCTGGCTCATGGGAGCACCTGATTCGACAATCTGGGATGTTTGGGTTCCTAGGCTTGTCTCCCGAGATTGTTTTGGAATTGAGAGGTCTGTCTTCAATTTACCCATGGGGACTAGGTAATGCTAACACGGCGGTGACAGAGAAATATCATGTTTATATGGCGGATAATTCTCGGATCTCGATCGCAGGTCTGAACGAGGGGAATGTGGAATACGTTGCTCGCTCCATTACCCAGAGTCTGCAGGATACTAAAAAGTAGAGTCTCTCGAGGGCTTTCATTTCTTATCGCATATTTAAATCGATAAAGGAGGGCCCGGAAATACATCATCCAATCATACATTACCGATGTGGCGCTGATGTGAGTCATTGCATTAGCTTCCTCGAGTTATGAAGCTCAAATGCTTCAGGGGATAAAACCTCTTCTATTATTGTATCCACCGGGTTGCAGTCGTATAGATCTCTGTGTTTAAATACCCCATCGAAATCAGCGCAATCGCGATGGCGCCTCCCGAAGTATTGATTGATCCGGACACAGCACGTTGGTGCGAACATGCAGAGCTGCTTCACATACGTCGCCAAGGGGAGGTCTGCGAAGAGCTGTATCCCGACCAAGAGGTTCTCATTCAGTCAGTACGCAATGGCGGAATCACCATACGAACAGTCCCCGCTTTCGGTGGGAAATTGAACCGAGCGGTTGGGTGCGGGGAAGAGGGCGAACTGTCCGACACCGACTTGAAGGAGCTCGAGTCTGTGTTCGCAACGGTCGGCCTTGAAGCCGAGATCCATCTCAGTCCGTTTGCACAAGCGTCCGTCTTCGATTTTCTCGTGTCTCGCAGATATGTTGAAACGGCGACACTAGCGACCCATTGGTGTAGCATCAACTCGACGATGATTGCAGAGTTGGAAGCCTGCTCTACTGGGGATACCGTGGCAGTTCGACGAGCCGCACCCGATGAGACAGAGCGGTTCATCGAGGCCTCCGCGGCGGGCTTTCAGACCAATGGGCGTGCCCATGAGCTCCTCCGAGCGCTGGCATCGATCGCAACGCGGAGAAAGGACACAGTCTTGTATTTCGCGTCCGTGAAAGATGAATTTGCAGGCACTGCTGCCATGGCGACCATAGAGACGGTGGAGGGGAACGTGGCGCACCTGTATTTGGATAGCACATTGCCGGGACACCGGGGGCAAGGGGTGCAGCTGGCGCTCATCCGGGCACGCCTGCTCGACGCAGCGCGGCAGGGACTCGACGTGGCTACCTCAATCACTCGGGTTGGGGACGGTAGCGCGCGCAATGCGGGGAGGGCGGGGTTGAGGCCCGCATACACGACGCCTATTTTCAATGGACCGCGGGGATAGAGTTGTTGGGGGGAAAGTAAGTCAGTGGGAATCCGGGCCTGTCCGAGACGACAATCTATTGCATAATGCTTTGGCTTTTTGAACGTAACAATCAGTGAGGCTATGACAGAAAGTCGCAAGATACTCTTTAACCCTCCTTCTTGGCTCTCGCATATCAGGCGCCCCGTAGCAAAGCCAAGGTCGCTCTAAGGG
Organism: Penicillium corylophilum; assembly: GCA_018410145.1. Classification (NCBI taxonomy): domain Eukaryota; kingdom Fungi; phylum Ascomycota; class Eurotiomycetes; order Eurotiales; family Aspergillaceae; genus Penicillium; species Penicillium corylophilum. Next base: position 1,471,050 of record JAGUQL010000009.1, read on the forward strand.
GTCGGCATCATAGGGATCGTATCAGGACCATTTTGTTCGGCCTCACATTTCGCGATGCGATTGAATCTCTTTGCCAGATGATTGCCAGATGTTCTAAACGTTTGAAATCAGGCTTCAACGTCGTTCGTACCCCCACGCGGTACCCCAAAGCCAACAGCCACGAACCAAAATGATTCAAGGGGGAGCGCCACGATGGGAGAGTAACAAATCACGGCAACCAGGTAATCCTTGGCGCGACGGTTCTGACGGTTCTGACTAAGCCCGATGGCGTTGGTGGCGGTCCTCGAGCAAGGTTGTCCCTGTAAGCAGAGCTTCCTTGTGTACTTGGGTACTTGGGTACTGGACTCGTGTCAGAGTCGAGATAGCGACACAACGCGGAAGATAAGGATCAGGGCCTGTTTTGTCGTCATGAAAACATGACGGATCTAGCAGTAAAAGCGTCATTGGCATTTTGAGTCTAGTGGTCAACGTGACATGTTTGCGGCGAGCACGTGACCTGCCTCTCGTCCTTATCGTGTCCGGTCAGCCTGTTACTGTTCGGATCGCCCACAGGGTTCGGCTACGCTTGTGGCGTGACGCTTGTCTTTTTGATCTTCTTTTTGATCTTCTTTTCTATCTACCATAGTAGTACTCGTCATCTGGCATTTTCTCACGTTTCCATGGCCTATCCCCTTTCCGACTCCATGATTTCCCCCGCAATAATTACCTTAAACGCGGGGGAGGACTCCATAAGTAATGTCAATGACCATCAGATGGACCAATGTGACATTTTTTTTACCTAACTACCCAGACTTTCTTATCACTTCGGTGCCCCGTTGGATCGGGGAACGCGGGTCCAGTTGCGTCGCAGGATGCATTCGGTGAGCTCGTTGGGCGGTCGATCTCGGTGTGGAGCAGCGTCGTACTCCACGTGTTGGAAACCACTCTTTTAGTCAACGAATTCGCCAATTTTATGCTTATTGCGCCAATTTCGCCTCCCTGATAACGCCGCTTCTGGAAGGTGTCCAAGCTGTGCTTGCCCTTTATAGTACCCGGCTTCCCGTAGACTTCCTATCCTCTCTCCACGCTTTGCCTCTTCTCACCCCCCCCTCCCCCCTCCTCACCTTCCGCTCGGTCTCATCATGGGCTACGAAGAAGACATCTCCCACCGCCCCGATGCCGAGTCCGGCAAGATCATCGAGGCTGATGGCGAGAAGGTGTACGCCGCACCTCCGGCTTTCGAAGGTGACATGCTGGGCGAGATGAGTGAGACGGAACGCGCCGTCTACGATCACGGTATCAAAAAGTTCAGTCGCTTGGGCTGGAAGCGACTCACCGTCGTGCTTATTGTCGAGGCCATCGCACTGGGTAGTCTGTCGATTCCCTCCACCTTCGCTGCCCTCGGCATGGTCGCCGGTGTCATTTGCTGCGTTGGCCTCGGTCTGGTGGCCATCTACACCAGTTACATTGTCGGCCAGGTCAAGCTCGCTTTCCCCCAGGTCGCCAACTACGCCGATGCTGGTCGCCTGATGGGAGATCGCACCGCCGCCTTGCTCATCCGCATCATCAAGCCCATCTTTCCCCGAGTCGCCAACTTCGCCGAGCGTGGTCGTGTCATCGGCGGCCATTGTGGTTATGAGCTGGTCAACTTGATGCTGGCCCTGCAACTTATTCTCTTGACCGGATCTCACTGTCTGACGGGAACGATCGCTTTCATGAATATCACCGAGAGCAATATCTGTTCCGTGGTTTTTGCCGTCGTGTCCGCCATTATTTTGTTACTCTTGGCCATTCCTCCCAGTTTCACGGAAGTCGCCATACTTGGCTACGTCGACTTCGCCTCCATCATCATCGCCATCGGTATCACGATCATCGGCACCGGTATCTCCTCCACCAACGCGCCCGGTGGACTCGCCGCCGTGCCTTGGTCCGCATGGCCCAAGGACAACTTGTCCTTCACCGAGGCCTTTATTGCCATCTCCAACATTATCTTCGCCTACAGCTTTGCCATGTGTCAGTTCTCCTTCATGGACGAAATGCACACCCCAAGGGACTTTGTCAAGTCGATCTGGGCCCTGGGCCTCACGGAAATCTTTGTCTACACCTTGACCGGCGCCCTGGTCTACGCCTTCGTCGGTCAGGATGTGTCGAGCCCAGCTTTGACATCGGCGGGTTCCTTATTGAGTCGGATCGCGTATGGTGTGGCCCTTCCCGTCATCTTCATCAGTGGGTCAATCAACACGGTGGTGTTTGGTCGTTTGATTCACGGTCGCATCTTTGCCAACTCCCCGATCCGATTCATCAACAGCACCATGGGTTGGGTAACCTGGTTGGCGGTCATCACCAGCGCCACCGTGATCGCGTTTGTGATTGCCGAAGTGATTCCTTTCTTCAGCGACTTGCTCTCGATTTCGTCGGCGCTCTTCATCTCCGGCTTCACCTTCTACTTCCCCGCGGTCATGTGGTTCTTGCTGATCCGCAAGGGCAGCTGGCGCGAGCCCATGAACATCCTGTTGACCGTCATCAATGTCTTGATCTTCATCATTGGCATGATCACTCTGGTTGGAGGAACCTACTCGAGTATTGACGACATTGTAAGTCCTGTCCTGCTGCCGTGTGTTGAGACACTGAACGTTAACCCCATCACCCACACAGATCAACAACTACAAATCTGGCTCCGTGCGCGGCGTCTTCACCTGTGCTGCCCCAGAGTAATCGCTTCACCCACCTTGGCTTATGCTGGCCCGGAGAGAGAACTCGCGGGCTGGCATGCGGCTGATCATGAACAGTGGATCCATCCATATGACGCAGGACGTGATATAGAGGCTGCATTGCATTGTCACGATAGATATACCCGACGCTGGCCATGGTCCTGCGGGCTTTGTATATATAGCATTCGGCTCACTTATTTATACTCTTTTTTTTTACAAGCGACTCCACTTCTTGGCTCAATATAGATGGTCGCGGTTCGCGGCGTCCGTGGTATGAACAGCGACTCTTCTTAACTGCCCTGTCCACAAATTTAAAGCTTCCGACATTTGGAAGCTAGAGCAGCTCGCCCCGCCACAGCATGCCCCCCCCCCGCCACAGCATGCCCCCCCCCCGCTCCCACGTCACCTTCTGATCTGTAAATATGGGTACCTATGTGTAGGTCTATGGTGACCTTGTCCCCTCCCTTTTGGCCACATGAAACGGCCCGTGGGCGTGCGATCAGCATTGCGCGGGGTTCGCTACGGATCGATCAAGCCCAAGACTAGATTATCGTTATAACTCGAGCGCAGGTGTGGTGTCTGGCATTTTTCATCCGACAGAACTATACAACTCGCCTGTGGACCCGGCCCGCTGTTGTGTGGTGATTAGCAGCGTTAGTGTCTCATATCCCCGGCCCTTCATCTAGTCACAAAATCAACAAGCACACCGAAGTCATGGCTCGCGAGTACATATGCTTGGAATTGGGCTGTGGCAAGCGATTTCTTCGTCCAGAGCATCTGTCGCGTCGTCGACTCAACCGTGAATATGGGTGGAGGATGTCTGAGCTTCTACCCCGTCAGACACTGAATCAAATTCGGTAGATCGACCCAACCATATCTATCAATGTACATTCTGCCCCAAAAAAAATTCGTCCGCAATGATCTGTTGCGACGGCATCAAAAACGACACGAACGGGGAATGTGGTTTCGAAAGTCCGGTGGCATCCTTGCTTCACCAACACACGAGACACCGAATCACCGGGCCTCTTGAGGAAATAGCTTCGGAGATACAGCTAATATCGGATGCAAATACCGATAGCATTTCCAATATATCAGTCTCCCATAACAGCCCAGCTCAAGGTCCTGATAGTCAGAACCTCGCACAGATCGGATCTTCTAATGACGCCAACCACGCGATGAATCCTTCGCCTTGCGCCGTCGACTGTGCACCGGAGGAAAAGGTCACATCTTTGTTCATGGATCCATCTTTTAGCGCCCCCGATCTGGCCCTAGATTTTGACTGGCTATTTGAAAATGTCCCTGCAAGCTTCACTGCCAACGGCGACGAAGGTCTGCCAGAAGTGGTTTCATCAGCGAGAACGAGCTCGTCGGGAATCTCATCGCCATCATTTCCTATGGCTTCCCAGACAATTCAATTTCCAGTCCCGTCCGATGAATCGTCTCTCATGCCGTGGGTGATTGCCCGGGGAAGACTTTTCGAAGCTCTCAACGCACTACCCCAGGTGCTTCTCGCCTCGCCATTTTTCTTGCCATCCAACTTGGCATATTTCTTCGATCTTTACTTCGAGAACTATCACCCTCATTTTCCAATCATACACAGACCTACTCTAGATCCTACAATAACGCCTGCCCTTCTTATTACTGCAATCGTGACCCTGGGCTCTACACTCTCGAGGGATAGTAGGCATTTTGAAACTGCAAATCAAATTCACAACTCTCTCAGATACGTTTTCTTCAATGTGAGCTCTCCTAATCCCTGTCCGTTCACCGCACTTGACTCAAGCATGACCTGGTTCAGACCCCCGACTTTGAACCTGGATGTTAGAAAGACTAGCTATCAGGCTATGTTTGGCAGTTACTGGGAATTGCTGGCTGGTTCATTGGTTCTCGTGCTGGTTTTGATCTACAAACGGGTCCAAGACACACTTACTGATCCGAATATCACCCAGCCGACCGAGGCAAAGATGAAGCACAGTAAACAGTGGATAAGACAGCTTGAATTAAGTTGGAAGTTCGAATTGATCAATATCTCGCCCGAACTTCAGTCAAATTTGGAACAATAGGAATGAATCAGAGGTGATATTCTGGTCCGAATGTACAAAGTATGCGGTACATAACTGCCATCTGGGGTTTTTAGTATGTAATGATTTCCAAGAACTCATCAGTTGAAGGCAACTCCTGGAGCGAGAGTGGCAGATCTTCCATATGTGTCATGTTGGTCGGACTGTCTTTCCTCAGGCTTACTGATAACTGAGAAATTTTTCTTCCGTAACAAAGTCAATTTGTCCGATGCATAATCATTTCGACTCAGCCTCTCATCTGGTATGACAATGAGGAGCCTCATCCCGCACAACACGTGGGTAAAATATCACACCTTCGCAGTCATCCTGAAGAGGCAACGCAAATAATCCGGGCATACAATCTCGAGTTGGTGGTCTGATACACCAATTTGGCTTGACTAATAAAACCTGGCACATGATTCACAATTGTCCGCCGAACTTGCCTGCATGTGCAGGCGGCGATGTGCATTATAAATAGCCTCAACTTCAATATCATGCCGTAAGCATGCAACAGGTTCATCTAGACTCACATAAAGCCGGGCAAGAAAAGTTTGACTATGCATCTACGCCAATCATCTACGCTGTTAGGTCACGCTCGGGATATGTCAAACAACAAGGAACTAGCACTACCCGCATATCGATGTCAACTTGCGGATCCAGGACATTATAAAGTTAACACATACCTCAGAAACGTCATAAGACACTCCATACAAAACAATTTCGTGGTTGTATTAAACCACTCCTCTGGTCAATCAACAAGGCTTATAGAAAGTTGTTCTACAATGTTGCTTTGTTCGCTAAAATTGACTCTCACTATGGGGAAGTTACATGATGGTTATTATTTAGGTTAAGGCAAACAACTATTTGCATTGCCGATCACGACCGAGGCTAGATATGTTAAAAGTCTGATGTCAATTAAGAGACAAGCCAAACTAGGCAAATTATAAAATATCTACAAAGTGGGTTATCAATCCGGGGACCACCGGGGGAAACAAGTTTTCAATCGATGGTGGGACTTTCGCACTATGAAAATTCCTTCGCATGATTGGACACCATCCTTGTCGATCGGAGAGATAACATTCAAATGTGGAGTGTCCAACATCAGTGTCTTACCTGGACATAATAATAGACCGAGACATTATTATTCAATAGTTCGGGCCTTGAATTTTAGCGTCATTGCTGCAGAAAGATAATTAGTACCAGCTCACGGGTAGCAAATTTACCGAAGCGTCAGTGAAAATTAGCCGAGGTTGGGGTGAGTTTATGTGTGTGCGGGTAGGACCGCAGCCTCACTGCGTTCCCAAACTACATATTTCGAACAGAATAAATATAAAGGAAAGGTTATTACTGACGACGCCTCTCTAATGTACTTTGCCTCTTTTCTAAAAGTAGACCTTGTGACCCTGAATTACGGCGACTAATCCTAATGGGAAATATCCCCGTATTGAGGCTGTGCGATCCACTCACAAACACACATTCTGTAGCTGCGCCTATTCTTGGCAACCTCAATTAAGCAAAGCGGGTATAGACACTGAAAACCACTCAGTCCGGCCGTTGCGTGCCTGGCGAATCATCAGTCATGCTTTGAGACAAAAATCCCGATGATCTACATCGTCTATCTGACGATTCTCGACATTTCCGCGAAATAATTCCGATGTGTCGAAGAGAAGTAAAAACAATATAAAAGACGCAGAGAATCCTTCATCTGCCTTTCTCTAATCTCGCACATCCCACTTCTCTCGATCATTTCCTAATAACTTATACCAACCACCTTTTTCCACTCATCTCAAACACCTATAACACCCAAAATGCAGATCAAGAACCTTCTTTTCGCTGTCTCCATCGCCGCCACTGCTACCGCCCTCCCGGCCACCGAGTCTGAGACTTTCGGCGTCGTCGCCATCCATTCCGGCTCGGATGTGCAGTATTCCACCTTCAACGCTGCCAAGAGCCGTGTTTTTGCTGGTTTGAAGAAGCAGAGTGCTAGCTGCGCCCGTCCTAAGGAGCAAGATGCCACTTTCTACATCGAGAATGGTGCTCTTTTCCTCTACGACACATCCGCCACCCCTCAAGAGATTTATGTTGATCGTTCTGGCATGGGTATGTTTCAAGCCTTACACAGCCTCTTGGTCACCATGAAACTAACAAACCCATAGGCCAAGGTGTCATTGGCTACACTACTGGTGCCCAGAGTGCTCCCAAGAATGGTGAGCGCAAGGGATGGGCTATCAAGGATGGCCACCTTCAGTTTGCCGGTAACGACCTAATTGCGTGCCCCAACAGCATCGACGATGCTTGGTCTATCTGGGCCTCCGCTGGTGTTACAAACCCCGGTGGCAACAAGGACTGTGTGGGTATTGCTGCCCGCGTTGAGAAGACTTCGAAACCCAACGGCTGCCTCTACACCGAGTAAATGAGATACCGTAATCGAGGATGATCATGTTTGCCCTTACGAATGTAGAACAATTTTTGATTTTAGTGAAAAGCATCCTTGAATTGGAAGTTCAGAGCCGTTCGGCGAGATAATCTAGATTTCGAGATAGCCATTCAATGACGCTGAGCGGAGCAGAGCTAGTGCAATGAGCAAACTGTCTCTGGTGGCAAGGTTTGTTTTTAAGAACTTGTATTTCGTCACATGAGGGCCACTAAGAAAGGAAAACGTCAAAATCTTAGACAACACTTTTCAAGGTCACATGGAAGCTTTGTTAGGAAAGCCGAGGGGTCTCTCGATTTAGAATGAAGAGTTGACCCTGGAGGCGAGACCGAGCTGGACGATTACAGGAAGAAAGAGAATAAGAATGGGAGAATTCTTGGCGAGAAGACCTATGGGAGAATCTAGAGGGCGTAAACTATGACTATCTCAGTGTCATGGTCAGCTATATGCCCGAGAATCTAGATACATCGCGAGTATAACCTAGAGTCGATAGAGCAATTATGAACTCCATCCGAGAAAGACCTTTCGATATTCAATACCACTCATTATACCTTCCTAAAGATATATGGTTTCTGGGAACAATGGGAAGAAATCAGAATTTTGAGATACTGTCCCATTCAATTGAGCTCGGGCCACTCCGGGTAAAAAAGCCCTTCATTGCTTCGTCGCAGGGAAATTTCCAGTGCCGAGAATATCACCATCTTCCTCGCGACCATTCTGCGCTCGGTCAATGCGGAATTGAGATGTCTTGAAAAGCCGTGGCAGGGTTGTCTCCTCGAACGAGATCCCTTGGGCGACCATCTTGGCTAGTTCTTTCGAAGCCAGCCAAATGACTGGCATGCCGTGGCCGTTGAAGCCCGCAATGATGAATTGGTTTTCCCGGTCTGGGACCTGGCCGATATGAGGATTGGAATCGTAGGAATAGCCCATGACACCTGTCCATATCTTTTGAATGCTGGCACCTGTGTTTTCCCAGCCATTGAAACTGCGTTGCATATAGCCAGAATAATAATCCTTGGCAGCTTCGATAAGGACACTATCGTCGACATTGTTGTACCATTGATCTGTGGACGACTTGAATTTCGAAGCTGCTCCTCCAACGATGATACTTCCATCGGCTCGAGGGATCAAGTAGGAAAGTACATTGTCCTCAGTCCTATGAATATAAGAATTGTTGAGCAGCGGGGCCCTGACTCCGTCGGGAATAGTAATGCGGCAGCAAATCCCTTTACAAGGGATAATGTTCTTCTCGTACTCAGGGAGAAGACCCGAGACGTAGGCATTGTTTGCATATATGACTTCCTTGGCATGCATCTGGCCTCGCGAAGTCTTGATTGAGTGACCGCCATGTTCGACTGCGTCAATTGATAACACAGACGTGTTTGTTTGGAGATTGATTTTATTGCTGGTCACAAGCTTATGAATGAGGTGCATAATGAATTTATACGGCCAAATAGTCCCGGCTGTGTAGGAAGCGCAAGCCACGGCACCTTTAACACCACATATCTGGCAGAAGTTAGCCTGAGTATTTCTAGAGCATCGATTGATGCAAGGACTTACGCCTTCGACCTGGTCACCGGTATAAAACGCAACATCGTCCATATGATCGAATTTTTCTGAAACCATGTAGTCGTAAACAGCTTTCGCTTTCTGTGCAGCTTCCTTGTTGCACCAGACATCAAATGATCTTGCCAATGTAAAGTCGCAGTCAATCATTTCTTCCTCAATGAATTTCTTCATGGCTTTAACATGTGCGATTTCAAACTCTGCAATCTCCGCTCCAGATTTTGCTCCAGCACGGTCAATATAAGTTGGAATATGGCCGTAGAGGTCAGGCCGCAAATGGCCGCCATTCCGACCGGTTGCTCCAGAACAGGCTGATCGAGCTTCCAAGATTGTGATTGATCGTCTTGAGTCACCAAGTTCCTGAGCAAGATGGTAAGCAGTGGCCACGCCCGCATACCCGGCACCAATGATCACAATGTCACTGTGACTAGGAAGCTCGTCTGTTGAGCGATGGTTGCTAAAGTCATGACCTTCCATCTGCCAGAAGCATTCGGTTGGATTGTCGACGGGCAGACATGACGGTCCAGAATGATTCGTGGTAGAGCTTGGCATTTTGATGATACCGCGAAAAGCAAAATGAAAAAGTTGAGTGCCAAATACGGACAAAAGGCGCAGTGGTGGTTAAGAAGGCGGTTGGCCTTTACGCGCCGACAACTCGCCTTTTTACACCGATTGACCAGTCACCGAGGTCGTTTAGGCCGTATGGCCCCCACCGGACCGGCTTCGCTGATAAAAGGCCGATAACAGGGGCCGGTTATCTCTGAGCCGGTTCCGCTGGATATCTGGTTACCGATATCATGCTTAGCATCATTGCCTAGCTATCTTATTTCCCCGCAAATTATAGTACTAGTTGATATAATCCCATCGACCAATACGGCGGAGCCATCACCCCAAAGGTCCTTAGTTGATGTCCACAATGTTCGAGTTAGCCGTAATTACCTCGAAATTATTGCCGGTCGGCTAGAAAAAGCCCACCAATTTTCAATTGCCCTAAGATAAGTGGTGGTTGGGATACCTAATCAGTGCCCAAGTGAGTAAAGTAAAAAGACATATCAAGAATGTACAAAAGGCGCAAAGATTTCTCTCTGTCTTGAGATCAAACTTGACATTGGTCATTGTCTGTTCGTCATGGCCTCCGCAAGCATTGGCCAAGGCCAGTCCAAACGCCCATCGGGTGATGCTGTCTACATCGATCGGAAAGAGAGCGAAACGACTAACCACGATGTCGAAAAAAATAATGGGGACCTTGATGATGCCACTGCTCAGCTTGAAGAAATCCAGGCCTTCAAGCAAGGGCTCCACCAACGGCACATCCAAATGATTGCCCTTGCGGGCACGATCGGTACAGGACTTTTCTTGAGCTCTGGACGAGCGATTGCTACGGCTGGTCCTCTCGGCGCATTCCTTGGCTATCCGATAATCGGCCTCGCAGTTTCAAGTGTTGTGTTCGCCGTCGGAGAGATGGGCGCCCTGGTTCCACTCAATGGCGGAGTCATTCGATACGCGGAAATCTTCTGTGACCCTGCCCTGGCATTCGCCAACGGATGGAACCAAATATACGCTTATATCGTCTCAATTCCATCGGAAATCGTCGCGGCGGCCATCGTCATTGAGTTTTGGGTTACGATAAACAATGCCGTCTGGATCACAATTTTCGGCATTTTGATGCTTGTCACAGCCCTCTTGTTCGTACGCGTGTATGGAGAACTGGAGTTTGGTTTCTCTATGTTGAAGATTATGCTAGTCGTTGGCATAAACATCATGGCCCTGATTATCACCTGTGGTGGTGCACCTAACCACACCGCGATTGGATTCTCCTATTGGAAAAACCCCGGGCCCTTTGTTCAGTACCTAGGGGTTTCCGGCTCTCTGGGTCAGTTTCTAGGGTTCTGGAAGGCATTTGACAATGCTCTCTATTCCTACTCGGGAATCGAAAACATCACTGTCGCTGCCGCTGAGACCAGGAACCCTCGACGTGCTATTCCGATGGCGGCCAAGCGTATCTTTATTCGAATTCTACTCTTTTACGTACTAACGATTTTCATGGTCGGATTGGTCGTCGCTTCAAACGATCCCAATCTCCTCACCGAGACCGATACCGCTTCTCAATCTCCATTCGTGATCGCGGCTCGCAATGCTGGTATCAAAGTGATTCCGTCGATCATCAATGCTGTCGTTTTAACGTCAGCCTGGTCTTCGGGTAACTCGAATATGCTAGGAGGATCGAGAATTCTTTACGGTATGGCAGCTAATGGACATGCGCCCGCTGTCTTCATGCGGCTTAATCGCTTCGGGGTCCCTTACGTGGCTGTTGCGCTGTATGGTATGTTTATGGCCCTGGGCTATATGACACTCTCCTCGTCAGCTAGCACTGTGTTCACCTGGATGCAAGACATTGTATCGATTTCTACGCTGGTGAACTGGATCTGCATCTGCGTTGTCTACTTGCTTTTCCTGTACGGCTGCCGCAAACAAGGCATTGACCGTTATAGAGAGCTCCCATGGGCTGCCCCACTTCAACCATATACGACTTGGGCATCATTGATTGTGTTCATTCTCCTGTTCTTTACGGGCGGATACTCAACATTTATGAAAGATAATTGGAGCAACGAAACGTTCGTTTCATCCTATCTCAACTTGCCGCTTATTGTTCTCGTGTATGTTGGATACAAAGTGTACATGAAGACTAAGGTTCTGCCACTGGATCAAATACCGATTCGGCCTTTCATTCGAAGATACCGGGAAGATCCTGAAATCGAGGAGCCTGAGAGCAAAGTTGGATGGCGGCGATTCAATATTCTATGGTCTTGAAGGCTATATGATCGAATGATAAATTCTTTGTTTCTGTGTTCCTTTATATTTAAAGGCACACAAGCCAGTGCCCAGGTAGTTTAATTCTGTAGGCAGACAATTACGTTGCACAAAAAGGATTTCTTCCAGGTTCCTGGAGTATTAGGACCTTCGCAGATGCTTTTTCACCGTTGCTCAACTTCAAAGAACATGTCAACATAATTACATGAGTTGTTCGGGTGTGTGTAATATATCATTGTTTCCAAAGGTGAATTTCCAAGTCTTCGTGTGAGTCGCGTTAGTACTGCAGGCACTCCCAGGCTGGGGATAGACGGGCCTCCAGGAACAGTACATTCACTGCGCTGATATGGTATATCAGAAACTTTTCATCTCGTAATAACGATGTGTCCTGAATTGTTGCTGGTCCAATAATGGAGGAACCGGGCCGGGGTAGCCATTTCAGGCAATCGAAGCCGGCCAGTCTGCGTATTTGCACTATCGGGGTGCTGCGGGGCAGCTTATCAACAGGAGAGGACATGCGAATGTTATCATTATCGACACTGCACTGATATGATCAGTAAGCTCGAAGAATTTCTTCCGGTCGCAGCCCCATTTGGGCAATCGAATTATATCCCGCGCGTATATCTACAATAGGGTCGCCTCAATTGAATTCGTCTCAGCTTCTGGACAGCACATTGGACAGTCAGGTGCTATCCATACGGCGTTTGAATCTCTCTTCCAATCTCCCGATCATCGGATTAGCACCAACGAAGAAACCATTCAATTGATTATACACATCGTACAAGAACCAAACAGAATATGACGGGTCAAAAACACGTCGTCTTCGACGTGGTTGGCACTTGTGTCTCATTCGACGCGTTCTACAACACTATTGATCGGGTGATGGGAGAGAAGCTTGCTGCAAACAAGATCACTGCACCATTCTTCGGTTTCAGTTGGATGACAGCCGCCGAGCTCGAGTTCACCTTTTTGTCGGTCTCGGCACGGCACAAGCCATACAAACTTATCCTTGAAGCTCTGTTCTTTCGCACTCTTCACATGGCAGGTATTACCGCACCCCGAGAATTCGCGACCGAGGCAGAAAGGGATCAGTGTGTTCAGGGATACTCCGAGTTGCAGCTGAGACCTGGAACGGAAGAATGCTTCGACATACTCAGGAACGGAGGCTTCACCGTGTGGTGTCTCACAACTGGGGATATCAAACGCGTTCGAGGCTATTTTGAGCGTGAAGGTGTTGACATGCCGGCCGAAAATGTCATCAGCTGCGACTCGCACGGGCTAGCAAAGCCCGCACTCGCAGCATATAAGCCTGCGTTTGACCGCTTCGCGCCCGAGGACGACAAATGGTTTGCAGCCGGTCACATGTGGGATGTTACTGCTGCAACAAAGGCCGGGTTTAGGGGGGCATACTGTACTGTATATGAGAAGGAGAGTTGTTCAGAGATCTTTGACGAGGTCATGGACGTGACGGCTGACGCTTTACCCGAGATGGCCGAAAAGATCGTAGCCGCTTCGAAGTAGCACGGGCCTTTCGTATCGCGTTTTAGTGTCTTTGATGTCAGCAGAAAAGCCAAGAACAAGAATGCATTGAATTATTAAGAATTTAGACCTTTGCTGAAGTTCACATGCCCGGGGGTCGATGTTCACATGCCAACGGGAATCGCCGCTACTAACGTCCCCGATGTCCGTTGCTCCTGAACATTCAGGCCGCCACAAAATTAACTAAACGGGGGACAGCGCAAACCACATATCGTACAATAGTTCTCCCCAGCGGGTCTTGTCGTTCTATCTTCCAACATATCTGTCCGCGCTCAAGCCGTTCTCATGGCTGATAGTAAGACGTGGAAGATCGGTCAGCGCGCCGACATCTTGGCCATATTTCCCCTTTGTCGTCAACCAATATATCATACAGGCAGGCACCTGATGGAACTTCGTGAGAGGACTGATCCTGATGATTCCCAACAATTTGGGCAACAGAGTATTAATTTCAACGGAGTGGGTCAGAACCACTTCGTCCAACAGAATAGGAAGCAGCCAATTTCTAGAAGGCCAGCCGAACCAGGGCTAGGCTAGGCATCCCACTATGTATCTACGCAGGTCACCCCCAGGAAGCCGAAATGTTGTATCTAAATATGTTCCGCCCCTGGCCATAGATGCTTTCACCAAACAGAAAGAATAAAATGCGACGAATCAGGTGCATTGTTTGACTACGGAAAGGTACTGAGTGTTGCGGCGAGGTCATGACCCGTGGTTTGTCGAGGTCTAACTTTGAGGCGTTGGAGGCGTTGGAGGCGTTTTAACCTTACTAGGCAGTGGCAGTCGGTCTGTGGATGCCATCGACAGAAATTGAGAGACAGTGGAAAAGGACATCCGCTATGATGGGGGCCGAGACTAAACCCATGGGCTGAGTATCGGAACGACGACGCCGTTTTAGACTAGTCAGCCCCGGTTTTCGCGTCTCCAGTTTGTATTTGCCGGCCCCAGGTCTCAACGCCCTAACGCCGCCAGTTCGACGCTTTCTTAATCCACGCCCCCACACCACCTTTTAACCGCATCTGACCACTACCCCTCCTATACGAATCGCAGTCTTTCCCTTTCCCATTTCCTACATAGTAATTACCCTTATCCTTCATCGCCATTTCCGCTTCATTCGGGTCCAGCGAATACTCAATACGTAGGATGGTGCATCTCACGTGACTAGGTTCCGTATGCGGCATCATTGGTCTTTGGTGGAATGCCGGAGCTCCTCCGTGAGATGAGGACGGCCCTTCCGCAACTGCAACGCTCCGGCCGTCGGCATCGGGCAGGGTACTTCGGGGGCCAAGTGTAAATAGGGTAACTAAAACGAGATTTATGTAATAGTATATCGGCTGCAACACTCGGTCCCCGGTCCATGCGGGCTTCATTAACGAAGGTTTTCCGACTACAAATCGGACTGCGACTGGCCGTGACTGGAGGAAAAAAAAAAAAAAAACTCTGACCCTGGCCCACAACTTCCCCGTAATTCCCCGTGGTTAGAAGGTCGGATGGCCGCTTACGGCAAGTCCCATGTTGATCCTCCACCCGCTCCAGGAGTTTCTCCACCCCCACGATACCCAAGAGGGCTCTGACATGGGAGACTTTAGGGAAAAGGAGGGGGCCTTGGAGAATGGACCCGGTCGGCCCTGGATGGAACCAGTGGCGCCTAATAAGCAATCGGGGCCGGCCATTGGTGTGACCGTGCTTTTCAGCCGTACCCTACGGTTCTGTTGTGGTCTGTTGTGGTCTGCTATAGTCTCCTATGGTTCAAATGGCCCATCTGCGCCATACCAGCGCCCTACCGCGCTCCTACATCCCCATCTCTCTCCCACCCCTGACCCGCCACGCGCGGGTTCCGAACGCAGCACGTTACGTTGGTGGCGGCCAAGCCCGAAAATTCCATTTGGGCGCCGCCCGAAATCTTAGCCGCTAGCCCCCTTGGAAGTTAGCCTTGGTTGATCTTGACTGGACTTGACTGTATTTGACTGGCCTTGACTGGACTTGACTAGCCTTGGCTGACCCTGGCTCGCTACTTGGCCCCTCTCGGCGGCTCGCGAGACTTGCCTAGAGCGCTAACCCGCCGACGTCATCTCTATACTCATTCGTCTGAACTCGTCTGAACGCGGCTTGGCACTACCAGCCGTGAGATCGGGTGAGACGGGGCCCTAATTTTCCCCAAGAATACAAAAGGATGCTGATCCAAATGTCATCCCGGAATGAGAAGTCTTTTTTTTTTCGTCTTTGTTTTCTACCCTTGTCCTGGCCCTTCCTCCCTTCATATACTAGGTAGAGGTATAGCCACAAGTCGACAAGATGTGGACCACAACCAGCGGCTTGCGGGGCAAGAAGCTCCATCTAGCCATCACTTTCACTTCCGTCGTGGGCTTCTCCCTCTTCGGTTATGATCAGGGTTTGATGTCTGGTCTCATTTCTGGAAACCAGTTCGTCAAGGAGTTCCCCCCTCTTGACGATAAGATTCGTCCCATTCCCCCCGGTTATAGCAGCGTGAGCGCTTTCACTTCCCATGTCTCCGTTCTCCAAGGTGCCGTCACCGCTTGTTACGAGCTGGGCTGTTTCTTTGGTGCCATTTTCACACTTTGCTTTGGTGAGCGTATCGGCCGCACTCCCCTTCTGGTGGCCGGTGGTCTCCTGATGATTCTCGGTACTACCATTTCTACTGCCGCTTTCGGCCCTCACTGGGGACTGGGACAATTCGTTGTCGGTCGTGTGATTTCCGGTCTCGGCAACGGCATGGACACTGCTACTATCCCCGTCTGGCAGTCCGAGTGCTCTCGCGCCCATAATCGTGGTTTCCTCGTCTGCTTCGAGGGTGCCATCATCGCCGTCGGTACCTTTGTCGCCTACTGGGTCGATTTTGGTCTTTCCTACGTCGACTCTTCGGTCCAGTGGCGCTTCCCCGTCGCTTTCCAGATCGTCTTCGCTATCGCCGTCGTCGTTGGTGCTCTGATGCTCCCCGAGTCCCCTCGTTGGTTTGTTATACGGGGCCACGACCAGCAGGCGTTGGAGGTCCTGGCTGCCCTTAACGACAGCTCCGTCGATGCGGAGGATGTGCTCACCGATTACAACCTGATGAAGGCCGACTTGAACGCCCAGGAGGGTTCCAAGGCCAGCTGGTCCTCCCTCTTCAAGTTCGGCAAGACCCAGGAGTTCCAGCGCATGATGATCGGTTGCTCCGGCCAGTTCTTCCAGCAGTTCACTGGCTGCAACGCTGCTATCTACTACTCTACCCTGTTGTTCCAGAACAATCTGAAAATCAAGGGCAAACTGTCTTTGGTCTTGGGCGGTGTCTTCGCCACCGTCTACGCTCTCGCCACCATTCCCTCCTTCTTCATGATTGAGAGGGTTGGCCGTCGCAAGTTGTTCCTGATCGGTTTCACTGGCCAGGGTCTTTCTTTCATCATTACCATGGCTTGCCTGATTGATCCCACCACCCAGAACGCCAAGGGTGCTGCCGTCGGTATTTTCCTGTTCATCTGCTTCTTCGCCTTTACGACGCTGCCTCTGCCCTGGATCTACCCTCCGGAGATCAACCCTCTCCGTACCCGTACCATGGCTGCCTCGGCTTCCACTTGCACCAACTGGATCACCAACTTCGCCGTCGTCATGTTTACACCTGTGTTCTCCAGCAGCAGTGGTTGGGGTCTCTATCTCTTCTTCGCCCTTGTCAACTTCGTTGGTATCCCCTTCGCCTGGTTCTTCTACCCTGAGACCGCCGGCCGTGATCTTGAGGAAATCGATATCATCTTCGCCAAGGCCCACGTTGAGAAGAAGTGGCCCTACCAGATTGCCAACCAGCTGCCTAAGCTCACCGTTGAGCAGATCGCTCAAATGCAGAACGAGCTTGGTCTGGATACCGCGGATCATCAGGTCGCTTCCGAGTCTGAGAAGGCTGAGATCGCGATGAGCAGTGGCGAGAGCGTGAAGCATGCCTCTGACTAATTTCTCGACATATTTGCTTCGGCCTTCCATCCTGGAGACGGAACGCAGAAGGTTGCAATACCCCGGATGGATTATAGACACTCTTGATCCTCGCATATCATTATTTTCTTCTTCTTCCAATTATGACGGTTATCATGTCGGGATGTGAGTGGCTGATCGCCACCTTTTCTTTTTGTCAGATAGCTTTTTCTTTTTCTTTCCTACCCGTTTTATAGTTATCATGTCGACATGTGAGAGTGGTCAATCGCCACCTTTGTGAGATAGCTTCTATTCCTTTCCTATCAGTTAATGAATGAGACCTCGCAGCCAATTCCTGTGAATGGTCCATGCACCCAACTTCTGTATCAATTTTGCAAGTCAACCTGCATTTGTACGATAGATGATACTTAGCGCCGGAAGGCGGAACTAGATGCAAGCAAGATACGTGCCTCGTAAATTTGTCTTCCCGATAGAATTTATTAATGCTTTCGCTCTGCTCCCAAGTCTGTCGGTGTCGGAAAAGCTTTTTAGATGTAAATCCACCAGAATCCACGCAGATGGCGAAAGCGACCATGGCCTAGATCATGCCAGAGAAATAGTCACACCCATGTCTTTGGATACAAAAATTTCCAAAGTGTCCATGGATCTGAGGATACGACAGGTATAAACAATTTTTGCTGGCCATACAGGTAGGGAGATACAGACCTTACATTTCGGGTACCTCGCCGATGAATTTTAACGCAAGGTAGTCTATTCGGAGGGCTATTGATATATGTTGATTGTATCACCTTGAAAGGCACGAACTAAATTTGAGCTGACTCTTAGCGGGTGGAATGGATTTGGTAAGATGAATCGCCCCAACCGTGATTCAAAATTATCTTTGGAAATAATGATTGAAAACGTTCATTTCGCTAGTTAATAGCGGAGCCTGCGTTGGCTGAACAAACCCAATATTGCAGAATAGATCAACGAAGAGCTATCATTTTGACTTCCAGAGGTGACTGTCACGATGTGGGGGTGCAGCTCAGTAGCGTGGGAGAGTATCGTATTTAGTGTGGGGGGTGGTCACCTTTGGGACCACACATAATGTGATACCAGAGCCAAGTGAGATTGTAGGTGGAAGGTTCAAATGCTACCTAAGATGAAGTTCACCGCGTAAGTCGGTGTCGATCTCCATGTTACATGTCACATTGCTAGTCCCCCCCCCCACCTGCCTCCAGATTATAAACGAGGGACCCCGCCTTTCTTCCTAATTCTTGTCTTCCCCAGAAAGACACCGCCTGACTTCACAACACGATTTATCTGCTTCCCAATTGCGACCGCGACTTCCTACGCTAACCTCTACCTCCTCAATCCCGGATCCGAAATGTATGCTCCTAAAGTGGGTGACAGGCTCGAGAGCCTGGACACGCCATCGATGATTGCCGACCTTGATCTTGTGGAGGCAAACCTCAAGAAGCTTATGGACAAGCTACTTCCAACGGGGCTCAATATCCGCCCGCATCTAAAAACAACGAAGAGTGCTGTCATTGCAGACAAGATGGTCAAAGCTGGTGCCAAGGGAGGATGCGTGGCAAAAGTAAGCGAAGCCGAAGCCATTGCAGCCGCTGGTTTCGATGACCTGCTTATCACTTGCGAGATTGTGGGCCTCGCCAAAGTCAAGCGACTGGTTGAATTGTATCGCAAGCATCGAAATATCAGGATTGTGGTTGACAGTGAGATTGGAGCAACGGCTATCAACGAGGCCTTGGCCAGTTCGGGCATCAACGACCCCATTATGACTCTGATTGACTTGGACGTTGGGCTTCACAGGACTGGTGTCAAGCCCGGAGAACCGGCCATTGCCCTGGCGCAGCACATTGCCGAGCTCAGACACTTAAAACTCATCGGAGTTCAGGGCTACGAAGGTCATCTGCAGCACCTACATGATAAGGAGGACCGCAAAGCCCAATGCCTGGAGTCCATGAAGATTTTGACCAGCACCGCTGATTCTCTGCGCAGTGCGGGCTTCAAAATCGATGTTGTTACCACTGGAGGTACTGGCACAGCTGAATTCTGTGCTACAGTGCCTGGCGTGACAGAGCTTCAACCTGGATCCTTTATTTTCATGGACACAGACTATCGCAATGCGGTTGGCTCATTCTACTCCAATAGTTTGACAATCCTATCGACAGTCGTCAGCAAGCAAGGGCCCAGAGCTGTCACTATTGACAGTGGGCTGAAGTCATTGACGACCGACAGTGGCCTGGCAGAATGCAAAGACTCAAGATACACTTATGGGGTTCTTGGAGACGAACATGGGTCTCTTACCTGGGAAGAAGGCACTCCTGCGCTCTCGGTCGGCGATCGTGTGGAAATGATACCCAGTCATATTGATCCCACGGTGAACCTGCATGACTTTTATTACGCTTACCGAGGAACTGTGATTGAAGAAATCTGGCCGGTCGACTCGAGGGGTAAGGTCCAATAGACTGGAATGTCAGAACTGCTTCCTTTCCGAGCTTTCTGTCATTAAGTTAGAGAGGAAGGCAATAGACGACACTCATGTATAGAATAATGCTAACGCATAACTATCGGGGCTGTATAACTTGATAGAATTCATTCTCACACTGGAAGAACACGTTCGTTAGCGTAGCCGACCTGTTCCATCTCTAGTTATCCTCCGCATACTTGATTCTGGCACTTCTTATCACCATCTGCCTTAGGGTTTAGCTATACTGTTCACCAGGCCACGTGCGCTACAGCTTCAAAATCTCTTCCTCGAGTTCATAACTCTCTATACCGGCAATATGAATTGCCTCACACGTAAATAAAAGAGTGGCAACTTTATGAGTCTCGTCATGTTCCTCCAGGTTTGCATGAGCCCATATGATGATGGCTCTAGCAACGCCATCGGTGTCACTGATCAGAAGACCGGGTTGTCGTAAAATTGTCAATATAGAAGGGATTCACTCCAGGGCTACCCCTTTTGGTTCAAGGGACACCACCCTCCACTTCTTTATGGATACAAGGCTACTGCCCGAATTACCGAATTAGAAAGGCTTGCTACGCTACTATACAATTCAATGTGTATTTCTCTAGGCGTCCAGTCAGGTGATTTCACGAGCCATAGTTAAGTGACGGGATTAGTCATACGACCACACATTTATTAAACCTCAGGGAGCTACCTTTTGCTTGAGACAGAGGGACTATGTGGTGCTTCAAGGGTGACCTCATGTTGTGATGAAAGAATTACACCGCGAAGGAGTCAGCGGACATTACAGAGATACTAAGAGGACAAGTGACCAAAGAGAAGGCTTCTGATCAACCGAGAGATAGAGGGACGTGTTCGAGAGATGAATGTAGTTTGATAGAGAAATATGGGTTAGAATAGATGAATGGCAGCAATGTGAAAAAATAAAGAATCAATTTTTTCTCGCGTAAATTAGAATAGAAGGTGTTTAATATTAGTGTTTACTGTAGAGAACATTCATATGTAGGCTTTGAAATTCAGACACACACAAACAAAATTACTTAATAGAGACATGTTTAAATACTGGCATAAATATATTGACGGCAGAACAATAAATGCCCTGGTGTAAGTGGGGAGGGGGTATCCCCCCGAACTAAAAGAGGTTTCTCCGGTGTCGAAACCTTCATCTATAGAATGGGGGATACCTTTTCCAGTCCCTGAAAAGCCGGGAGTCCAATGGATGAAAATTGACGCGTCGCTTGCTGTATTCTTCGCAAGTGAGGTATTCTTTAATTCGCGCAAGGAAACTACTCCTTTAGTGTTGACACCTATTCTACCCAAGGGCCATTTTTGCTTACTAGTCAAGGTCAAACAGGTCAAACAAATACGAGCTGGTCTTATTGCTAGCATTGGGACCTATGGAGTTCTATCGTCAGAACTACTCACAGCGAACGTAAAGAGGGATAAATGATCCTCATAAGAGCAACTTTCGTACCGAGCGAACGAACAACTTCACCGAGCTCGTTGGCTATCGCATTTCCAGCAATATAGTGGAACTATAGAAGAGGAGACATATAGAGGTGGGTTAGAAGAGAAAGCTTGTCTGAATTGCTTGTCCTGCACGCAGAAAGTCTTGTACACTACAAAATGCTGAATCATCCGTTAGACCACCATTTCACGCAGTCAGCAGTTACCCCACTACAATATGTAATATATTTGCATATAATCGAGCTCCATCATCTATTTAATTTTCGGAAGATTAGGCTCTTAGAAAGAAATATATCAATACATTCACTTACCTTATAGCTATTTATTTTTTTACATTAGTGATACGTACATTGTTGCTAGAGTAATGTCACTTTCAGCTTAGATAGTCCTCTACCTAATTGTGCTCTTCGAGCAAAGGCTGCACAAGGCAAGATTCAAGTCTTAAGGCTCTTTAGTGCGCGATTCCATGTTCTCAAGTTCAGGGAAGAAAAGTTCGAGGAAACTCTCACTGAGTAGATCATGAGCAAAATGCCTCTGACTAAGACCAGATCCACTTTTCGAAGATAAAGGATTGGTTCCTGAGTTAGCCGTGGGATCTGCTGAATCCGTGGGCAGAGAATTGAGGCACCAGTCAACGGGGTCTTGCATGGTAGTGTCTTGTTTGGAACTGTCATTGGCGGTGGTAGCATGTCCATCCATCGAGAGAGAACGAAGAGAATTTATATCGACGTGGCGCTGTAGATAGGGGTGCGATGGTAAATCGCTTATGTCGAGACCCAAAGGCTCTGCGAGTCGGCGGAAGGCGCTGTCACAGAGTTGCCATGCTCGATGGGATGCAACACTATGTCTAGACGTCCTATCGAGCCATCTGATACATTTCTTGGACAACCGTAGTAGACGATCCTCTTCCTCTGGCAAATGGATGCTAGAAAAGGAAAGTTCAAGGATCATGACTGTTAGTGTTTGCATGACGTAGTTGAGAAGACACCACCAGGGGAGATGCTCGGCGGGCCGACCAGCATCTGACTCATCTGGGATCAAATGAGCCATTTGAATAGCGGACTTGATGGTCGATACAGCCATGGCTTGGGTGAAGTGCTGGTCTTCGTGAAAGCGCCGAGGATTGTCCTTTTCGTGTTGACAAAGGCATGGGCGACCCAGCATGATTCGTGCGCTGTAATATTGTAAAGCCAGAAGCTTCCGTTCGTTGGGATTTTGATCACCACCGTCCATGCGGGTGAAATCTAGACCAGGCGGAAGTGAAGAGAGCCATACATCAACCCTTTCTCTGATTTCGTCAATACGGTCTCTAATATCGTTCCAAGGTTGGTGGACAGCATTGGCGGTATATACACGGTCTAAAAGCCCCTGCATCAACATGGTGAGGTCACAGGAATATAAGAAATATAGACCAGCAGAGACAGGGAGGTTATGGAGCCATTGGTTATCGATAGATATATGTGGTCTGTTGTTGGGTTTTCCAAAGGGTGCCTTCCGAAGGTACGAGCTAGCCATGACATTATCCAGTTTAGTTTCTCGAAATTCAGGATCATTAAGAAGAGAAATGGCAAGCGCTTGTTGAAAGTCATTCTCTTCAAATGGGAGTGGCAGTGGTGAACTACACATGTTCACCGAGATACAAGTTGGCCGGCCGGTCATTAGGCCAATTTTGTTCTCAACGGTAATGAGAGACCACCAAACCCTATTGCGAGCCTCTTTGGAGACATTCGTGATTATTGGATTGCTGCTTTTCAAGTTGATTCCGAGAGACACTGCGGAGCGGATCGCCAGCGCCGATATTCTCCATGCCCTGTATCACAGGTCAGCTTTGAATTCAGATAGAGGCTACTAATAACACTACCGATGAATTTGATCCGTGGAAAGAAGATAAAAGGCCATTAAACCCTCCACCTGGACTTGTTGAAGATCCGGGTGGCGAAACACTTCATCTCCGCTCATGCTCAACATTCGAGCTCTTGTCAGATAAAGCAGATGATCTTGAGAATCGCCGCGCCAGTCCAACTCTGCGGTATGAGTATAGGCTGCTGCAATAGCAAATATCATGTTCAATATAGCCATCCACTTGTCACCAGGCAGCGCTGGACTATCGAAAAACCTCTCGTACTGATCACAAAACAAAGGACGATTGATAATGGGGAGGTAAGGATGAGCCACTTGCAGATAAACCTGGAAAAGCTGATCTGCTAGCCGCCGAGGAGGCACCCAATACGTCTGTACTGGCTCTGATACCCCTATGTCCAAATCATCAAGGTGATAATTAATCTCGTGTGGCCCAAAATGATCGCTCCTAGGGCTGTCTCTGTTACGAACTCCATTGCGTTGTATGATCTCCTGCTGCAGCCGTTGCATCCAAGTGATTTCCGAGCTTTTGCCAATGTATCCCGTCGCTCGAGATTCTCTGGTGAGGTTTACATCGTATTCGACCTGGTCCAAGGCACTCAGTGACCCAACTGAAGAATCCGAGCTGACTGGCTCTTCTTCCATTTCTTGGGACCGATTTGCGCGTCCTCCACGGGGCCACTCGCCGGATTTATCGTTGGACACATATCCAGAATCTGCATCCTGCTATAGAGCTCGACGCTCCGATGTTAGTCACGATGTAGACAGTGTGGACCCAGCCTAGGTTCAAGCATCCGTCAAAGAGTGGCTCCCTACCAGAAATTGCTGAACTCGTGTAGCTGTCCGCCCGGGTAAGAATGGCTCAGCCTCCTTCAACAGGCTTCGAGAATCTTCCAAATTCCTGGACAGATCTTGTATTTGCCTTGTAGTCGTGTCAGTCAATCTGGAACCTGCGCAGATATAAGATTGTGCTCGCTCACCTTTTCATTCTGTCGCGCATCCCTGGCGGGTAGACGCAAGCCACTCTTAGATCCCGGCACTGCCTGCAGATCGGGGTATCGCCACTGCATTTGCTTTTTTTCATTCGACAGGACACGCATGCTCGTGGTACACGTCGGCCAAGCTTCGGTGCAACAGTTGAACGTTGTCGGGGAATCGCGACCTTTGTGTTCTGAGGATTAAGTTCTGAAAAAGATGACGGTAGGCCCGTGATAGGTATGTCATGCGACATCGTCGTGGGTAGGGTGCGTGAGGGGAAGCGCGGCCGGCGTATTATTGCCCTCCCAGGTTATCTCCCATGCCGAGATAATTCTCGGCAGTCCTAGAAATAATCCGGACGTAAAATGTTTTGCGTTTCCTCTGCTTCCGGAAAACCTCTTAACTCATCTGCGCAATTTTGATGGATGGCGGGGAACGTATATAGCTGGATCCGAAGGGAGACATTGACGGGAAGAAATCCGAGAGAAGTTCTCGTGCAAGAAAACAGAGGCCGACTAATGTACCACCTTAAACTACACCTGAAATAGAAATTCATTGACATCAGTTTCAGTGCTAGTTGTACGAATCAAGACTTGAGTGGCTGGAATCAAGTTAGTCAGGACGAATCGGGAAAGACTGACCTCATAACTTGTAATTCTGAAAATCAAGGTTTACCGCCTGTATCGCGGATACTCTCTATATATTGCCGAGTCTGAGTAAAACATCTTTTTTTCCACAGGTATTGAATCCTATTTGGAATTAGAGCACGACCTTTAAAGTCTTATCGCTATGGCCAACAAATCGGAGGAGATTTGCATCCCTGGGCCAATCCGACACGCGAATGAGCGAAATGTAAGTCACAAGATGAGATTTCACCGCGCTCAAGAAGTAACATACCTAACGAAAATCTTCTGATAATAATTCTGCAGATCAGTGTGCCTAGTAAAGAAACCGACACACATAATACATCACAAGTGGATCATCATCATGATGAAGTGAAAGGAGCGATCGCAGCCACACCGAGCGAGTATCGTGATATGATCTACGATATGTTTGAGGCAGTCCAACAGGGTGATCGGGTTCGCGAAAAAGAATTGTTTGGGAAGATCCGAGACCGCCAGACTGCGCAGCAAGTCCGTGCGTCCCTCTACGGGATGTTAGCCAATGCAAGATTGTCTGAGATGAACGATCAAATCGCTGGTCTCTCACATGAGGCTCAACCCGAAATCGAGCTAGAAAATCATTTGCCGCGAGCTCGACCCAGGGTTATGGACATCCAATACTTGTGTAACATTGCTCCGGTGAGGGTTCCAGCGAGACCGTGGACTACGGTCACGGATAGTGACGACCTGGTTTCGCACTTAGTATCACTTTACCTCACTTGGGGTTACCCATTCTACGCATTCTTTTGCCGCGATACATTTATCAAACACATGAAACTGGGACATCTGAACTCGGACTTTTGTAGTCCTTTCTTGGTGAACGCCCTCCTCGCCAACGCATGCGTAAGTCACTAGGCGTCATCAGCTGTCTTACAGTCAACTGCTTCTAACCAAATACAGTTCTACTCAGACTACACGGAGGCTTATAGCTTGCCTGGAGACGTGAAAAGAAAAGGTGCCCATTTCCTAGCCGAAGCAGAATGGCACTTAAGATCGCATCAACTTGAGGGCAGAAGTGATACCCGACTGGTCTCCTTACAAGCAACTCTTTTGTTATATGAAAGGTAGCGCTGACAAAAGCAACCATAATGACTGCTCTAACCCTCTTCATCTTGCTTCATAGATACTCGTTGTCGGGTTACGACAACCATGGGTACACAATGCTTCATCGAGCGATAGAAATGGCCGAATCTCTTGGGATAGTGAACAATGCTGAAATGATAAACCTGCAAACACCACACCTCTCCAAGGACATGATACGCTCTCTCAAGCGAACTGCATGGGGGTTGTTCCAAATTGATACGTGCGCTCGTCCTCAGCCCGACAAACAATAATAGATTGAGCTGACATCGCTACAGCATTGTTCACATGAATTTTCTTAGACGAAGCCAGATCAAGTGCGTGAACATTGACCGCATTTCCCGTGACGAAACGCTTTCGGACGAAATGTGGACTCCTTACCCGAAGCAAGGCAGTCCTCGTCAGTCTAATATGAGCTGGTACTTTGATGAAGCATGCAAGCTCTCTTATATAGCAAGAGATGCTTCCTGGGACATTTCACGCCCCGATGAAGATACAAACATCAAACAAGAGCTTTGTAGGCGGTTGTGCGTATGGGAAAGAGAACTGCCCCGTGCCTTTGAGCTGATAGAAAAGCCAGCGCCATATATCATGATACTCAGGTGAGTTAAAGCACGTCTTCCCAACAATAAATGCCTCGGGATTCAATTTACCAAACAATATCGCAACAGAATGCGCTACCACACTCTTATCATCAATTCATGTTGCCATGACCTACAGACTGGCTTGTTCATGTTAAAAAGCGACCATGATTCTATATCAGCCAGCTCAAATGGTAAATTTGATGCCATCAAGACTGCTCTCCTATCTGCACGAGAAATATCCTCTCTGGTTCGGAAGTTTGGCATAGACTACGGACTGGAACATAGCCATCAGTTTGCTATGTATGCGATTAACGTCTCATTGTTCTGCCTGCTTGCGCAGGAAGACTTTGATGTCCTGGATGCTGATTTCTTGAGCCTGACTGAAGCATTTTCAATTGTCGCATGTCGCTCCCAAGTCGGGAGACATTTATTCCGGGCATTCAAAATATCAGTCCGCTCGCGAAACCAAGCTGGGCTGATTAAACGTCCAGGTGATGTCCCACCTGGTATCAGGGAGCTTTTGGGGCCCCGCGAAAAGTACGATGAGCTTGATAAATGGGATCATTATGCAGAATGCTTGGCTGCAGTGGACGGTGAAGAAAGTTTCATTAGGGATATTGGAATTGATCCCACGGTACCTGGATTACACCAGATGCTTAAGTGGTACGAGAATCTGAGTATTGGCGTTGAAGTGCAGTGGAGAAAAAATACCGAACCTGAGTTCTAAAATTGTCTTCTCATGCTCCAGTTGATAACAGCGATACTGCACTCTTTCAAGGTTCTTCAAACATTATAGCTCCTGGTATATGTTATGGTGCTATCCCAAAAATCCTTTTATGGAATATGTAGAGCGTTATGGAATCAGTAAAGGAAAAGAAAAGGCACAGAATTCTCATACCGTGTCTAACATACGGCGTCAACCCGAAACATTCCGTAAATAAGACTCTCTAGTACGGAATTAGCTGCATAACTGCTAGCGCTACTAGAATCTAGAATAGGCCCAGCGCGTTACTGAGCATCGGTGCTATGAGATTTATCCCTGGCGCCCGCATGTCTGTGCTCGGCGTATAGCATCAGTCCTGACCAAAGACGGCTCACTTCAGCATTCTCAGTCATGGCATTACTCGTCGCAGCATGTCATCTTGTCATCCCATTTAAGGCGGCTCACACCTGGGCCCACATGCCATCTTATTGTGCATATAGCACGACTGCTCAACCACGGGCACCCTATTAAAACGAACGCTTGGGCGGGAAGGTCCTTCTGGCCCATTCTAGTCTCCTTGTTAGCATATGCCCCTTTACTTCCGTAGCCCAAGATATTCCGACGAGCCCGCGGCAACCGTCAGTCTAAGAGCCATCTTCGAATAGACTTCTTCAAAATACCCCGTTCGTGGTCATTCCCAGCATAGAATGACACGCATCGTCAGCATATTAGCTTGCACCATACCAATTAGAAAATGTAATCGTGCCAGGCAGTCCAAGCCTGTAACTACTGTCACTCACAACGGTCATATTTTTTGGTTTATAAATATAAATTCTGGAGGGGAAACAGATATAAGGGATAGCTACTTGTCTATCCGAGATACCAGAAACTAATAATTTAAGAATCGTTTAATATATGACTCCACTATATTCGGGATTTAGGGAGTGCCTTTTTATAAAGACACCCCTAGGTCGGAAATAGTTGTAAAGGTGTATACTTAGGGAGCAAAGACCCCGAAAGAACGTAAAGGATGATCTAAAGAAACCGATTACTATCTTAGCGATACGCAGCAAGTACATCATTAAGTGCACTGCGTTAAGTCTTCTCCTTCACCTGTCTTTTCTAACCTATCTTGTTCAACTATATATGCGTTGCGTGATTTAATTGCGAAAAATTGCAGACTAATAGAGCCATTGTCTATTCCACTATATCACTACTACCGCTACTAGAGGGCTAGAAGTTACTAGTAAGAGAATCGAGCTCGTCTAGATTGATTCGAATCGCTTATAATTCAAAATGACCGACGGGAAAGTCTAGCAGACCGATTCTGAATACGTTAGTTTTCCTGAATCACAGCGGGCGCTAGTCGGGTTTCGGCCCTAGCGCCCGCCCGCGTCACTACGGCGGCCGCGTGAATCACGCTATTGTTCACCGGGGAATACCTCTAGACGCGCCACGGTTTACACCGACAGGAAGAAGTCCTACGGAGGATTCTATCCTACAATCAAGGCTATCCCACGACAAGCCACGATTTGGACTCATTAAGGAAATTCCCAGGATACGGAGTATCCTAGGGCAAGCAACACCCTACGACAGACCACGGTTACTAACAACCATGGTACATCCTAGGACGGTTAGGATCCTGAGGCGCTCAGGATCCCAGGAAGACAAGGGTCTTGGGAAAAGAACACGTGACGACTCATCAGCGATGAGTGCAGCTCATCAACGATGAGACCGGAACAGATCAGCCATGAGTCCCGGACTCATCGGCGATGCGATGGATTAGATATGTAAGGACGCACATTACCACAGATGTATTTAGTTCTTCGCGTTCAATTACACATTGTTACTTGGAACCTGCAGTTCTAGCTTCACACTTGTTTCGTACTTAAGATAACCACCCTACTAGGAGAGGTATACTTAGTCTCTTGTCACTCGACACAGATCGTAAGCGTAGCTTGACTAGGCGCTATTATCTGGCACTGCCTAACAAGAGTCTACTCTACATATCCGAGCCCGTGTAAGGCCAACTGGCAACGGTACGATTGCGACTGAGACTTGAGGACGAGCCTCGACGTACGTACACGACCACTACGAGCGATACTCACTGTGACTCTCAGAATACTAGGCTATACGAATCTAGCCTGTGTAGACATA
Source organism: Penicillium corylophilum (assembly GCA_018410145.1). Lineage (NCBI taxonomy): Eukaryota > Fungi > Ascomycota > Eurotiomycetes > Eurotiales > Aspergillaceae > Penicillium > Penicillium corylophilum. The sequence goes on from JAGUQL010000009.1 coordinate 1,500,032, forward strand.
ATACTTGGTCGGTAAACAGCTTTACGTAGCATATGGTCAAATCACTCTCCCGCAACAGAAGCAAAACATTACCGATTACTGTAGCTATCTCCACCGAGTCCGAAGGAATTCCCGCGAACTCATAACGAGGTTTTCTATTGGAACGGCAGAAGCCGTTAGAGCACACAATACGAATAAAGAAACTCAGGAAACTATCTTATGCCCCGAAAATGCGACAACATGTGGTCGACATATATGAATTGATACCTATAGTATCATAACCAATATAAAACGAGTAAACTCGCCCTAAAAATTGCAATGCCTCTTGACTATTCAATTCCGAATACCAAACTCATTTCTCCCGAGCTTTCTCCTCAAGAGCCTCAACTGCATTCCTCAACTCAAAAACCTTCTGCCCAAAACGTTTTCTAACGTCCCCCCTCACGGTATCGGAGACACTTCCCGCATCAAATTTCGTCCTAATAATTGGACCCGGCAGCCCTGCCTCCGTCGCACCATCTCCCCCACTCATCTCGGCACTTTTCTCACCTGTCGTGTAAAGCTCATAAGCAGTGATAAGCTGATTCAATGCATCACCTAAAGACTCCCGATCAGACGCAGCGTGGATTGTTTCTTTATCAGTGGTATCTGTTGCGATCTCGAACAAGTCTTCGGCTATGGCGCAAAGGTCTTGCAATTCTTCGATTAAGTTGTCGGCTGTCGGTGTCGCGAATGAGGTTGAGGTGGAGTATACACGGAGTTGGGAATGAAGCTGGGCGGCGATAGCCGTTGAGCGAAGATAGTTCATCTTCAACGCGCTTGATTGAAATGGTACACTGCGGCAGTTACGGTTGATATTCGATGCAATTCTGTGCGGAATCCGTGGAGTTGCCAGGTTGCGAGACCTTTTCATAGGGAAGTGTTGGACATGGTATCGGAAGGGTGCGCCGGTGCGAAGTGAGGATGCCATTTCCTTGCGCGTGATGACAACTGAGAAAATGCTGACTTGGGTGTAGGATACAGATTTTTCGCGTAAGGTACTTAGTTCTATGAAGTTGGCAGAGGAGGAAAGCTCGGGTGAAGGATTCGAGCTGATGACGTTAATATGATTCGAGCTGATGACGTTAATATCACGTGCGATAGAATACTGTGTCAAAACGTACGGTGGCTAATTAACGATGTTAATAACTCTGAGTTGTATTACCCCTATTTCTGGTAATTTATAAGGGAACTAGATTATATAAGAAATAAAACTATGCGCAATATTAGTATCACCGATACTCCGCGGGATTCGTCCCGACATACTGTTGGAATTAGGGGAAGTCAAAATGAAATTTGAAATGGGCCGTGAAATCCGATTCTTTTTTTTTTAAATCTCAATTCATCGCATGTGGCGTTCAACCTGTCTCGTTCCGGGCGACGATGACGACTTTTTCGATACCGTGAAGAAGGAGCTGTGCTGCGATTTCTAGATTGTATAGCAGTATGAGTCTGCTGCGTCTAATTTATATCGATCGAAGAGCTTTGGGAAAATTCGGGCTTACCTTTTCTAATACTGGCTTGGCCACCCTTGAGACGTATATTTACAAGTGGTGGTAAATTAAGTAGGTGTGGGTTTAAAGCGTACCGTCACCACCGCGACCTGGCCCTCTAGGGAGGGTGTCTCGTGTAGCGAGGAATTTCGATAGTAAACATCTCGCTTATTTTCTGCTATGATGTTGTGTTTATTACCTCGTCTTTTGCTACATTATTAGTGACAGAATCCGGACCTGAAGCGATTGCAGCCGAGACGATTACATTATAAGTGTGAAAGATGCGTCCGTAAACATTAGGAGCTTGACCCCTATAAGCTTATGTCAGGTCTGAGATATTGAACCCTCTCAGAATATCTGAGAGGGTTCAATATCGTCGATTCAAATTGGCGGGAATTAAGCTTTAATGGCTAGTGTTAATAATCACGATATTGCGAAAGTTGCCGCTTTGAACCTAATTCGCCTTCGAAAATGCAGGGCGCTTTTACTTATGCATTGATCCCCTATTGCGCACCTAGTAAGTGTCCTTAGATTCTTAAAAAGAAGTTTAGTGGATGCCTTGAGAGCAAGGCTTTTAGACTAGAGACAGAATGAAGACTGGAGACAGAATAACCGAAGTAGACATTGACATGGGTTGTCCATAGGCAGAAGGTTCGACCCATGACCCAACCCATGGGTTGCCCACGCTTAGGCAGCGAACCCTGACCCGTCCATGGGTTGCCCATGGGTTGCCCATGAAGAAGGCGGAGAAGGAGAAGGCAGGGGCAGAGGAAGCGTGTGGATATGCACCGTACAATTACAACAACGGTCGCGCGCCGAGTACCTAGCTCGGATCCGCTGTAGACTTCATTGAAGCGGGGCCGTACAACGTTGACTATAGATGTCGTGGAAGTTTAGATGTGTTCACAAAGCTGATATGAAGCTTTTGTATTTGCCACCACCATCATATCCAAACCCGGATGACGTCAACGATGACGGACAACGAGACCTTGACGACCAACCTTATATAACAACATGTCAGCAGGAAATACTTGGAATACACGGTCTTACAGAAATGTGAAGCAATCTTTGCACCGATCTCTCGATTATTCCGCGACCGAATTACCCAAAGATCAAGGACAATTTATTTCACCAAGAATCAAAGTTTATCGGAACATTTTTCCAGCAACCATTCTCGCATTATAGACTTGTGAATATAATTTGCGAGGCAAGCATCAGTCACTTGCTACTATCAGCAAAAGTAAAGCACTGTCACAATGAAGACCGGCAAGCCCTCATCGACAACGATGAACGAGCAGACTTTCGTGCCAGCTAACATGCGCGCACTTTGCTACCACTCAACGCCTGTTTCCAATGAAGACTTGGCTGGGATGGATTCTACAAAAGGGAACCTAGAGACCAATGCTGGCATGCCCGCGCAGGCAACTTTAGAGACAGAATTTCCGACACCCAGACCATCAGCCCATCAATATCTCCTTAAGGTCCGAGCGGCAACATGGGGACCAGCGGAAACACCCTTCGCAAAGACTTCGAACACAAAGGCAGTGTCCAGACGTATACCGCTGCACAGTGTATGCGGTACAGTGATTAGTACACCAACAGATGACCACATCCGACCGGGAGGGCCACAATTCAAGATTGGAGACGAAGTTTTCGGGCTGCTGAGTTTTACGCGTGATGGCGGGGCGGCGGACTACGTGCTTGCGACTGCCAATGAGATTGCCCTGAAACCAATCAATATCAGCGCCACGGAGGCCGCTATGTTGGTGTCAATGATCGGGGATATAGGACATGGAACTGGAAGTACGATTAGCCGAAAACAGGATGGTTTGGGTAGGGTTGGTGGCGGAGCGCAAATGAGGGCTGTGGCCACAACACAGGACGGCGCAGCGCTGGCGCAGATTGCAAGCCTTGTTGAGGGACACAAGGTACAGGCGAGGGAAGAAACGGTCGTAGATTTGATCTACGCAACCGACTTTCTGACAGCTGGGCCTGAAGACACACATGGAAGCTACGGAAAGGGTGTGGTGGTTCGTGTCGACTAAGCATCCGGAGGATGCATAGGGTGAAGATCATCACAGCCCAGATTGGCCATTGTCACCGCATTGATCTGCTCATTACTTTGTTTTTGTTGGTCACGAGTCTCTTGTACCAGTGACCACACGTATTTGAAACGATCCGGGCCTCAGTACCGCATTCATAAGACGTTCTTCTACATTCTTATTCAATAGCTAATTCAGCAACGCTGCGAAACATAATGCATGTCAAGCTTGCTGTAGAGCCAAAAGACGCTTTGCTGGAGACGACCCTGTGAGCTCTAAACACTCTCGAATGAAAGCTGCCTGGGCTGCCTGGACTACCTGCCTGCTGTGCCGACAAAGAGAACGGGTAGCACTGGTAAAAGTACCCCAGGCGGAAGATGCACTCCACGTTGGCTTGAAGATAAGTGAGGTTACGCACTTAGCCTGAGAGCTGATCCCGTGAGCACACCCGTATCTTCACGTGTGTCGAGCCAAGCAACAAAACCTTGCGAGCATGCGACGTTGAGCGATTCGCTCCGGCCTCATGACTCTTGAACAGGACCACAGGTTACCCCGTCAGCCAAATAGATAAGATGACCCCTGCGGCTTCTTTCCTTACTGATTCCCACTCAGATCAGCTCTGGGGGACTTCGACTTCCGGGCGAGTTCAACTTCCAGTTTGCTGACCGACTGGTGATCGGCCGTTGTTTCCACACCAGTCAATAGCTCTTGCACTGCTTGAATGACAATAAACTGCTACTTTTCTGTGTTTTCTTACAATGGATTGATGCTGCGCACACTAGCTCGAACAATATTAGTCAGTATCGCTACACTCATCGACCGCATCAAACACACAAATCGTTTTACAAGATGTTTCCGCGGATGTTACTGTAAGAAAGATCCGCCAAAGCTCGTCACCTTCTTGCCAAGATTTTTCCCCATTTTTTTCCCATATTGATAATGCATGATGCAATAATTAAGGCCGTTGTCTGAAAGACTGATGAAGTACCGAGAAAAGTGCTAGAACAAGACGGTTTTGTTCACTGTTATCTTTGAAGAAAAGTAACATGATATAATATCTGTCCCGGTGGTCTAAAGGGTGCTCATCAACAACCGATCTAGCTAGAACAGACTTCCCGCAGCCTAGGTCGGCTGAAACCAAGAGAAGATCATTACAGCAGCTCTTCGACCACCCGATATATTCGTCACTCAGTAGAGCCCACTGACATGTTCCTTCTGCCCGTCTTGGATTGATACCTTTTTGCTCCGTATATTTCGCGATCTTTAAAGCTTAGTGACAGTTCTGCTGCTAATACGTCAAAGCTCGGGATTTTTGCTCATTAAAGTGTTGTCGTCGTTGATCGTGGTCTCGGTCTAGGCGTTGACTGATACTTTTGATGTCTTCCCTTAGTCCCCCGAGGCTCTCTGTATTATATAGTATAGGCTAGAGATCTTTGAATTAGAAAAATGTTTATTCAAGATTATACCCACCACAGACATCTACCACCAAGCTCTCTTACGACAGATAGCCCGCCAGAACATATGCCAGCAGCTCTTTAGTATACGCTACTACTGCTAAGGCCGCGTATCCTTGCCACTGCTTATTCTTGTGCGTATCGGCGTAATCATAAATACCGCGTATAATAATATAAGGGAAGTCTATTATTAGGCTAGCTACCTCTATCTCGAAGTATAATACCCTAGTGTCTAGCCTAAGCTACCCGCGTGTAGATCTATCCTTAATAACCGTATTTCTAGATACGATAATACTATAGTGTGGTTGTGGATCCCTAGTCTCGCGTTCGCTATGTGTCTCTTCCTATTCTGTTACGTATCTATCACACGTGCTTATAGCCTTATGATAATTTTGTCTAAATTTAAATAATTGGTTCTGTTATAGTCGGCCGAAAGTTTTCCGAGTGCGCGCGTTTCTCCCGATCGCCTTACGAAGATACTTAGGGTAGCGAGGATTATCCGTGAGCTTAGCGGCCCTTATTCTTAATAGCTATAAGAAGGGCCCTCGGAGGGCTATTTAAAGAGCCGGTGCGATAAAATTCTCCTCCGGCCACGACCTTCCCTATATCGTATTAAACCACGCCCCCGTATGTATTTTCTAGGCAGCTAATCACGACATCCCTAAGCCGGATATTATAAGCAGCCGACGGGATTTCACCACTAACACCGACCATCAGCCTAATCTGGAGCGATTTCGAGAATATACGAATTATATTAGTTGCGACGGCTATAGTCGACGTAGTTCCATATTAGCCGCCCGGGAGGCAGGCGACCACGGCGTGGTATTTACTAATTCGACCTAATATATAGGTGTTTGAGTCGCTTAGATGTTGTTCATCCAGAATCCTAAAGACTTCATCTAGCATCTCCTTAGCTACGGCGGCCTCGATCGGCAGGGCGCATATCCAACCTATCTAGAAGGTTTCTAATGGGGGACAAGGCTTTGAGGGCCTGGTCCACTCCGGATCGAATCTCGCCTTAATTGAAGTTGTGAATTTTGGAATGCCAAATGTCAGCATTAAAGGTTGAGAAGAGTGTCATGTCACAAGAGACGGGAACCGCTCTCGGCCTAGGGGGATCGGACTAGGATAAGTCAAAACTTCACCCTGGTCGTTCGTTATGTGATCAGGAAAGAAACAGCCGCTTGTAGCTAATTTGTAGAAGTTCGACCGCGGAATGTTCGTTCTTCCGCCCTCTGGACCCTATATTGCATTCTGCGGTCATAGAAGCCCGCGGAATTTCCCGCCCATTCTCCTCGCATGTATCCGAAGCAGGAGAACTCTCCACAATTGGAGCAAATATAGTATGGACATAACCATTACCGGTCTCGTTCCATGGCAAAACATACGACGAACCGGTAAGTTCGGAAACAATAGAGGCAGCTAGGTGGCCTTCAGATTGCGAAATGAACCCGTCCAGGATGGGTCAAGTTCAGTGGTAGGCGAATCATTCTCGGAGGATACTCTTGCTCCAGCTTCCTAGGCATTCGAACCCATCATAGACAACAGAATGTCTTCTATAGCCGGTTCCTCTGGCTGAGAGATGTGATCGGCCATATAAAGATCAGGATCAAGTAACGTCAAAGACCTGGGCTCCCAGTTCTGGGCTATGTGTGTCTCTTGCAGATCCTCAAATAACAAATTGCCCGTGCCTCTTTCAACCTGACCAGAACTATGACCCTGGAAGTTGCTTTGTCTTCCATTTGGGTAGGTTCTACCTCCCCGATGTTCCTGTTGCGCAGATGGAATTATGTTGCCACCTGCTGAATCCTTCACCGGCTGCCGCAAGTAATGCCATTCGTTCTGCTCGGAGTCTGGCGGGTAAGACAGCCCGGAAGTATCCAAATCTTGCTTCTCAACTATGCGGCAGAAGCAATGACGGCAGAACTCAAAGCCTCTCTTCGAGGATTCTTCATGCTGTCCAAGTACATCAAGCCAGCGAAGTGCCTTTGTTGTAGCAGCGAGCACAACACTGTGTGACTTGGGGGTATCCGAGGCGCACCCGCTGGTCTCGGGGGTCTCACCTTTTCTAGTATTCACGGGGACTGAGCCTATGGAGAGATGGAGAAGCAGTATGACCGTAGCCTGCATCATGAAATGAAGGAGAGTCCAAGACGGAGCGATGCTGTTGGCCCAGTTTTTATCCAACTGGTCTGGTATTACTTCGACGAGAGCCAACGCAGCACGCAAACATTGTAAAGCAGTGTCGTTGCCAAATCTAGACCGAGGAAAACGAATCCCGGTTGTCTCGTGAGCTTCGGGACGAGTAAGACAGGGGCGGTTGATAACAATGCAAGCACTATAGTAATGAAGAGCCAGGGATATTTGCGAAGATGACATGTCCACCTGGCCGGAATTGAATACCAAAGTGGGCGGCAGATCGGCCAGCCATTGCACTAGCTTTTTGTTGTAAACTTGAATGCGATCTCCGATGTGCGCCCAACCACGGTTGACAACGTCAGCGCTGTACACCTGGTTGGTGATCTGGTGGGTAATGAGCGCGAGATCAACCAGGTAGAAGAAATACAAGGACTCGCTAAGTGGCATATTTTTGACCCACGCTGGCCGGTCGGCAATTTGATCGGCTCGCTCGGTCCATCCTAAATCATATGTTGAGGTTTGACGCTCATGTGACAATTTTTTGGCTTCATGCTTCATTGCTGAAACATCGAATGGTAGAGGTAAAGAGACAGAGGATGAACCATCTCCTAGGCATGAGATTCGGCCAGTCATGGCAGAGAGAATGTGTTCCAAGTAGAAGATGGACCACCATAACCGGCCCCTGGCCTCCTTCGATGCTCTGTCAAACTTGCCATGTGTCTTCCGGAAATTGAGCCCTAATGCGATCCCTGCACGAGCAGCTATGCCAATCATTTTCCAAGATCTAAAGCGGTGTCAGCAAGACAAGTCTGGCCAATTAAGTGAGTTGCTCATGGTTGAAATAACCCCCATACCTACTGATTTGTGACCTTGTTAGAAAATAAAATGCCACGAGGGTCAGAAATTGAACCTGCTGCAGGTCATCATGGTTGTAGATAAGGTCATCGGAAGTAGAGAGATGCCTTGCTCGATTAAAGAACATCGTTTCATCAGCGTGGCCAGCGGTGTCAGAGCAGAACAGATTATTCAGCCGGCAACCGATTGCGAGAATCAAGTTCAAGACGCTCAGCCATCGTTCGCCAGGATTGATTCGAGTGTAAGAAAAGACCTGCTTGTATTGTTCCAAGAAGAGATCCCGCCGAATTACCGGTAAAGAAGGATGCACCTTATCAAGATAAACTTGAAGCAATTGGTCTGCCAGAGATTTGTCTGGAAGTACAAACACATCCGATACTGTTGAGTCATCCAGTTTCAAGTCGTCCAAATGATAACTTACTGCAGAAAAAGAATCCTCATCTGGGAGTTGATGGTGAGGTATATTCGCTGCAGACTCATTGTCTTCGGAGCATCTTCTGGACTCAGCCTCCAATCTTTGCATCCATGCTATTTCAGAATTTTTCCCCATGTAGCCTGTGGCCCTACTTTGTTCATGTCGATCGAGGTTTTCGTCCACGGTGTCGATGGCGTCGAGGGACCCGGCAGATGAGGACGAGGACGAGGACGAGGACGTGGACGTGGATGAGGAAGAGGAAGTGCTCGACCGTCTTGTCGCATGGCGGCGGGTGACAGGGGATGGGCCCTGATAGAAGGATATTCAGTATGAACCGGCTTACATTTGATTTGGAACAAACCAACCTCGAGAGCTTTCTTTATTCGCTTTTTATCCTCGTCTCCCGCTCTAGCGGATATGCCACGGAGCAAGTCCTCGTACAGCTCAATCGTCTTTCGGGCCGAGGCTAAAGCTTTTCGCTCCATCTTTATCCTGCCTTCGGAATAAACGCATGACGACGGTTCCGCTGATTGGCATTGCGAGCATACAGGTTTTCCCCCATTGCATTTTGTCTTGCGTTGTCGACAGGCATCGCAGGCACGGGGCGTGCGGCGCGGGCCAAGTCCAGCACTATCCCGACGTAGTCGCGGAATGGGAACTTTGTTGGGCATCTCTAGAAAAGGTGCCGAGTATCTGGCATCAGACTCAGCATTTTGTAGAAGGAAAGAGCTGAAAACGGTGATGATAGTAATCTGCGGCAAAAGGCATCACTAGGCAGGGCAAGCCTACGTCATAAGTGGGGCTTTGTAGCCAGAGGCACGTTTCAAGCCTTTCCCCGAACCTTGCCGCTCCATCCTGGCTTCATTAGCTACATGAACCCCGAGGACCCGTGTCGCTTGTGATTCGGATTGGACCCGGCAGGATTAAATTTCATGGGGAGTGACGGCGTTATAAAGATGACTCATTCCATTGTTAAAGCGGGGATTGTGCAGATGCTAGAGTGGGGAGCCGATGTCAATGCGCAAGGCGGAGACTATGGGACTGCGCTCCAGAGATCACTACCGAGCAGCTACGGAGGAACTTTAATAGCTCCTTTAAAGCTAATCTCTATACGTTCTTATAACTATAATAATCTTATATTATTATAATAAAGCTTATAGTCGCCTATCGGGATACTATTAGGTATCTTATCGAGAAGAACCCTATTAGCACATAGACTATTTATACCGGATCCTAGGGCGATATAGCGACCCACGTAGGGCTAGCTATAACACAAGGCGCCTTATTTTCCTTCACTAAGGCTGCCGCCCGTGAGAACGAGTCGACAAACATCCGTTTTAACGAAATCTACCTAAGCTTCCGCGTTAAGGTAGATACAGACGCGGTGTAATATAGTGTTACGAAGGTATCAGACTTTAGAAATGTCTACGAGATGATCCTAGCAAACCCCGAAGTCCGCAGTTCACGCGTCCGGGTTAATAATATTAATAATCTTAAGAATTTAAAGCGCGAGAAGAAGTTCTAGTTCTACTGCTCGTTAATATATACTAGAATTATAAATAGAATCTATATCTGAATTATCTTTTCTACTTTTAAGTCTCTATACCGAGATATTATGTTATTTAATAAGTATTTATAAATATAGATAAGCTTCCCGAGATCAGCTAGCCTAAAGCTAAATATATTCTTACGCAAAATTAATTTACTAAACTACCTACTAACTATCCTAGTTAGAGGTATTTTTAAATCGAGAAAATTAAATATCAAGTAGCTAAAATAGGCGTAACTACCTAGATAGCTAATTAGTCTTCTGAATAGGAGGCAAACAAAATAGAAGAAGTCAATTTCTAATATTTTATGCTAGTTCGTAAAAGGTGACAGGTAACGTGAATATTTAATATATACACCTATAGAACTTAGAATCTCGATAATTCTTCCTTATAGTTCATAATTCACAGTGCGGTCGGTGCATTTCATCCTATCGAAACGCCGACTATATCTAAGCACTTTACTAAGGTTAATCACTTCTAGCCGAGATCCCTAGGATGGTCCCGGCCACTATTTCGCTAGTAGCCAATTATTCCGAGGACGGGCGAAAGAGGTACTAGCTAGTAAATAACACTCGGGTAATCAAAAATTATACGGAGAACGACAACCAAAGTAGAATAAAGTGACCAGAATATTCACGATACTTAGGATTCTCACTACCCAGCCTTCTTCCTCGGAACAGCATCATTAAATATAGTCACGCTTAAAACGGTACAGTAATCTAACGCGCTACTAGTAAGCCTACTATGGGCACAGGGCCTCGTCGCGGTATTCATCGGCGCCACATTAGGTATCGGCTAAAGCGCACTAGAGCACTTCGCTAAGTTAACGTCCGCCTCACGTATCTATAGCACCGCCCGTCCGCAGACCCTCGCCTCGCACAATAAATTCCTAGAGAGACTAAACCACTCTAACCCTACCGGCACCTATATAGCGCTAATAGCCGACGCGTCGCTCGTTTTAGATATTAACCGCGCCGTCGACACAATCCTCGAGAATAAGACGAAGGTCGACCTTCTTTTCATGTCGGCAGGGTTCTTCGCCTTCGAAGGCCGCGTCGATACCAAGGAGGGTCTCGATCCATCTATATCGACGCGTTATTACTCGCGTCTCCGAGCGGTATAGCGGCTGCTACCACTACTTAACGTTACGCCCTATCCGCGTGCTGTCTCTGTACTACCTGCTAGAGAGGAGTCGCCGCTGAACGAGGCTGACTTAGATCTGCGGGACCCTCAGAAATGGTCGATGTGGAATTCTTCACGCCATGCTTGCACTATAGGAACAGGTTTAACATTGGCGCTTGAGCACATCGCTCGTCTTAACCTGGAGCTGAGCATTGTACATGCCCATCCGGGCGCTGTCACTACACCTAGACTGGCGCGTAGTAATTCCTTCGGCTTGAACCCGCCGAATCCTATGACACAGGACGAAGCTGGCCAGCGTGCCGTCTTTAATAGCACCAGTGATCGCTATGCCGTGCAAGCTGGTTTAGTTCCTGTGCCTAAGGGACTCAAAGTTCTGCAGAAGTCAGCTGGTGAAATTTTCCTTATTGGCCCGCTGGGGGAGATCAAGGAAAGTGAGGCCGTGCTAGGGCCGATGAGGGAGCGTGGCTTGGGCGAGATAGTGTGGAATTTCACGCAGGAGATATTTTCCGCCTGCGCGGCGAAGCCTTAATATGTGGCAAGATAGGGCGTGGAAATTCAACAACGCTTTTGTGACATGTGCGTACCTAGTACTGCAGATTATGTGGTATATCCCAAGACTCTAGAACTTTATCTCGGAACTCAGATCTGTTAAACTTTGTGCAATTGCAGGTATGCTTAGTCTAGATAAGTGGATGCATAAGGTAGTGCGTCGAGTTATGCGGACACCGGATATATTAGATAAAGTATCCCGTCGCGCGCCAGCCGCGCACTAGCAGCGAACTTAAATAGATAAATGCCCCTTCCTCAGGTCACTACACAATGACCTGGGGCAGCTAAAGACAAAATACTATCACAAAATAATCCGTGGATAAGATATGCAATAATGATGTGTACGTTATCTTAATATATCGTACAATATATCATCCTTTATATTATTCTTTATGTTCCTTTCTCTTCAATTTTTGTCAATGTGTACTCCGTTATACTAGATGAGCTCGTAGATAGCTGTCTCGTTTTATTCAGTGTTTCGATATGAGGACAGTCTATGGATACTTGTTGGCCTGCTCAGTCTGAATATCCTTCTTCTCATGCCCAGTAGCCTTTTCCTGGGGATGATCAATGGCAATATAGCGGTGCAAGCGGCGCCGGCGATAGAGAAAGCGAAGACATCCTTGACACCCACCATGTATCCCTGACGCACAGCCACCAGATCCACACCATGGAAGACAGAATTGATCTCAGAGGCTCCCGTCTCCAGGACCATCTGGCGACCAAGCTGGGGCCGGAGGCTGACAACAATCTGCAGCATGCGATTGGCAAAGATGGAAGACGCCGCGGTAACAAAGAAAGCTCCGCTCATACCGTTGGTCATGAGCATGATGCCTGTGTTCTCCTGGACGTTCTCTGATTTGGAGAAAAACTGGTAGGCCGTCATGGGAATCTGGTTGCCGAGGCCGATACCGAAACCTAGGAGTATCTGAGGCCCGACGTAGCGAGCTTTGTCGGAATTAATGTCCAGGGTATAGAGCAACGCGGCGCCGGCAGTAGCCAGCAGCCCGCTAGTGAGCTGCAGCGGTTGTAGATGACCCGTCTTGGAGACAATGTAGCCGCTAATTAGGGAGCCCAGAGCAAAGAGAGCGACAAACGGGATGGTGTTGACGCCGCTCGCGATAGCCGACTGGTCTTGGATGGACTGGAAGTATATAGGAAGATAGAACAGCGCCTGAAAGTCGGCAAGGTTCACGCTGCAGGATTTCCAATTAGATAAGCCGAAGAGGAGACGACAAAAACTGGGCACTCACAACCAGCCATAAAATGCGTTAGTCCGAAACAGGCGCGGCTTTAGGTTTTTTAAAGGGATCATGGCGTATTCGCCCTGAAACCACTCGATAACGAAGAAGGCAGTGGTAAGGATGATCCATATGACCAAAATAGCGATGACGGAGCCGTCGCTCCATAAATTTGTCTGGCCACTCCACTGCATGGCCTGCGTAAAGAGAACAACTGAGGTGAGCAGAAGGGCAAATCCTGGAAGGTCAAGATGAAGCAGGATGACCCTCCATGTAGCCGGCACGGGCTTGATGTGCTTGGGCATGTGAAAGTAGAGCAGCACCATAACTAGAATGACGCCGCCGATAGGAAGGTTGATCCAAGAACACCACCGCCAGCTCACGTTGGTAGTGAAGGCGCCGCCAATAAGGGGCTCCATAACGGACGAGAGCATAAGAACACCCGTCCACACACCTATCAACATGGGTCGCAGCTTGGGCTCAGCAATGTAGGTGATCATAAGGACAGAGCCACCAAGAACACCTGCGACCCTAACCCCCTGAATGGCGCGTCCAACGATCAGAGCAACACTATTTGGGGCCGGGGCGGCGATAAGGCTCCCAACCAGGAACGTAACCACGTTCCCGAGACTGACCCACCGGCCAGAGAAATACTTGCACAGCTTGCCGATAATGGGTGAGCTGGTACCGACAGTAATGAAAATTGTGGTGCTGTACCACCCAATATCGTCAAGGCTGTGGAAGTCACTCGTGATGCCCGGAATGGCCGTCGCGACGATACCCAGATCTAGGGCAGCTACCAGAGTGGCTAGGAAGATACTGCACATTATTACCCATAATTTGAGGCCCGAGGCGTATTGCGGTTCCTCATCGCTCGGGTGCTGGTCCACTGCGATACCCTCATGGCTCGAATCAGAAGTGGTGGTGTAGCCTGGAGTGGTCTTTTCCGCGGTAGGGTCCAGAGTCGACATGATGGCTCATTTGAAGGAGCTAGGGGAGCACTAGAAGACAATACTTGTGATAGTGCTGCAGGGGAACGCCAGGAAGTCACTTCTAGGGAGCGGTCTAATCAATGTATTTCGGTGCATTTCATATTGGCAGATAACAATGGGGGTGGTTAATGCTTCCAACCAATCAATATCCTGCACCCTTACAGAAATACCCCGGACATGTCAATGTTCCGACAAAAAGAGACATTGACCAAATTGGGCTTGAGGTCGGTGAATCAGCGTTTTGGGTCCATGATTTGAAGAACCCAAATCCGCTGAGTGACTAGTTATCAGCACTTCACACTCATTGCACGGGGCAGCATCACCTCCCAGGCATTGTTTACAATTTCCTAGATTAATGTAAAAGTTTTCCAGGGCTTCCACATCTGTATCAATTAGGGGAATGTCCGTTTGTAAAGCACCAAGTACACTGTATGGCCAAGGTATAAATGGCTCTGTTGAGTGATGTTGTCCATTACTATAGAATTTAACGTATTATGTAGTTCCTATGGTGGTTTTTCGCGTCTTATGTCCATAAATTGGGTCCATTTCACTTGCTGCAAGTACGTAGCTGGCATAGGCTCCGGATATATTGAACCTATTCTAGATTGAAGCCTTCTGTTTGGCGATCCAACTCTTTGTTCCCTCAACGATCTTCTCCTCGTCCCAGATGCAGCGAAAGCTCGGATGCTTGACAACCTCCTTGGCCCACCGATCGAAGTTGGGCGCCTTGGTAGCGAGGTCATTGAGCAAAGACGAGGGAACAATTCCATTATGGGAAACGAGTACACGCGTAGAAGCCAAGAGCCAACCAGCACTTACAGCAGATCGGTTTGTTAAGTCAAACATCCTGTTAGTGATTCGAGTGAGTTCTAACCTCAGCCAATGTGATCGTGGTACTTCCACCAAAGAAAGGCGCAGCATCGGCCAGGAGAGGTTCCACGTGCTTGATCACGGTGTCCAGATATGCAGCCCTTGCTGCCTCCTCCTCCTCCTCCTCATCACTTTTCGCGATCAAGAGTGTTGCCCAATTACTCTGGGCCTTGGAGAAGTATGCGTCGACGAAGAAGTTGATTCATGTCAAAACGTACGGTATATGGCCAATCAACGATGTCAATAACTCTGAATTTGTATTACCCCTGAATCTGGCAATTTATAGTTAAGGGGAACTAGATTACATAAGAAATAAACTATGCGGAATATCAAAATCTCCGATACGCCGCGGTATTCGTCCCGACACATACCTGTTTTCAGCCTACTTGTATCTTAGACAATACACATAACACAACACACAATCAATTCCCCTTAATAATATGAATATCGAAGCATCATTTGTCAATCAACGGTGAGCTACGACGGTGAGCGAACGTTGACCATCGTTAAAGTTAATGGTGGTTGTTGATGTGAAGACAACTTCCTATGTTGATCACCGAGCGGTGAAAGCAGTCTGGAAGTCGAACTGCCACTTCACCCCTACACATAGTATTTATACCCTGTTTAATTCACTTTCACACAGAATAGCGCGATTCAAGAAAATTCTACAGGCAAGGAACCGTTAAGCAAATTAAAGACAGTTAAGTGAGGAGCGAACAATTGGCTAGTAAACAAACAATTGACCGGTGAATAGACAGTTGACACCAGGCGGCAAGCGGCTCAACACCAGCGAGTTTTCCCGAGCCCTTTCAGCAAAACAAGTTCGCGTGACCTACACGGTGGGTGTTGCCGCCCGCTCGGTCGCAGCCCCCCTGGAGGCATCTTGCCTTCGTAAAGAGATCGCTTTGAATTTTACTTCTTTCACTTTTGTCGATTGATAAGTCCCCTTTTTAAGCTAGAGATATATCGATATATGTAATTCGTGTCGCTTCCGAGAGCGATATTCCGCCCGACGGTTGTGTTCCACCCGATGGTGAATTACATTTGTCACGGTTATTATAACTATTAATAAACATTGTTCAATTGGCCCCCTTTTGCTACCGTGGTCAACTCTCCACCATAACCTTGCTGATCTGCGGGGTCCTAACTGGTGTCCCTCATCCGCAACGCTTCCAAGTACAACTCATAGACAGTCATTTCGCTTTAGCTTCCGATGCTCCGAGAATACTGTTGCTCTTTTTGAAATGTGTGTCGGCATGATTCCAAGACAGGCGGCCACCTCGTCGCCCGAGCCCACCAACCCCGGCTCGACATGTTTCACAGCCAGCAGGCTCAACGGCACCACGTTTCAGATCGTCGAGGACGACAAGTTCCTCGAGATGCCTATAATATACGCCAAGGTGTACCCAACCGTCTTTGTGCTCATAGACACCGGCTGCGGTGGCGCGGCGCGCGATCCCAGCGTTGAGCTCAGGTCACTACGTAGGTTCCTCGAGACGGTTCCCGTGAATGACAACGGCGAAGCTCCTCTCAACTCTGGTGGAGAGAGGGAGTATCTTGTTATTTGCACACATTGTCACTTTGATCATATAAGTGAGTAGCATGCTATTAAAGTACTTGGCGGTTGGATTCTTTAAATACGTTTCTTCTTGTTAACGTCGCAAGGCGGCATCGAGCAGTTTGTCGAGACGCACGGCAATACCGTCTGGGCCAGCAATTACGACAAAGACTATCTCAGCCCAACCCGACTACCAAGCTCGTCTCTCTGTGACAAACTCAATATTAAAATACCAGAATACACAGTCACAAATTGGTGCAGCGACGGCCAGCAGGTGGTTGACAATGCTGGACACGACCTTGGCCTGACGGTGTACCACACACCCGGCCACACGCCTGACGAAGTTGCCATATGGGACTCACGCGAGAGAAGACTTTTCGTCGGCGACTCTATGTACCAGTACGCGCCCATCTTTTTCTTTGAAACAGAGAGCGTCATCAAGTACGGCGAGTCGATTGGCAAGTTGAGGCAGCTCGTCAGACGATTCAATGCCGAAACAGGTGAGTTTGACCACTCACATAAGCTGTAACCACAGGAGACTGACAAGAACAGAACAACGCGCAAAGATATCATGCAGTCACATCACCCCCAGTATAGACGCCGCCGACTTCCTGGCCGAGGTAGACGCATTCCTCTATAAAGTCGCGACCGGGCAGGTTGGGCGCACGGACTCGTCGGACATGTCCGGGCATCCACGGGACAGTTACTCGAGGGAGGACGGGGCCCTTGAGTTTCAAGGTCGTAGGGAGTATTTTGAAGAGTTTAGGGCGAGTAAGAAGGCTATGGATTTTATCCGGGAGCGCTAATTGTGGGAAAAATAAGCTGCCGCCTGTTGCTTGTTGTGACGCGAGCATACTTGTACTGATAGCCATATTGGGCCTAAGTCAATGTACAAGACCAGGAGGTCATTGATTTCAATCTAGTCATTTGATATTCCCATTCCTTTTTCTTGGATTATTTTAAGAGTCTCGGTATATGACCTGACTTGATCATCTAGGCAAGTCACTTGGGTAAGCGCGGGAGTGGTGGTAGAGGGTTGTGACCTCTTGCCAGATTGACCAGATTGTTAAGGCCCACCCCAGCTGCTGATCTTTGACTCAGGACAAAAACCCGAGGATTTCCCATAATTCTAGACAAGTTATCAACCAAAGAGGTTCGTAAAATTACTAGCGATATATTTAGTAAGGAGGCACATATCCTATCCTATCCTATAGGGGGTCGTAGGATATAGTATATACTAGTTAGGGTTTTACTCTTAACTATAGGCGCTAAGCCACGCTAAGAGGTATATATTAGTTAGACTTCTTAGGTATATCCTAGTTAAAAATTATAGTCGGATAACCTTATCTCTGTTCTAGTCTAAACGCGTACTATCACCTCTTTTTTTATCCTTCTCTAATATATTTATATAAAATAGTATCGTTTATACCTAGATTAGTATAATTTATATCGGTCGTATAAAGAAGACTAATTATTATCGTCTATATCAGGGTAGTTATATTTATTTTAATAATATAGAGTAGAAATATATATTTCCCGTAGATAAGTATATTACTACTTTCCGCTAGAGATTCTTCTTTTATTTTTTAATTACCTAAAATTTAATATTAAGCTATAATATTACTTATATATATTAAATATGTATATGGTGTAACGACGCGGGCTCGTGTCCTTATTAGTTGCTTGCCGTATGAGTCTGTGGGCCCTCATATGGTCCGTTGTGTGACATGATTGGCTGTTTGTGGCCGGTTCGTGTCCTAATTGGCTTTTTTGGCGGTGCTATAGGTCGTCTGAGTAGGCCTTTTATCTTTGTTCGATTTCTAGAGACGCTACGCCCTGCGCCGGCGTACGCGAAGCGGGCGCCGTATCGTAGGCACCGTAGCGGCATTCTCTATTCTACTAACTAGCGTAAAGTTTTGGCTTATGTTTGCCGTTGCGCTCTTTCTCTCACGTTAGACGTGTTAGGCTATAGCCGCGCCCGTGGCGCGGCCTTACTACTTATTATTTATATATATCTTTACTTAATCTCCTAGTTTAAGAGCTTATATACTTAATTTATATAAGTAGTAAAGGTAAAGACTAAATATTTAACGGACTTAGAGAGATTAATTCTATAGAATAGGTATATAGGTCCGGGCTTAGGGATTAGATTAATAGTATTAGATAAAAGAATCTACCTTATACGCGTTATAACTAATAAATATATATTTAGTCTTTAGGCTATAGCCCGCTATTCGTTCTATATTTCTCTTTCTCTTTACTTTACCCTTATTTTTACGTTATTTCGCGTTATTATAGCTAGATCTTTATCTAAATACTTCGATTTTATTATAAATAATAATATCGACCCTCTTCTATCTAATTACTATTTCTCTATCCCGCTCTCCTTAGCCCCTAAAAGTTAGTTAACCGCGCCTATTATTACTAAGCCCCTACTCTTCCTTAAACGCGTTAGGTCTTAGCTAAATTATATCCTTTAGACTAAAATGAATAAGGCTATCTTTATCTAATAGTAGCTTACTATAATATATAGGATAAAGCTATAGATAGAGTATCCTCGTTAGGGTAAAAGAGGCTTAACTTCTAAGGTTTAGTAATATTTTAAGTAAAGATTAAGACTAGCTATCTATATATATCTTATAATAGCTATATTTTACTATTTAGTTTCGTATCTTAAAATAGGATAAATACTATATTAAGGTATAGAGAAAGGTATATACTAAAGGATAAATAGAGATAGAGAAATATTAAGATATTTATTAATAGCTAGGTAAGATAAAAGTAAAAGAGAAATAAAAGAGAAGTAAAAGAGAAATAAAAGAGAAGTAAAAGAGAAATAAAAGAGAAGTAAAAGAGAAATAAAAGAGAAGTAAAAGAGAAATAAGACTAATACCTCTTTATTTATTCCCTAGGCTCTATAAGCTTCTCCGCCTAAACTATAGGATAAAAATAATTAGAAGAAGTAGCTTTTAATTATAATTATAAGCCTTTATCTATTATTCTAGATTATCGAAAACTAGCACTTTCGAGACCTTTTACGCTTAACCTAATAAGTCCCTTCTCTCTCTATTCTCTAAATAGGTAAAACCCTTTGAGATTATAGAGGCAAGGGGGTGTGTATTACTAAGTATGTGTAAAGAAGGTAGATATAGAGGCCTAGGCGGTAGCCCGTATGGCAGAAAAGTAGGGTAACGTGACCGTTCGTCCCCGTACGTAAGCCCTAGTTATCATACCTTACTTATTAGTTTTAAAGTATTGTCTAGGTCTAGTAATAAGATATATTTAAGATACTTCCGTCGGATATAAAGCTATTACTTACTCTTAATTACTAGACGTCGCTTTTTTATTAGGCGTTTATAGCTATTACTAATTATTTTCTTAATAAGTAATAAGAATATAGATAGATCCTACTTAGTTTTAAACCCCTTAAGAGTATATATACTAGGGAGAACCTTACTTTAGCCTTATATACTATTATTAATAAATAAAGAATAAAAGATTAGATTCTAGCTATTACTATTAATAATATATTAAATAATAAGATAATATTTAATAAGGTATAATAGACCTATCTAGATATTTCTATTATTTATATTCTATATATAGCGTATATAATTTAGCTTAGCCTTAATAAGCTCTTATATTAGATTAAAGTAAAGCTAAAGAAAAATATGTCGGACGCACTCGTAGCCGCATAAAAGCGAGTTCCTATGGGCGCATCCGTAGTACACCTTCTTATCTTATCAATCTGATAAGAAGGTAAGCAGGTCTTAAGATAGACTAGTGCTTAAGTAGTCTAAATGAGAGCATTCACTTAAAGAAGAAGGCTTCCTTTCTTCGCCGATAGAAGAAGAGATAGGTAAAGAAAAGAGAGAGTGTGAAGCCTGATTCTTTCTACCTAGGATTTATCCTCGTATTTATAGATAAATATTCCTTAGAATCATATATTTATCGTATGATTCGGATCAAACGGAAGTGGCAAAATATGACTTCAGATCAAAGGAATGATATAAGGAAACTGTCAATTTGACGTTAAAGAAAGGAGGGGTAAAGAGGGGTAATTCCCTCGGTCCGAGGTCAAAGAAAGAGAGGACAAATAATGACTATTTGACATCATAGATGAAGGGGTAGAAGAGAAGAAAAAACAAAGTGTTAATAATCATATTCTAGGCAAAGGTTGACTGCCTAGACTATCCCCTATAAAAGGGACCGCATACCCCTAAAGAAAGGACCGTTTACCCCTAGAGGAAGTGCTATTCACCCCCGAGAGAGTATGGCACCCCTATACTGAGGGGACCGCGGACCTTCTTCCTTTTTGTTGAATAAAAGGATATCTAATATATATATATATTAGTCTATATTCCAACAACTTTAAATATAAGAAATAGTCTAATAGGCTAGAGGACTCACTAGGTTAGATATAGGCTAAATACTATTATAGTATCCTTTAAGATTAGATTAAAGTCTATTAGTTTAAAGAGGATTATACTCTTATATCTAAAGCTTATATATAAGGATTAGAGCTTAATTAGTTACTTAAAGATAAAGGTAAAGCTAATCTAGATTAGGATAAACTTATAAGGTATCTTTAAGCTAGTAAGCCTCTTAATTTAAGTCTTCTTTACTTCTCTTTTAAATTAGCTTAACTCCTCTTATAAGTCTAATTAACTCCTCTTATAAGTCTAATTAACTTCTCTTATAAGCTTAATTACTTATATTCTTAAGTCTAATTAACTACTTCCCTAAGTCTAATTAACTTATCTCCCGAGCCTAATTAACTCTTTCCCTAAGTCTAGTTAACTTAATTTTTAAGGCTTCCTCGCTTATTTATTAAGCCTTTTTATCTTCTTTCTTATTTCTCTCTCTCTCTAGGTATTATATATACTATCTTTTAGGCCTTCTAGAGAGACTATTAGTTTAAATTCCTTACTCTTATATAGGTAGCCCGCGATATCTTCTCTATCTCTATTATTAGAGTAAGAGTAGAGAGGCTATTTAATTTAGCCTATAATATTTATTATTATTATAGAGGTCGTCTAAACTTAATAACTATCTAGGATCTAATAATATTCTCTTACCTTACTAAGTTTAAGATAGAAGATAAATAGCTTAAACTAGGCTTAGGCTCTAGAGATCTCTAAAAAAGATAAAAATAAGAAGATATTATCTATATTAGAAGGAATTAATCTAATTAGCGATACTAAGAAAGGCGAGGAAGAAATAAGGCTATCTATAAAAATAGGGAAAAGATAAAAGAGTGTTTTATTTAATGATAAAAGTAAATAAAGTAATAATAATAAGAGTAGTTTACTCTTAATAAGCTAGGTACGATATTCTAGAAGAGTAAGGAAGGCACCTAGGATATATAAAGGGTTTAAAATTAGGAAATAGTATAGTTTAGTATTTAAATAATCTTTACTCTTTATTTACTTTATCTTCACTTTCTAATTTAATCTAATAATATTTTATCTAAATATTATAACTTAAATACGTTAAATACTATATAAATTATATAAATTATATCTTCTAGTATTATAGGCCGCTAAGAGGCCTATAGGCCGGCCCGTCTATAGACAGATAAAGTCGGCCCGTCTATAGGCAAGGAGGAGGTATCTAGGACCCGTCTATAGACGGGCCGGGCCGGCCTATATAGGCCGGCCTATAGGCCATGTCAATGTCTAGTTTATCACTCCGTGCATCTGTATAGACATCAGCGAGTTGAACTGTGTATCGCTGGGCATCTAGTGCTCAATTAGGAAGGATGCGTATGTAGGTGGCCTTGATCTTAGCGTCGTCCGCGTTATGATGTGCCGAGGAACGGTATCAAAGCAGCGTGGGTGAACGATAGGCGATTCCGGTTTATTGGGGTATCCACCGGACAGCTCCTGTGGCCGCCGTTTAGCATCCCTTAAGCGCCGCAAATCCTGCTTCAATTTCTCGATATTCCCTTTGAATTGCTCGTTTTTGGTGTGATCCAGGGCACCTAAACATACCAACAAGTCGTGTGTGGCCGGCCGAGAGTGTTCGCTAGTTGTCTGTGATTCACCTGCTAATGTTATAGCGTGGCACTTAATATAGCCGGCTGCAAGTAAAATATAAATACTTTAGCACTAGGCTACTTGAGAGTGATTGGCGTATCCTCCATTTATTCATATTCCCGCACCAAGCTCCTGGTCATGTTCTGCTCGAGATGTTCAAATAAATTAAGCAGCAATTGTACCATTTCATTGGGATGATCAAACTGCCTGACCTTCTTGCCGCATGACAAAATCTTGTTGATTCTGCCCTCTTGAATCAGGAGCAAGCGGTATGTGATCCATTGGTATAACATAACAGCCCTTACTCAGCTAGGCGAACGAGATCGAGGGACACAATACACGTTTATAAATTCTGTTTTCGCTTCCCGATATTGCGACCTGCGCTCACCACCAACCCCACTTGTGTGCTGAGCGCCACCACATCGCCAGTGTCATCCAACACTACGACGTCAAGATCCATCCGGCCGTCCCGAATTACTTTGGTCACTACCCGGCTATATAACCACTCTACCCCCTGTACTGGAAGCCGCTTCTTGATATCAATATTCAGTGACACCGTCGGATACCAGTACTTGGACATTTTCTCCGAAGATTCAATGTCCGTATGCTCCGCAGCCGACTCCACCAACTCAAATCCATCCAACGGCATAGGAAATACATCCACCAAAAAACAAATTGCTTCGTTCGTCCAATGAAACCCGCGATCACCCGCGGGGCAAAATCGCGCCCACTGGTCTACGATTCCCGGCTTCATATTCCCTGACCGTGGGCCATACAGCTCCAGCTGCTTAAATACACGCCGGAATCTGGGGAATAATTGGCTTTGTCGCATCCATTCGCCGTCACGGCCGAATTGGCCCAATACAGCCAGGTTGACTCGACTGTTAGGGCCAGATCCCAGCGACGGCGTCGCGGGCAGGTCCCATTCGGTAGGGAAGGATAGGCCCACCTCCGCACTGGCTGGGCTGACAGTTATGTAACCAGCGACTTTGGTTTCTTGCTCGTGATCACCAGTTGGTGTCCTTTTTTCGCTAAGTTGCTGGAGAGTGATGTGTAGGGTGCTAGTGCGGGCGCCCAGCTTCACGTCATCGACAGTCAGAGAGACAGGACCGACGTTCGTGCGACGTAAGAATGACAACTGCATTGATATAGGGGTAGCAGGTTCATTATAGAAGTTGGGATGCGTGCAGGCAAAATGCGTGACAGCAACGCGGTACAGGATCGAAGCTGTATAGCCTCCATGTGGGACTACAGAGGGTGTCAGCTTCTTCGAATTCCAAACAGCTCGGATACAGATCAGCAGGGGGAATTAGGCTCAATATACCTGCTCCAATGCACCATTCGTCGCTTAGCACTGCTGAGTAGAGATGCGATGTGATCGGCGTCACTGCGATTGCCTCATCGAATGAGTTGCGTGAATCCATGGCACAACACGTTTCCGAGGTTTGTCTATGTATTTGAGGACTTCTCTGAACAGTAAAGGCCCATTGCTTCTCTTTAATCCATCTTTGTAGGCTTCCCGAGTATGCGTGGGGCTTCCATCTTCCTCGGTTGTTCTGAGCCGAGGCAGGCCCACTTTAATGACGACGTGAATTCGGGCATTCTGTGGAAGAA
This sequence comes from Penicillium corylophilum, assembly GCA_018410145.1. Taxonomy (NCBI): domain Eukaryota; kingdom Fungi; phylum Ascomycota; class Eurotiomycetes; order Eurotiales; family Aspergillaceae; genus Penicillium; species Penicillium corylophilum. The sequence goes on from JAGUQL010000009.1 coordinate 1,524,003, forward strand.
AATGTCGGTGGCGCATTACTGTACTAGAGGATCTCCGATTTGCAGAAGACATTCGTAACAAGAAGCGCCACAGGGCTGTTACCCCGCCTTAGCCGGTTGACAGACCGCATTTCAGTTTCCTGCTCGGTCATTCTCACTTTCACAATCTTATGAATGATTTTTCTCTATCAACAACATCCCATTTGTCCCCGATTGAAGGCCAAAAAGTCTGGTACTCGCTGAGTCGATGCATTGTTGATGATCCCGGAATTGTTGAGCTTGAGATCCGACCAAAGTCGCGATGTCGCCGCCTTTTGCCAGTCGTTGCGGATATTGCTTATCAAACAACATTCGAGATGATATGGCAGACTCGGGATCACCTTGTCTCACTTGTCTTACCTGGAATCTTCATCATTCTCAGGTAGATACGGAGAGGTGGTATGTTCAGGCTGTTCCTCTCTTTTTTCAATTTGTCTCTCTGAAATCAAGCTAATGGACTACAGTGACGGTATTAGAAACCCTGAAGACCTCAACTTGGAGAACAATGCCAAGCAGCTCCACGAAGGCAGGTACCGCGAAGAAAGGAAAGGCCAAAATATGGACCGTACACTAATATGCAAGATATCTTTGCAGCTTATTATACCCCAATCTCCTCATCAGACATATTGCAGTTTACAGTTCCTCGGTCCAGACATTCTGTTAACTTCAACAACCTTCTTCCTTCCTTTATTACCGAGCTACCTCTTCATATGCCTTCCGGCGATGCCTACTACCTCAAGAAGACGGGTGCTTTCACGTTACCGGATATGGAGCTGCGAAACGAACTACTCAATAAATTTATTCATAATGTACATCCCTACCTGCCGGTTTTGGATCTTCCGGAATTCCTACAGGCAATCGCAATTAACGACGGGACATCTCGTGTCAGTCTCTTGCTTTTCCATGCTGTAATGTTCTCCGGCACAGCGTTTGTTGAGTCCGAGTATCTGTGCCGGGCAGGATATACGTCGAGAAAAGCTGCTCGCAGAGACCTATTCAAGAAGGCAAAAGTACGAGGCTCCGAATCTCGAAACAATGCATGGCTAACATGAAACGCAGGTCCTCTATGATTTTGATCTTGAAAGAGATCGTATAGTCCTTCTTCAGTCTGTGCTGCTATTGACATGTTGGCATGAAACACCAGACGACCCAAAGGATTCCCGGTATTGGATTGAGATTGCCCTGTCACTAGCTACTTCAATCGGTCTAAACGAGTGCCCGGGTTATCAAACCAAAGACACTTCATACCACCTACGGAAACGGATTTGGTGGTCTCTGTACACGCGAGATCGGTTGCTGGCCCTCAACTTTCGACAGCCTACTGTCATCCGAGACGACAAGATCAATATTTCACCCCCCACAGTTGATGATTTCAATATCCAATGTTTCCCATCGGACAGTGTCCAGATGCTAGGGGGGGTTCTGCTATTGCAAAGTATAGATCACCAACGGCAATTGGCACAGGCATTTGTCGAGCTGGCCAAGCTGTGTTCCGTGATCAACTTTACCATCTCTCCTACTTGCAAATGTCCGCTGGCCAGAGAGACTACTACTCGCTACTTTAAGAAGCTTGCATATTGGGAAGTTGAGCTCCAAGACGATTTAAGATATGAGTTGCCACCTAGTTGCGATCTGCCAGAAGTCGAAATGGCTCTTCTCACTTACCGAGCGTGGCTAAAAATGCTCTTTCTCACCGCCATAAATACCCTCCAACGGCACCAAACCTCACAAAATGTGATAGAATCCGTTGAGAACTTCCCGAGGAACCTAATAGAGTACAATATTCAGAATACGACCCGTGAAATTACTACTATTGCAGAAGGCCTAAGTCGCGTGGGCATCGTTCACCTCCTTCCCACGATAGCCGTTGGGCTAATCATTCCTATACTGACAATCCATGTGGTCAACATTCGATCAGGGATTCCGGAATTGTGGTTCAGCAGCTTCCAGTCTTCATATCTCTGTATGAAGATATTGGAGCAGTTAGGTCAGTCATATACATTGGCAGATGCCATGGCTTCATTTTTCGAGTCAGCTTTGTGCGGTGATAGGCCAGTGCATGTTGATCATCGTCCCTTTTGGAACCCGAGGGCGTTACTTGAGAATGTGTTGACCAGTGCGGAGTTGAAGTTTCTGTCTCTAAGTTTGGGTCATCATGGACATTTATCAACCTGGGCCACCTGATGAGGACGTCAATCATCCTAAGGCCAGACTGTCATACTCACTGCATTAATAAAGTTTTGTAATGTTAGATTTCGGGTGGCTGAATATACTCACTTAAGTTGGCGATATTTAGCGGATCCCCCTTCATCCCCTCTTGTCGATGAACAAGGCACACTGGCTCGTTTTACTTTGGCGTAGACGTAGACGTAGAATAGAATGGATTCATATTTTGCACTCCATTAGATCTTGAGCATTGAATCTGGAGGGGAATAGGCCGTCTTCTTTCAGCCGTTGCGTACCCGCGATACACGACTAACAGATACACCATCTCTTGTTCATACAATTTGCAGTCTCGAGGTTTAGGTACGCCCGCCCTTTGGTAAATAATGCGACCCGTGACCCAGCTCCTCTTTATATACCTCTCCGTTGACGACCAAAGGCTGGCACTCCAGCATGACGAAAACCATCCGAGCCCACTCTGTCTCACTCGGATTCCGCCATGCATGCATTGTCGCTCTTTGGATAACAATATCCCCCCTTTTGAGCCTCTGCAATTCACCTGAGTCTAGCGTCATTTCCATCTCTCCTTCCAATAGAATGCCATAGTCTAGACTCTGCGTGCGGTGCATAAGTGGTTCCCCCCGAGGTGCGAAATCGACAAAGCGGCATACCGTGCCGTGGGGGTTTACCAGGCCTAATTTTCCTGAAGCCGTGACGTTCTCGTGAGCCCGAATATCTGCGTCGTCGTTCAAGTTGACGGGAAATTCGGATGTCGTAAAGGCCACGTTGAAACCGTTGCCGCGTATAGCCTGCCACTTCCCCGGCTCTGCTGACTTGACAATTGCCTTGCCTGCGGTATGATCGTGGGTTGTTATGAAGGTTGTGGTGTTTGGAATGTTGCCAAACGGACCACTCAAGCCAGGTGGGTAGCCTGGGGTAGTCATTATTTTTTCGGTATGATGACGCCGAGTGGGAATAACGTTCAGCACTCTGCAGAGGTTGAATAGCTAAGCTAGTTGACCGGAGGGTCGAAGACTCCGACAAGATATATATTCGTAGTCCATCTGGCTGGGTCGATCGTATTGCACCAATCACGGCTGTTCGGCTGTTGAAGCAAAGTACCCAAATGGTCCCAGCGCCTAGCTTCTCCCTCACTTCCTCGGAACTCGGGTAAAACGAAAACCCCGCTAGTGCAAACCACGAGGAGAATGACAGGCTTGCTGATACACGAAATCTCGGATCTACCAAGAACTGTACGCAGGTCTCGAAGTACCACGCTTACATTTTCACCGAGGTAGATTTGCGTACAAGACTATACTACCTTGACAATAACCCCGGGCCTCGGGCCAGTAATAAGTGGTGCGCTCGGTAATACCGAGAAGCAAAATGTTACACAGCCGCTTACACGGGCAACGCAAAGGCTTAATGGAATTGATGTTTGTCATAGTAATTTCTCGGAGTTTTGGATATGGTAGGTTGTTTGGTACCAGACTCATAGAAGGTTTAGTCCGGTGTGGATCTCATCTTTCATATAAACATCTCTTATGCCCACTAATGTAGAACCCTCTACAATTACTTTACATCTATTGTTCCCAGGTCCAGCTACAGGTCTAGCTACAAATCTTCTTACAAAATGACTGTTGTGCAGGTTGAGTCTCGCGGTATCTATCATGGGTTGCCTGTCTTCCCTGATAGCCTTACTGGCCTCACCGCTATCATCACCGGCGCCAATGGCATATCAGGGCAGCACATGCTGCGGGTTCTAGGGCAATCTCCAGCCCGATGGTCCAAGATATACTGTCTGTCCCGTCGGCCGCCAGCTTTGCCTAATGGAATTCCTGCCAATACCGAGCACATCCCCTTGGATTTCATGACTTCCCCAGAAGAAATTGCTAAAGTGCTGCGGGACAAGGGTATCCATGCGTGAGTGATTAGACCATTGTGCTGGCTTCACCGCAGCAGCTGATCCACACCAGGGACTATGTGTTCTTCTTCTCATATATCCAAGCGAAGCCTCTGCCGGGAGGATCAATCTGGTCGAACGCAGAGGAGATGTGTCGAGTGAACAGTAGGTCACAGTACATCTTTTTTTTGATCTAATCAGGCTCTGAATATCCTCTAGCACAGCTCCTCTCCAACTTCCTTGAGGCTCTACCCTTAGCTGCCATCAAACCACGCCGCATCCTGCTGCAGACTGGAGCAAAGAACTATGGGTAAGAGCGCTGTGATCTCGGATACGTAACAACGCTTCCACGGGACTGAATTCATTGCAGACTCCACCTGGGTCCTACTACGCTCCCTCAGGAGGAATCGGACACGCGCGTGACAATTGAGCCGAATTTCTATTACAATCAAGAGGACTGTCTCTGGACCTTTTGTGAGCAGCACAGTATCGGATGGAATGTTATACGGCCTGGGAATATTCTTGGGGCGGTGCCCGATGCGGCCATGAATCTTTGCTATCCCTTGGCTGTTTATGCTACAGTTTGCAAGCATTTGAACAGACCCCTGGATTTCCCAGGGTGCCTAGGCACTTGGGAGATTCTTAAAAGTCAAAGCTCAGCTATGATGAATAGCTATCTATCAGAATGGGCAGTGCTAACTGAGTCTGCTAAAAATGAGGCGTTCAATGCGGCTGACTCCAGCCCCTTCACATGGGGCAAGTTTTGGCCAAAGCTTGCGGACTGGTATGGCTTGGAATACGAAAACCCTGATCCGAGTGCTCCTCATGAGCTTATCAAGTCGCCGTATCCGCCCCCAAGAGGGTATGTGACTCGCTCCCCGCTTCCGGTTTCCCGCCTATGTAGGCTGACCATTGATACATCCTCAGATTTGGTCCCGCGCGAGATCGTCAGTTCAAGTTTTCCATCGTCGAGTGGGCAAAACAGCCGGAGGTCCAAGATGCCTGGAATCAGATCGCCGCAAAGCATGGGCTCCAAAACATGAAGCTTGATAATTGTGACCGAGACTTTGGCTTCCTCCATATGTCCTTCTCCTCACCGTGGTCCAGCGACCTAAGGTACGCCCCAAAGCAAGCTTATTGTAGATTTCCACTCACGCATAGGTCTTCTACTATATAGCATGAACAAAGCCAGAAAACTCGGGTGGTATGGTTTTGTGGACACCACCGACTCAATCCAGCAGGTTTTTCATGAATTTGCCGACATGAAGATGATTCCATCGCTCCCTGGTACCTTTCAGACCTAAGACATACAATCACCTCACTGGTACAATAGGTTTTGGTGAGAAGGAATGTGAGTATTCAAGCAGAACCTGTTATGATATGAGATGAGGCCGGTGCAGACGAGGAACAAAGCCGCACCATCGAGGTACTTCTTGCTAAATTCACACAAAGAACCAAGTCGGTTGGAAATAAGCTTGATTCTCTCATTATATATATATCCTCGTTTACTCTCTGCAGAAGAAAGATAAAAAAAAACGACAGACAAGATTTGTCTTTTGTCAGGTTCGAATGCTTGCGGCCAATTGATTTTCATGTAATTTACTTAAATGGTGGCTCATGACGCATAGGCACGAGTCTAATGCTCTCAGTTCCCACCTCAAGATGAAGAACAAACTATGAACCTTTGTTGTAGGCAACATTGTGGGGAAAGGCTCAAAAAGCTCTAGGGGGTGATTCGCTATTTGACTAGATGGGCGACTATATGTGGAAAAATCCACGGAAGACTTGACTACATATTGCACTGGTGTTCAAATACAGCCCGTATTCCCTGCAACGGTATACATATATCGGAAATTGGGGTTGCTGCATACTATATTGACCAGCGTCCAATTTGTCTTTTACAATCATGGTGACCCCCACGTCTGTTTCCAAGCCTGCGTGTAATTATACATGGAAAGTGCGGAGATATTTATTCTAATGATGTAGCGCTCTATATGAATTAAAATCTGTTCTACATACAGCTGCTAACACGAACCGGACGATATCGACTGATAAATTACCTCCACAATGGTGGACGCTGTATGAATATTGAGAGGGGGGCCGATTTCAACGCGAATCTAGTGCTGTGTGGATTAAGTGAGAGGCTTTACGGATTCTATGATACAAGCACACCCGAGTAATGGAAAATAGTAAACCCTTGTCCGTAAAGTTGCATATTCAAGGCATATACCATAGATACTAGTGTGGTCTGCTACTAGAGCTTAGCAGCATAAGCACGCCCACCATCCACAGTTATGGTGGCTCCGTTAACAAAAGAGCCGGCGCGGCTGCTTAAGAATACACAAGCTCCTGCGACGTCCTCAGGTGTGCCGATCCGTCCCAAAGGGATTCCAGTCTTGATAGACTCGCGGTGGGCCTCCAGAGTAGCAGCCATCATCTTGCTCTGGAATGGGCCGCAAGCCAATACGTTTGATCTGTAGATATGAGATCGTCAATCGGTATGAACTGCGGCTTATACATATAGGCAATACACTTACGTTATGTTTCTCCGTCCAAGGTGATTTGACAGGACCCGGCTCAGATGGTGTAAACCGGCTTTGCTTGCGCTATAAGCAAAGGTCTCCAAGGCAGGTACCCGGACTCCGTCAATACTGCCAATATGGATAACGCGGGCAGGCTCTGCTTCGGAGGCAGCCTTCTCCAACAGAGGAGTAAGCAGTTTGGTGAGATCGAAAACCCGATGGAGGTTCAGTGTAAGGACTTTAGTCCACGCAGACGATGGATACTCATCATAAGGGGCACCCCAGGTCGCCCCTGAGTTGTTCACAAGGACATCAAGCTCTGCCAGTACATAAGTCGCCCATTCCTCAAGGCTAGAAAAGGCTCAACTCAAAGAAAAGAAACTCACTGCGTTCGCGCTTTGCCAACTCCCCAACTAATCTCTTGCACTGCTCTTCTTGGTAGAGGTCGGCAGGAATGGCGTGAGCCCTACCCTTGCCGAGCGCATTCAGCTCGCTCACCGCTATCTCACTTGCTTTGACATCCCGGGACGAGATGTAGACAGTGGCGCCATTTGCGACAAATCCCTCGGAAATCATCCGACCGATGCCTTTGGCCCCCCCAGTAACCAGTACCACTTTACCCTGCAAAAATCATTCAGCGAAATCGAGGCGTGCTAAACAAGGACACATCGCACCAACCTTCACATCGAAAAGGCTCTGGACATCCATAGTAGCAGGACTCAAGTATCGTCGCAATGTTAGGAAAGACGACAAATCTCCAGTTCTCTGACTTATAGGGAAAATAATTAATAATGAGGAAATATCCGTGCAGGTTCCATATGCCAGGACTATTCTGAGTACGACAGAAGCTCAATTATACGGCAATTAAATTCTCGGTCCATAAACCTTGGTAAGCTCCCGAGGGCCGAGGAACCAAGGTGAAATCAATGGAACTGTCTCCTCATTACTGACGTAGCCCTTAGTAAGCTCATACTAGGCAGCTGTCCTCGCCAGGCTGTTGGGACAATGGTTTCATACCTTGTCGTGGTGTCCGGTGTTACTGTAATCCCCGTTAGGGAGACCAAAGTTTGGCTTCCGTGAGTCCAACATGCGATACTGATTCGCCCAGGCAGTAAATTTATGGTTGAAAGCCTACCGCATCCAGCAGTACAAGTGGATTATTTAAGACTCAGTAGCTTCCTAAGCGTCTAATCAAAACGGTACTAGACTTGAGGAAAACGAAGGGAAAGCATCAACATGTGCCGACGATGGAAAATGTTGCAGGAATGAGGAGCAATAAGGTAGGTATCGAGAATTGCGAGTACGGAAATTTCTTGTAATTTACGAGCTAGAACATCATATAACAATAGACAGAACGTTTCGACACAATCACGCGCTAGATCTATAACATATTAAACAAGATAGACGAATAACAGAAGGCATAAGCATAACTAATACCCGGGTCGTGGAAAACGTGAAAAACAGGATTGAATTTGTTATGTAGATTTTAACTATTGTATTTTGATCTAGCAACAGTTTAGGATGTTTTTCGTGGTCTTTGGGAACGTCTCCCTGGCGTAGGAGTATATGGTTGTGGTGATGATTGAATATTATCGGATGTGTCTGGCTAAATTATCTGCATTTCCTCCTCGTCGTCATTTAGAGCATCAGTTTCGGTGGGTGTGTACGATAGTTGGATAGTTAAGGTCGAATCTCCTTCTAACACAGACTTGAACGGAGACTGAGTGTTAGCTCTTTAGGACTAGCGGTCCTGGCGTTTTCGTTTACTAGTTGTTGAAGATAGGGTGGGGGGCAGAGACTGCGATATAGTTAGTAGGAAATATATATTATCTATAATCATAGCTAGTTGGCGATTCTCTTTAGTGACGCCAAAAATACGCCTCATTTTAAAACCTTTAATTAATAGGACTTACGTATTATATAACAGAACTTTTGCTTGACCTACGTTAAAAGATAGTTCTATTCCTAGGAAGGCGACAGATAATAAGTCGACTTGATTTCCGATTCGATATTTATAGCCTACGATCTATAAACCACTCTACTAAGGATAGTCCGAGAAGGCAGAATAACTCGTTAGTATTATCGAAGCTCCTCCTTACGTTATGTAGCTTAAAATATAGACCCTGAAAGCTATATACCTGCGATTCGTATTTTTGTGGTGATATCGGCCCTAAACTCACCCTCTCTGAAGAGTAATTTAAGTCCCTACTATCTGCTTTAAACGGCCTAGAGGATCTTTATTTATGTATCGATCTTAATTAGCCCCCCTAGTTAAAGCTCACCACGCACCTAGCACCTCGATTGGAAAGACTAACTTTTTCGTAAGATTATACTAATATATCTGCCTATCCCGTAGAAAGCTATATTAGGAATATATTCTATGGAATTAACTTCACTCGACTTCGAGAGCTTTATCTTTATAAGCTGGCTATCTACTTCGAACCTCTGAAATCGCTCTTACTGAGTGTAAAAGAAAACCTGGTCATTCTTATACTTGAGCGAGTGACAATACGCAGCGAGGTCTTGAGATCTATAGATGATTTTAGTTCGCAACAAAGCGAACCCCCGGTGTTTCCAACATCGCCAGTGTTTCATTCAGAATCGTCACCGTGCCCCTTTCGACTAACAACGCCATTCTTTCAACCAACAACGCCATCGGGCACACCCCTACCAGTAAACGATTCGGAACCATCATAATACCCTCCCCTATCCCTATAACATTCACCAACTTCTGAATCATCCGAGCTAATGATAGAAAATATAATAGACTCCTGGCCATCTACTTATCACCTATATAGTCTACCTATATACGCTTATATTTCACTCCGTCTAACCCGGGAAACCCAAATTGAATGGAAGCGCCACGAAAAAATGGTGACTTGTATATCTAGACTTCTGAATATTATAAAGAACGACCTATCTCTGGAAAATCTCTCATTAGAAAATATTATCTGTGGCGACAATTATTATTATTTCAGAGGATTCAACAATTCGGTTAGAACAAATGGCCGAGTGAACTTTGACTGTCGCAATGCTGGTATCTTGTTGGGAGAATAGATTTCCAGTTTGAGGCCCGAGGCTTCCTATCCGGGATATCGCGTTCTAGAACTAAAGGAAGATGAAGGTGATTAGTGCTTCCCTATTCAGCCACTGCAGATACTGATGGAATTTAGAAATGGAAGATTGGTTTGACAAGATGATAGGAAGAAACAGTGGCTCATTCAATAGGTTAGACTGTGACTGCAAGGAAAAGAAGCGGCCGTGGAGATGTCCATTTGGATGTCATCGATACTAAACAGTATTCAAATGTTTGAGTAATACATTTCACACATGCATGTATCACACCTATTGTGCATTTAAATCTTGTTGTTCTCAATTTCCTTCCAAGGTTAAAACATTGAATTTTATATTTAGAGAACGAAAAACGAAATGTTTATCATAAGGGGGAGCTTCAGTTTCAAAGCAAATGAATACTCCTGCATAATTGATATTAACATTGAATACTCCGAGTCCTACATACCGTAATACTAGTATACTTGTCGCCTAGTCACCTGTACACTCCCAATAGTACCTATAGAGTACCTGCTACTACTAAGTACATATCCACAAGCTATAGTTTTTGCACGAACTCATCTGCCAGTGCGAATGAAGCCCAGATCTTCTAGTTCACAAGTTAAAGCACACAGTACATATGTCAGAAAGGAGATAGATGTATGCCAAAAGGAACTTGAAGAACGTAAAAGATCAAATGTTGAAGCCATAGAAGAACCCGAAACCTGATGACCAAATAGTCATAGACAGAATATCATGGATTCTAAGCATTGCCTGTTATTGGCTGGTTAATGGGTCTGCAATGCCCATTGCCGAAGTTACAATAGGTTAGGTAGCCGCATCTTATGCTAAGTCCAATGTGGATTAAGCGTAAATAACCGATTTCGTATGTACATTGTAACAATACCCACTCTCGTACCTATCTGGAGAAAAACAAGTCTCGTGACTAGAAGATTCCATGCAAATTGAGCAAAGTAGGCGACTGTTGGGCAATTTGTTGATGTTGCAACAGCGGGGCCACCCTACCCATCGACTGTTGTCGATATTCTTCCAATACACACCGGAAGTACGTCTACGGTCGTTTCGTCCGTGCCTAGAAATCTTTCAAGATTTCTGAGCGCCGGGAAACACCGGTCAGGGAATACTTCAAGTGTCTGGAATCGCGCTTCCATGTCGAAGAATGCAAAGCAGATTTTCGGAACATCTGCCATGCTACTTTGGACAATCACCCCGTGCAAACATGCAATTTGACTAGATCGCGAGAGAAGCTTTTGATGATGACTGATAAATTGAATCTCTTACTCTTCGCACCGAAGTCTGATTGACCACACGCGGTGTTGGGAGGACGGTTCTTGTGCGTCGAGGAGGTTTATCGATTTTGACTTGGCTCATTAGTAGTTAAAATCGCACGTACTGGTTTATAAGATGATTTAATGTCTTATTGCAATAGAAATCAAAAAATGACTACCCTATAAAAGCAAACGCTTTCGTTCCCAGCGCCCCAATCGCAGTACGGTAAGCTCCATCCAATCAGAGACGGTACCCCTGCCATTATTAGTAATCTGAGACACGAAAAATCCTGTAGACGAAGATTCGAGTTCCTTCACACTTTCTACTCCCTCAAAAACCGAAGTGAGACACTATCGTACACGGCTCAATCGCAATTTGAACCACGATTCAGCTACCTGAAATTGTTGGCCCAACTTACGCCCTTCTTTGCTCATCATTATCTGACTTGAACAGTAAAGACATAATTGCCTTGACCGACAAGGAAAATTTCCCGAACGATATGTCCCAAGATGAACAGCGTTGAGAGCTCGAATATTGTCGTGCTTTAGTTATTCGCTCTGATTGAAAAAATACGACACTCGTGAGGAGGAACTTCAAGTATTACTGAGGTCCATCCGGAGCGCCAGCAGCCTGGCTGAGGCCAGGCAACGAATATTAGATCTCGAATAACATCAACGAAGGCCGAGCAACGCTTCAAAGTAGAAACCCCGAGGGGCTGAAAGAGAATACTCGCAATCTTCGCCCGTGTGATAATGATCAACCTGTAGATTTGCAAGTGATCCACGACAAGGTCGGGCAGTTGCGGAGTATTAGTGGGGTAGGATGATACTGTAATGTTGGTGAATGGAGTACGAACGAAGTTATGGTGGAGGTGGCTGTTTCTGGACATGTAGCAGTACATGTCTACAGAGTAATGTATTTTCATCTTGCACACCTAGAACGAACTTGAAATACGGGGCTAGCCATATATGATTTAGCGTATCATGTGACTAGGGTCTGAGACAGTATCTCATTCTTCCCTCACTTGGAAGGCAGTAGTTGTCGGCACTGCATCTCTCCTCATGCAGAGTCACTGGCATTGACAAAGAAACAAGCGAATTTTGTCCCTTCAACCCATGAACGATCTTTCTTCCAAGAGTTTACCACAATCTCCTTGCCCACCATAGCCAGATCCTTGACTTGCTCGGGGGTTCCCCAATTAGGGGCAATAGTTCCAAAGGCAAGCAAATGGACTCCTATTTGGAGGATGATTCTCCAAGCCTGATCCTCCGTTTGTTTACCTATCCCACCTGCGTATCCTTGAATCATCCATAATCCAGCATCGATCTTTCTATAAAACCACAGAGCATACATCTCACCAATCATCTCTCCATGATCAATAGCTGAAGGTCCCAGCTGAGCCATCTCCCAGTCTACCACGAAAATATCCACTTCACTTCTTGTTTGAAGAGATCCTTCCTTTAACAAAATGCTTCCGGATAGTTAGCCCCGAATTCAACCGACACAAAGAGATAATGCCGATACTCACTTTCCCGGCCAATAGTCACCATGAATTGGAACAAGTGTCTCGGGGTTCTGAAGCTCCCTTGCTGCCATCTTCTTGACCTCTTGGAAAATGTCTCGGGAGTCCTCCAGGATATCCGGATACTTGTCAATTCGCTGTATAAGCCAGTCGTAATTGGTCATGTGTCTGATTTCTTGCATCCGTTGGTTTTGCTTAACAACATCACGAACTTGATAATCATTCTGAGCATTCGAATGGAAGGCTAGAATGTACTGTGCCAATCCCTTGCCTAGCATGTGGAGATTCGGCTGCGACAGGTTTTGCGTGCTCGAGGGGAAATTTTTCAGAAAATATTGCTTCAAATTTATTGCCCCGGGCAAATCTTCAATAATTTGATCCCCGTTTTTCTCATCGCAGAGATATAATCGAGGTACTCTAATAGTATACTGGGGCATACTATCGATATCTGTGTGCACATTGAATGAAGCAAGTGAGGTCAAGCAACTTGATTCAATTTCCTATCAATCGATTAGCATAAAAGTATTACGGTATTAGATACACGGATATGTTCACTTACACAACGACTCATATTCAGTTTGTTCGCAGGAGCAACGGCCATATAAGCTTCACCATGTTTAATGACAAAAGTTGCACCGTCATCTAGAGGCTTTGACAATGTCATCCTATAAACAAAATTTGACGAGCCACCGAGTAACGGCTCGAGGTGGGAAGACTTATATTGGGTTCCTCGCAACCGGTCCTTCAACTTATCTTGGATTTCCTCAATTTTTTTCGGATTCGACATTGTTGCTCAAGGCTTGTTAAGAGAAAGTAGAAAGAAGAGAATATTTTTATCAGAAATCGATCGCAATTATCTGATTTTTCCAAAATATCGCAATCAACTTGGGTGGTTATATAGTCATATTAGAATGTAGGCATCAGTATTTTCTTGTCTATAAGAAGATAATAACCTGAAAAAAATAGTAGCCTGAGATGGTGTCATAGCAGGCACCTGGGGGGCCTTAACCTAACAAGCGTAAGGGAGTTAACCCACAGGCGGTCTTCCTTCGGGGTCATACGTCCGTTCAACCCATCCAACTCCCAAGGTCTAGCCATCCTTCTCGCCACGATCAGCTTTCCTTCACATCCCCCAGATACTTCCCACCTTTTTCTCCTGGAAGCTCTATATTTGGGCTCCAGGAGCGTTTGGTGTTCGATCCCAGGGAATCAATGAGTGCCCCCAGGGACACAAGCTGAGATCCCAGGAGCAAGAAGGCTCCTAGGACCTAGTAATCTGTTCCCAGAGGTAAGTCGATCAATCCTGGAGCCTAGAGACGGCCCAAGAGGCCCTCGGGACTGTATTGATCCTAGTTCGGCCCTGTAGGACCGACAAGGACACTGTGGAAGTAAAGGAACATTACTGTAACGACGTAGAAGTAATCTTGATGCAGCCTAGTAGCCCTCAGTTTTTTCGAATTCCGTTCTATCATTCTTCACCAACCTATCTCACGTAATATCCGGTTAGTAGCGTCTTGATTTGGCCAAGCGTCACTCTGAGCAAAGGTGAAGAAAAGCGCTAACTGTTTCTGGATAGTTTAGAGCCTGAGGCTGAAACACCTTTGTCTCCACTCTTTGCACACCGGGAAGAACCACAAAGGCATGCTGGCGGACTGGCTGGTTTTCGAAGGAACTTGGTCGCGCTCGACAGGAGATTCCCAAATTTGTGGTGTCCATAGCATTTTGATGGTAGCATTCTAGGAACGGCAAAATTCCTAGGACCTCTTGAAATGTCTCTGGGATCTCCGAGAGTTCCTCTGGGAACAATAGAATGAAGTCCTGGGAGCCTTGCTGATCTTGGAATCACAGATGCAGTTCCTGGAGGTATTCACCCCAAATAGATTCAAGCAGGCCAGGATCCGAGCCATAAGGTAGCTATTCGCTAGGTGCAGATTTTGCAGATTTCAATGTTCAAGTGAGTGACGTTCTCTACCAACTTCGGGACAACGTACTAAAATGGGTATCTTAGCAATTTTTACCTACTTAGAAATTCTCAAAACGATGCCCGGGATTTTTTTGGTTATGATAGCTAGGGGGCGATGTGTGGAATTTAATGCTACAAGGAAGAGTTGGAGATTTGGTTGGAGGCTAGAGGAGATATTGCTTGCCCTTGATTTACCATGAGGATCAGCCTGGAAGTGACAGTGCCTGTATTTAAGACGTTTCGATGATGCTTAGCGCGATCAAGCTTATCTTTATCTTCACAATCACGAGCGTTTCATCCCCAATAGATCTTTTCCCGGCATATACATGAGGGGTTGATTTGGAAACCGCAAAGTAAGGCCGTTAGATACTGTACTGTGTTTACCGTTGTCAATAACTCTCCGCTCGACGCCCGACCTCATTACAGCTCCCCCAACCACGAGAACCTTTCACTTTCTACCACTGAGCAACGAACCCCTGTGGTCGAATATGGTATATGGGGGCGTCCGTTTTAAATCAATGGCAAGATCCCCATTATCTCATCTCTACTTTCTAGCAGCGGTAGTAAATTTCATACGAAATGTTACAGGGTTGTTCTTATCGCGCAGTATCAAGCTAGTCAGTAATTTTGCGCCATGTACCTTTTCTATCGCCAAGGATTCTACACATTGCTAATATTTACACTATTAGATGATATGAATCTTTCTTAAAAATGAATGCCAGGCAATCATGTCAGTAGAATACTAAGATATTATGTTTATTATCGTTTTGGGTATGCCAAGATGGCAACTTGGCATCACAATGGTTTTGAGGGGTTATTATACTGGCCAGCGCTAGACTGTAACCAACAACACCACTGCATGTAAACTTTGTTTGGAAAAGAGGATTAACGAGCTAAATCAAAGGGTTCTTCAAACACGGTTTCAGTGATTCCTAGTAAGTGGAGTTATGATCAGGTTGCTAGAAATTGTACGTACCTTGAAGATATTGCTCACACAGGGCGTTTCACGTCGCCGGGATGGGGGTTATGCCAACATGCCGCTATGGTGGCCGTCTCGGATGGGCTTATATAGGGTCAGAAATCTGCTTCTAACCCACAGTGGCATCTACCCTAATCCACCTGGTATAGACCCGGACAGCGGTAGGGTTACGACTGCATTCCAGAATGTAGCAGAGAGTAAGGACAGCCTAGCCATGCATTTGATTTAAGTTGAAGACGACTTCGGTTAAGGCTCATAGACCACTTCTATCTTTTTGTCACGAACGATAGCGAACGCTTAAATATGATGTTTCTAAATTAGCTATAAATTCGTAAATGTGACGGGTTGAAAAGCTTCGCAGAACTTTATTTTTCGAAATTAAGTGTTATTAATAGAAGCTATACCTTCCAATATCGAAATAAGTGCCGTGTAATTAAGAAGACGCTTCGTTTAGTGTGTATAAAGCTAAGCTATACTAGACGAAAGTCACGTAAATCAAATCTTAAGTGAAAATATCACCAACTACGTAGGAGGATATTCTCTAAGAGAAGAAATATCACGACGAACGCCTAAAAACGTGCGGTATCGGTAACCGCCCTACTAGCGGATCTCTCTATTATTATATTAGTGTTACGCGTTGCTTCCTAAGCACTATAAGCGGTGACACCGAAGGTTAATACGTACTAAGTAATACTAAATTCTTATAAGGTAGAATTAGTAATTATACTAAGGCGGCTAAATACGGCCTTCCGGGTACCGACTACGAACCCTAAGATAGTGACTAGTAACCGTACCGTTTCCTAGCTCGCTAGGCTTTATACGGGCTCGGGTCTATAGAGTCTTCTTATAAGGCGTATTAGGTAAAAGCGCTAATAAGATCTAGCTAAGAGACTTAGTCTTATTATAGGAGGTTTATTAACGAAGTATACTATAAAGATACTATCTAATAGTAGGTTCTAAGTAATAATATAAGATTAATCGCGAAGAACTAAATCTACGCGATAGATAAGCGTCTTTATATACCTGTATATAGTCCACGTTGAACACCAGCGGAGTTCACAAACTTTACTAACAAAGCGTTCCCGGCGCTAAACTAGAATAGGATTAGCACCCGCTGGTATTCAGGGGCAATCCCGCTGGTATTCATAACTTGTAGATAGTAACAACAACAGACAACACCATTACCTTCTTCATGCCATCTTGACCTACGACCTCTAAAATATGCCACAGTCAAGAGTTAATACGTCACCATCTGTGGTTGGTGCAGAAAGTGTCATCCTTCCGTCATATATGCAAGTCCTGCGAAAATGGCGGGTGGCTCTGTGCACTACCCACGGCAGCTGCTACACACGCCAGAATCTGGCACGCTATCTGCTTGAAAAGCATCGAATACCAAGCGATCAGCGAAGGAGAATTGAAGCTCACATCCAAATGCACAACGTAGCGGCTACGAACAGCGATATAGTGCAGCCGCCCGATGGGACGGAGGAGATTCATGGGCTGCCGACCGTGCTTAGGTATCTCTGCCATTTTAAACAATGTGACTTCCGTACGACGAGTACTGATCGGATTCGACAACACTACAATCGGCAGCACCAGTGGCAAGTTTCCCGCCTGGGTGCGATGCCATAGCATCAAGCTTATATTTAGATATTGTTTTCCTAGTCGCAAGCTTAACGTTATTTTACAGTAGTTCTGGCCGACCAGGTCCACTAGTCGGCGACCCTATAATATATATATCTCCACGCTAATGCACCTGAGAATGCTCCATTATCGACCCCCATCCCGTCTCCCCCCACTCCTGTACTAGATAATGCATAGAATCAAATTATGGGACGGTACCAACAGAGTCAATCCCAGCCACAACGAGATTATGTAGAGACCGCGCGGCACGTCTCCGAGTTAACGCCGTGGATAAGGCGTACCGGGTTTAGGGTTTTTAGGGTTTTTAGGGTTTTAGGGTTTAGGGTTTAGGGTTTAGGGTTTAGGGTTTAGGGTTTAGGGTTTAGGGTTTAGGGTTTAGGGTTTAGGG